>CM052218.1:7048133-7697266 GCA_028454225.1 Lasioglossum leucozonium
ACGTCTTGGTCTACTGAGGAAACTGTTCGCCTGACGACCAAAGATTCTAAGGAGCGCGATGTCGTCAGTTAGCTGCCCAGTTGATTCTAAAAACTAAAACGCCGAGAGAGCCTTCAAAGACGTTATTGAAACTTTGAAACGCGCTACTCTTGGTTCGTCAATAAATATAGTTTTTTCACTTATTCGAAACCTTGATTAGTCCTTCAAGCGTGAAGGTGGTCCTTCGAGAAAAAATAGCGGGCACCTCGCAGTGCAAAAACATCGAAGGTCCGAACGATCAGCGATTGATCAACCACGGACAATTAACAACGAGTTTTATTTGAATTATCTGTTATTGAAACTGCCCGGTGTAATTGCTCGTGTTAATCGATTGTAGAAGCACTTTCGGGAACAATACGAGCTGCCAAGCTGCGAGATCTTGTAGGAATGTTCGCTCTCACGAATTTCTAAGCCTCTCGGTGGCGGGCCAGCGATCGCGCAAAATGGCCGCAAAGCACTGGTAATCCAGTGGTCGCAGGGGCGGGTCGAGCGCGGTCGAAAACCGGAAACAGAAGTAAACCGGAATTCATTGGTGGTTTACGAGCAACGGGGACGCGGAAACGCGACGCGGCACACCTCGGATCGCGTAAATCCCGGTCCGGTTCGGACCGCTCCGGCCCGGTCCGGTCCGACCCGACTGGAATGCAGCCGGCAATAAATATGATTTGTATCGCGGATTGTATCGCTGGAAATTACAAGTCGCCCACCGTTACACGTTCGCCGGCGGCTATCTGCGATGTAACTCACAATTACAAGGCCTGTATATTACCGTTCCGTAGGCCGCGGCCGAGCGTATTCGCGTCTAACCCCCTTCGGCCAAGTGAATTATACCTCCAGGTAAGACCGCGGGCTCCTTCTTAACAATCCCTGGGATCTCACCACGTTCTTCGGTCCCGATCGAATCGGCGATCCAAGATGGCCGCCGCATGCGAGCGACCACCTCGAGATTTCTAACGAGGTTTCAGCGAAGTTGCTCGATCTCCTGATCGAACCGAGTAGAGATTCCAAATCCTGAAGGAGGAACGAGAGTATTCCTCGGTCTCTTCGCCGGTAACACGCTCCGCGTCCCGTCCTGAAGCAGCTGTTTAATGGCAGACTCGTGCCAAGATGGCCGCCACCTGTGAGCACTCACCTCGAGATTTCTAACGAGGTTTCAACGAAGTTGCTCGATCTCCTGATCGAACCGAGTAGAGATTCCAAATCCTGAAGGAGGAACGAGAGTATTCCTCGGTCTCTTCGCAGGTAACAAGCTCTGTTTCCCGGCTCGTACGAGCTTCGTAATATTAGGCTTTCTCGACATTTCAGTCAAAGAAAATATCGTTTCTCCGTGCCCGGGGAGGAGCAAGCGTCAATCGATGTTATCCCGACGAAACCGCGTCGTTATTCCCCCGATATCAGACCATTTCGAAGCCCGCCGCTTCCAATATGGCGTCCCGCGCAAACATAGTTCGATTCTCCTTCTCGTTATCCTCTTATTGAGCGATATTCGAATTCTGCTCGTCCTTGACGGAACGGTCAAAAGAACCCTCCTCTCTCTACCGATGTTGTTCCTAGGGGGAAAAAAAGGGGAAGTCCGCGTTTCAGGGTCCACCCTCTCTCCTCGGGACGCCTTTATGCCGGCGATACTCCCTCATCTTTATCCCGGCGCGTTCTTTCGATCGTTAAAAGAGAAAGCCTGGGGAATATTCTCTGTTCTAGGGGACGTCTTAACTGCTCTCTCGAGGCACTGCCATTCCGGTCGCTATCTGCCGGTCCTAATGGTCCGTTTTACGACTGTCGTCATTCGAGGGATGCCGTACAACGAAGGCCCTAACGCCGACGTAAAAACCTGGTCGGTCAGGTTATTCCGTTCGTTCGCCCCGGAATGTCCCGAATTCTCTGTCTCTCCATCCATTCAGTAATTTTCATCAACCCTCCTTGTCGATTCAATCACATTTTTTTCCTATCACATTCTAATCGCGGACTTCGCGCAAACTAATTTACAATTGTCGAGATTAGAAAGACAAGCCACGTGTCGTCAGTGGAAAGGACGACCGGACATCAGCTTTCGATGGCGAAATACACGAAAGTACACCGTTCGGGGTCCGGTGACGAGCTCGCAGAGAAGTTGTACTTCTGCCGTTTACGAGGAACACCACACGTTCTCTCACCTCTCCCACCACAGCGACAGGAAGGACACCTCGCTCCAGATGAAGGTCATGTTAGGCCACTGCTGCAGCTTCGAGACCATGTTGTTCAAGATGCTCCTCGTTGAACTGTGGAAGTACTGCTCGTACGTCTTCAGCCATCCTGGATCCGTGTGGCTGTGCGGCACCAGGATCACCTGAGAACACGCAACGCAAAATTGTGATAAACAAAACGAGAGATGGTGCGTTTGAAAGCAACGTCGGTCCGTCGAAAGAGAAGTGCGGACAAAGTAGAGACCCGGTTTGAGGGGTCGATTTTAATCCAGCCTGGCGAGAAAATGGCCGGCTCCTGGTCTCCCTCGGGCGTCGATGAATCGCGTTTCCGGCCCGAGGGGTTTTCGCCGCGAGTGTCCAAAGGGAAAAGAGGGAGGAAGAGAGGAGAGGGGGGTAGAGGTGGCCGGCTTTGATCGGGATCTCGTCGATTCACCGGGACAAATGTTTAGACGGATTCCCGGACGAGAGCGATTCCATCGAGCACCGTGGGGCTCCTCCTTCCCCGACCTCGGTCCGGGGCCTTTCATCTCGCGGCTCTGGTCGCGGCTGACTTCGACAAGTTCGACAATGCCGGCTCATCAGGCCATTGTCGGCCGGGTCACAATGGCGCGACAAGGCCTGGGGTGTCCTTCTCGAAAACGCGCACAACAATGCCCTAACGCGGACGATTCTATCCCACCCCTCGGCCTTCTGCGATATCATTATCCGAGGCTTGCGCGGGAATATTCGAAGCTTTTGATTCCCGGCGTGGTCGGAAGTTTCTTATCGCGATGAAAAATTCCATGTCCTACTGTCCCTAGAACAAAATGGCGCGCCCATAGGAGCGATAGAAATCGTTATTACTGAAATTCTCGTGAATTGTGGTTTTTATTAACGGATAGTTGTCCAAGGTTCGACAGTGTCTACGAGCAACCACCGAGAACCGCAGAGAATTGCGACCAGAGACGCCGATGCAAGGCGTTTCCGTGGAAGACCCCAGGGAGATTTTCATTGCAGAAACTGTCGCCGCATCTAGGGAATTTTTCAAACTCTTCTCTCGGAGGAATCTCGTTCAATAAAGCAGCCATGCGGGAGGGAAATGCGCGAAGGAGGGAGGATGTGTATCGCGGAAGCGTCGAACTCTCCAACCAGAATTCCGAAGTTCGAGAGAACTATCCGTCGTCTAGGGACATTTCCGCAGACCCCTCTCACCCCAGCTCGATAACCGGTCCAATTCACGGCGAGCTCGGAAATATGCAATCTCGTTTTAATAAATAAACATCAATAAGCAAGTGGTCTCGGGTCGTTCCAGGAATGGAGGTCGCGAGTGCAAGAGACAGGGGTTGGCACCGTGAGAGCTGTCCGGGTGGAGGGGGGGAGGTAAGTAGACCCTGGGCGGTCGGGCTCCGCGAGCGTTCCATTACGTTTATCTAGGGGAAAAGAGAAAGAGGGCAGACATTTTTACAAGTTAGACTGGTTTTTACGGGGGCGTACGGTGGTTCGCGAAGGTATTCGAACGCTCGCCCAATAAAAGTTGAAACGCGCACCAAGCGAAATATGCGTGACGTAGCATGGGGAGGTCCGGAAACGTCGCACACGCTGCGAGAGGTACGGGCATTATGGGAATTGCCATTAATTCCTCGAAGTAGAACCGTGGAGAAAATTGAGGATTCGTGTAATCGTAAAAATTTTTGTGTCCCTCGTTTAACCCTTTGGAGCTGTTTTAACTTGAAAATTAAACATTTCTCCAACCTAGAATAATTTCTTTTTATATCTTTTTTCTTCATTTTATGCATATGAAATTGGTATAGTACCTCATAAAATACTTAAGTGTTTAGTAATTGATTGGATACCAACTTATTTAATTATTTTTTAATAATCAGCTTGTATAATAGATTTGAAATAGTAATAGTGTACACAAGAGGACTGGACGAGAAAGTTAAAGAGCAATTACGACAATAATGTAGGATAAAAAAATAGTTTTGTATGTGTTTGTATGTTATTGAAGTAGTCTTTGTCTCGGAGTCATCGGGACTGAGATTAATCTTTGTATCGACGAAGTGGTTTTCTAAAGAAAGCAATAGTTTCCAAAAAATGTATTACTGATAGAAGCTTATTGATAAGAGTAAAGAAATCTGTATAAAATGTTAGGTATAAATAAAATACAAAAATCGTCAAATTTTGTATAGTAAATGGAAAATCTTAGTGCAATCGTGCTGCTCGCTGCGCAATCACGTTGTTATTCCCCCGCGCGACGCGACGGCTCGGTTATCAGGAGTTTAAGGAACAAGATGGCCCTCGGGGAGCTAAATTCCCCATCGAACTGGCTTTCTTCGGGCGATTGTCGCGCGATCGTGATTCCCGGAAATAGCTGACGAAGTTGTCGGGGCGAAACTACGTCGAACGAACTGATCGCGATGTTGGAATCTGTGAAGGGAACGAAGGGCCAAGGGGCGTGTGTCGGAGGGTCTTCTGATCGCAGGCGAGCCGAGGACGGTCTCATGCATACGAATCAGTATATCGTCGGACTGGTTTTGCCAGCAGCAGTAACGGCAGCAGCAGCACCAGCTGGAATTATTAAACGCGAGAGATGACCGTTCGGGTCGATTCCGTGGCATTCGGTTCGGTCGCGTAATTAACGCCGGCCTTTGGAGCCTTCGAATTGGATCGTGTGACTCGCATGCTGGATCGGTCGTTCGCATTGTGCAGAACTGCCTCTCTACTTGTACCACGTTGTTCCGGATTGCCGACGACGGGAAATGTCGGACAATTCCGACGATATTAGACGACACGACACGACACGACACAATGCTACGCGACGCTACGGTGGAATCGATCCGAGGGGAAATCCGGAACGGACTCGTGATCAACTATCGGGGCAGCACCGTACAAAATGAAATTCTTCGAATCGCTCGCGGGCTATTCTGGCCACGTAGGAGTTCATGAGCTCTCACCCCAAAAGCCCAACCAGCCCCCCCCCGCGCTCTTCTCACCCTTTCGCGGTTGAATAGGCTTCCCCCCAAACAATCTGTAGCCGGGCGCCATCGATCGGACGACGGTGCAACGCGATGCAACTCGGTGCACACCGGCGTGCAACGCGTCGGAACGCTCGGAACGGGGGTTGCATCGCGCGGTCCAGTAATAAACGGGGATGCATAATAGGGATTCGTCGGTGAACTATGCTCCGGGGGTTCAACATGCCGCGGCTTCCAACGATGATCATGAGCGTATCGGTTTATTGTAATCCTTTGCCCCAGCTGTTCTTCCTCCTTTGTGTCTTTTTCCTCCGTTGTCGCTTCAAAGATCACAGAGAAAGAGAGAATGAGAGAGAGAGAGAAAAAGAGAAGAGAATCGCGTTAAATATTCGCTGATGCCGCGAGAAGCTGCGGGGAAAAAAGAGCTCCGGCGGGGAACGGCGGGCCTAGGGAAATTGGACGCTTATGAATTTTCATCGAGAAGCTTCCGCGAGCGCGATCGACCTCGATGAATTCCAGACAACGCAGCAGTTTTCCCCTAGGCGTGATTGGCCCGCGAAGATCGCCCACCTGGGGACGGTACGACGTTGACCGAGGACCAACGATGCGCCACGATTTCTTAAATGTTAATACAAACTTTCGACTCCGTGATGTTCTAGCTGGCGTCGGGACGAATTCAACGACTTACCGTACTAGTGGCGGAACTACAATACCGCAAAACACCCCAACGCGAGGGGTAATCGGAGGGAGTACAAAATTTCTAAATTTATTACCATGTAATTTTATTAAAATTATCCGTAATTTAAATGAAATTAGAAGTATGACAAAAAATAAACATACCTTTTGGGTTTATTGAATTTTTACAATTCTCTTTGCTAAAAAGCACTAAAAAATCTCAATCCTACAAAAATATCGAAAGAATAGGGGCCCACATAATTATATTGCGGGAGGGTTCGAAAATGTGTAGTTCCGCCACTGTACTATACTATGTTATGCTATGAGTAGACCGCGGATCTCCATGCATTAAATTGGTTGGACGAGATATAAAACAGTAAAATATTCGAAAAATTTAAGAATATTGCAATGTTGTTTGTAACGTAACAAAGTCATTAAGGGACGGAAATAAATTTTTATTTTATTCCCGCTTTCCACGACGAGTGCAGAACATTTTTATTTTAATAATATAAGTAAATATAAGTTAAAAAAAAACCACAGTGAAATCATTTCGATTCCAAAATTCCTATCGTTGAAATTAATCCAGAGAATAAGCAAACTTGGTCTACAATAGTTCATAGTACCGCCTCGCTATGTGTCTCGCGACTTTAGTAGAGGTAGCACTCGAATTTATTTTCTAGACAAGACTCTTCTCGCGGGACAGGTACGATTACCTCGGAGAGTCTCAGGTCAGAGGCACTGCCATGGAATGAAAGAGACGTGTTGCGCGAGTTCTCGGGAAACGGGTCGGGAAACGGGTTCGCAGTTTTCGATATTGTCGAAGTTGCACGGAGGTCAGGCCATAAATTCGAGCGAATCGACCGGGGGGCCGGGGGCTGGGCGCTGCGGACTACTGTGTAGTCGCGTTTACAGTCGCGTGTAGTCGCGGCGGAACCTGGCAACGGCAGCCCAGCAGCATTCACGTTCGCGAGCTAATTAAGCCGACGCATCCGAGGCATTTCAGAGATTCGTTAACGAAGTTTCGTCCCCGTCTGCTCGACGCGCGGAACCCGCCTTGAGGCTTCAGGAAGCACGTACACGGCTGCACGCTCGGTAAGCTGCACTCCTCGGTTCCCTCCTCTCTCTCTCTCTCTATTTCTCTGTGTTCCCTTGGTTGCCTTCCGTTGTAAACGGACTCTTCCATCCGTCGTGCCGCTTCATTACGCAGATCCGATTATTACGCGATCGAACTTCCCGCCTCCGAACTTCGGTACTCTTTCGTCGGCCTCCCGAATCCGGGACCAGAGAACGCCGAGATATTCTTCCACGAAAATTCTGCTATCAGTCGAATGGGAGGATTACTGTCGGCGCACACCATTACGCATCAGCGCCGCAGTAGGACCGCGCGGCTGATTAAAAATACCGTCGATTAAACCGCTAAATACAGTTGAAATTATACTGTGTTTAGTGTCATTTTAATCGAAAAAATGCCGCAAATAAATTGGCGAAAGTCCCATTAAAAAATAATAAAAAAATAAAGAAGTTTTGTAAATGGGATTAATAGTGACTTAAGTAGTGATTACTGACTAGTCAGACTGTAAGTAATGAAAGTAAATGAATCATAGGGTAGCGTATAGTGTGGATCCAAGTAGCACAAATCGACGGAAGGTCAGGCGGTAAGTAGCGAAAGTAAACGAATTCTAGCACGGTGAATAGTGTAAGTCCAAGTAGTACAAGTCGTTGGAAGGTCAGACTGTAAGCTGTGACAGTAAACGAATCGTAGGATAGCGTATATCGTGGATCCAAGTAGTATAAGTCGACGGAAGGTCAGACGGTAAGTAGCGATAGTAAAGAAACGATCAGGCTACGAGTAGCTGAAACCGACGAACCGTCAGACTACGAGTAGTACGAGCGGAGGAATGATCGGTCCGCGAGTAGCACAGATGGAAGAACGGTCGGAGCAGGAGAAGCAACGCGAGCGAAGGTCCGGCAGCGGGTAGTAGAGGTCAACGACAAGCCGGGCAGGCTGGTACGTCAACGTTCGAGCGTAACCCGGCTGGAAGAACGTTTCGTTACGGCGGATAATTTTGCAGTCAGTCGTGTATAGTTCGGAGTCGCGCGAAGCCCTTTGGGACACGGGGCCGGGGCGCAGGCAGCGGTCGAAAATCTCTGGTGTATGCGGCGCGTTTTGGCGCATTTCAGAGCACAGCCGGTTGCCGCCGCGTGCCGCGGTTTCCTCTGCGAACCTTTGTACGCTGTTAGCCGCAGCAGCCGCCCGTCCCTTAACCAGCAGTTCATGCGCGTCCCCTGGACCTTTACAGGGCCACTAATGGGAATGCTTCATCAAAGCTGCCCGAAAGCGGCTCCCCGGCTGCCTCTTTCGTCGTGCCGCGCCCGCGTCCGCGCCGCTTTCGTGCTCAATATTTGGTCGGTCATCGCTCGTTGATTTACTCGACCGTGTGTCGAACCGGAGGCTTTCCCGCGTTTAAGCCGTCGACAACGAGTGCACCGTCGCTCCGCGTCGGCCGAAGCGCGTCTGGGGTGAACGTTTGCTAATAGGGTGTCAATGTAAAATTCGTCGCTGTCGATGGGACATCGAACGACATCGGAACTCACCTTCAGAGGCGGCCTCGTCGGATCCTTCCTGAGCTCGGCGTACCTGGCCTCGAAACTGTCGTCCCAGTACTCCCTGCTTCTCATCCAGGACGGCTGCGGCAAAAGAGAAAAATCGTTAGTCGCCGGTTAGTACGATCGTTACTGTCGTCTGCTACACGCTGGACAATTTAACGTTTTTCCCGTGTATTCCCCGGTCCGCGGGGAACAGATTTTCGTCGTCGAATAAAAACAGTTTCCGTTTTTGCTCGGCTTAATTTCGCGCGCATGCTGCCGGGCCTCGGTTATCCAGGGTTAAGAGCGGCGGTCGACTCTCGTGACAACGCAAGACAAACAAGCCAGTCCTCGCGGACACGTCGCAGGAGTTCCCGCCGCTGTCATTAATTACGCCCGTTCGGACACGGACAGAGGGCGACGCGTATCTAAGGTGAAAAACTGTCGTGGTATGCAAATGCGATGAGACGCGCCGAAGCGCAAAAAACTCTGCTCTCTCTCTCGCTCTTTCTCGCGCGTCCCAGCGCGCAATTTCCATGCGAACACGAGACGTCGCGCGTTACACCGTGCGGTTTTTAATTAATAATTAATCACCGGGTCGGATAAGCGGCCCGGCTGGAATGTCCGACAGCCGTGCCGAGTTTCGAGGCGCGATCCGGAGCCGTCAGTGCGACGCTACCGGTGTACACACCGGTTCGATGGAACGGGTAATAGAATTCACGGACGTGCGAGCGATAAGAGAACGATTATTAAGGGCGGGTCGTGAAACCGCCGAGGGTGAGAACTGAGCACATCGCGCTCACGGTAATTCAGCCTCGCGAGCATTATGCAAGGATCACGAGAGATTTTTTATCGGTCCCTCTGACGGACGTGTACGTCACGAGATTAATCGCCCAGAGAGAAATGAGTGATGTCATTCTACTGCTGTTCTACTATTTATACTGCCACCTGTTTATATCAGACCATTTATTTATATAGCTGTTACATCATCGTTCATATTACAGTGAGTGAGCCGAAGATTGATCAGATTTTTACTAGTACGAGTCAACCAATGGTCAACCACACAGGGAGTATAAAGGGTCCAGATACAAGTGGTGCAAGCCAACGAATGGTCAGTATTCAAGTAGTACTAGTCAACGAAGAGTCGGTACACAAGTAGAACAAGTCAGCGGATGGTTAGAGTACAAATAGTGCGATTCAGTGAATGGTCGGAATACAAGTAGTGCAAGTCAACGAACAATCAGTCCGCGGGTAGAACAAGTCACTTAATGGTCAGAAGCCAAGTAGTAGAAGTAAGTGAATGGCCGGACTACGAGCAGTAGAAGCGAGTGAATGATCAGAGGACAAGTAGTAGAAGTCAATGAATGGTCATAAGACAAGCAGTAGAAGAGAGTGAATGGTCTGGCTACGAGTAGCAGAAGTCAGCGAATGGTCGGACTACAAGTAGTGCGGGTCGGCGAACAGTCGGCCCGTGAGTGGCGCAGATCGACGATAGAAGAGACTACAAGTAGCGCAGGTCAACGAGCAGCGACCCACAAGTGGTACAGGTCGGCGGGCGACGAACGAGTACCGAAAATCGATTATTAGCCGGGCGAAACCGCCGGAAAGTAGTCGACGACGCGGCGCGCCGCGCCGGGCAGAGAGGGGGAACGAAATACGAAAACGTGGCGTGTAAATCGACTCGGAGATTGGTCCTCTCCCGGGCGCAGATGCGGCGAGGCTCTCGATTGCGGTACCGGAATCGCGGGGAAACGGATTATCAACTCGATCGCCATTAGCTCGACGACGACGATGGCGCGAGGGGAGAAGGGGGGATATCTTTGGCCCCTGGGGACGAAGGCGCGAACGTGTCGTTGAAAGGGAAAAGGATCGAGAACGGAGGGACAATCGAGGCTTCAAAGGCGGAGCGCGGGTGCCGAACAAAAACCATTATAGGCTGCGAGAGGACTCGAAGGACCGGGGCTGTGAAAAATGTACGGGGTACAGGGTGCGGAAAAACCGATGGCCATGGTTTAAAGGGCTGAATCTACGCCTCTTCGCGAAACGATCTTGTTCGATTGTTGTTAGAATTTTACAGGGACATGTTTCTCTTAAAGAAAAAATCATAAATTAGGTTTTAAACATCTTTCGCAAAGGGGAAGCTTCGATCTTTATGTCTACGGCGGTTACAATCGCTGGAAAAAATTTTCAATATTTTTCGGATCCACTACTAAGGTGGACTCGATGGTCGATGCTTCCAGGATACCGGTGTGGCGTCCGTCGGCAGTGCAGTTTGCCACGACCTGCAGGATCTCGCGTAGCAGGAAGTGGCTGAAGAGGGAGAGAGAACGCTGCATTCCGCGTCAATCACGCGTCAAGAACAAAGGAATGCTTAGTGCACTGGATGCACCCATTTGCCTCCCTGTCGTAGACGCTCCTGACGCTTCAGCGTCTCCTTTGACGTGCTATTAGAAGATACGGACAGAGAGAGAGAGAGAGAGAGAGAGAGAGAGAGAGAGGGCGGGACGGGAACAAACCGTCGAGCCTCGGCCTGTTATCAATCAACGCGAGGATTCTTATGGATCGAGTGCGCTACCTCCGATACCCTTGATACCCTTGATAGTCGAGGAGGCTCCGGAAAAAGCCACTGAAACAGCCGCTCGGAAATCTCATCCGTTTTCACCGGAAGAGAGTATTCTGTGACGTGGAGGAGAATGGTTTCTTGGCATTCATATTTTCGAGAGCGGTTCACCCGCAAATAATTATGGTCGCGGAAAATACGATTGCTCGTTTCCTCCGTCGGCTAGTGTACTCTCTCGGGGCTACGTGCCAAACGAGCCGCGGGAGGACACATTTCTCGCCGGGAAATATTTCCGCGATCCTCCTCGATGTAATATTTTTTAAAACGCCGCGCCGCGGCACGCCGAGCCTCGCCCCGTCCCGCCTCGCGTCGGCTCCTTTAATTAAAAGGAGCCCCAGAGATAAACAAATAAACTCGCTTTAATTAAAAGAAGATCCGCCCGTCCTACGACTGTCCATTGTTCTCCTCTCGGGCGATGCCGAGCATTCCCAGCGGCTCCTCGACAAATTTCTTATCGATATCGGTTCACGGCTTTGAAAATTCACCGAGCATTTCATTCTACCTACCCTTCTTCTCCCACTTCTTTTCTCTCTTTCTCTCTCGCTCTCTCGGAGTCGGATAATTCCCTTTTCTTACGGAGATCGATCGATTATTCCGTAATCAGCCGAGTTTTCCCAGCAACAGACTTAATCCGGCGAACGTTAATTAAACAGCGCGGAGTCGGTGGATCCTAATCCATCGAGCCAGGTCGTCTTTCACTGCGGATTATTCGACGGCAGGAGAGATTCTTTCCTTCCCGTTCGCTCGATCTTACTCCTCGCCTTTACGCGCCTTTAACGAAATTAGAACCTCACACCCCGCACCCACCCACCGCTCGGGGATATAGCTCCGGTCTCTTCTCTTATTTCTACGGTTATCTATTTTCCCATTTATCCGCACGGAATCCGGCTAGAACTTCGACGAGACCGAGCACCGACGAACGTATTTCTTCCCGCCGGAGATACACCGGTGTGTCTCTGTGCTAGTAGTAAAAGTCGAGGATCGGTACGAGAGCGAGCAGACTCGAGAATAATGCCGCGTAGGTGAATGATCCGAACGGGTCCGAATAATGAGAGCGTAAAGTTCAGACTAAAGTGGTACTGATCAATGAAAGATCACACTGCAAGTGGTACTGATCGACGACAGATCAGACTAAAGTGGTACTTTTCGATGAAAGATCGAATTACAAGTAGCATAAGTACACGAATGGTCAGACTTAAGTGATACAACACCATGACTGGTCATCCTCAAGTGGTATAAGTCAACGGAAGGTCACGGTAAAGTGATGCAAGTCGAGTAAAGTAGTACAAGCACACGATCAGACGAAAGTAGTACAAGAACGTGGTTCGACATGCTCCAAGTAGTACGACCGAACGAACGGTCAGCCGTGAGTGTTCAACTCGATACTCGTTATCACGTTAATCTTGTAGGCCTTAACCGAGGAAATTCTAATTTGTACTGGTGAATTCAGAATGCCTGGACGCCTCGTTCAAATCTGTCGAGAAAAGATTCGGCGGCAGGGAACGAGGGGAATAACAGCGACGAAGCCAGTCGATCTTTTCGGTGAATTTCCAGGCGCCACGGGACAAGCAATTACGTCGGCGACGGAGCGTCGACGGATACGCTGGAAACGCGATTTATTCGTCCCGACGTCGCGCCGGGCGAAACGCAAGCGCGCGTCTCTGTTTCCAGTTTCGCGAGCACGCCCACGAACGAACGGACGCGTTCACGCACACTACCGTATATACTCATCCCTCTCTCTCACTCTCTCTCGGCGTGTCGCCGAAATACGCATTGTAACGGCCGTCGTAAATTTCATTCCGGTCCCGCGATGTATGGATCGCGGCTGCGATGACGCATCGTACGATAATGCGTCCCCGCAATTTCGTCCGTATTTTCGGATAAAGTAATTTACATGGGCCCAGCCGGCCCATTAGGACGCATTACGCGGACGTAACCGTGCTCGATACGTGATTATCTTTAATCCGGCCATTCTGCCGTCGTCCCCGGCCGATACCCCACGAGTTTCACGTACGCTTGCGGTCGATTCGCGTATCGCGCACGCTTGCACGGTCGATGCGAATCCTGCTTTTTGTCACAGATCAGCTCAGAGACCCATCGAACTATTTTTCGAGTAGAACGAGTCAAGAATCGGTCGGACGAGGATCCTTTCAAATAGTACAAGTCGAGAATTGGTCGAACGACGATCCTTCCAAGTAGAACGAGTCAAGAATCGGTCGGACGTGGATCCTTCCAAGCAGTATGATCCAAGAATTGGTTGGCCAATGACGGCTTCAAGTAATACGAGTCAAGAATTGATCAGCCAACAACGGTTTCGAGTAGAGCTATTGTAAAAATTGATTGAATGGCTTCCAAGCGGTACGAGTCAATGAATGACCGGGGCTGAATGCGGCGCAGTGTAAGGAGAGCGTGGCTAGAGGAACAACGATGCCGATCGTTTAGGTGACACGGTTCTGCGTCGTGTATCGTCGAGTCAACCGGAAAATATTATTAATCGTCGACTTCACACCCCGATTCGTCTTCCCCGGCGATTCTAAAAAGAGAACAGAACTCGCACCCTTTTTTTCCCCCCAAGCGAGCCAGCCGTGAATAATTGGGTCGATGCGCGGCGGACGTGTTCGACGAGTGGTTAACTGAATCGAGTTAGTTGCTCGCCGAGGTGCCGTCGCAAATAAAAAAAAAAGCGACCCGGAAACGCTTGGTGGATATACGATCGAGTCGTCCGGACGACTGTTGGCTTATGGCGGGTCACGTCTCTCTCTCTCGGAACACATGTTCTTCCGACACGGGGAATTCGAGAGTCGATCCGGTAATCCCGAAAATTCATAATTAGACCGCGGATCTTCATGGGAAATAAAAATTTCGCCGAGTCGATTTAAATGTTTCGTTGGAAATATCACTGTTCTTAAATCGCTTCCATTAAGTGTAATAAATCTATTCATAGCGATTTAATCTCCGCGGAATGGGAGACCTAAATTTTGATCGCAGCGATAACTCTTTTAATGGATATATCGGAAGTCCTAATGAAAGATCAGCGATAAAGATGGACGAACAAGATGACGGAGAGCGAACGCGCGCCGGTCGAGGCGGTTCGCGTGGCCGTTTCGGAGATAGAAAAATCGAGAAACGATCAACGCCGGGGCTCGTAGTTCTTGCCATTATAGAGATCCGCTGTCGCTGGCAGTCTCGGTGGCATTAAAAATCGGCGTCGCATAAAACATTAACGGCGGTGCGACGCGAGTTACGGGGCAGCAGGGCGCCCGGATCAATGGAGAAGAAACGACTGATAGCCGGGGTGGTGTGCTCGGTTGATGGCGAACAGAGGATATAGAGCGTGTTCGGTGTGCCGCTGGAAAAGAGGACGACGAGCGTCGCGGCGCGGCGTTGGGAGTCGGTTGAGGAGGCCCGAGAGAGACAGGGAGCGAGAGATTCGGTCAAGGTTTGCGGGTCGAGACACACTTGAAGCGGTCTAAGCGGCTTGCTTTCGTCCCCGTTCTCTCTGTTGGTGGGATTACGGCTGGTGGCCCGTTGCCCTAACCTCCACGGTCGCGGGGATCGATCGCCTAATCGAGGGAAACCCTACGGAGACGCGTGTGTTTCGGAGTTCACTGTGTTCTCGCGCCGACACCGACCCAGAAGCTTGAAAAAAAACCAGGCTCGGCTGTTCTCGGAGGAAACCCTTTTTTCGCCCGAGGAACCTCTCGAATTTCCGAGGAGACCATCCGGTCCCCGCGGTTAGGTCACTTCGAGGCGGCATGATCGAGCGCGTATCGATTTCGCTGGAATATGCAGAGAGCGAGAGAGCGAGAGCGAAAGAGAACACGGAGGAAGAAGAAGGCCTAGGGAATTGGATCCGTTGATCAAGGGGGCGTGCGCGCGCGCGGCTTCTTTCAGAGGACTCAAGAGCCAGGCGACAAAGAAACGTCCCAGGCGCGCGAAAAAGAAGACGAACGACAGAAGACCTGGGCGACCAGGCGGCTGGCTTCCACTGAATTCTAAGGTATCGACTTTTCAATTGGGTCACGTGCAACGCGCTTGTACAGCTGTCGACGCGGCGGCCCGCTCTGGGAATACAACCTAATGGAAATCGAAAATACGAGTGAGGCTACGGCGGTGGCGTGGGCGGGGGGAGAGGGCTAGAGAGAATCACGGTTTCCGGTCGGCGGTCTCTCTTCCGGCGTCAAAGCCGCGGCATCGAACCTCCGCAGCCATCTTTCCGGCGGCAGGCGGCAGCGGTTGCTTATTGCTTTTGAATTGAACGTTGAATCTTTCATGAGCTCCGATTCTTTCTTTCCGGGATCACTTGTCCCCCTCCCCTCCCCCCGTTTAATTATCAGAGAAGAGTCGCGAGAGCAAATCGCGACGCAGCGCACGCCGTTCCAGACCAGACGTCGTGAAAAAGATATGAAACTCCGTTACGGCGCGGCTCCGATCCATAAATGTTTTACGATAACGATATTGTTGCGCGTTTTTTTACGACAGCCGCGCGCAATCCTCGCGTACGAGCGCGTATTATCCTCAAGGATACGCCTGTTTCGTTTCGAGTAGCGGCGCAGCAGCCCTCCATGGCCTCGCGAGATCAACACACTTTGTAATTTATATTCGCTCGTCGATACCGCGATAAAACCCGAGAGCCGCGAGCGCGCGCGCGCGAGAGAGAGAAAAAGAGTCGTATTATTTATCGCCACCCGGCGCAAACGAAGCCTTCAACGTGCTTTTCAAACTGTTTCTTCGACGCGTTTTCCGTCTCTAATTTCCAGAGTTTATTTCTAGGATCATCCTCTCCTCCCTCTCCTCTCTCTCTCGTTTCCATTTCAACGATTCCGTCCCAGTTAATCTGGCCCGTGCGCGCTTCGTACGGAGAGAGATTCGTATCGGGCAGATCCCTTTTCTCCCTTCGGTTCTCTCCGTTGTGCATGGTTTTCTTCCTTAAATAACCCGAAAACCCGACGACAGCTCGGCGCAGAGGTTTCCAACGGTCGCGCGCGGCAGGCCACGCAAACCGGTTATGGGTCGCCGTACACGTCGACCACATTATTCATTCGACCAGTGAACCGGCGATGCCAGCGAGCGAGCGAACCTGAGAGAGAGAGAGAGTAAAGTGTGTAGTCAGAGGAGAGTCAGTCGGGGCACAGGGCAACGTTTCACCACGTCGCCGGGTAATGCGAACGGTAACGGAAAGCTGTTTAACTTGCGGCTACCGCGGACTTCCGACTCGCGGTCTGCTCTCCTGCATACAGCCAACGCGCCGTTTTCCCCGAGGCTCCCCCGCCGGGTTCTCTCTCCTCTCTCTCCCGTATCTAACCTGCACTTGCCGAGGAAACACACAGAGAGAGAGTCTCGCCCCGAAGGAAATTATTATATTCGCCGGAATAGAATAAATTTTTCTCTCTGGTAGACGACGGACGCCCTTCTTTTCTCCTTTTACCGCGAGAACTCTTCTACATTCTTGTATTCCGAATTTTCATTTTTCCTTGGTGATTTTTCTCGAAGATTTTTACCGTCGAGATATCTCCCCTTTTTCCTCGATTTTCATGGATTATGCCCCTCGGATTTCGAATCGAAGGAGTCGATCAGAATTCGAGAAAAATGGGAGATTTTACCCCCGCGCGCGGTCGCCCATTCTCGTCCGGACCGCGACCCACGTTTGCTTCATCTCTCCGATCGCACGGGCGAAATCTCTGCTGACGTCGCTACCATTCTTACGCCGAAAGATTTACTATCTCTTTGGTATAGGTGCAGCGAGGTCTGCTTAACCTTTCTACCTTTTACTACCGTGGACGAGATGCATATCTCGCTTCCACGACGTCGAAGAAACGATGCTATGGACGAGCTATCTCGTCACCATGATTTCGTCGTACAATACTATGAACGAGATATCTCGTGTATCTTTATTATTGATGTGAAATATTTTCTTTCTAAATTTGACACAAGTGCAATGTTTCCTTAACAACAGTTATATAAATGAACTTAATTAGGTGTTCATTATGTTTTTTGAACGTGTGCTAGGTACATTGCGATCGAGGGCTATTGCGGCCGTCGAAAGGTTGAAATGATCAAATTTCCCCGTTGTTTATTGTTGCAGGAAGAAAATTAGGTCTCGCGTCTCGGTCGTGATTTTCCGAATCTCCTGGCGGCGGAGCGGTGTATTTTTACCTGACGAGCGGTAAATTGGAATCGATCGGCAGCACGACATCGACGGATTCCACCCCGAAGAGTCCGACGACACCCGGGGTTTACCCTGTCTCGCGCAATTACCCAAAGGGTTCGTTTCTGGGACAGCGGAGCACGCAATCCGTCCAGTTGTCACGCTCGTAACAGGGTAAACAGAAAGTTTGCCGGGCCGCGCACTCGGGCCGCACCCTCTGTTTCCTTAACAATAATTTAATGCGTCCGGGGGATCAGTTGTTTCAACCCCTGTTGTTTATCGGGAGGCCACGTAAGCGGACAGCGGCGGCGTGTTACGAATTTAGAAGCGGCGATGGTATCGTTATCGGGTCGCTTATTATGCGGCACGGTGATTAATTAGCCGGCTCGATTTCCTGCGGCCAGCGACACAACGGGGCCGCGGCGCATCCGAAAACAGAGGGTCTGCGGATTTCAATATCGCACGGCTATCTGTGCCAGCGATCGCCACGGATTCCTCGTTCTCGCCGAAGTATTGCCGCGGTAAAAAATGTCCGCCTATTTTTTTCACATATTGGTAAACATGCCCGTTCGCGGTTTGACATTGATGTGTCTATCAGTTCCGTTTGATAAAATTCCGAAAGAACACGAGGAAACTCTTTGAACAGTCTCCGCGCTTAACTGTGAATTTTTTTCCTGACAAAAGTATTGCAAAAATACCGCGGTAAAAAATGTCCACCTATTTTTTACATATTGGTAACAACGTCCATTCGGTTTGACGTTGATGTGTTTATCAGTTTCGTTTGAAAAATTTCCGGAAGAACACGGGCATACTCTATGAACGCTCTCGGTGCTTACTTATGAATTTTTGTCCTGGCAAAAGTATTGCAAAACTGCCAGCGGTAAAAAATATCCGCGTATTATTTACACATTGGTGAACATGTCCATTCAGTTCGGCATCGACGTGCCCATCAGTTTCATTTGAAAAAAATCCCGAAAGAACGTTCTCCGACGACTAATTTGTGTCGAACGTGTTGCAAAATGCCGGGCAAAAAAATGTCCACGCATTCTTCGAGCATCGATGAATAGCTGCACGAAGTTCGTAATCGATACGTCCGTCGACGTAACCGGAGAAAATTTCGAAAGAAAGTAATTCCACGGGAAACGTCGTCAAGCGTTGCAGAAAATAGTCTGCCGGTTGCGTGGGAGAGAGGAGCGTATACAGCGGACGGGATAGATCGTTGGTCAGTATAGCGATCCGCAATCTCGAGGATCGTAATTATCCTCGTTGGGAGGAAAGGCGGCGCGGCGGCGGCCGCGTCGGACGTTTCACGGACGCCGGAGAAGAAGATTACTCCCGTCCGATTTTTATTATTACGCTCTCGCTGGATGGATACTGTCCTTTTTATCGGTCGGCGAGTGGTGCTTTTTGCTCGTCGATTTGGCCTCGAGAAAAAGAGAGAGAGACTCGTTCTCTCTCTCTCTCTCTCGTTCTGTCCGATGGCAGGTCCGTAAGCGAAACAATGGGATCGAACGCGAAGCATCGTCACGGAGGCTGCTGCTCGGCTCCTAGCGCAGCTATAATACGATCGGGTCGGAAACTTTTTCTATTACCCAGGTTGGAAAGTTCTCTCGAAGCTATCGAAGTATCGACGCGTGCTCGGCCGCCTCGAGAACAGAGAGAACTCTTCTTTTTCTCTCTCTCTCTTTCTCTCTCTCGACCCTCATCTCGCTCCTCGCGTTTATCTTTCATCGACCATGGTGGAAGGGTGGAGGCAGGCGGCGAAACGCCTCTCGATCAATTTATTTATAAGGCTCCGCCGACAGAGCCCAATTAGGGATACACACTACTACTAGTGCTGTTGCTGTTTCGTTATATCGTGCACGACTACTCGCGACAACGCTCGAGAGCCGTGGGGTTCAAATCCGATCCGATTCTCGAAGTCCCGGGAAGTTTGACTCGCACTGTGCCTCGACTATTCACGCGTTCAGACCACCTAACCCCAGACTACTCTATCCGCCAGAGACACACTCAACGGCGCACCGCTACAACCTCGGAACTACCGGCGAAGAGCAATCGAGCAGAAAAGAAGCACGCGAAATACACCGATGCGGTGCGATGCGGTGCGGTGCGGTGCGGTGCGCAGCCTCTAAACAGCGTTCAACTCTCTGAAACAAAGTGTCTCCGGCAGACCGCCATTCTTTTCCCCACTTATCAAACCCGGTTCATCGGCCGGAAGACGCGGTGGCTCTCTCGCGAGAATAAAAAGCCTCGCTAAGACCAGACGAGAGGAGAGGGAGAGAGAGAGTCCGGTTGGTTGGGCTGTTCCAGCGTCAGCCGACACGACACTTCGGCACGTTTAACAAGGGGAATTGCACTTTACGCCGCGGAGGATCGGGGGGTAGTCAAAGGGAGACATTTTTGTCGTTTCCTAAACGAGAAAGAGAGGAGACGACGTCGACGTCGAAAGCGAGACCCTTCCGGCGGGGGAAAACGCCGAAGGGAAGAATGAAAGGGCGAAGTACCTGTGCACCGGCGGACGATGGGTGGGGTGGGGGCTGGCTTTTAACGCAGGGGTTAGATTATCCACCCCCCGCGATCCACGAGCTTGAAACACCGGCTCTCTGAACGCATTACCGCCTTCCCCGGAAAATTGCAAACCATATGATTCCGCCCCGTTCCTCGATGAGAAAATACCTCGAAAATATCGTACGCGCGCAAATTAATTCGTACTGCGGATTTTACGTATTTATTCCATCTTGCGAACAGTTGAAACATTTTTTCATTTAAGGGACGAAGAAATTTCGAATAGAAATTAAATTGATATCGATCGATTGTGAGCGCCACGAATTAATTTGTACACCTGATAACAAGATATGCATTGTTTTTAACACTAAAAGCGATTAAAGTGTTTTAGATTAAAGAAATGGCGAGGCTCTATTTACTTAGATTTTGTGTGATTTTTATTTCAATGTGTGCTCGGATACAAAAAGTTTATCGAATCCATTTCCACGCAAGTAACTTTACAATTTCAGTAATTGTGAAATGAAAAATATAAAACCGGTCATATGGCCGGCGGTGGTAGGTTGTTCAGCGTTAAAGAGACACAGTTTCGTGCACGAAGAGAATTCCTAACCCCTTAATGGTGGTTCGTCGCTCGAGAACACAGCCCCAACGGGGAGAATCCATGCGATAAAATTCAGCGGAACGTCCAACAGAGAAGTAGAGAGCGAGAGGAGGAGCAGGTAGACGTACGGATTACCCGTGCGCCATGTCAATTGGATGCGTGCGTTTCATCGGTGACGGCTGACAATCGGTACACTTCTCGACCGGTTTATCCCACTGTGAACAGAGTATCGGCGCAGCTTTTTCCCCGGAGGCTGGAAGGAAGGAACATTTGCGAGTCGCCACCGTTCCGATCGCTATCTCCATCGATAGCGATTCACGCGACCGGAATATCGGTTCGGCTCCGCCGGACAGCAAAAGTTTCACGCTCTAAGGCGCCGTCAGAAATTGCCGTATCATTTCAGACTTTTTGCATTCCTGTGGAACTGCATTTGTCAGGACATGTCACAAAATTTCCGAGTCGCGAGTACGAGTAATATCGATGAATAGATGGTGGATTTAAAAATTAAAAGAATCTAAGAATACGGTGAATACTCTATTAATATTCTTATTAATGTCAGTTAATAAGTAGTTGATTTGTAATATTAATTATAATATCAGTTTAATATTTTTATTAATTAGTTAACACTAAAGCCACCGAGCGTTGAAAGCGATGCAAATGTTTTAGCTTAAAAAAATGACAAGGC
Source organism: Lasioglossum leucozonium (assembly GCA_028454225.1). Classification (NCBI taxonomy): domain Eukaryota; kingdom Metazoa; phylum Arthropoda; class Insecta; order Hymenoptera; family Halictidae; genus Lasioglossum; species Lasioglossum leucozonium. Next base: position 7,069,127 of record CM052218.1, read on the forward strand.
TCTATTTATTTAGATTTTGAGCATATTTTAACACTACATATGCTTGAACAAAGAAATTTATCCAATTTCCATGTAAGCAACATCGTATTTTTAAAAAATATAAAACGGGTCATTCGAACCCTCGTGGTAGGTTTAGTGTTAATAATGTAATAGGTGAATATTCTCGTAACCGAGAATTTTTATTCTCTCATAAAAATCCGTGGTCCAGTGATAAACTTCCTACGCAAAAGGAAAGTACACCACGAGTGATCTGGATCACGAAAAAATCTTGGTTTTGGAATAGAAAGGGGTTGATACAGTGAACAGCGAACAGCGGTGCTGAAGATACAGCGAACAATTAGCTCAGTGGACCTGGAAAATGGCATTTTGATTCTCGGATGTTTATTGGACGACGTATTCGACAACAGCCCGGCGAGATGGCCCCGGTGTATCGAGATATTCGATAACCGAGGAAAAGAGAGAACTCTCTCTCTCTCTCTGAGATTCTCGGTGGCCGGGACGCAGCTGGCCGTTCGTGCCGGCTTGAAAAATGGCCGGCTTAATTTCAATTTGCCCCGTCGCGCGTCCCGTAGCCTGGCGAGCGCAGCAACAGCGTTGAAAGCTCGCGTGATTCTGGCATGATCGCCGACACCGATAACCGACGGGTCCGCTTATCGCGATGCTGGACTATCGATTCGTCCGACGGTCGCGCCGCGCTGCACCGGCACGGTCGAAACTGCTTTTGGACCCTTGACTTCCGAGCCGGTATAAACATCAACGCCCCCGGCTGCTGCTGGCCCACAATTTTTAAGTAGATTCGACGCTATCCGGACCTCAGCATCGCTCCGGATCGATGGCGAACCACCAGTCGAATGTGGTACGCGCGTAAAATACTAATGAGAAGTTAAATCAACTTCACGCGAGTCTAATTAGGAACCACTGGGCTTCACCTTGGCCCAGCAAGGATTCTGTTCGGTAGACTGTGGATTTCGATGCATTAACCAGTTAATCGCGTTCACGCGTATAACGTGTATACAAGTGTCAATCCGAATCTCTGTTGCGGTTCTTTTTGGTTTTCGAGAACGAATTATTAATTTTTTTAACAAATAAAATCCTTCCTCGGTTTTTGTAAAAATCATAGAACCATTTGCCCTGCACGCGACGTGTATACTCGTCATTGCTGGATTTTAATTTTTCGGACTTTGTGGGGGATATTTAAAACTAAATTCCGCAGTTAAAAGGAATCAAAGAGAAGATCGAAAGAATTTCAGATTATTTTGCATGAAGATTTCACCTCGAGAATTTCGTTCATTCGGCAAATGTTATGGTTACTTAGGTGGCCAGGATGGTAAAAAGAGATAGACGAGTCCGTGGACTGGATATACGCGAGTTCAGCGAGTGTATCGGGTCTGATCTGTTCATTCAGTGGACGAACCGTCGTCGCTGCGAGGCCGCGATTCACCGGACCGCGATCAGAGCTATCGAGATCTTTCTCTCTCTCTCTCCCTCTCTCTCTCTCTTCTTCGAGCTGAATCTCGGGCGCCTCGAATTCTTGGTGTTTATTCTGGAGAAACGAGACACGTATCCCGGTTATTCAGAGGCAAATGAATTTCTGTAATCCCCTCCATTCATGGCCCCGCACGGCCGGATATTACGACTGGTAATGCCGCGGCTCTAATCTGCTATTCTTCCTCGAGTGGACGTCGAAAACGCCGCGCCGCGCCGCGCGCTGACGGCACACTTTCTTTTTATTGCGCTCTCGCAGGCTAATCCAGAAAGGCGACCATCACCGCGACAACGGAACAGTTCGAGACTTTCGAATCCGCTACGAATTATTATGTGTGCAAATAAGATCCTTTCCCCCGTTTTCTTTTTTTCTACGATCATAACTTCCGACTGTTGAGTTCTTCTGTTTTTTAAGAACAGTCGCGATGAACGATCCAAGAGTTTCCAGTCTTGCGCAAGAATTTCAAGAGACACGGTGTTACGAGCCGATGGGGTTGACGTTGTGGTTTCTTCGTCTCGACTCGATTTATGCAATAAAATCTTGAATTCGGAAAAAAGGGGGAAAGAACTAATTCGTGCACACCCGATACATTGCAAGCGGGAACCTGATATTTTTGCAGTATCGGTAAATAACAGAAAAGCGTTCCGTGGCCGGACGTCCTGCACAGGTCAATTAAGAGGGAGTTTTGAAGGTGGAATTTCGCAGGCGGATTGCGAGCGGAGAGGGGCAAACTGGCGCGACAAAATGCGACCAGACAGCGTGTCGGGTTTCCGAACGAGGGCATGCACAGGGTCAAGTTCGAAGCCGATGTCACGAGAGCCGCTCGTGCCGGTAATAATCGGTTTATCCACCAGCGAAACGATGACGGGGTTAGAGGCTGATTAAGGTTAATTTCGCGGACAAGCGCGGCCTCAACGGCAAACAGAGGCCGGTGTAATTCCGCCGTCACCGTGGCCGTCTTTCCTGGCAATCTTTCCAATTATCGCTGGCAATTAACCGGCGCGCCGCGCAACGTATGGCTGCAACAATAATCTCGTTTCGTTCTCAGACCTCGGAATCAACTCACTATCGGCGGGAAGGGTATTAATACCTTACGTTAATTATCGATACTCTTCGTCCTATGAAAACAATCCAGCTACGCATAGGCATTTCCTACAAACAACCCAGATGTTTTATTTCTTAATTCTACTATTAGTTGCGAAGATGTTACTTGCATGAAAATGCATTTTTCTCATATTTCACTAATTTTCGCCCGCTACACGCGTGAGTTAAGCTCACGGTGTTGGCCGCCGATGGTGTGTTATTTAATTCCTGCTCTAGTTCGTAGGAAACTTGCCACGAAGATCAAAAATATAGATACACGTTCCACAAGAAGAGGACTCAAGACGAAATTGCTGGTCAAGAAATGTCCCCGATGGAAATCTCGGGTGAGATACGCAACAACTCCCTTTCGTCGGGAGATTTTTCCCTCCGACGGAGCGGTTGTTCAATGCTTCGCTTCCTGCATCGACGACGCATGGCGGACAATTCGTCGGGAGAAGGAAGCGGCGCGGCGGGGAGGGTGAATCGAGCACGGTTTTTCCCGACTCAGAGAGCGAGGAGTTTATTTAAACATTGCTCGATCGGAGGACAGAGTTCCCAGTGGAGGGAAAGATTCGCGCGGAGCACACCGGAAAAGGAAGGGGAGCTTGTGACGAGGAGACGAGGAATAAAAATAGTTGAGCCAGCCGAAGAAAAGTAATCCCGGAAATGCCTTTGCAAATCAGAGCCGGGAGCGCGCCTCTTATTTCTGTCGGCTCAAACAACCATCCACTTCACCCCTTCCCTACCTCCAGACCTCCCTCTTTCGGTTCCAACCCCCGAGGTGTCCCGACTCTTCTCGAGGAGGAAGCTCCTCCGGGCGAACGAGAATAAAAAGATCGGCCGGGGGAAGATCCTTTGAGAAACCTTTCCGTGAGCCGGAACTACTGCTGCCCTTTATGCGAACGGATATAAAATAGATAAGGGCTCTCCAGCTAGCTGGTCCCCCCGAAGAGCAGCCAACCCTTGCTCGTCGATCATTAATTCTTCGACAAAAGGAACGCTTGCTCCCCCCCCCCGCTAGTTAGCTTTGCTCCGTGTCTTGTCTTCCAATCACGAAGCATCGGACCGAGCATCGTCTTCCGAGACTCAAAATTTATGTCTCCGTATCCAGGTCCGAAACGACCAGGTGGCCCTAACAGTTCTCGTAGACCTTTCGATACAGCCTGTAGTCTCGAATACTGGAAGCATCAGCCATCCTCTGTGGCCCAAGAGCCGACTGGACACACTTCACCGAGGGAATCCGCTCGCTCTCGCGATGCGTTTTCTCCCGTGTTCTTCAAACCAAGAGAGTACACTCGCTTCAGCCGCGCAAACGTAACCGGATGCGGAGGCGTCTGGGTATTAGCTCTCGGTCGGCACACGTCGGGAATTAACACGCAAACGTAGTCTTGCGAGGCTCCGCGCGCACCACCAGCGCACGCTTTTCTTATTGTTGGTACACTCGAAAGTTCTCTCTCGCTCTCTCTTTCTCTCTCGGGGAACAATGAGACGCCCTGGAACAATGGGTGGCAGGGGCCAGGATCAAAGGAGCCTAGCGTGCATTTACCTCATTGTCACGGTGTCACGCGAACCAACCTCCCGCGAACAGAGCCGCGGATCGAGCCGGATGCGACGCTCTCTTCCTTCCTCGCAACGAATCTCGCTACTCTGCTTGCCACCGTGTTCCTTTTGTGTCTAATACACCGTCGAAACAGGTCGATCGCGTCATCTTTCCGTCGGTTTCGTAGCGGGTTGACTCGCGCTACTTAATTCCACCGCGTCCCGCACGTCTAGTTACACTGAATTTCTTCGTCCCTGTACACTCTGGTCTGCGCATAGGGGGCGGAACAACACCGCAAGACTCCGGCAACGAAGGCGGGGCTGTTATCGGAGTGGGCCCAAAATTTTTGCATTTATTAGATTGTAATTTTGATGTTTTTTTTTATATAATATAAGTTTTCTTTCTTTATATATGAATTGTATTTTTTCTGGGGGCCCAAAATTATATTTTGCGGGGGAGGAGCCGTAATCGACGGCGGCCCAAAATTTTTGCATTTATTATCTTGTAATTTTGTTGTTTTTTTATGTAATATTTTCTATCTTTATAGAAGTTGTTTTTTCCGGGGGTCCGAAATTATATTTTTTGTAGAGAGAGATGGAACAAAAATTGGTAGTTCCGCCTCTGTCTGCATCACCGGTGCTCCAATCTTTGCCATATGCATCTATGTATCTATGCACTTAGATCCCCCGTACGTACACCAACATCGCTTAATCAACGATTGTCGAGTGATCGACTCGTTGTTCCACTGCCAAGCCTCTCCACGCACCACAACTCGAATCACGCTCGATCTCCAAGTCCGCCCGAACACCGACACGCACCACTTGATCTTCGAGTTTTCTCGCGCGGTGATTCATCACCTAATCTCCCGACGCGATTACAGGTCGACCACTGGATCCGCTCGTCCGACGGAATCCCCGATTAGTACTACTTAATCCTCCCGACTAGACGATGGTTATCTCGGTCCATTCGTTCTTAGAATCTCGCCAGCAGTTAACTCTTTCGTGTGGCTATGCTACACAGAATCCCATGGATTGATTCGTTGCCGATCTCTCTCTTTCTCTCTCTCTCTCTCTCTCTCTCTGTTCGTCTATCCCGTTGATCGCGTTATTCCGTGGACTCGAGATTCCTCCGGACCCTCGCTCGAGAGTATCGATCCACGATCAAAGGGACGAGGACACACGCTCTCTCTCTCTCTCTCTTTCTCTCTCTCTCTCTCTCTCACTCACCCTCTCGACAGTTGTTTCTCCGTCGAATTCCGTTCCGTAGATTCGAGCGCGAGTCCCGGATTACATTCTGCGACGCGATAAAGCTCGTTCCCCCGGATCCGGAGCGGGGCTCTCTTCCAGCAGTTTCCACGACAAAAGCGAGTCCGCTGGAAGTTGCTACACACAATCTCCGGGCATCGTCGCCGCCTCGCTGCACAATAAGGCTGGCCCGGGCCGGCTGTGCTATCTTCGGACAACGCGGTCCAACTTTTTACGAGCGGAGCACGTCTCCGGGCCACCCCCTTGATTCGCTTTCGAGCATCGCGCACACACGCGGCGACAAATAAAACACACCGGAGGGAACCGTATTTCCAAAACTACCAGGAATTATTTTCCGGATCGTCTCACTCCTACTAGCTGTGATCTTAATTCTCCATCGCGAGACTCGCGTCTTCCATTCGATCAATACAATTATCCTTTATTTTTTTTCTTTTATTCCGACAACTCGAGCAGAGCAATGAAATACACTGCTCGTCGTAGTTGGATCAGCCTGTAGCCGTCACGCCCTCTAATTTTTGTCATTATTTCCCAGCTATCCGAGGAGCCCTCCTCTCCCCCGGTCGACGGTTCTCCGCGTGATCGATACTCGGAACATTTGCACGCGAGACGTTCGAGGGCGGCGGAGGGAGGTGGGAGGATGCGAGATTTATTCGAGCGGCGCGCATTTGTCGAACGTTAAAGCCGGCCCGGGAAGATTCCAGGGTGAAAGTGAAACGCGATCTTGCGCGGCGGCGTCCACCGACAGCCGGGGGGCTCCAAATAAATTAGCGAATATCCCCGGACACCCGAGAACCACCCCCACGATTATTTACGACGCCCATCTTCTTTACATTCTCATCCGCCCACGCAAAAATCGATTCGCCACGTGTCCCCCGGCTCGACGAGCGAACTCCTCTGACGTCATCCTCCTAACATTCCCTTCTTCCCTCATCGTTCTCGCCTCTTTAGTAAAACTCAAGTTTCTCTATGCGAAATCGTTCGAACCCGGAGAGTCCGCTCGCAGTGACGCCCCGGAAAAATGCATTCCTATAATTGATTCTCTCGACGGAGGATTTGAGCTCGAAGATGACGCCAAGAGCGTGTCCCGGTCGAGCGGCAGTGATTCCCCGCTGAGCGGAATTATTGGCCCCGAAACCGAACGATCGCGAGAGAAAGGAAGCCCGGTACGTACACCGCGAGAGCGGTTTTTTTCAGGCGCACCCCATATAAAACGCGCGATAAGTACATCCTGCTGGTGAAAAGAACCGACGGTGGGGGCGGGGGCGGGGCTTTGATTCATCGAGGACCACTTCTGCGCGAACGCTTTTTTCTCTCTCGACTCTCGTCTGTGCTGCGTCTCCGCTCGTCCTTCCGTCCCTCCGACCTTCGGCCTCTTTCCCGGGCTTCCGTTTACCATTCCACGTCAGAAATTGATCGCGCGAGAAACGACCAACTAGACGGCGAAGCCGTACGTCCGCCATTCTCTCGACTTTCGCGAATTTTTCTTCCCTCGATTATTTACGACGACCGTGCGCGGCTCGGTCTCCCGTCGGAGAACTCCGAACACCGCGCCGTGCTTGTCGAAGTCGGAACTTTTTGGTCACCCTGTATACGGCCCTTTCACGTTCAAAGAGAAGTCGGACGAAGTCGATGGAAATATAAAAGATACAGGGTCTACCCGAAAGTTGGATCACTGAGAGTTCAAAATTTATACGAGAATAAATATGAATTATGGAAGAATGGAATGGTCCGGTGATTTTCGTGCCACCCGGTACGTTGTAATCTGCAGAGTTTCTGTCTAATTTATTCGGCTGTCTGACCGATGCACGACACCTACTGCCCAATCCCCTTTGCCTGACCAACGCTCGGCTCGTACCACTGAATATCCTCGTCCGACCGTTCGCGGACTCGCACCACTACCTGCTCCGTACTCCGTCGACTATTTCTCCTCGCCTCTGCTGAAGCATAAATTGGTTCTTACCACTCGAGCACAGTTGACTTCGCGTCTGATTAATGCACGATCCGCGCTACTGAATCCAAGCGTCTCGCTCTCTACGCAGATTCATACCGCTGTGTAATTTCATTTCTCGATTGTCTCACCTTGTTTTCGCCCCCGGTATAAATTGTTCCCCGCTACTTAAACACACGGGTGGCTCTGTCGTCCGTGTCTGATCAATGCATGACCCGCGCCACTGAATCCCGCTGTCCGACTGTCCGCAGACGACCACTGTGTAATTCAATTTCCCAGTGAGCTCTACTTGTTCCCGTCAGAATATAAATTGTTCCTTATCACTTAGCTACAGTTGTAGTCGGTGTCTGATCAATGCGTGGCTTGTATCGCTGAATCCTGGGCGCACGCAGATTCGTATTACAGTGTCTCAACCTTTCATTTTAAGCCCTCGCCGAGATGATTAATATACAGGGTGAGTCACCTAACGTCTGTACCTCAAATATTTTAAGTAAGGCTTATCTCTTCACGTTATTGTGATGTAAGAAATATTTGCTACGTAACGTGCATGGTGTCAACAGACCAAATATCTGGCAAGGATACTTTTTTCCCATGGTTATTTTTTCGGAGTTATCGGTGCTTTTTAACGCATAACTATATATTTTTTATTGCATCGTGTAACTGATCGAAAAATATATTCAGGTATGTACAATAGCATCACCTTGAAGTGACCTTGATCTTTGAAAATTAAAGTGAACACTCCGGAAAAAATAAGCCCTCGAGAAAAAAAGATAACATTTGCAAAGAATTCACCATGTTATACCATTTATATTGCATTAGAAGCGTTTATTATGTCATCACAAATAAAGGAGATATACAGGTGGCTACATTTAGGTGGACCACCCATGTATAGACTCGAACCGAAATGGAAAATAGAACTGACAGCGTCCGCATTGCTCGCGTACGTCTTTCCGCGGAGCCGTGCTACTGATTTTCGATCTATATGGTCGCAGGGCGCGCGCGATCCAATCGAGCCAGGCCCGTCCATTCCGAAAAACGTTTCTTCGCCGCCTCGTTACTCTCGCATTGTCCGTTTCCCGCATTCCCGTCACGGCGGGAGCACGGCCGAGCATACTCGAACGCCACACACACACACACGCGCGCACGGAGACAGTATCGAAATTTCGCCGTCTGACCTGAAATTAGCCGTCCAGGTACGTGACACCTGGCCCGGCATTCGATTATAGTGTACGCACCGAAGGGACCGCTCCATCGAGCGTGACATCGTCGCACGTCGCCCACCGACGGCAAAGTGAAACACGCGCAAATGGAAATCGTATCGTACGACAACCGGGGGCGGTACGAGGAGGTGAAGGAGGAGGAGGTTGAGTTTCGCGCACTAGTTCGCACACTGGGTGGACGTTGTTCGATGGAAACTTGACCGACCTGAACGCGTTTCTATTCCTTCGATATCTGCTGCTCGTCGTCCGACGATGGGGCGGTTTTTATTTTTACAAAACAACCCCTATTTGTCGGCAACCCTCTCTCTCTCTCTCAGGCGAAAGGGGTGGGTGTGTTCTCGAGAGGAAAAATTCATAATTCGTCCTCTCGCCGCGTCGCGCCGGGGCGACAATTTAATTCTCCGGGGAATCTACGGCGGCCGGAAACTTTTGAATGCGTAATTTTCCGTCGACCAGAGGGGAGTTGCCCCCGTCCGACCGCCCCCACCCCTCACTCGATTGAATTAAGAACGGTCGTCTTCGAATCGGTCTCTAATTGGGGACTCGCCGGCCGTTTTTTATTTCCCCGGAAACAGGAACGACGAGAGAGGTTGACACGTCGAGGAAGGCGGCGGGAGGGGGCGAGGATTCAGAATTCATAAACGAATCGTTGATCCTCCGCGTCACGCGCGCGCGTTGCAGCGTGGCCGTCGTCGTACGTGTACACCATGAATTTCCCAATAAAAGCCGCGTCGAAGACGCCGCTTGCCGCCGTCGCGCCGCCCCAGACCGGCCATTTTCTCCGGCTCGCTGCGACTGCAGCATATTTCTGGTCTACATTTCGAGACCCCCGTCCCCTCCCCCCGTCGCCTCCTAAGGACCTGCAGGAATTCCCTGGAATTTCGCATAGTTCTTCGCCGCTTCTCACGTCAGCCGCGATCGCTCGCTCGTGAAATTCCGCGCGAGCTCGATATCCACTTTTCCTCTCGTCCGCTCCATCTATCTCGCGCAATCATCCCCCGCGTATTTTCCGCCCTTTGACCTGTCCCTCTCTCTCTCTCCCTCTCCCTCTCTACGGCTCGTTACTTGGAATCGTTCGCACAACGGAGGCCTCGGAAATCGATGAATAAATAATAATAAATAAATAAATAATAAATTCTAGGAAAATATTATAACCACAACCACGAACGCCAAAAATTGTATACGCTCGACGAAATAACAAAGGGTCAAACAATAATTTCTCGAAAATAGTGTATCGTAGCTGTTCGAAATTCCAGTTTATCGGGGCACTCGGGTAAAAGGGACCGGTGGCAAACCGACTGTGCATCCGGCCCGTTATCGCGGCAGTTCACTAAAACGCATTGCTGCTTATTAAGCGATTACATCGGCCCGGCCGATAATTAAAGGTCGCCGTCGCCGATTAATCGAGCCGCGGCGCCGCACTCGGACCGCGATAAACCCGCGAACCTGCGAAGCCCTGTTCCCGGTAATGGGTTCTCGCCGGGTCGGGCTCTCTCTCTCTCTCTCTCTCTCTCTGTCCCTTTGAACCCGAGCCAAGGGTTTCCGGATCGTGCGCGAACGATACGGGCGAGCAGGAGGCGGAGAGAAAGAGAGAGAGAACGAGAGACGCTTTGGGGTCTGGCGCGAAAAAGAATGGAGCGTGGGAAAGGCTTCTTTCGAAGGTATCGCGAATTCCTCTCATTCTCTCTGTCCTTCTCGTTACGTGAGCGCGCGCGCGCGTGCGAGACTGATAAAAGGATCGTCATTATAAAGTTACAAAGAACGGCGGCGTGAAAAGAGGATCCTCGCTAATGTTTCTTTGATCTGGCCTCGTCTCGGCAGCGCGCGAGAAAACCTATGCTTCTCCCCGGAAAATCCGAGGCCGAAGGGAAACCCATCGGCGAACAATACTTCCAGCTCGCAGATTTTTCCAAAGCCGGAGCCGTCGTTTGTATCTGTCGCTGCAAGAAATCCAATTATCGAGCTTTTCGCAGCCTGGAATGTCTGACCAGGCCGAACCATCCGTGTACCGATCGGTTTCGAATCTCGGTGTCCGACCTGATTATAACTTATACCGATTGCCGGATGATCGATGCAACGCGCAACGTTCGCACCGGCCGTCCGATCGGTTTAACAGCCGCGCTACTCGACGTCGAATTAATTTAATGCGCACACGCTACTACCGAAATGTCCGATCAGTTTAAAAGCTGAAGCAGTAGAGGTCCGATCGATCCAACAGTTGTACTACTCGATGTCTGATTAGTTTAATGTACACGCTATCCGATGTTTGCTCGATTTAAGACCCGTAATACTTGATGTCCTATTAATTCGGTGGCTGTACCACTTGATGTCTATTTGAAACCTATACCGCCGCTTGATACTTCACGTCAGATATGCCCGAGTAATTATTATTATTTATTTATTGCTTTAAACCGTATAAAGTCTTTATAGCATATACATGATAAATTATACAATGTATGATTATGTTACGATATGATTTATTTGATTTAGTGTCCGAGTAATGTTACATTCGTACTACTTGGAAACTAATCGGTACTACTGTGTACCGGGAGCCCTGGGGTTCCATAAACATACGTAAAATATTCAAAATAATACTTTTTCTAATTTTTATTATAATATAATAAAAGGATATTGAAACGTTTTTCTTTATATGTACTACCTGTGATTATTCTGTTGTTTCTGATCCCGGGTTCAGCGAAATAATTTTATATTCGTAACGGTTCCTAAATTGACGAAATTTGAAGACCACTGTGATCCGCACTATTTAGCGTCCGATCATCTCAAGTCTGTACCACTGGAGGGTTCATCATTCACAGACGTATACTTCTTAATTCTATCTCAGTCTCGTCTATCATCGCCGCGAATACGGTCCGACTAATCTCCGACTCGCTCCACTTATTTTCACATGGCGTGCGACGAAGGAAATGTTTCGACTCTTACTACTTGCTGGCAGTTCCATTAATCATCGACTTCTACCACTATCTTCAGTTTCTACCCCTCCCCCTGTTCGATACATCACCGACTCGCGCCACTGGTTAGCGTCTTGTTTCGAGTATCCCTCGACTCTTTCCACGAAATTTCATTAGTTCGACCATTTATCGATTTCTGCTACTGTCTACCCGCGCTAGCTGCCCCCCGTCCCATTCTACTTTCATCGGTCCGACCGCATGCTCGCTGCAACCACTTTGCGCGCGAGAGAACCCTTCCGCCTGTTATTTCGCAGTTGCCACAAATTTCGCGAGGAAATCCTCGTGCCGGCGGCGGCCCGGTGCGTGCTCGAGGCAAGGAACAAAGCCGCGCAAGCACGGACGGCAGGTTCGAAATTTTATTGGACCGTCTTTTTTGAAAATAATTGCCGGGCGCCGGCGGTACCGGCGGAACACGAGGTCCGGTCTGTTTTTCGCTTTTTCAGCTCGGAATTTTGTACGCGGGAAATAAAACCGGGATAAAATGAAATTGATTCGCCGCGCAGAGGATTACGGATCGACTACTCTCCATTCCGAGCGCGCTGTCGATCGATACATAGCCCGGACGGACCCGCTCGCGGATCGATCGAATCGCGTAATTATCCCTCCGAGATACGGAGATCCGACGCAGCAACAACGTGTGGCTCTCTCTCTCTCTCTCTCTCTCTCTCTCTCTCTCTCTCTCAATCCTTTGAAAAGAACGGAACCGTGTCCGCGAATCGATCGTCGAAACGGAACGACCGGACCTGTAGTCGAACGGGTAGTCCGCCGGGTAAACGAACGGGAACCGGACAAAGGGACGCGAAACAGCTCGGGGCGTGTTTGCTGCGGAACGAAAGCAGCCAGCGGGCTAACGAACTGGGATTACATAATTAATCAGAGCTCCCACCGACGCGACGCGACGCGACGCGGGCTCCCTCGGGGATATACCCGCGAGCGATTTCAAGGTCGAGGCTTCCCGAGATCCACGCGATCCAACGATCCATGCTCCATCGAGTCAAACGATTTTCCGTAGTCCTGCTCGCCAAAAGCGACAGTTGCGACGATGTCTCGCAGATGACGTGACGCTGTGTAAAGCTGAAATTGCGTTCGCTTCGCGTTACCACGCGGTTCGCGTGTACAGAATTTATGATTCACACTATAGATCATCGAATGGTCGAAATCACACGGCAGAATATTCATTACTATGGAGTTGAAGTACGAATGTTGTGCATGCATGTATGTTGACAGCCAATCCTGTACATAGCTAAATTTATAAAAATATAAAATCAGAAATAACAGAAGAATTGTGAAATTGCGACCGCCAACGGATTAAAAAAAGATGGCGCTCGCGATAAACATGTATCGTTAACCATGGCTATCCGCGTGCCCAATTTTGTTAGTACACCCGTTTTCGTTACGGCTTTGGCTTTTCCTTACACGAGTAAATAACGTTCGTCGCCGAGATTTTTCGTTCGCGGCTACGAGATATTACGTGGTAACGGAATCGTCTGTACAGCAGGTGAATCGAGTTCAATGGCCCGCTACTATCGGGCGTTCGCACAGAATCTGCCAGGTACATACACGGTTTCTCGAATATTTTTTCTTCCAGGATGGAAGCACGGGGAACGTGTCGAGATCGATCCGCCACCGTGTAGTTTTTCTACGATCAATGTGTAATTCCGCGATATTCGATACACGTCGCGGCATTATTAATATTTCACGGGGATCCGGGCGGTGGCGTTCGTTCAATTTCATCGGCATATGGAGCCGGTGTGTCTCTTTTCCTCTCTATCTCACTCTCTCTGTCCTATCGGAAATAGTCTAAGAAAAAAAGAGAAAGCGAACGACACGAGAGCTCGAATCGGATTAGAAACTCGATACAAGAGTCGGAGTCGCGAGAAAATCGAATCCGCGATCGTATATCTCGGGCTGCTTCGTCGTCGACGCCGCCACCGGCGAATCCTTATTTACCGAGAATCGAATCTATGTCAGGAGAAAGGAGGGGGGAGTGTGAGAGAGCTGGAAAAGCCAAGAGAAAATGACAGAGAGCTTCTGGAACGGCCTGTACCTGCGGATTCTGAGAGTCGAATCGATCGCGGAGCGGTGATTACAGTTCGCGCCTCAAGGAGAGAGAAATAACACGTCGAGGTGCGTCGCGGGAAAGAACGGGCCGGGGGTGTAGGGGAGAGGAGAGGCCGCGTGTTGAATTCGAACGACGTACAGGCTCCAGCAGAATCGATGGACTCGCGCCGACAAAAATTGTCTGAACACGCGCCATCTTGCGCTGTCCTTTCGCGCTCGTGCGAATCCGACAGAGGAAAATGGACTCCTCGTTCGAGGGTCTCCGTTAGAAATTCTGTAGAAATGTCCGAACGCTATTATTCCGCGGGAATGCGGCAGGATCCAAGACAAGACCCTGCGAACTTCGGGGTAGTCGGCCACAGTGCGGCCGGTCTCTAATTCGTAGCATTGGTTTCCGGCCGTGTCCGCGCGTAACGACGCGAAACCCTCTAATTGAACTCCGCAGCAGCATTCCTGCGGGGTCCGGAGCGGATTACAATATAACGCGCGAATAACCGTGGAAACGTTGCATCGGCGCGGCGTGCCTCTGGTCAGCCTTCCGCCGACCAATGTACTAATCGAGCTAATGAGAAATCCGTACGAGAATCTGGTATTCGAAAGCTCGAAGGAGAGCTGGGAATTCTCGACAAAAAAGACAGCCGAGGTCTGCGAGGATTCGAACGGTTACAGAGGTTGTTTCTAAGTACTCTTTATCGATTCTCTAGATTCAACAACGTACACCTTTTTTCCTTTTTTTTCTGAGAAGAAAATGCGAGGTCATAGGTAGTTCGCTATACTTGACTATTTTTGAATCGGCCTGTAAGAGGTATCAAGATTAGAGTCGGCGTGACCCGGCGATTTCCCTGATCCGAGCCCTTCGGAGTTAAACAGTGAGGAGGGGCCGGGGGGATTAAAAAGCGGGAGATTTGGCAGCCGAGAAAATCCAAAAGTAATTGGCCCGCCGCCAAAAGGGGTCTGAAGGGAGGGGGTTACGATGGCCAGAGTTCTATCTGCAGGGTGAAGGGTTGAAGGGAGCGGGGAACGAACACGGGAACCGTTTCGAGGGTACCCGAGTGAGAAGAGGAAGAAGTAGAAGAAGAAGAAGACGACGACGACGACCAGACGAGCCGACGACGGATATGAATTTCCAGAAAGGTTTGCTTAAGCAAATTGCGAAACGTGGTCTCTCCCGTCGAGCAGAGAGGGGGAACAGGGTGGCGAGGGGGTCTAGATTGCTAGGTCGTGAGCCTCGCAGACACCGAGAGCCCCTTCAATCCCCTCGAACCCCTTCGAAGCCACCCCTCGGCGACACGCGACGTGCGCTCGAAACCTCGACGACCCGATGCTTCACGACGGGAAACAACGAATTTGCCCGTGAAATACTGCCTGACGACGGATCCGCGACGCTACAGGCCGATTCAGAAACGTGGGCCCTCGAACTATCGACGTAGAATCGAGTATTAAAATTTAGCATACGAGGAAAATGGCCTCCATACACTGCGTCCTTGGGGGAACGTCGGAATGTTTCTTTCGATCTACAGGGCGATTCAAAATAGTGGTCCTTGGAACTATCAATGTATCGCAGAGTTTAAAAATGTAGATGACGAGAGAAATGCTTTACAGCCAGGATGCTGCACTGTTTCAACCAACCTACAGGGCGATTCAAAATCGCGGATCCTCAAAACACGAGCTCGACCACGATCAAGCTTGCGGTAATTAGCAACTTTTAAGGCAGTACTCGTAGTACTTTCAGATTTCGCGATCGTTCGGCCGCGACTTTCGACTTCCGTTCTGCCCCCGGGGGACGGAGCTCGAGTACCCTCGATTCCCCACGGAAAATCGATACGGCTCTCGTGTTCCCTCCCGTGTTCCCTCGTTGTTCGTACGTGACTCCGGCAGCTACGTGTGGACCGTCTTCGTCGCCAAGAATATTTTACTTTTCTGTTCGGCAAATACGGGGAGGGGGACCGCGCAGACAGAGAAACCGTGCCGACGTCACTTCCTTTTCTCTCCCTTTAACCCCTTGTCTGTCGCCCCGTCACTCGTCCCCCGTCCCACAGAACGTGTGCCCCACTTGATCGATCGCAAGCCAAACGACGTCTGCGGGTCGCGTGCACTCGGCCGGCAGCAATTGCAATTAAAACGAATTACAGGCTCGCCGGAGGTCGGCCGTTTAATTGAGTCGCCTCGGCGAACCGCTGTCTCTGCACTTTCCCCCAGACACGGCCTCGAAAATTATTTAGCACGGCAATGTAAACACTCGACCACCTAATTCCGGGGGGTTACGCTCGACCAGTTTCGTCTCTAACGAGGAATCCATTAGCTGTCGCTGGCGATGGTCGACGTTACTGCGCCAACGATTTCAGGGCTTTCGGGCGAGTTGGGAGTGGTTAAACTTCATCGCGGTCAAGCGAGAAGGGGTTAAACTTGATCCGAGTCAAGCCTGAATAGGCTAAACTTAATTCGAGTCAAGCTAGAATAGGCTAAACTTGATCCTAGTCAAGCACGACTCAGCTAAACTTGATCCCAGTCAAATTGGAACCAAGTAAACTTGACCTGACTCAAAGTGAACCTAAGCAAACTTGATGTGAGCTCAAATTGAGACGAAGTAAAGTTGAGCCGAGCCAAGTCGAAACGAAGCGAAGTTGACCGGAGTGAGTGGAATGGAAGATTGAATTTGTTCGATCGACGAGAAGAGTCTCTTTCGCTGGAGAGCCACTCGCCGCAGCCGTAAGTCCCAGGTCTCGGGATAGTTGGACAAGTTTCGAGGCTCGAGGACAAACTGGTAAATTATTTTCGACCGAGCGACGCGGCCACGAAAGAAAAATCCCTTATTAAACGGGGGGTGGGTGGAAGAGCGCGTCCATTAAATCGACAAAGTCCGCAGACTCCCGAGGGATCGAAGAAAGGAAAGTTTGCCGGCTAATGACGCGACGCCGCCGGAACGAGCGATGTCTTTGAGCTATTTCCGTGCCGGTCCGACGCTCAAAGCAACGACGGCATAAATATTCCAATCGATTATGCATGGGAATTAGTCCAGAGTCCGGCATTCGCCGATAATTGCTTGCCGTGCGTCCTCCGTACCACAATTTCGATCATGAACGTCTTGGTACCACCGGTTTGACCTGATTTCCCAGAAACCTCCGTCAAGGACATCGACTACCTTTGGTGCAGGAGACCCTAACACCAATCGAAGACAATTCTATCCGATCATTCTTTAAATTTAACACCGAGCGTTGCATTATAAAATGTTGTACCAGCAATAAAGAAATGAAAAATTAGGACTGACTAACCTGGAAGTCGAAGGTCTCGAACTCCTGCTGGGTGTCGATGTCGACGTTCCTGGGCACGATGATGGGACAGGTGTCCAGAGAGACCTTGGAGTCTGGGGACTCGACGTAGTCGGGTGTGATCGAGGTCGGCCCGCGATCGTACCTGAGCTCCTCGTTGATGATCGCCGCGGATGGGCCTTGGGACGGTGTCTGCGCCTGGCTGACGTAGTACAGGCAGAGCAGAAGCGTCAAAAGAACGGCGCAGACGACGAAGACGCGGCTCGAGCCGCGTCTCAAGATCTTGTACATTGTCCGGCGGCTGGACGAGCAGCTTGGCTCTCGATTCTGGCGGCAGTCTAGTCCGGTCTCGATTCACCTCGACCACCAGCTGAAACTGTGGTCGGCTGATCGAGAGTCGGTGATCACTGTCGACGATCGCTCCCCGCGCCTAGTCACGTCTGTCGACTTCATGGGACACGTGGGCGGTGACTCGGTCTAAAACAAACAAACACCGATGGTTAGTCGAGCTGGAACTGGGATTCATGCAACCTGAATCAAGTTGCCCAGATCTAGCTATAATAACCTAGCGAACCCAGTAAACTGCCGATGAATCAAATTGAAACGGACTGAACAGGACTCGAGTCAAGTTGAAGCCTGGTAATTTGACGTTTAGGCGACTTGGAGCTTCCGCAAGCTCAAAGTGATTTAGAGACCGAACAAACTTAGCGATAGTTCCGAAAACAGCTTAAACAGCTTGAACAGCTCTATAACGAGCCGAAGCATCGGCCAGTATTCTGGAAAAACCGGTGAAAATGGAACGACATCGGTGAGTCGGTTGAATCCCTCATAGCCGGGCCATTGACCGAGAATGTGAAAACGCTTTGGCAATTTTGTCTTTCCCGGAGCAACGCGACGCCACGACGATTTATCGAGCATTCGGGAACGCTCTTTCTCTTTCGTTCTCTCGGTGTGTATTATTGCCTCGGATATCGTTCCGTGGAAATCGGAACGAGTGTCACGGATGAAAAGGAGCGGGACGAGCGGCGAACAACGGGAAGAGCAAAAGTAAATAGCCTCGGCGATGAATTACGAGCGAGCCGGAGAGAAAGAGAGCGCGGAACACGGGTTGATTAAACGTCCGCGAAAATTATGACTGACTGTTTTCGACGGGAAATTGGTCGGGCCTGCGATCGATACCGAGCTCAGCGCACCTGGAAAACCGCGTTGCGATCTTCAAGAACGATCTCACGGATATTCCGCGGCCGAACTCTAATAAATCCACTGGGCTCTATCCAACGGCCCCCTTTCTCTCTCCGGAAAAACCAGAAAGAGCGGTCAAGCTTCATACGTAACCGAATTTCCATAAGGAAATTCTTTCAACCGATTCCGCGGTATTGTCTCGCTCGTGCTCACGCCAGTGCTTTTCTCAAGCTCAGAATTTTTTGTAGATCAGAGAGATCAAACGAGTTCAAGCTTCTCTTCAGATTGATTTTAATTTCGAATTCACAGTCCGTCGAGTCTCGTTTTAAGTCTGGTAAAATATTGCATGGGTTTATCACGAGAGAAAATATTTTTAAAGAAACAATTGATAAAGCAACAGAATGTATCGAACAGCTGGATATCGAATTTACGGAACATTTGGTGGACTTATCCGATATCACGAGATTCGAACGTGCCTATCGTCATTCGTACGAGAGGTTAGTTATCTAGGGTTAAACGATAACAATATCGTTCGCGAAAGCGTAACCGACAATGGTCGCAGAAAAATTCATCGATCCGACTGTTGATCTTTCGGCAGACTTGTAGCCCTGGGCTAATGCTCCCGAAATTAATAATGATGAAATAACCTTAGATTCCTTATCCCTTTCTTCAGCACTTTTATATATACGTGTTTACGATACTATGGCTCAAGAACGACTGCCGAGAGTTTACAGATTACATCATATATTCATTATGCGTACATACTTACACGGATCATGTGACAGTTTCGTCGATTATACAAGAGATGGCGTCGTTGCATCTTATTATATGTATTTTCCTACAAATAATTCGGCGTACGTGAGCGGAACGGATTCCCCGGGTAACAGCGCAGACATTTTCCTTCCCCAAGGTGCAATTAAATTAGAATAATTTTTCTTTCCCGTGATTCTAGGCGGCGGCGGTGTAAATGCTGGTTCTAGTCTGAAGGACCGGGAGGATTGAAAGCAAACCGACGGAAAGGGATCTTTTCCGTGTTACCGAGAGAGACAATCCGTGTTTAAAGGGGACTCTCGTCGGGTCTGTTTTCGGCCGTGACACGGCGGGGCTTGTAATTCGCTCGGAAAGGGGTTAAAGAGAAACCGT
Source organism: Lasioglossum leucozonium (assembly GCA_028454225.1). NCBI lineage: Eukaryota > Metazoa > Arthropoda > Insecta > Hymenoptera > Halictidae > Lasioglossum > Lasioglossum leucozonium. Next base: position 7,088,293 of record CM052218.1, read on the forward strand.
GCAGAAGCGTTCTCGAAGGCATTCGCTCGCTTGCTCGAGAACAGCAATTTGCCGCAATCCAATTCCGTCGGGAACAATAAATACGACCTGGTGAACCAGAGACACGGTTTCCGAGAAACCTTCTGTCCCGATGTAAGGTCGGTTCGCACGCGATAATCGATCGCGACAATCACCGCGACCTCGGCCGCGTCGGCCGACCACTATACGCCAGGTAGTAGATGCGCTACTACCAGCGAACCCTCGCAGTTCTTGTCTTGATCGAACCAGCGTGTGCCCTTTAAATATTTAACAAGAGAGCATGCCAGCTCGTCCACACAGCTGACAGATCCGACCGCGAAATTGGAACTCGTCTGGACTCACGTGTCGCGCTGCTCGAGCCGTTTTTCTTCCAGACAAACGCGTATTCGTCAGAATTTTCTAGAATCGTGTAGTATCCTCTAGAATAATTCCGTAAACTCGTCTAGGATCTTACAGAATCTCCTAGAATTTTTTAAAAAGTCCTCTTGGATTCATCCGCACGGTCCCCTACAATAATCCTCTAGAATCTAAATACGAAATATAGCCGCCGGTGAAGTTCCATGTATTTTCCTCGTGAAACGAAGAGGACGTGAAGGGTGCTCGAGACCCGTCGATTTAACGAGCGTTCGAGCGAGCCAGTTGACCTTCGATTTCGGTTTTCCGGGGTGACAAAGAGCCGAACCACGGGGAGAAACAGAAGCGGAAGACGGAAAAATGCCGGTGGGTGCGGCGGGGGAGGGGCGAGCAGAACGGTTCCGGCAGCAACCCTTTTGTCCGGCGACGAGACGTGTCGAGGGTGGTTTATCGCGATTCGCTCGACATGCTCTCGGACGAAACTGCCGGGGAGACCGAGGACAAGGCCTCTCCCGGCTGCAAAACGAGTACCACGGAACGAACTCGTCCGGCAGAAATTCGTACGGACAAGCTCTAGCCTCTCCTCCGCGTCTTAATTCGATTTACCTCCTCGGCGGCGTTTCGAGAATTTCCTCGGGACACTTCGAGGAGACTGTCCCCTCCCGGTGAGCACTTTCAATTTACGCCCAGGGGGGGAACCGTGTAATTTGTACTGTAAGCCAACGGTACGTGGCCTACATCGATACGCACTGTACCTTTGGATATAAACATTTTAAAATATGTTTAATAAAGAAAACGGTCGTACCTACACTTGTTCACTCGAGGAGAAGCAGAATCTATCGCGTTTAAGAGGACAGGACCGCTGGTCCGTTTACAAATAGCATTCGAAGTCGCGAGGTCAGCGAATCTGGGTGAACGCGCCGCCATGTTGGATGCCGCGCACGCGTTCTGAAACCAGAACGGTTCTATAATACTTTGAACGATATTCCCCGTTAGATTTTCTCACGGAGCCCGACAGAGTCGGGGATCTCCGGTTGGAAATTAATGGGTAGAGCTTTCGGAAATACGATTAGGCGAAAGCGAAAGCGCTTGTCTCGAGGAAAAGCCGCGGAATCGAAAGGAACGGCGCGCGACAGAGGAGGAAAGCGCGGGAGACCGAGCGTCGAGCGAGAGTTTCATACAGCACGGACGGACTGTGCAAAGCCTTCGAGGCTTTCGAGTAGGTGTGGAACGGGTCTCAAAGAGCGCGACTCTCTTTGCCCGTGGCGCGCACGCGATTCTAGCGAAGAACTTTACTGTGCGTCGCGCCGCACCGTCCGTTTATATTCGCGAGTTCCAACGCTGCTCGGTTACACAGGGACACGCCGCAAATTCCTTTCAATCGTGAATATCATTCAACCGCCCCGTTATCCGGGTCTCGGGGCGCGGCGTTTTCGAACCGGTCTTTTCGTCCCGGCGAAATAGCATTCGGATCGAACGGGGACCCCGTCGAGCGGGTGGATGTTAATTCCCCATTCGCGACACTGGGTTCGCGCGCTCGATTTCTAACCTCTCGTTTCGCTCGGAATGTCCGCCACGCGCAAAGAAGAAAATTCGGAACACATAGTAATATTTTTAAACGGAGACGCCGATGAACCCTCGAACAGCGGACCTTCTTCACAAAACTGTAAAATTAATGTTATTTAATTTTTCAATTTTCGGGATCGCAAAATTATCTAGAAATATTCCACTGGTCGTTAGTATCTCTGTGTCGGGGCAAATGGAAAGCTCGTTGGAAAGAATCGTGGAAATTCTCTTGAATTCAATTTGCAGTCGATAAACACGAAAATATAGTTTCATCCGGCGGGCTGCTATCTCCGTGAGCGTCGTGTGTCGGTTTAATTGTTGCAACACTCCGCGAGAGAGCTCGGATTACTCTTTACAGTTGCAGGTTGCAGAGCGAACGAAGTAGCTGGCGGTAGGAAAAGCGCGGAGAGCAGAAAGCACTGACAGAGAAAACGAGAGAGAGAGAGAGAGAGAGAGAGAACCGGTGGAAATGAAAACCGGCCGGCTGGAACCGGTGGAAAATATGAAAAACCGCGGAACGGAAATCTGCAGTGAGGGAAACAGCTCGGGTTACGCGCCGATTTTCGTCTCTCCCTCTCTTTCTCTCTATACATGTATAGACATATATCTCGGCACGAGCGTGTGTTCACGGGAAATGGAAAGCCTGGAAAAGCCGGGAAAGCGCAGAAAACCGGGGGAACGGACAACCTGCCAATTATCGTATGCTAATAAACGAGTGGCGGGGGCCGGATCGGCTTATCATGGCCGAAGAAAATCACGTACAAAACCTGGCCGAGGACGGACGAGAGCGTTACGCCGAAACACAATCAGCGTGACCGTCGAGCGGACACCACTACCGCGGAGGGAGAGGAGAGGAGAGGTGGGTGCTCGACGGATTTATACGTCGAAAATAACCGTATTGCCGATTCCATTCGATTCGATCCGTCGGAACAGTGCCGCGCGGTTTTATCGAGCAATACCAATTACTCGTATGTTAATGACAGTTCCGAATATCGATTCGACGCGCCGACGCTCGCAGACTAATCCGTAAACAACGCGCGAGGCTCACGGTCCAAATTCTACCTACGAGAGACAGAGAGAGAGAGAGAGTGAGAGAGGGGAGGGGGAAGATCACCCGTCAAAATTTTACTACAGCTGCTCCGTCAAATTTTGATCAAAGTCGACGCTTCCAAGACGGAATAGTCGCTGTATCTGCAATGTTCAGTTTGTGTTTCGGCTTTCCGAAAGATTAGGGCCGGGTCGGGCCTTTCTGGGCGGTTAGGAAGGGTTACTTTTCACCCTGAAACACTCTGGATGGGTTAGGTTCTTTTCTGGAATGGTTCCTATTGGAGGATGAACTGTTCTCTGAAAGCTGAGTTAGGCTTCCCTTCGTAAGGCTCTGACTGAGTTAGGTTTCGCTCTGAAAGCTCTTTCAGACTGTTTTGAATGGGCCGGTCTAATTTTTCCTGATTCCATCAGTATCTTCCAGACCAACTGACATTTGTCTCGAGATTCTGTATGGACCTTCGGAGTGGTACGAAACGGCACCACCTGTGTGTATCCGGTGCGATGTTTCCAGTTGGACTACGGAGCGTGTTTACCTGGTTTTCCTGGAGAAGTTTGGGGCGCGATCAGCGGCGCGGTTCTTCTGGTCGAGCCTGGCTAGTGCCGGTGTCTTAGGTATCCTAGTTGTATCGACTTGTTCGGCGAGTCTGTCGGCTGCTGACTTTCGCGAATGCACAGAAGAACTCAGCTGTCGTCGACGACAACGAAGAAGATGAACAAGTGAACTGGACGTGGTCGAGAGAGCCGGGTTAACCGCGTCGCGAGAAACGCAAACCAAGAGGAGCAACCTCGGGAATGCGGAGCGTCCGCGAGGGAGAACCACGCCGTACTAAACTGTCGACTCGAGCGGAATAGTTTTGACACGGCCGCCGGCTATATCCGCTTTTCCGGCGATGCGCGACCGTCGCTCAGAGCGCATGTGCCGATATAATCCACGCTCCGACCCGTCCATGCACGCGACTCACACGTGGAAACGATGAAAGAGAGGACGAGCGTCGGTCGAGGGCGCGGGAGGGACGGGGAGACGGGGGCCACTGGGTGCCACAGGGTGTCAGAGGGTGCCACGGGGTACCAGAGGGTGCGAGAGGCAGAGGGGAGAGGAGAAAGAGGGAGAAAGGGGTTGACGGGTTCTGTGGCCCGAGGGTGTTTTGACTCGCTCGAGACGCGACTAGGCGAGGCGAGGCGATGCAGAAGAGGAGCGGAACGAGGAGCTGCTCTTCGTTGTCCGTCCGCTCTCGACCCTAGTTTCTTCAAGAATCTATCTCCTCAGCAACGGGACGATGATGACAGGGGACGCGATCCAGTACGAGGGACGGCGTGAACCAGGGGATGATCGATCAAGGGCTCGGGGTCCTGTCGACCGAATAAGTGGAAACCGTGCCTCTGTCGATTCGGCAGCGTGAAAACGAACCCGTTTTTCTCGGCCCGTGATACCCGAGAACCACTGCGCGCTTTCGCTTCGCTGCTTTCTAATTCCAATTGCTGTCGAGGTTCCCCCGTTGCTCCTTAGAGAACACAGCCGAAAATAGTACTCTCCCCAATTAGACTGGGGATCTTCGTGCAAAATAAATATTTAGAATTCCAAAAACACGTATCCCCTGTTGTTCCCCACGAATAAAAAAATTTTCTGAATCCTATAATTTTCCGAGAGACTCGGACTAGAATTATCTCGCGGTTCGCGGAATAAATGAAAACGTCGAGTCGATTTTCGCGGCCGGCGGACTGAAAACTGTAAAAAAAGAAAAAGAACATCGCTGGCTAGATCGGAGCGTACACTCCGCGCAAGCAACAAGTACGTTTGTTTCCGTAGGCAGCGTCGCCGATAGACGCGACAAATTTTCCAGCGAACCGTGCGCACAAGTCCGTTGAAGCGTTAATAGGCACCGGAATAGAAACGATATCCTTTACCGAGTCGCGCGGGGGGCGGAGAAAAAGAGCGTACATCGATATCCATGGGAGAGTATTGAAGGGTAGGAGCGGAGAGGAGCAAGTGGGAGTCGGACCTTTCGCTACGTGACTGCTCGGATATTCAGGGGACGCAATCGTCCCGTGCGAATTAAATGCAGCTTGTTTCGCAGTCCGTTATCGCGGATATCGAACAAACCGTGATCTCGCGGTCCTTGACACAGCGGAAGACTCGTCGTCGTCGTCGTCGTCGTCCTCATCGTCGTCGCGAGAACAACGGGAGACGTCGCTGTGGGCCTGAACTCGATCGAACGGCAATTAGGTTGATTGAAAGGGCAACGGGAGCGTGGGAACCCGGCCACCAAGTTCCTCCGGGCTTCGCCCGCAGATCAACGGACCCCTCTCTCCCTCCCGTTCTTCGAGATCAATCATGACGGGAGATCGATCCGGCAAGTCAAGGATCTCTCGCGAGGAGACAGACAGAGCCGAGACAACAGCCGCGATTCACCGTGCCAGGACGTGTACCGATCCGAAATAATTTAACAGACGTGATTGCTACTTGCTCCGACGCCATTCAGACATCCTAACTCGAGCTCAGGCTTTGGGAAGACCTAACACTTTCAAAAAGTCTGAGTCCTTCAGAACACCTAATACTGTCAGGGAAAACCTGAGTCCCGCAGAAGACCTAACGCGTTCATAAAATTTAATTCGGACGACCTAACGGTTTCGGCAAAACCTAATGAGTGCAGGCAAAGCTAATTTTTCTTTTTTACATCTGTACGCCAGAGTTTTGGAACAACGGGACACCCGGTATATGCAGGAGCGACGAGACCGCCTGAAAGAGAGCGCGAGCCCTCGGCGCACGGGCTAATAAATTTATTCTGAATTTCGTGCATCGGCGTGTATTCGTTCCGAGGCGGTGCGGCGGCGCTTTGAGAACCTGCTGCTGCTGCCTCGCGTCTTCTCCCCCCACTCCTCCAGGGTGAATCGAATTAGCCAGCCGATTCTAATTACGAGTTTACGGACTTTCCTCGGCCCGCGCGGCGCGGCGCGGCGGCTGAATATAAAACCCGCCGCCACTTTTCCTGCCGCGAGCCGCCGCGCCGCGCCGTTATGAGCCCGGCCTTTTTATTAGAATCCTCGTTTCTTTTGCAAATGAAGGGTGGACCGAAGCTTTTCTATACGCCTCCCCCCTTGCCTCCACCCACCCTCCCTTTTCTCTGCGCCAGACTCGCACAGAGAGAATCGAGTTTGCATTTAAGGTCGAAAATCGCGGGCGCGCACGCGCTCGCCCATGGAAAGTTATGGAAATGGAATCGAACACAGCCAGTATAGAGGAATCCTGTGCGTTGAATATGGAACACACGGTCGGCCCGGCTGTGGTGCAATTTTCCCGGGCGACAACGTACTTCGCGGACACCCGGTGTATAGGCTTCGGTACATCGAAGGGGCAGTGACTCTGATTTGCTTTTCGCTCGCGTCGCGTCCCGTCGCGTCGAGTCGAGTTGCGGACCAGCCAACACAGAATCGTTTGAAGTTCGACCGATGTTTGCCGAACCGGCCGTTTTTTTCTTTTTCTTTCTAGCTTTCCCGACGTCTAACACCGACGCGAACAACACACCGTTAGAGGCGCCGCGACGCCCCGCGGAGCTAATATCCGGTCGACGACGACCAGACATCTCGACTTTTCTTTCTGTGCCGCCAATTGGAAAGCTGACCCAGCTCTCCGCATCCTCTGCAAGCTCGGCTTCGGCTATGCTTGCTGGGAGAACCTGGTTGGGTCCCCAAAGGGTCCGAACTAGGTCTGAAAGACCTTGATTAGGTGTGAAAGGTCTCAGTCGGGGTCTGAAAGACCTTGGTGAGCTGTGAAAGGTCTCAGTTGGGTCTGAAGGGACTCGTCCCGGAAGAAACACTCTGGTTAGACCTGCGTAAAACCGGTGTTATGATTATGAGGCTCTCGAGACTGAATTTCTGCGTCGTTAGGTTTGTCTGAAAGCGAATCGACGGTCAAGCGTTCTAGAAAGCCGCCGTCCCGAAAGCGTCACGAGCAGCCGAGGGACAATGAAGCAACAGGAATTTCTGACTGAGAAGAGACTGGTTAACGAGGCAGGAAGTCCGCGGCAGATGCCTAGAGGCTAATCGAGCCCTCTTCCCTTTTCCTGGACACCGTGTATATGCACCGTAAGAGCGGCACTACCGGCGACCCGTGTACTTCGTAAGCATGCAGGAAGTCCTTGTTGTCTTCGTTACAGACTGATTATGGCCTGTCCCTTCTCGCTACGGAGTTCTTAACGTTGTCTGCGCCGCGCCGGACCCTAACTCGAAGGAAGGAACACCAATTGGTGAGCTCGCTTCGAACATTGAACGTTTCCTATTCGAATTCTACTGTACATCGAAATTCTACAGATCGCGTTGACGATCGTTTGAATTGTCGGATCCAGCAATTTCGAGAAGATCTGGTTTTAGAAATTCCGACAGGATAATGGGCTGTTCGCGACGGGCTCGCAAGAACTCCCGAGCCGATTAAAACGTACTTCCGGCGACGACGGGATATCGCCCGACGATTTTTCGCGGCGTATCCATTAAGCGCTTCAATTATGCGCGACGGACGCAGCTGTTCTCGTTGTTTCAGTGTCCTTCTATCCACGGAATCGTCGACTTGGTTATTTTCTGAACGTTCCCGCGTGCTCTCTCGCAGTCAGCCCTCGAGAAAATTGCTACACTCGCCAATTTTTCCCGGCGCGACGCGACGCGACGCAACGCGGAGCGTTCTGTTATCGATTATCTTTTTGCGGGGCGAGTCGCGCGCGCCATTAACCCTTTGACTACTGTGGGCGCCTATAGGCGCTTAGAAATTTTGCGTTTGTGGTACCGAGAGCGCCTATAGGCTACGCAATTTGGCTTTCTGATACGAAGGGCGCCTATAGGACATGAAGAGGCGCTGCGAAAATTATATTGATATATATTCTCATAAGTTCTCGGTGCACATCGTAACTCAATTCCTGCCGTATGGTACGACCGGTGCGCATCAAAGTCTGCCGTAGTCAAGGGGTTAAACTCGATTTTATCGAGCCGAGAGGACAAGCGAGAAGTTCGATAAGCCGTCGTCGACCGGCGGAAAAAGCGCGGAATAATTCTCCGGGACTACGCGGGACAGGAACCTCCGGGAAAACGCGACTTTTATCGGTTGTTCCGTCGAACGCGAACAGAAAGGAAGAAAAGTGCGGCGAGAAGCGGCGAGGGGAAAGAGAAACATAAGCGCTCGCGCAGACTAATACCGGGGGCCAGCGGAACCGGTGTATATTTTTTGGTGAGATTACCCGTCGTTTTTCAGCAGCTGCCCGAACCATTCTTGCGCGGCGACAAATGGCGTCCCCGATCGGCCATTCCCGGTAAAACTGCGCGCGTTTTGTCTCCGTTACGAAACGTTCTCCCCGCGTTCAACCAACGAAGCGACGCGGTCGCAGCGCCGCGCGACTGCACGAGAAATTATTTTTCCCGCGAATTAATGGTCCCCTGCGCGTCCGGATTAATGACCGGCGCATAAACTTCCTCGATAAAACCGGCTAAATCTGATATAGCTCCGGAAAAATCGCTCCGGGGGACGCTCGTCTTTGAAGCGGCCGCCGGGGACGCGTTTTTTTTCGCGAATCTGCGGAAACCGCGAACGCGTTTCGCGTAGAACCGAACAACGCTGCAAACTACCACCCCCGGTCGACGCAATCGTGACCGATTAGCGTTTCTCCGCAGTGATAACGGACTTCGACGTACGACAAAATATTCATATATTATTATACGTAGATTTATGCAGGGTGATTTAAAAAAAAAACCATTTAATATTTATATGGTATATAGAACACAATGTGAACACACATAGAATTTCATTTACGTTGCTCTTTATATTAGAAGAAATTACCAAGTACCATTTCCATTTCGTAATGTAGATCCTTTAATAATAAAAAATTGTTTCTTCCAAAGTATGAGTAAGTGTCCGGTGACTTATGGAGAGGAATGTAGGTCGAAAGGTGAACCGTTTCTGAGATACAAACGTGTTTGTTTGCTAGCGTTATGATCAACTTACTTCCATCGCACACGACGCTTACTTCAGTGTTTATAAACCGCGTTCTGAATGTCCTCATTCAAGTGCCGACAGTAGATTTCATCCGGAATCAAACCTGTATCAAAATGGAAGGAGGACACGTGAAAAATCGTTCACCTTTCAACCTACGTTCACTATGGCTCTTTTACCGAGCACAGTGCGTTCTATACACCACATAAATATTTAATAGTTTTTTTTTAAACGCCCTGTATACAGATCGTATTTTACTTAAAACTTGCTTTATCTTCAGCAATCTAATTTACCAGAAAAATTCTCGCACGTTTTCGGAGACGTTCGACTTCGCGCCACGTGTAAATTTAACCGTGCATTGTTTGCCGTACCTTCGAACGGGAGATTTCCGTTGAAATCGAGATTGAATCGCGGGGACGTGTCGCGTTCGAGCAAGATGCACCAGAGAGTAGACGTCAGGGGATCGTAAAACGGAAACGTTCGCGAGATTTCAGCGCGAAGCCGAACGATAATGGAACCGTAAAGCTTGCGAGGGAGAAAGAGAGCGAGAGGGGGGGAGAGAGAGAGAGAGAGGGAGAGAGAGAGCTCACGGAGAGGAGAGATCGTAACTGTTTCAAAATACGCTTGGAGTGCCGTTTAGGCGTGCTTAGTTTGACGAGGGAAGCTTAAGCTGCCCACGCGAACGTCTTGTTGTGTGAACGCGCGAGGTTCGCAGACTTTTACCTCTGATTTACCTTTTCAGGTCGACAAATTCGAGCTTTGTCGAGACATGATCGCGCGCTGGATTTCCACGTGTAGGCTACAGAGCTCTATCCTCTCGCTCTGGAGACAGTTAGGCGTCGGACCAAGGTTTCCTCGATCCGGAGTGATCGATAATAGCGTCCAAAACCGTGTTCAGGGGGAAAAAGATCGGGAGAAACGCTACCTTGTCGACAGTGTGTCCTCGAGCTGGTCGGAAAGATTCCCGGAGAAGGTTGTTCCTTTCCGAAGCGTGGAACAAGAAGGTGTCCGTCCGATCACGCGCAACAAGAGGAACGTCCGGGGGCCACAGCGTGCAACGAACCAGCCGGTCCTCGCGAGCAAAACTGCGCTCGGGTCGAAAGGCCATCGGCCAGACAACCTAGCTACGAATCTGGCCAACTAACACCGAGCTACGGACACCGACTCGCACAGCCAGACTGCGTGTAGTTCGCGCACAAGCGTGGACAAGCGTCAACTCGACGCGTCTTCTCTCCCCTAGATCGTGATCGCGTCCTCTCGCTCCGGCTAGAGAGGAGCTCTAGAACTCTCCTCCCTCTCTCTGTGGCACTCTGGCAACGACTCTCGACACGATGACGCACGCCGAGATTCGATGAGCTGCTGCTTTTAATCGAACCAACGGATCCGCTCCTTCCGACCAGCTGTAGACGATCCACGCAGAGTATCAGCTACTATGGTCGCCCCCGAAATGCAACGCGCCGTCGTCCGGTGGTCAACAGGTGGGATGATCAAAGGTGCGATTGCTTGCTCAAAGCCTGCAGAATCTTCTTCAAATGGACATTTTTTCTGAATCTTTTTCCCGGAAAAATGTTCAATCTCTTACGCTAAGATTTTAGGTACATATTTGTCGACATGCGGAGTAAGAAAAAGTAATCAAAATTACAAGGAGATAGTTTCTACTGTTCGATAAACGAAAACATTATGTTGTTTGTTAATCGGTATGGTGTCTGAATTGTAATCTGGATTTGCTGAATCGTAAAGTTCTTTCTCAAATGATAACCTTCGTCAGAAAACGTTGGATTTGCTTAATCTAGGTTAAACCAGCAGTTGTTGCCGCACGGCCGTACGCGTCGTGCGGGAATAGAGATTTAGTGTTTCGTGAGCGATCGTAGGTCCCCGTCAACGATCTCGTCACAGTTTCAGGGTGAACTATAAACTATGACCGGTTGTCGTCGGGGATGCTGCGTGCGAGCGCGGGGGCTTTAACGACCGAAATAACGTGGAAGCTCGCTCGTTTACGTCTCCGCCGCGTAAATTAACGTCCCACACGTTATAGGCCGGACAGCCTGAATGACTGACCAGCTGCTCGACTTTCGCCTAACTCGCGCAATTCGCAAGCACCGCGCGTCCGGTAACAGGTGGCGCGAACTTCGACCCTCCTCTACTGTGCCCCGACAATCCCGAATATCTTCACGGTATCGCTCTCCGAAATAGCAACAAATTATTTAGTCACGCCCCGTCTGTGCCAGCCCGACAATTTCCTATTTTGGGACGATGAAAATAGCCGAATGATCTTTATCTTCGTGCTGAATAAACATTGATCCAGCTAGATATTTAACGCTGAACCCACCACGACGACGGGTCAAATGACCCATTCTATATTTTGCATTCTACAATTACAAAAAATATGAAGTTACATGGAAATTGGTTGCATAAATTTCTTCATCCAAGCACATATTGTGATAAAAAATGCACACGTTCTAAATAAACAGAGCCATGTCATTTTTGTGAGTTAAAACATTTTTATCGCTTTTAGTGCTCGATAGGTCAGTTTCAGACAATTTATAAGATAAAAAATGGTTGGTTTGTCATCGATTGAAAATGTTGCAATTATCTTTGTTATTGCCCTGCAATTACTCAATTCCCGGTGATCAAATTCAACAAAATATCGCAGAAATCTGTCTAAAAAATTCATAAATAAAGCTGCGTACGATGTAGAGCAACGCGATGTTTCGCTGCGCAATTTTCCACTGGCCAAGATCTCGAAAAAAAAGAACGTGACGAAGACAACAATAAAATTTGCTGGTCCGTTCGGTCAGGGACCGGAGCACGGGGTGAGAGTGAAGATTACGCAACCGTCGTCGAGTAGATGATCACCTGGCCAGTCAGTCATTCATGGGGCTCGGAGCAGGCCCGAGCGACCAGGCGTCGGCTGCCCGCGTTATTTCGGTCGAGGAACACACTATTTCTGTGAGACTAGCGCCTAATCGAGTCTACGAGCCGCGAAGTCGTCCCGGAATCAGGTCAAGCGTGTTTTCGGACCCGAGAGAGGAACGCCGATGACGCATTAATCTCGATGACTGTGCTTACGACAAATTTCCGCCGGCTAACTTTGTCGAAATTTCCCGGGGAAAATCAAACCAAGAAACATCGATTTCACCGCGGGATCTAAGTAATTAAAAAATAACTAAATAAATAAAAAGAGACGAAATTGTGTTCCGATATTGGATTCTCCGAATACGCAAATTCGATCCAGATTTTACGAGGCAGCGGATATCCGTCGTGTCCGGTGGCCGGCACGCGACGGCGTCGGAGATAGGCCCGATTTTCGGAAATTGTGATCTCGCGAATCCGCGAATAGAGGATCCAAGTCACGCGCAGTGATTCCCCCAGCCAGCCGAGCACGCGATAAACCGGTGCGGGAATATTCGACTGACGCGGGCCCGGGAGACAAAGGTATTATAATGTCATGCATAAAGTTTTCTTTTCCCGTTCGAAGTTTATGACGCGCGACGGGGCACGGGGTATGAGGTGTGTGCGTATGGGGAGGCCGGAATGGGATGGGCGCGATAAAGACGGCACGGGGTGCCGCGATCGATAACCAATATCCATGGAAACTGGATCCCGTGGTGACAGAGCCTCTCCTTCCGTAACCGAGAGCGCGCACGCACATCTCGCTCTCTCTCTCTGTTTTGTTTTCCATACACGCATGCGATATTACGCGAATTCGCCAAGATTTCGAGACACCGTCTCTCGAACCTCGTTACTTCCGGCAGCTCGTCCGCCGCGCCTCGAAATTTCTCGCGTGGCTTGCTTCGAGGAGGAAATTATTTTCCCGAGGAACAAGTTCCTCCGTTAATAATTAGTTCGTCCCGAGCCTCGTAACTCCCGCATTCTTTAATATGCCCTGGATAACCAACCAAGAAGCATGGTTATAATTTCAATAATTGTAAAATAAAAAACTAGAAACCTGTCATTCGACCAGAGGTTTAGCGTTAAAAAATGTAAGATAACTAATCTATAATTTTCAACTCGTTCACATTGCTGAAGAAAGGAAGAATCTTCTATATAGAGTGTCCCAGGTTTTAGTGTTCAAACTTTGTCAGTACATTCTATAGCACTGAATAATAAAATAAAATGTTATGTAAACGTAGGTCACATAGAGCGTTATTAAAAAGTTATTAAAAAGTTGCAACAAGAATACGGAATTCACGTAACATAGGAATACATAATAGCAACCGACTTGCTGTTGCTGCGGGCTTTCGACGTTGACAATTTCGAAAACCCTAATGTTGGTCCGAGGATCGCGAGGGATCGAGACGAGCAGAACCGTAGCGGCTGATCGCGCGAGATTTCGGAAAGTTCTGCGGCTGGCGCTGGTTCAGCATCCGGGAACACCCTAACGGCATCCGGCCGAATCTAATTTCTGCATGTCGATGGGATTAGTCCCCGTAACTAACGGCATTAGCGAAGTCGCGACGCCGTTCGTTACGAAAGACGACACACGTCGAACGGAGACTACGAAGAGGAGTTTCGAGGATCGGCCAGCAGCCGCGACGCGACCGACGGGCTTTCTCTCGTAAGGCCCGTTCTAATGCCTCGAGTCGAAAACCGGCTCGAAACGCGGCCGAAAGTTCTCCGTTCCGCGGTCCAGATGCCTCGACGCGATACCCTCTGAACTTGCTCGCCTAGTCGGACCGTCAACGTGCACTTAGGGAAGTTGGAGCACGAATTTTTTTGTAATTGTTGTTGCGTCCTCAGTGGTGATAGCTCCGAGGTTTTGTTTTGCGAAGTCTAGATCAGGCCTGGGCAACTTCTTCCCCGCTGTCGCTTCACGACACCCTTACCAGTGTATCGGGGGTCCTCTCACCACCAGTATACCGGGTTTCCCCACCATCAGTGTGCCGGGTTCCCCTCCCACGACCAGTGTGCCGGTTCCCCCACCATCAGTGTGCCGGTTCCCCCCACTATCAATTATTTCATATTATCCCTACCTCCTCCAACACAGGGAGAGGATTCATCTGCGGCTCGCGTGCCGCAAGTTGCCCAGCACTGTTTTAGATCCACTAGAGGTACTGGTCCACTAATTAGTACTGTTACTTTAATAATTTGATTACTTTAATTAGGAGATGTGCCTAATATCAGTGACAGAAGCTGTCACCTTCTAGATTCTTTGAAATTTTGGCTCTAGACCCATTGGTGTTTGACGATCGATCTTTAGCTTTTGCCGTAACACCTGGATTTGTGTCGAGCACACAGATCCCTGGTACATGCAATAACGAACCGGTCGGGCCTGTTTTCAGGTGCGCATCGATCGTCCCGTAGACTCGAGGAGCTGTTCTACGCAGGTTGAACGTGTGAAGAATCCTGTTCCGATCTAGCTTCAGGTAGATTCCACTCTCCCTCTCTCTCTCTCTCTCTCTGTCGGTTTTCCTTGCATCTTTAACGAGCTGGCAAAGGTCCTGGAACACGTGAACGTGTCCAGGGAATCGAGGGTTTATCGCCGCGCGCCCTTTCGGTTCGTCTTTTGCGTGCCGAGACCTATCTAAATATTTACGGGTACGCTTCTGTTCGGAGGTTCGTTTGCCGGCCGACCGCCTCACCGCCGAGCTTCTGCTACATACCTCCGACTCGGAAAACTCGACCCTCGCGCCAAAGCTTTCGCAAATAATTCACGAGCAGATCTCTGTACAGGTGTCTGCCAGGTAAGAGTAGCAAGTTGGACTGCAGAGAACCGTGGAGTAATCGAGGAGTCCGAATGCTTCGACTGTTCGAAGGGCTGCGAGACCCCACGAGACTTCTGACAGAGGGATGGGTCTTGCAAGGGGTGTGTGCAGGTGCGCAGGTGTTGACAAGGTGGGTCTGGCCGGTGCAGTGTATCGAGGGGCGGTGACGTAGGCTCTGGCAGGGGGTCGTCGCGACGCCTGTTACGTCGCGGAAGGGTGTGTATACTGATTTAGCAGCGGCAGTCACGACACCGGAATAACGTTAGCGACTCTTCCTCGAGACCAGGGCCAGCACACCGTCACCGTAAATACACCGTTATCTGCGACGATTTTTCTTCCGTTCTCACGCCGCAAATCACGCGACCCTATATCCCCTAGTCTCTCTCTCTTTCTCTGGTACTCCGATAGAGTCATTAACTTCCCGGGCATGGTCTTTGAACCCTGAGTCGCACGCCGGATCATTGGACTCATCGATCAGTTTCTGGGGCGAACACGACCGGACCGGACCGAAGCGACACCGGAAAGTCGCCACTCTCGCGACGTGGTTCCAAGTCGCTCGTGTAGAACCACCACGTGTGACCCGCCATAAATCCGACTAATCTATCCGAGTTCTGGTTCTACGGGGTCGAGGCGGTCATTAGCTGACCTGTTTGCTCTTTCTGCTTCGTTTTCAGAGTCCTGCGGTGGCCCTTCGTCGGTTCGCAGATTCCCTCGACTAATAACCAGCCAGGACCTTGTCCTCCGCTAATTTAGGGGTCCGAAAGGCTAAATGGATCCACGGGATGGTCCTCTTCAGTAGGACCACCTAAACATCTCTTCAGGTTATTGTGATGCAAGCAATATTTGTCACGAAATGTGACAAGAATATTTTTTCATCGTCATCGGTGTTTTTTGACATATAAGAACTTTTTTTTTATTGCATCGTGTAACTGATTGCAAAATACAGTCAGTTATGTATAAGAACATGACATGAAAATGACCTTGATCTTCGAAAATTAAACTCCGGAAAAAATTACATTTGCAAAGAATTCACCTTGCGGTACCATTTATATTGCATTAAAAACATTTGTTATGTCATCACAAGTAAAGGAGATATTTAGGTGGATCACACTGTAGATAATAATTTACCTCGACAAGGCTTCTACGGCTCTATTTTCGACACAGTCATTTCTCTGAAGTCTTCTAGCTCGAGGATCGAGGATCAACGCCACGACCCCATGGGATACGAAAAGTGTTAGTCGCAAGCACGATCGCATTAAACCGTTAATCTAGAGACGATCTAGCTCCGCGAAGTTGATGGAGCCATTAGCTCTACTGCTTGGACTTTCGACTCTAGTCTAGCGGGTTCCTAGGGGACCGCGCAGTTTATCGAACGACAAGAAATTGACGAAACTGTTAGTTTTAATGACTAATATCTTTGCAACGACCGAACCGGAAATCAGAGGACAGCCGATATTACGAGAGAAAAGATCGAAGCAACGTGATCGGCCAGTTAGTGACGCCGGACTCTCGAGGAACAAAGGCGCCGCGCAAATTGTTGGAACAAGTTTCCCCAGAGCGAATATGGCGGCAGCGAGCCTCTTGTTTTTTTTCCCACCCGAGGCTCATGAAAGATGCCGAAGTTGCTGAGAAGAAAGTTCCGCATCTGACTCGCGGAGAGGAAGGCTCGCGTAATTTTTAATTTAGACTCTGTTTTTCCCGCGCAAACTTTCGAAACTGATCGCCGCCGCCGCGCAGATTTTACGACAGCAATATCCGCCCCTGCGGAAAACCGTGCGCCATGAAGAAACTCTTTCGCCGGTCTTGCTCTCGTTTAACTATACCCGCCAGATTTTTACTGGATCGAATCGCCCGAGAAAGCTTTCCGTTCCGGATCTCTGGACTAGATCCGAGCAATGAATCTGAAATTGAAGGCGATCAATGTTAACGCAATAAAATTTTTACGATTTCACCAATTTCCCTGGAATTTCGTATCAAGTTGCGATTCAACGAGACAGCTGAAAATAATTCAACAGTTTTCATACAGAAAGTTCTGTCGCCGGGTCCAGTGAAATGAAACACTCTGTACGTTCGTTTGAAAGTTTCTCTATAAAACAAAACTCTTTGCTTCCCCATTGAAAAACCAAGCTCGGCAGAACCGTCGTAACGAACGTTCCAAGACCAAAGAACCACTGAACAGCAAAATGTTTGTGCTCGCGTACCGGGTGTCCCCGAATAACCTTTTAAAGCTGTGACCACAAAATTGTTATATTCCCAACGAGACTGTTGCTCGGTAGAACAATTCCAAGAGCAGAGGAGTCCCGGAACAGAAAAATCTCGGTGTAAACCGGGTGTCCCCGAAGTGCCGACTAAAAGGTTGGAGAAAAGGGTCGCGGCGGGGCGTGAAACGTCTGGACAGTTTCCATCAGCGCGCGATCAAAGAGCCGTCCGGTAGTGTGGGAGGAGCCGCGGAGAGACGGTCGTTTACCTGTCGGCGACGGAATAATGAAAATAGTCGGTGGGGCGCGATCGTGCGGTCGGAAACGAGCAATTGGTCACGGTCGTTAGTGAACCGTTAGCGTCAACGGCGTGTGTCTCTCTGTACTCTCCATGTCCTCCCTCTTCTTCCTCTCTTCACCCCCCCCCCTCTCTCTGACTCACTCACTCTGATTCTCTCCGTTGCGCTTGCGAGTCGAGCACAATTTGCGAATTAATTTCCCTGAACTCCTCTCGTCGGCAGACGCGCGCTGATTCTATTTTCCCGGAGCCGGATTACGAGCATGCTGCCGGCGATTCCAGACCCGACCGACCCGACTGACGGTAAGCAGCCGGGTAAAACCGCTCCTTAATGACCGGCTGCGCCACGCCGCGCCGTCGCCATTCATTGTCTTTCGTGCGGCAGGATGCGCGACTATGAACCGCAGGGCCACGTTCGCACGCTCGCGAACTCTTCGCGAGGAATTTGCGAGCTCTTTGCGAGCCTGTTGCCCGGTCCACGCCCATACCGAACCAGCCCCGAACCCGTTCTCCCCGCCTTCTTCCTAAGCGAACGATTGCTGGAAAATTCAAACCGACGAACGCCGAGGCCACGTCTTCGAAATGCGATTCTCCTCACCTCAAATACTGTGGTGAGGTGACAAGAAAGTCCCCAGGCAAGACTTCTGTACCCACTTTGCCTTTCCCCTCTGCCGCGCTATTCCCCACACGCTTTCGTCACGACCCGGTCACGTGACGCGTTTCGTCTCTGTTGTGCGTGTGTCCGGTAGAGAGAGACGGGGTAGCTTTTTTCCTCAATTCGCGCTCTCTCCCCTCATGGCGACACTGCTGCCATGCACCTTTTTGTCATCTCATCACAATACATCCAGGAACGTGTAACAAAACCGATAATTAGACAGCGGATCTTTATGCAAAGAAAATCTTTTGTTACCTAAATTACAATAAACTGGAGTGGAATGGAAATTTCTGTTCTCTCTGAATATGTTTAATAGATTGAAAATGCTATAATAATGTTTTTGAATTCCTCTAATGTGGTCACTATTTTAAATTACACGTACTCATTTTTATCATATAAATGCCTAAAATCCGTTGTCTACCGACAATGAACGTGTTAACAGAGTCGCCCAGTTCGGAACCTTGAAAGCGTCCGATTTCGTTTGCGTTCGTTCGACTCGCAGACCTGCCCAGGTAAGCAATTCGTTCAAGCGTCCGACGGTCTTTCAATTTCGATTTTAAGAGCCTGTTTGTTCCGATCTGCTGGTTGTCCGAACACCTAGGCGTCTGCACGATGAAACGAACGCGAATGAATGAACGGCCGAACGAACGATCGAGCGTGACCGATCACCCGCGCCGGGACAAAGGCCCAGCTTCCGGTTCCGGCTGCCATTAAGTCCGTTATCAAGCTCAGCCGGCTCGATCCACTGAAATTTGTTCCGTGATTCGAAATCGTCCCAGCTGATCCCCGAAGAATGCTTCCACCCGGATTTTCTTCCCGCCGAGCGCATCGATCAAAGATTAGGCTGTATTCGTTTATTTCTTCGACCGCCATCGCTGCAATGATCAGCCGAATTTTTTCCGAAGGTATGCATGTCAAATAACTTCGCTGTTCGTCGATACTTCCCAAGTTAGAACATTGGAAAACAGAGCTGAAACTCCCGTTCACATCCTCGAAAAAGTCCCATAAATGGTGTCGAGAAAACGCTTCGCAAGCGTCGATTGGTGTAGCGGCGATCTGCGAGAGCCGCCGAGCGATTAATTAGGCAGTTCGTCGGCTTCGGGGGAACGATCGCGGGGGATTGACTCGATCTCGGCGGATTCGAGCCTCGGTATCGATCCCGAGGAGCAGTTAACGCGTCGTCGAGGCTCAGACTCACGGGCGTGCATAAATTATATTAAAAGCGTCTTGTGCCGTATCCGCGCGAGCGAGAAACCAGGGACGCCGCTCGCGGTCTGATTACGAAACTTTTCAAGTAAATTAATCGCCTCGGGACGTGTTTGTTGCCGTGTTTCGCGGAACTGGGTCACGGAGCCGGCCTGGACCCCTCTTGCTCGTCTGCGACGACAAGATCGAAACCGGTGTGTCGAAACGAAACTGCGAGAGACGAGTCGAGGCCGATCGTGCGCGACACGTTTCTGTCAAATCTCGAATCTCTCGATTCCTTAAAAAACAATTAATTTCACAATCGTAGTTTCACCGCCACGCATGTAGTTCGCGTTTTAATCGATTTTTCGCGGGACACGGTCGCCGGCCGGCAGATTACGCGACCTACCCCCCCTTCCACCAGCCCGAAAGACCGGTCTCTCTCTCTCTCTCTCGGACCCGATTAAACCTAATTAGACCGAATGCTCCGAATAAATTGCGCGACCCCGTCGGGTTGCGTCGAGACTTCGAGGGGCGGGGCCGCGGGATTCACGGTTCAATTAAGAGTGGCGCGCGCAATTTAATCACGACCGCCGGGGCCTAAGGAACGCTTAACGTCTGCTAACAACGCACGGACTCTCTGTGTATCGTTGCTGGCGTTCGTCGGCGTAATTATGATCGCGACAATGCTTTTCCCGTGTTGCCCCCTCCCTCTCTTTCGCAGTGACAACCTTTGTGAACCGAACCGACCCGACCCGACCCGGTCGCTTTCCGTTGTCTTTCGTTAATTAAGGAAAGGTTGATAAAAAAAACATCGGTTTCTCTATTTTTGAGGTCTGCCCGCCGCGTCGACCGCCACCCAAATGAGTTACTCGGTATAATTGCGACGGACAACCGCAAAAACGAAAATCCACGCGAGCTACCTCCTAATTTCCCAGACTCTTTCACAGTCTAGCAGCCATTCGACCGGTTCTCTCCATTCAACCGAAGGCTCTTGGACCCTCTGACGCTTCGGGGGCGAGTCTAACGCAGCGGTAATTTTGACGTTGGTCCTCCGCGGATTCTGGGTAGTCTCTGATGAACTTCGTTGGTCTCTATCGCTGTTAGACTCTGTCGATCCTACCTTTTGACTCTCTGATCCATTCCGCGAGGATCTAACGAATCCTGGTCCATTTCCTACGGATTTACTCGATCCCATCGGGCCCTGATTCTCACAGATCTATTAGACCCGATCGAGCCATGATCCTTCGCGCTTCTATTAGACTCGTCGATCTTTGAATACCGCGATCCATCGCGCCCCGACTGGCCTCGTCCGGACCGGGATCGATTATATCCCATTGTCCGGGACTCCTGGAATTGGGTTTCTCCCAGCGAGAGAGTGAGCGCGTATACGTCGAATCGATGCTTCCTCCGGGATTTACGATCGGTTTCGAGCGTCGAAACGTCCGGGAGAACTAGCAGTTAGGATTAATGGAAAGAATGGATCGTCGGACGGAACTGAACGGCACGGCCACGGAATGAGAGGAAGGGAGCGAAGCTTGGAAGAGCAGAGTTCGGTCGGCCGAAGAAGGGCTTTTCCCTCGAACGAACCCAATTAGCGGCTCCTTTCGCCTGTCCCTTTTCAAGTTTCCGCCAGCTAATTTCACCCGTTGCGCCGCGCTGCGCCGCTGCTGGCCCCCTTTTTTTACGACGTATTTACCCGGAAAATAATGAGTAAGGGGTCTCGTTATTTCTTTCCGAGCTGCTCGTTTCTTCGACCGAGGGACAGAGAGGAACGGACCGCCGCGGCACTCTCGACCGAATCCGAACGCCGATAACTCACCGGGAACTCTCCGGATCTCCGCGATGGACCTCTGCCTACATTCAATTAACCCTTTGACTGCGTACGAGAGCTCTCCCTCTCTCTCTCTCTTTCTCTCTCTGTGTGTCAGTGCGCGGAGGCACTCGTTTAGCCGTAAACAAATAATTCGGAGACCGTACGCAAAGCCCATTTCCCTGTCGTCCGCAGACTCTTACTGGCAGTCCTCTGTTTTGTAAAATTGTCCAAGTGAATCGCAACAAATTGGATGAGTGAAATAGGATTAAATTTTTTTTCTTAATATATCTTTAAAAATGTTAAAGAAGTCTTAGAGAGAAATTGAACGTGGATACCCAGGTATCCGGTTGAAGATAATATAACAATATGTATATTTAAATTGTTTTGTTTTTCCTATAATTTCAAATTACACGTACTCATCTTTGTCATAAATGTATAAATCTTACAGGAAAAAAATTTTATTTTGCACGAAGATCATCAGTTCCGATAATATTATGTTTTACGAAGCTTTTACCCGATTGTTATCCATTTTGCATAAAAAACGGCTAGTGTATTACGCGTATCACGGCGGTTGCTGCACCGCCGGTTCGATTATTGCGTTCAGTTTCCGCGAAAGGGTTAAACACAGACTCTGCCCGATCCAGTCGGACAGTTTCCATTCCGGGAGAGTCTCTTATGCAGATTCGTAGAGCGTAGTTCCAGCTCGGCGAGTCGGATTAAGGTCCGTGCCCCTCGCCGAATCTAATCCAGCTCTTCTTCGAACTTGTTCGCCGCTTCGGGGCGAACCTAATCAGCCTAGAGGATCGAGGAGATCCAGAGAGAAAGAAAGAGAGAGAGAGAGCCGGATTAGCGGACGAAGAGATCGTTTTTCCAGGCCTGGAACACGTTAACCCGCAGCAGTAACGTGGCGTGGCGTGGCGTGGCGTGGCGTGGCGTGGCGTGGCGTGGCATGGCGTGGCGCGTGATATTTCACGACCGCGTTTCGCTAGGTTTTGCTGTTTCGTACGCTTCACTCGTTCGCGCGATCGTGCCTCTCGCGAAGGTGGGAGCGGGACCGTGAGAAACGGGCCCCGACAATCGCCAACCGAGCGAGAGAAGGCGAAAACACGACCCATACCGACCGGACACAAGGTTGACGCTGCTCACAGACTTAGGATCAGTACAGGCATAAGATCATTTGACCTTCCAGCAATAAAACAAAATTAATTTTACTATAGTTCGTATTTTTGTGATTCATTCTTCGTAAATACTATTAACATTGTTCAAATATACGCGCCATATTCATGTATGACCTCCAAATCATTTTAAACATCGCCTAAATTTAAAAAAATACGCCTAAATTCACGAATTATTGGTAACAGTGAGCGCGACACAGAAATAGTACAGGGGCTCCTGGAGCCCCCCGAAGGGTGGACAGAAAAGTCCGTAAGATGCAATGTCTGTACTGAGCCTAAGTCTGTGCGCTGCTACACGGGTCGACGACCCGGCCCGATCGCTGTCGATCGCGATCGATCGCGTTCCGAGCACTGTCCGAGACCGGAATCATAAGGACGGTTCGACCGAGGTGGTCGGAATCTCTGCTACCCAATAAAACGTTGCGTTCGAAATTTTCTAAAGGAACAGTGAAATTGACCTTCTTCGTAAATACAATACAGTGAACTCTTAACCGGCCCATAACAAAGTTAATCGAGAATCGGGTAATTAGTGTTGTAACACATTTCTTGGACCTAATATAAGTTTCAAATAAAATAAGAAATATAATATTGAGGGCAAGAAAGTAATTTCTTTTTTTTTTGTTTCAATACTTCTGTTGAAGTTATAATTTTTTTCTTTCTGACATTTTATAACATTCGATAATAAGATTGCAGAGAGGTTCAAATGTGCCATTGATTAAAGTTCGTTGTTCCTATAAAAAATTATATCATAAATACCGAAATTATTTTCTTAACTATCCAATAGATGTGATATAATATCAAAATATTAAAAATGGCAATCAACAGCGATTACTTTGAACAGGGAGTCCAGCGTGGGTTCCAACTAGGTTAACGGAGCTACGGAATACAGTAGAACTGTATCGCTTTGTAGCAAGTTCCGAAATAAAAGAGCGGGAGCACGGTGGACCGTGAAAGGTTAACGTGTTCGAAACGGCTCTACGATCTCGCCAAAGTGTCCGTTTTCGCAGGAATCCTGGCAGAGTCGGCGGCGGCGGCGACTGTCGTCGATATTTGGCAAGAACAAGCTGGTAATTTGCAACGCGAGAAAAGCCCGGGGTGTGTCTCACTCTAGCGAGACAACCGGAGCGGAGCGGGGTACACGATCCACGATTCACGGCTCATGGTTCACTGTCCCCGCCCCCTCGAGCGCTCCCGCTCCGCCCCGTGGCGTCCCCCTTTTCGCCCGTATTAAAATGCGCCAGCATGATTCTAATAGAAGGCATTACCGGCCCGGGGCTTGGATGCAAACACGTTGTAATGTATTCATATTGGCCCGGCGTGCTTCACGGACCTCAAAGCGAGGGCTCTTCCTCGGCTGTGATATTTGAATTTTAATGCGAACCCTCTCCTCCGCAACCCCGTTATATCTCCGCCCACTCCTCTCCCCTCTCCCCTTCTTCGCCATCGTCTCTCCTCCTCCCTCGGGTGAAGTAGAGGATACTCTCGTGAAACCATCGCATTTTCCGCCCAACAATCGCCGGATTTCCCCGATCTCCCACGCAAAATCTCGTAAAAACCTAGTCCAAGAACTGGATCCCGAGGGAGGAGACGATGATCCTGTCCGTCTACAACCCCGGCGCAGGACCAGTTATCAGCAACCCTCGTTATCGACCCCAAAGAATCGTATTTTCACGTCTCGTCGAGTCTTGCTCCGCTTCGATAGCTCGCGCAAGGTCTACAGAGAACCGCTATCAGATCGCAGTCACTGGGAACTCTCGATCAGAGTTATCCATAAACTCTCCGCGAGACTTGACGTTCCGTCGTTATTCATCGTATTTCATCTTATTCCATTTTTCTCCATCAGAAGCACTAGCCCCCGTGTGCAATCTTTGTATTTTGAACCTCCACACTTCGCGGACCCGTTTCGGATTTTCTCGTAGGAGACACGAAGGAGATTTTCGTATGCGATTTTCGGCGTTGCATTACACGAAGTTCTAGCAGTATTTTAGATTTTTTTCGTGGGTGCTGATACCGCCGATAGATTTCCAGCACGACGAGAGAACCTGCGCGGCTCGTTTCTGGTGCAATTTCTCCGGCTTTCTTCGCGACCGTAGATTGGTCGCATAATGGAATCGCAGGAATTAGAAACGAACGTGCCAGAAACGTACGAAATAATCGGGCGGATGGTGTCGGGTAATTGGAAAGGTTCGCGAAATAAAGGATTCCGCGTTTCCACGAGCGATCTCTTGCTCGAACGGCGCTCGACTAATGGCACTCGGGAAAAAGATAAGCCCGGTCCTCTCGTCCTTTTCACTGCTCCTTCAATTCTCGTCCTCGTTTTGTCTTCGTCCCTCTCACTCTCGCTCTTTTTCGTATTTTTGTTCCTCCGGCTGGCTGGTACATCGCGATTCCGTATTATCAAATGAGCACGAGGCAGGGTTAACGAGCGCCCCGCCGACGCGCGCGTTTCGTGCGTAATTAATATAATGAACGGCCCCGCTTTAACGTTAAAGTAACGCGTTACGGGGAATAATGGACGAACCGAGCCGGGACGGGGCGGAGCGCCGACAAAAATTCTAAAGGGCGTTCCAACCACGAAGCTTTCAATGAGAGAAAGAGGGAGAGAGAGAGCGCGAGAGAGAGAGAGAGAGAGAAAGAGAGAGAGAGAGAGAGCTGGACCCTCTTTGCTGCGCCTTCCATCTCAAATTTTTCATACGTTAACGCGAGAGAATCGTGAAACTCTTTGTTTGCCTCTCGAAATTGAATCGCGAGGTCAGATTGCCCTCCGAACCCAGGACCCCAGAGTCCGCCGAGATCCAATAGAATTTCTTCTAGTTATCCATGAGAATATCCGGCAGTTTGAAGACGCAAAAAAAAAATATTCGAACGCAAGTCGAACGTCGCGTAAGGCAACCCTGAAATTCGACGAATCTCTTTCGTACCGAACTAGCAAAGAATTCCAAACGAGATCTCCAAGACGAGAAAATATTAGACATTGAGAGACGCGACAACGTAATCGGATATTACCTCGCTCTCTCGGGAATATTTCCGCGGAAAAACGCGCGCGCGAGCGCGACGTCTTAATCATCTTATACGGAATCTCTGCCTCGTTTTACGAACGACTCGGCAACAGACACACCGGCTCTAATGGGGAATCGGTTTTTACACGCGGCAAGGACACGACGCGACGCACGGACGGTATCCCGTTTCCGCGCGAAAACTCGAGACCGAAAGAAGACACGTCCGCCGCCTCGAGGAGGACAACTCCAGAACGCGAGGGACGAGAGACCGACTCGAGTTTCCACGAGCCGTACCGCGCCGCGACGTTTCGCGTTTGCGGTTTCAGGAAAATCGAATATAATATTATACATACCGTGGTGGATAAAAACTGTCTGGGGTCCGAGGTAGGGTCCAGTAAAATGTAAAAGAGCGAGTCTGGATTTGATTTTGGGGAAAAATCGATTGACTCTAACAGTGGCAAAATTACAAATTTTCGAGCCCCCCTGCAAACTATAATTTTGGGCCCGTTTTTTCGATATTTTTGGAGGATCGAAATTTTTTAATGCTCTTTTGGCAGGACAATTGTAAGAATCAATAAACGCAAAATGTATATTTATTTTGTCAGTGATCTTTAAATTTAATTGAGATTAGTAAGCATAGCTTTAGTAAAATTAGAAGATAATAAGCGCAAAAATTTTGTGCCCCCTCCGATTAAGCCCCCCCCCCCCCGCCTCTACTGTTAATTTAATTTAAATTAGGAATAATTTTAGTAAAATTCCAAGATAATAAATACAAAAAAGATTGTAGGGACCACTTTTGGATTGTTTTCCGAGAGATTTTCGTTCCAGTATTTTTTCAGCTTCGTCAAACTGCGGATAAATTCGCACGAAGTCTCGCGTGCAAGAGGAGCCTTCGGAACCTCGTCGCGGGAAAACCGATTTCACCGTTGGATCACCGCGAGAGGTTTCCCTTTTTCCCAGGTTGGCGAGAAGGTTGACGGTTTTCTCTCTGCTTGAAGGGAAGGGAGCGACGGCGACGACGACGACGACGAGCCTCGAGGAAGGAGGAGGAAAGAGGAAGGATCTCCTAATAAGCGGTTACACGCTCGAGGAAAGGAACGCGACGAAAGAAGCCCGAACGAGAGCCTCGGGAGAGCCATATACGGCGCGCGGTGTAGGTCGTTGGCTTCGTCAAACCGTCCGGAACGTACGCGTTACACGGTCAAACGGCCTCGGACACGCCGCGATCGACCCCCGGCCGAAAGAATTCGGATCGTTAACGAACGATTACCGGCCGTGTCCTTCGCAAACCGCGGAGAAAGGAAACCGATTCATCCGGGGAAACGAAGGGCACAGGCAACAACCGTGATCTCGCTCGATCGACGCACGTACGCTCTCGAACGAGGAGCACAACAACTCAGGCCAACCGTTGCGTTCGGTTATTTTAAAAGACGCGTTGAATGCCGCGTGAATTTCATTGTGGTTCGCGCAAGTTTCATTCACCGAGGACAATTGTTGGTCACAAAGAAATTTAATAATGCAGGAATTCTGTTGAATCGTAGTGTAATTCTTTAGCGGTGCCTCAGACGAGGTAATGGACTGCGAAGAGTTAAAAAGCCGCTGACGAGCCTAATTACGATCGGCATCGGAGATCCGCGCGCAGCGTCCGCGAGTGATCCGCAATAAAATTCCTCGGTCGAACGGCGCGCGGATCCGAGCGAGAGGACTGGAGACGCCGGGGCTCGGCCAGATTTTAATTAAATTTTACCGGAGCGGGAAAGAAGGGAGGGGAGGGACGATAAATATTCAACGACGTAAGGAATTCCTTTCGGGGTCTTGAACGCGGCCTGGAAACGCGCGGCTGGCCTCGATAGAACGCGCAATTTCCCACGCGGTTTCGAGACAACGCCTCAAAAGCGGTCGTTCGTCATCGCCGCACCGCGCCCGGACGAGAAGTCGCTTTCACGGCGACCAATTCCGATATCCACAAGACTGGAGACTGAGAAAGAGAGAGAGAGAGTAGTGACCTAAGCGTTTCTCGTCGGTGGGATGGAATCGTCAGCGATATTTCGGAGCCACGGAACACGGACGTGTGTTCGGGATCGAACCGCGCGTACCTTTCGCCCGAAAATTATTTCCCGAAATCGCGAGACCAATGGCGCGCAAGAGAAAGAGAGTGAGAGAGCAGAAGCCGCCACGGCGATTTATACGCGGCCATAAACCGTCGCGCACGCGGCTCCCGGTTGTGCTCTTTTATTTCGAAAAACCGGCTTCCCCAGGAGCACGATGTTTCGACCCCGGGTGCTGAGATTGCCTCGAGGTGTCCCCTGTAATCGGCATGGGGACACACCGAGGAAACCAGGAATCGGATAAGAATCCGCGAAACCGTTCCCGAACGCCCCCGCAAGAATAAATCTGCGGAAAGCTCGCTGACCGCGGCGCCGGTTTATTTTTCCCGGATTACGACCGTTCGTCTCGCTTTCTTAACAGCCAGAAATTCTCGTCGAGAAAAAATCCCGGTGGTCCCGTCTAGATCGACGACGAATACAATACGCTGACGGTTCGATCTTCGAATCCGCAGCGGATAATCGCTGAAAAAATTTTCCGGTGTTCTCAGACGCGTTGCGATTTGCATAAGTTTCCTGGTATCCAGATCGCGACCAATTCCTAGCATTCTGGTTGACGCAGTTTTTCTTGGCGATTAGGCAACGCGTTCCTCGAAAAATATCACGATTGCCTAATCGGGGCTGCACGCAGGAGGATCGCGATGCCGAATGCATCGCGATACGTCGTCGATCGATTCTCGACCGGAAAGGAGCTATCAGCTTTCGTTGCTACGCGATATCTCGACGATATCCGGAGGGCATCTGCGACGGATAGGAAGAACCATTTTTCTCGTAGACTGGTCGGCGAAACCGCGAGTGCAACGCGCGTCCTCGGTTATCTGTCGCGCGTCAGCCACCGGGAGAATTTATTTTACGGTCCGCCGATAACCAGACTCCCCCGTCGACGACTGTCTGGAGCCTGGGGTCCAGCTCTCCGGACAAAGAGAAAAGGAGCGAGGGGGTAGGAGAGGGGAGGGGAGAGAAGTAATCGGCGCCGGGAAATCGAATTTTCAAGCTAGCCGGGGAAAACAAGCGGGTTTCGCAGCCGGCCGCTGCCTCAAATCACGGTCCACTTCAACAAGGACGACAGGGTTTAATCGACCTTCGGCATGGAATCGAGGCCGAGGAATTTCCAAGAGGTCCGTCCACCGTCCGTTCAGCCACCGCGGACTCGAGACGATTTTTCAGAATTTGAAAACCGTAAATGAAGACTCGTTTTGGACACTTCGCTCAAGAAAATTCAGGTAGGGATAAACATTATTTGACGATGTTCTAGGAACGTGTCGGAGCATCCGAGAATGTTTTTGGAATTTTTCAAAGCTCGCTTAGGGAAAAATTGCATAAAATGAGATTACGGATGGAGAGTTCGGGATTGAACCGTGCGAGGATACAAAGGGCGATTTTCGCTATCGATTATGCTAGGGAAATCGATCGAGATCATCGTGAAGAACGGTTTTGCCGGAAGGTAGCAGCGATCGAGGAAGCAAGGTAAGAACGCAGTCCGCGCACGTCCCGTCTGAAAGCGTGGACGTCGTGCGATAATCCAATTTAATGAACCGCCTCTGTGTACGTGTAATTATCTATTCACGGTCGGCCAGCTCCCGCGACGTCCGCCTAATTACCTAATAACCGCCGATGGAAAAAAAACGTTCGGGGTCCTCGGAACGCAACAGAGACAACACACGCACGGCGCAGCAGCAACGCGCGTAATCTGATCGCACATTATTAATCGCAATTAAACCGGCGCAGCAGGAACCGATGTCGATTCGATCGCAAGCTACTTTCAATAATGGTCAATTACAATTTCGCCGGGAACAAACTCGATCGCCGATACCGTTGTTGTTTACGCGAGATCGTCGAACGCCAAGTGGCATTTAGCGATCGAGTGTTTTCAATATTTTATTTTCGATCGGACCCGCCGATGAAAAATTAATGCGATCCGATTGATCGCGATCGAGAATCACTTGGAAAACACCGTTTCATTGTATGTAGTTCCGTCCGGTTTGAATGAACGTTTGAAGGACAAAATACGAAACTACGAGAAACAAGATAGCCCGGAGAGCGCGAGGTGAGTCGCATTAAACAATCGCATGAACGACACCCATTGAAAGAACGGGAGAGGCTACGTGCGGCAGTCTCGTCTACCGTTTTGTTGCGCAACCCGTCCCGATGCCGGGCTAATTAGATGACTAGCTGAAAACTTCGTTAACCGTGTAAGTGGGCGAGCATCGGGCCGGCCCGGTTAAAAACTACCAATCAGACGTAGGCCAATTATAATCACGTAAATTGGCGTTCCGCTCGTAAACAACGGGCTGTTCCAAGAAATTGTTGATGCGCCACAGAAATATAGAAAACATTGGCGATGAGCATGAGAGACTTGACAACAGAGACGAGAAGAATTGGAGGATATATATAAATATTCGATTTGTGCAACTTCTCAGAATTATTCGAGGAACGAGGAAGTTGGTGGTATTCGGCTTGAGAGAGAGAAGTAATTTATATTCTGCCTGAAAATTCGCAGAATACCAACCAATTTGCTCATCGTCGCAAGATAAAAGAGTTGTGGAAATAATAGACAGGCTTGAAGAAAAAATTAACTATTAATAAATAAACGGTGGTACAAGATGTCCGAGGCATCGTGCATTATTTGCGGAAAGCGCGGAGTCGGGACAGAGTAGGAGAAGGCGTAGAGAGCCGTGGAACGAGGTCAGAAAAATGGCCCCGCCAAAGACGATCACGATCTCGATCTCGATCCCCGGCGAGATCCTTTCTCTCTCGTCTGGCGACCAGTCGCTCCGGTTCTCTTTCTCTTCGACACAGACGGGGAATCCGGTTTCTAAACCGCGCGCCGCGAGATCCGAAGCCACGTGGTGCCTTCTTACCTGTTCCAAAACAAATGGCATCGGAGGCTACGGCCACGAAACGAAGTAGACTCCGGACAAACTTGCCTCCTCTTTTCCTCTGGAACTTTCCGCTGGCCGTCAACGACTGGACCGAACTGTTGCGCAACTCTCTCTCTCTCTCTCAGCTCTCGACAAGTTCGAGTCTCTCGGACCCTGTTTCATGCCATGGGACACCTCCGAACCAGGGGACAGGTGTTTGCGAGACCGAGACCACAATGGATCCCAGAGTAACCGTACCCTTTTGTCAAATGCAGCGAGAGAAATCCAACGAGGGCCGGAGCCGAGAAGAGACCTAGGCGAAGTTTCAAGATGTGTACAAAGATTACAGGGTTCTCAGAAAAATTCTAGTCCTCAGAAAAATTTGAGAGTCGACAGGAAGAATTGTAGGGGCCTCCATAAAATTTCGGACGTCTCCCAAAAAATTCTAGCACCTATAGAAACATTCTAGAATCCTCGGAAAAATAGTAGGGGTCCACAGAAAGAATTGTAGGAGCCCTAGAAAAATTTCAGAGTCGTCGAAAAAATTGTGGAGCCTTTAGAAAAATTCTGGACAATTTTGAGAGAAAAAATCTCGCAGTGGCAACAGAGGAATCGTACAGTCCAGGAACACAATTGAGAGGCCTGAACGGATGCCCGAAGAACCGAAACGGCCCGGCGTGTGGGAGGGAAATCATCAACAAAAGAGCCTGAGACGAAAAGACTTCTTGGACCGTTACCTGCGTAGTCGGGTTCGCCTCGAGTGCATTCCTGTTCGAACGGAAACCGAATTTTTTCGTCTAAACGGATCAGCGATTCCGCGCGGCGACTGACGTTGGTGTTTAATAGCCAGCTTCCGGGCTTGGTCTCTTTCGTGACACGTTCCACGACGCAGTTTTGTAAACAAGATAATTAACGGAGGATACCGCGGCACGCGATGGTCGTCTTAATTACACGCGGTAACGGTTCGGCGATTTAGCCCCGTTGCGTTGGTCGGAAAGAAAAACGGACGAGAAAGGAGAAAGAAAGAAGAAAAAAATGAACGGACGAGAGAAATACGGTGCGCGCCGCCCCTTTGATCTCGTCGCGCTAATAACTTGTCAGAAAAGTTAATTAATACCGAGTCCGAGAGGGGCGAAAGCGAGCGAGGGAGCAAGCAAAGATGATTGACTTCGTTACGCGTTTCCTCCGTTGGACCGGAGATGAACTTCCTGGCCCTTTTGTCACCGATTCGACGACCCAACTTCTTTAGAACCGGTTTCCGTCAGCCATTCTTATCAACGCTTGCTATACTAGCTAGTACATAGCTGGGGGTTGACCACTAACTACGTGCTGGACACCACAGTCTATTAGAGCTCACAGAAAAATAATTCAGATCCACAAAAAGAATGTGGGCCCGCCAAAAAAAGTCTAGGGTCCCTGCAAAAATTCTAGAATCTCCAAAGAAATACTAGGGCCTACAGAAACAATTCTAGGGCCTTCAAACAAATAATAGAATTCCTAAAAAAATTCTCGAATCACCAAAGAAATACTAAGACCCAGAGTAAAAACTTCACAGCCTACAGAAAAATTCTAGTCCCCATAAAATTCTGTTCTTAGTTTCCATTGAGCATTAATTTCCTTTCATCGAGGAAGTTATGTAGGACAAAGAAATCTAATTATTTCAATTTCCGAGATAATTATATAGCAACTGTGGCTAATTAATAGACCACAGATCCGTATGCAAATATTAATTCCTGCACTATTGTGCTCGGAATTAACTAGAAAGCTGGTTAAAATTCATTGACTCGTTACCCACGTCCACAATTAGAGAAACAAGTATAAAAGCATAAAATCCACGGACTAAGGATCGGGATCGAGATCGTCTGCTGGATTCAAATGATCCCTGGGGCTTCTCGATTATTCACGGTTATTTGTATTCGCGTTAGAAGCACACCGTGGCACGTTGATTGTCTTAACGAAAACTAGGATCCGCGCTCTAGCATTACTACTCTCGAAACACGATAGGAATTCCGAATCGCGAAAACGGGCAACCGTTGCAATCAACGTTCCAAGTTCCACGACGATGGGAACTGAGCAGGGCATCGAGTGGTCGTACATAGCTGCTGGGTTTAAAATGCGGTGCTAGCCGAGCAACAATTACAAGTATTCGTAATATTTAATTATGCTTCGATAATTATATCACCAGAATTTAATAAAAAAGAAATTGAAAGCCTTTGGAGATTGACTTGCTCGTGTGAAAATTGCTTAGCTTACTCGTGAAAAATTATTATGACTAGAAATGAAAATAATCTCTTCTCGGCTAGAGTCGCCAGCTAAACCACTGTGCACTGCCAGCGAGCCTGACAAAGGACCTCCCGTCGGGTCGACGCAGATACTAAGAAACGTACCGGGGAGCATCTGTTCCTAGCTTGGCCGGGCCTACCTCGAAAAGAAAACAAACAAACAACCAGTCAACAAGAACCCAGATTTGGGATGCACGTTGCTTCGAAATGCAGTCATGGCTGGGCAAGAATAAAAATCCCAGACACCGTATTCACACCGAACCATCTCCCGACTACTGTCGATTTACAAATAAATAAACCAACAGCCGTGTAAAATCGCTGCCACGCGAAATACGTTAAATATTTTAACGATTATCAAAAAATTTTTCTCCACTCATTCTCATGATTTTTACAAAGCGACGTCGAACAGTTTTTCGGCCGCGTTACACGGCGGTCTACTTGCATTCCCAAGCTATTGCGAGCGTCTACAAAACAATTTCCGCGGAACAAAGCTGATTTTTCTCAGGCAGAACCGCAGGTTACAGTAAAATAAGTACGGTCACGGCGCGTACGCCACGAGGAAGCGTCTCCACTGAAATTTCAAATTCAAGGTTCACTGTACTCACCGAGAGGGACTCAGGCGTGGTTGTGGTCCTGGTGCAGCTTCGCCAGGCGTGTCATCCTCGGTCGGTGTCGTCGAGTATCCTATCAGGGTTGAACACACACAGAAACAGGTCGTCGGTGGTGTCTCGAGTAGTCACTGTATGTAGAAGGGAGAGAGAGAGAGAGCACACATTTAGAGTCTGTCGCAGGATGCACGAGTCGAGAGAGAGAGAGAGAGAGAGAGAGAGAAAGAGAGAGACAGAGAGAGAGAGAAAGACGCGGCCGGAACCTAACCTTGCAAACAAACCGGTACGGTGTCGAAGAAGTTCGGCAGCAGCGAGGAGCGCTGCCTCGAGCGGCGGACAGGGGAGCACTGGCGCACCACTGCACGAGCGAACGCGTAACACGACCCTGATGAACGACGACGAGTACAATCCTGACGAGGACGACGCACGATCCTGAGAACCGTCGACAGGTTAGCTACACACTCGGAGGACACCGTAGTACCCGGGGACGCTTCGCGAATCCTTCCTAGAAGCAGACGAAGATAAAGGACACCGTAGACGCACGAGCCTTCGCGACACAATATCCGCAATCCGCGGAAGGACTGTCGTACCGGCCGCGTTCACCCGCGCATCGCCAAGCGCCGGAGTGGGGGAACACCGTGGAACAGAGAGAGTCATGTCAGGGAAACGCATGCGCAAGACTGAGACGCGAGATAGGCGCCGCTGCCGGGAGCCAATGGTAGGGGAAGCGAGAGGGATGGTTCGCGCAGGGCCGTGACCACGCAAGGACCCTCCGAGCCCCTCCAGGGGCGCATCTGTGGACATTTTTATAATTATTTTTGTAACTGATAATCGAAACTCTGGACCGTTCGATTTTAAATGCTCTTACGGCACGTAATAGTCTTTTAGTTCTGAAAAAAATGTGAAAACATTCGTACACCTTCGAACATTCGAAAGTGAAAAATACATAACTTATCTTGTAAAAGTGGAATTGGTAAAAAGCGTAAACGAATCGGTGAAAGCGGACTGAGAAATCGATTTTATTAGATTGTGATACGGCAGTTTTTTTGCAATCGAGTACATAACACGGGCTAATAAGTAATGCGAGAAAGTGTAGCACAACAGTTTCTCGTACGATTTGTGATTTCATCGGTGAACAATTCTCGAAATCGTTCGCGACCATTGTGGCGCCGAAAACTGTTCACACTTGCGAAAAGCTAATCGATCACTTTTCATTGTTTAAACTTCGTCTAGCACGATTGCAAGCTTACCTAGGAGTCGTGTAGCGTTGTTGTTATTTTTTTTAATGATTTAACTACTAGAACGATCGTTATCGTATTGTTTATTTTAATGTTTCTGTCTCCTCCGTCTACCCGCCAGCGAACTGTAGATTTCCAAGATGGCAATAACCGGAAGTGACTACGTCAGTAGCTGTCAATATTCATTCGGATTACACCGGCAATTGAGCTGTACAGTTACTGACGGAAGGATCGGAGAACCGGAAGCAGGTAACAGGTCCAGATCGATTGTGTTCCCGTTCGAAAATAACAATAGTGACAAAGATTTTTTACATATACCGGCTATCGTGAAAAAGTGACAACGTTGTTACGTCGTTTTTGCTAGAAAATAAAAATTGAATGAAAAATATAAAAAATAGAAATCCAAGTGAAATACTGTCGGGGGATATAAAATACAAAAAATGTCCATATTCAAAATTCCATGATTTATTTGTCGGATAAAGAAGCGTGAAAGTATGCAGCAGACGTTATCGAATTGTTTTCACGGACTGTACGTGTTTGGCGACGAACGCTTCGCACCTATGTCCATCAAAATCGATTCAGCTTTCACTGTCATTTGTCTAATGTGACAGGAGAATAATGTCGTTAGCGACCGACTATAACCAGGAGAGGAAACGTTCTCGGGCACCTAAATAGGCGCGCGTGTTTGTCGTTTGAGGTTATCTATTGACTACTGTGGTCCTGCGGTTTATAGATTAAATTTGTCCGGCGTGCCGTAATAGTCTCTCGCGTTATCGATCGAAGGGTTTCGCGGTAGCATCGTTATCGGACAAACGATTAATTCATTTATGGGATAAAATTCGGACAGACAGACAGACAGACGACGACGACAACGTTTCTTCCTCGGAATACGTTAGCGTCTGTTGTTCACGGTCAGGTTAGAGTTTGGGAAAGGGAACGGCGCGGCGCGGCGGAAAGTGGAGGGGGAACGACCACCGAGTCGAACGGACCGGTCGAGTCTGCGCAGTTCGAGTCCAACAACAAGCTAACCGCAGTACGAACTCTTCCCGCTTCTTTTTGCTGTCGAACAACGCCGCATTATTATGCACGTAATCGATGATTTGTTAGTCGAGTAAGTATCTGAAATAATTAGAAAGCCGGAACATTATAGACGTTAAACGGAACATTTCAGGGCAGTAGGAAGAAACGTTGCGGTGGCCGGCCGCGGAAAAATTTTCTAGGCTAGGAAAGTCGAAATCCGAAGAAATCGAACGAACTCTGAAGGTCATGCGGAACGAAATAAATGCGCAACGAAGAGAAGGTGTTGGAATAACGAGTTTCTCCTGTCGTACAGGTTGCAATTATTTACGGATTGTCTGTGGATTCCCCTGTTCGCGTCGTTTGTTTACATTAAGACCGTAATTGAATCGTGCGCCAAACGTTGCGTGTTCAACTAGCGAAAGACGTTGCGTCGAGCGGAACGGACCGCAGTTGTCGATCGAGGAGTTGTAAGTTTCAATTTGGTCAATTTTTAATTGGTCGGTTATTTTAATGGGCTGCGTTCACTTCGTTTTGTTCGATGAATATTTATTCCATGGAATATGTTAACATTCTTTTTGCTGTACAGGTTAGAAAATGCATTTACATTTACGGCTGGAATATTATTCTCTAGAAACAACCATACTCTTTGGTCTGACGTAAGAAGACACCTACGGATCTACAAATCTCGAGGAATACCTATACAAATCTAGAAAATTATTAACAAAATATCATCTCTCATTCGGCAAATCGATTAATCCCAGAGAGTAAAAACTACGGAATATTTGTGGAACAAAGTACATGCAATTGTAAAAGTTCCACTTTTTTTTCTTTTTACTCTGTGGTATCAAGTCTAATCCATAGACTGCGGATTCTCGTGGAGGAATGAAAATGAGCATCGATCAGGTTCTCCGCCGGTGAACCTTAAAAAGCTCGATACGTGTTAATCGTTTTGGCCTGTGAACGGCTGAAATAGCTGCACCGTCCAGCGTCTACTCGCCAATTATTTCTAAATTAACTTACTATCACGTGTTCTAGAATAGCCGTGCGAGTATTTTGATCGAATCGCGTATAAATAACGAAGGAACTCGATATGGAGATGAACAGGGCGACGGTGGCGAGGGGGAAGGGTGGGGGAGGATGCAGGGGCAGTCTCTATAAATATTTTTCGCCCCCGAAAAAACAGCGGTGGTTCAACCCCTTCGAAAATACAACATTCGGCCGAATGAATATTAAACGTCCGAACCGGACAGAACCGGGGAAAAAATATTTCCCCGTAAAATAAATAGCCCGTTTACAACGGAAGTCACGCGGGCAAATAAAATTCTCAACACAGTAAACACGGGCGTCGGTCGTCGGCCGGCGGCGGCTACGTCGGCTGCTGCTTTTATTTTCTGCGCTGTGTTTATTCTTCTTTTTTTTTTTTGGTATTTTTCCTGTTATTTTTGCGTGTGTTTTCAGCGACTCAATTATGAGACCTCGAAGGGAAAGTGGATCGAGCGAGTGGGATCGAGAACGCATCGCGAGATTTTCCGTGTAATTGGTGTCGGCGGGGCTCGATGGCGGGTCGTTCGACACGCTTTCTAAACGATCCGCGAGGAAAATCGCGATATTTCCTCCAATTTCGAATCGCCCAGTGTTCGACAGAACTCCGAGCACAGCAGGACTCTGTTTTATACCTCTTCAAACACCGTAATAACAACTCGGGATTCGATCGGGCGTGACAGGACTGCTCGGAAACGCTATCATCATGGATGCAACATGTGGCTCAAGATCAACGTAAATCGCTCCACGATGAATTCGGAACCAAATGCGGAGCAAAACTGATCCGCTGGACCGCGAATATCCATGCATTTTTATAAATGTTATTATCCCCGGTTCGACGATGTACAGAATTTGTGTCGAAATTTGCCATTATAATGAGACCACTAACAAAAGGGTACAGCGAGCGCACTGGTTGATAATAATTTATTCGCATAAAAAAATTCGCGGTCCGGTTGTCAATGTAACACAAATCTACCACGTCGTAGTTTCGAAAGAATGCTTGCGTGCAGTATCGCCGTAAGAAAAAAAATCGCCTAATGTTCATGGTGTCGCGTGCATTGTCCATCTTAACATTTCATAGAAATACTTTAGCGCGTAGTTCGGAGAGGGGGTTAGACGGGTTGGAAAGGATGGAAAAAGGGAGGGATTGTCGCAGCTTGAATTTTTCCGACGAGAAAGAAAAGTAATATTTCCGTGTGATTTACATGCCGAGCGCCAGTCGGCTCGTTAATAATTCAATTTTCAATCTGGTCTTAATGCTCGCTCGATCCTCTTTCTCTCTCTCTCTCTCTCTCTCTCTCTCTCTCTCTCTCTCTCTCTCTCTTTCTCTCTCTCTCTCTCTCTCTCTATCGTTCTGTTTCCGTCGTTTCTTATTCCGATCCATTCCTGGTTCCCGGAAAGGCGAAAACAATTGTAGCCGGCCCGAGGAACACCAATTTTCGAAACGATAACATCCCGGCGCAGCTGTGTGCTCGCGCAAACAGCGAGGTACATATCGCCTTTAAAAATTTTGCTGTTTAATCCGCTCCTGGATCCCTGTGTTTTTCGAAACCAATGCCGCGTGCAAAAATTTCGTACACGCTGTTTTACACGCCGGCGGGCTCGCAGTTTCGGCGTGGAAACGCGTTAAACCAACGTGCAAGAAAGGCACTGTGCCGAGAGGATGAAGGCATTAGATGTAACAACATCCTGTTAATAGTCTCGTGGATGCAAATTAATTTGAAGCCCCGAGTTTTTATCCTGAAACCGATGAAACTTGGGGAAATCTCGTTAATTCACTCAGCCACAAAAATCATTTGTCTCATCATTTTCTTACACTGTTCGTGTAAACATTTGCGAGCAGATCCTTTATACATAGATCTCTGTCTTCCGGTTTGTTGAACCATCGAACTAAATATTTCATCGCGTGTGTATCGGCGCAATCGAGCCGCGCGTCGTTCCCTTTCATTTATTTATAGCTAAACAGGA
Organism: Lasioglossum leucozonium; assembly: GCA_028454225.1. Lineage (NCBI taxonomy): Eukaryota > Metazoa > Arthropoda > Insecta > Hymenoptera > Halictidae > Lasioglossum > Lasioglossum leucozonium. The sequence continues at coordinate 7,126,403 of CM052218.1, forward strand.
TCGTTCCGGGCTGAGATTTTCAGCTCGTGATGAAAAACGGTGTATCGGACTATCTCGTCGGATCGATCTCCTGCCGGGAAATTAATTCTGCTGCATTCCCTCTCTCTCTCTCTCTCTCTCTCTCTCTCTCTCTCTCTCTCTCGCACACACACACACACACACGCATGTGCGCATACTCTGTTTCCCTCTCTCTCTCTCTCTCGCGGCAATTGTTAACGAAAACACAGCGTTCCAATTGTTCGATCGGCGCGCGCAAATTACTCTCTGTACCGTCTCCTTTTTCTTGGTTTCGCCGCAGGTGATAGCGCACGGCTCCGACAACCGGCGAAAGAGAGCGGAACTGTGTGTGAATGGAAAAGTGAATGGACAACCGTGAGATTTGGTGTGACTGTGCTTTATGTCGTCGCGATTCGACGGGTCGGTAAAAACATAACAATTATTCTGTACAGCGTGCGAGTCCGACACCATTTGTCGTGGACTCTTTATATTACAGGCGAGAATGGGACACCCTGCATAGCGGGACGAAGATCATCGGGAATCGTGGATCATCCGGTAACGCGTTCGGCGCGCCTGCAGAATTATCCTCCGATTCGTTGTGCAAAATTTGTGCAAAACGGATTTAGGACTGGACTGCGGATCGTTACGCAAAAACAAAAATTTTCAAAATAATTACACCTACCAATTTTCGTCGTATAATGCGTAAAATCCGCTGTCCGTTTACAACATATCCGAAAATCATCGGAGGATAGGCAGCTGTTCCGCAGGTTCGCCGAACTTGTTCGACCGAGGATCCTGACGCCATTTTCTTGACCCTCGCGCTAATCCGGGGGCGATTGAAACTGAGCCGCAAGCCGGTCGGTCGAATTTTTGATCTGCGAATCGCGTTCGGTTCGCAAAATATAAAATGTAACGGTGCTCGCGACGATCTTGCGGCTCGGTTTGCGAAGCGTTGGGGTCGTGTTAGTGACCGTGGCTCAACCACGTGCTCGTCGGGGAGCGTGTTATCCGCGCGTTCGTGGTGAGAACGACCACGACGAGCGACAGTTTTGCGAAAATCGCGATCTGGCGGGTTGGCCGAGGAGATGATTCGGGCAGTAGCTACGCTGGCCAAGTTTTGCGATCGAAGCCCTGCGCGTCGTCGATGGTTCGTTTCCCGCAGCTTCGAGCTCTTCAACTCCAAGATCGTGCGTCTACGTGCGATCGTCGGATGTTCCGCGGGCTTCGATAGCGGCCGCCTTCGCCGTTCTACCCATTAATCGCTTAATCTCCCGTGGTTTCTCGAAGGAAACGTCGATCGAGCTGCACCTCGGCCGCTTCTGCTCGCCACGAACCTGAAACATAACCGGAGAACCAGATATAGTACGCTAATGCTCCGTCCATTACCTTCCACCGCCGCGGAGGATTAAATTCATCCCTGATCTCTTTGTTAAATGAACGAAGGATGTACTAGATCCTCGGCAAAGCACGGTACATACTGCTTCTTCGCTTGTCCGCCCGTTTAATTCTTTAAGACATGTGCTGGAGTTCGTTACTAATCTCTTTGTTAAACGCAAGATCTGCTGGATTCCCAAGGAAATACGGTACTGCTTCGCAGCTTGTCCATTAAATTTCTTGTTTACGACACGTGCTACGTTCGTTCCTGACCACTTTGTTAAATGAACGTACCGTGTACTGGATCCTTGCCAAAGCGCGGTACCGTTTCTTCGTTTCCGCAGAAAAATGCCGGTGCATTTCGAAAAATTCTAGAGCTCGTAGAACGAATTCTGGCGGGGCCTCGTATCGTACCGTGGTTCCCGTATCGAAGCGATTCCGTGATTAATGTAGCAGGAGATTTGATAATTAGAGGAGCACTTCCGCGATCCGTCGCGTCGCGTCGTCTATATGTAGATGTGTAACAATTAACGAAGCGTTGCCGGAGACCTTTCAGCTGATTATCCAGGACGCAGCGGGGTGTAATGCGATTCCCGGATAATTGTTTGCGATAAATGGGTCGTGCCTTTTAACAGGATCGATATAACAGGGAGCCGCAACGAGCCGCGCGTCGGAGTTTATTGTTAGGTTCGAAGGTCTGCAGCCTGGATAGCCACGCACGCGAAATGCTCGAATTCCGTTAATTGGAACAGCAAATTTCCCCTTCCCCCGATCCGTTTTTCATTTTTCATTCGACCAGGAATCTATGCTACGAGGGGGAGGGCAGACGGGAATTTATGATATCCACGCTAGGCTTTGATCCTCGAGAGGTAGGGTTGCTCCGATCGTCGTCGTCGTCGTCGGTTGAAACCCCGGACCACCGTAAAACCGGTTTCGCGCCGAACTTTCTTTCCAGACGAACGATTTATCGGCGACCTTTACGGCCCCGGAGCCGCCCTTACAAGATAATCCCGCGTCACGCGAAAAGCCTTGATGCACGACGTTTACATGGCGCCCGTTTGCTTTAGAGCCTCGTTTAAAGTCGAACGGGGACGCCCGTTAACGGGGAACGTCGTCGTCCCGCGAAATTGCAGCACCACCGGCTCCAATTTGTGCCGCGCACGCTCCTATCCGCCCGCCGCGCCGCGTTGTACTCGCCTACTCGCGACGATCCTGATTTTTATGGGGTCGGAGCAGACGGCGGGACGGGAAACCCGATTTTGCATACACCGGTGGCCTACGTGCGCGACCAACCACCACGAACCGACCGTAAATCAACTCGAACCTGCTAGGAACTAGCCGATAACCGACGCAAGAATCACGGAATCCCCGTCGACTTCACTGTAAACCGGTCGAACGTGAAAAAAATCCTTGTCTTACGCGATATGTATTTTTCTTTTTCTTGCAGGACATTATGTACGCGAAAAATGATTTTAATCGCTGCAACCGTAAAATAGGCGCAGCGGTCCAGCAAAGGGTTCCACTTACCCGGGGCCGGTTACTTATGGGAGTTGACGCTGTTGAGCGCCACAGCCTCGGGCAGGTTCTCCTCCTGCGGCTCGTCCTTGTTGCCGAACGTGAGCTTGTAGATGAAGGAAGACAACAGGGCGCCGCCGATCGGTCCGAACCAGTACACCCAATGATGGGACCAATAATTGTTCCAGAGGGCCGGGGCGAACGACCTGGCCGGGTTCATACTGCAGCTGGTATATGGCCCGAAAGACAACACCAGCCCGGTGACGGTCAGACCGAACCTGATCGGCACCGAGTCCGTGTTCTGCGCGTTCCTCGCGTCCCAGACGGCGCACGCCACCAGCATCAGTATACCGGTCGAGATTCCTTCCAGCAAAAGACCCTGAATCACCGAAATGTCCCCGTGCAAAAGGTTCACGCAGAATGTGTTCGCGTCATCGGGCCCGGCGGTTGTTACATGATTCGCCGGACTGACCATCTGCAACAATAATTTGTAATTTATACTTTTGACTTCGCATCGAACATCCACTATCTCATAATAACAGCCGTCTGTTTCCAGGTGAACCGATTTATCGAACTACGCGCTTGCGAACGTATCGGAGTGCTGCATAGCTCTCCTCGTTGCTACGGGGAACCGCATTTTATCAAGTTCAGACTCCTGCGCGTTTCGCGTGGACATTAACGCAACGGCAGCACTATATGTATAAGACAACAGCTGAACAGTCTTTAAGGCCTGCTACACACATCCGTTGTTTTAACGGGTGCGGCGACCGTGCGGTACCGGAATTGCGGTCTGACATAGTATGGATTCAATTAGACGCTGCACATCTGTTTGAACCGTAATTACGGAGTCGCACGTTGATCTTGCGTTGCCGCAGTCGCATATACGATCGTCTTTACGTTATCGCATATCGGTTGATGTACACGTCCGTTATTCTCCCGCACGATCGCCGCGCGTTAGAAAAACGGATGCGCGTTGCGGGCCTATGTCGGGAAGCTGAACGCAACGTGTGAATTAAAATTGGTTAATTTCCGAGTAAACTAGCACGTGTCTTTGTGTTTGTAAAGCGATCAGCATTGCATAAGCTGTCCTTGAATGACGACAACGAAACGCTACCGAAACAGCGATTAGGCGATCCGCGGTCTCGAACCATAATAAAATGTTGAGAGGGCAAAGTTCCGATTAAGCTAAGACCGTCTTATCGTCCGGATAGCACGACGCTCCGGGTACGGAAAAATTACGCTCCGTATCCGAGATAATGGGATGAGAAAATTCCTGCGGCACTGGCATCCGATAGATAAACAGTTGGCCAAGTTGACCGTCTGTGACCGATCTCTTTCGTCTCGCTAACTTTCGATTCCCTGGGGAACAAAGAGCCGAAACTCACTGGTGCTTTATCACCTAATTGTTCTCCGCGACTATTCTGTCAGACTTTCGTGACCATCGGGCACCGCTGCACCGCGTCGCCCACATTTTCTTTTTTTCAAAATACGATCCGCTCCGCGGGGGCTCGATTGAGAACAGCCTAGAGACATCTGCCGGCACTTTTTGTTCCGACCGCTGCTATGATGATACCTCACCCGCTGATGCTTCATCCGTCATCGATTTTTCTACGTATGTATACAGTATGTCCGGATTCACTCGCGAATCATTTCCCAAAGAAATGCTTCGGGCGAATGATGTATGGTACCAAGAAAAGCATCGTAATGATACATTTGCAACTTTAAATGCGACGTTCGGATGACTCTCGAAGGGCGTGGCAAGGTCAAGTAATCATCGTCACGATACGTCTCTCTTGCTAGCATGCGCTTGATCGTCCGAAACGTTTCTTTGCAATTTTAATAGTTATCGTTCATCAAATAACATGGTTCAATGAATGACTCAGGCACAGGGTCTGCTAGCTTTGGAGATGGAAAGATATTGTTGGGAGTCCTGCGAACGCTTTGGGAGATTTCAAAATGGGAGAACCCGGCACAGCTTGGGGCACCTCGTAACCCACCTTCAGCATCCCGTAGCCGATGACGGCTCCGATCAGCTGCGAAATAATGTAGACAACACCTTCGGAGACAGTCTTCTTGCCGAGCACGATGGACCCTACGGTGATGGCCGGATTAACGTGAGCATGGCTGATGTGTCCGACACTCTGCAAACAGCAAGAATAGTTGGATTACAATGGGTTGAGCAATACACCGTGTGGCAATTGATCATCGGTAATCTCTTAGCGGCTTTAGGATATTTACCCGGTCGCCTCGTTATCGCGAAAAGACGCCGGGAACGTAAAAGACAACGATCGATACATGTAAACTTTAATTAGCAACTAGTCCTAGCGAAGCACGACCGTATCTATCGCGCACGAAGGCGATTAAATTTAATCCCGCGGTGAAGCGGCCCTATAAACCGCCGCGCTAAGATCGCCGCGATATCTTCTGAAGGCCCACGATGGTTTTTAAGCTGGAATCGATACGGAGCTACGTAATATTATATGCTTGTCATCACTGACCTGGATAACGAGCATAACCGCCAGGCCGAACGTCAACGCGATCTGCAGGTGCGACGGGACCACGCCGAGGGTAGACACGCAGCCCATGCAACCCACGAACACCAGGATCGCCGTACCCAGAACCTCCGCGAACCCTACCAACATTGTGCTCTTCACGCCACCGCCACCCTCCACCAGCTTCTTGAAGCCTGCAACAAAAGAACACGTGTATCATCGTCGGGACCAAATCAGAGTTTTCGTCTGGGTCTGTAATTTTATGATTCATCCAATTAGTTGATCTAACCAGTCTCCCAGAGAAGCTGAACCCGTTTGGTTCAGTTTTGGAATGGTCGTTCTACTTTAATACCGTTTGATCAATTACTCGAGTCGCCGTGTATACAGAGCTGCGAAAGCCCAAGTCTCTCAAGTGTCTGGTCCGCCTGACCCGAATGCAACGCTCGCGAACGATTGCACCGTGGACGGGGGACGTGATCGACCTCGGAAACTAGACAGGGGTCTGAACAAGGCCAGGAAGAGGAAGCAGAACCGTGCCGTGAGAAGAACAAAGAAATTAATAAACCGAAAAACCTCCTCGACGGATCGACCCGAATCAACTCCGCCTCTCGGAAACCTCAAGAAAAAGAGTCTATTGGGTCGCTCTCGATGCATTGTACAGGGTGATTCAAAGTTAACGAGACACGCGAAGATACAAATTCAACGATTCTCTGGTTCCTCCTGGTTGCCTCTTTCTTTTGAAGAAAGTCGCTGGATCTCGGAGGGAGCCTGTACAGGGCGATTCAAAATCGGTGAAGCAGGTGCGCAAGATTCTGAACGCTCCGGTTCTCTTTTTGGGAACCTTGAGAAGAAAACCCTGGACCCTAGGAGTGTAGAAGGACGAAGCGGATTCTACAGGTTGATTAAAACCAACGAGACGTACGAAGCCTTAAAAAATTCGTCGAGAAGCACTCGTTTGAACATTCACCAGTATTCTAAACATTCTGATTTCCCTTTCAGAAGCCCCAAAGAAGAATGGATCACCAAATTCTACAGGCTGATTCAAAGTCGACGAGATGCGAGAAGACTCCATGACCTCGAAACTCCAACCTTTCCCTTTAGTTGTTACTGAACAAAGTAACAACTCCGGCATCGTCCTCGGTGGGCCCTACAGGCTGATTCAAAACAAGCAGCCAAACGACTCGCGAATCAAAAATGTGGAGACTGTGAGTTCGCGTGACTCCGCGCATCAGTTTTGAGCGAGCCTGTAGCCTTGCCCTATATCGGCGGAACGGGAGATCGAAGATCGCTGGGAACCCGCGACGCAGACTCCGCGAATCCTCGTTGCGGCCATCATCGGCGTAGCAGACGACCAGCAACCTGCTCGCTCTCCCTTCGAGAAAGAAGTTCCATCTGGTTGGTCACGGAAGGAGATCCTTACCGAAATCTACAGGCATCCTACGGCGTGTAGTCGAACGAATATCGCGTGCACTCGGAACCACTTCCACCGACCGAGTAAAATTGCATGTTACAAGCGCGGCGAGCCTCGCGCTGGCGCGTGGCGCTCGACGAGGACAGCCACACGAAGGACACTCGTTCCAAGTACTACTACCGTTGACACCAGCCAACTCCGCAGAGTGAGAGCCGCTTGTGGTAGCTCTCCCCTTCGTTTCACGATAGTTTTCCAACTAATCAACTACGTCGATAATATTTGAAAGAATTTCACCAGACAAATCCAGTCCACAGGTATGGATCGTGAGATAGTCGAGCATTTTACCAGTGACTAACACTCGCAAGCTACAGGCCTTGCCAAAAGCGAACGTTCTTCTAGCCCGATGTTAGTTCGTTTCACGATGATAACTAGACTGTGAATTTATGTGCAAAATTTTTATGCGCTTCGATGATATTCTATTTCATCGACCACTTGTTTAAGCATTTGCCAGGCAAAGACGCCTCAAAGAGCGAAACGGAGAAGAAAGAATGATCGTGATTTACGATCTACTTCGCTGTACAGGGTCTGCGCAATATTGTTGGCGAATGCAGAAGAGTGCGACTAGGAATTCCTGCATCGATATTCCAGCCAGAAGCTACACCGTTAAGCCAATTTATAACCGGCCACGGTAACGATATCCGAGCATTTCAACGAGACTCGATGAATATCAACTGCCTTGACACGGATACCTAGCGCCTTGGATACCTTCTCCAGCGATCGCGAACCCTGACAAGTTTGTAGTCAAGTTCACTGGATAATCGATCGACGAGTCTCGCGGCCAGTCGCCGATTGATTTGTCTAGCATGCTTTCCAGGCCAATTCTGATCAACTCCAGGACCCCCTGGATTTTGATCCGGAATGGATGGATACTGCGGAACTTGCGAATCGAGCTAGGCCGGGTCAAGTTTCGAAGTAGCTTAAGCTTGATTCCCAGTGTGGAATCCTGTAGATTAGATCTAGTCTAAGCTAGGATCTGTCTAATCCCACCTGGATACTTGAATTCTGATCCAGATAGAGTAGATACGGATTGTAGAATTTTGAATCGAGCTGGCTCTGTCTGAACTGAAACTATTCATTTTCGAGACTGCATAATTCTTTGTTACAAAACTAAAACCATTCGATTCCAAGAACCGGAAGTTAAATTGAAACGAGTTTCCCTTTTGAATGATATCAATGAATCGAGAATAGTGTAAGAATTCCAGCGAATGTTTTAATTTGATCAAGTTATAACATTAATTAGGATTATCCAGGCGTTTCCGGAAGCGTTGCCAGCAGTAAAATGATCGTAATTTCCGGGGAATAAAATCGGCAACGTGACCGGCGGGAATTTCAACTAATTATCGCGTATTTCTGTGCACGAGACGATCTCGATCTTGATCGCAACAATGAAGTTGCAATTTGCGGCCGAACACGCAGCGTTTTATGTCGCGTCGACGAATCGCTGCTCTGGGAAAAAGATAAGTAACGTTGGCGATGGTGGCGATGATGGGACTGCGCGTTTTTGCCTTTTTATATAATTACGATGATAAACGGTGATTCCGGGCCGCACAGCGCGCACAGAGACGTCCGGGACTCGTGCAACGCGAATTAAAATTCAATTAAATATCGGCCACGCGTCCTGTACGCAGAGGAAATTAACTGGAAATCACTGTTTACCGTCACGGACGACAAATCCCGGATTCTCCTACTAATTACTCGATCATTTTCCTAATTGTAACTTCGTCGCTCCACGCACTGGGTGTCCCGCACGAAACGGATTACAAAATAAACATTTAGTTCATCTGTTGATATCAGATTTTAATGGCGATCAGAGCGCATTGATATTGATCGGAGACATTGTAATTCTCGCTCGCGCGTAACGTTAACCCTCGAATTAATTCGCGTGTCGAGGTTTCAAGCAAAACACGGCGACGAGACTGCGTCCAACGTTCGGCAGAATTTCAAATTTTCTGGGACGAACGTGCAACAAAAGACGCGGATGATGTTGCGGACAGCGTGCGCGGAACGCGCGGCGTACAAAGAGACTGCGAGCTCGTCTGGATCGCAGAAAAATGCGAGTGTTCACTGGAGGATAGAGAAAAACGCAATCAGGATTCAAATAAACAAAGGGGGTAACAGATCCGCGGCGAGAGGCGACTACGATTACCATAAATGTGCTGGGCGGCATAAAATTATTGGCGGAGCCGTAAAACCGCCGCGCGGCGAGAGAAAAATCGCGAGAGACCAAGAGAGAAGCGCTAAATCGGACAGCCGTTCCCGCGTTCATTTTCTAATTATTCGCGTGTGGAAAATTTGTGCTCCCGGCGATCCTTCGATCGGTCACGAGCCGTTCGCTGTAACTATAACAGGATCCGTTGCGCAACAACGTTTCTCATTACGATGGGTGATCCGGATCGCGAAAGAAAATAAACAGCTGCAAGCGAAAACGAAGGAATAGATCTGGTATTCGCGCGTATCTAAGTGGGCCATTTGTTGCCGCTGATAACGGGAACCGATTAATCCTTCGGATCGATCTGATTTAACGCGGGAGCTGTTTCTATACTGGCCGCTCAATCGCTGACGGTCCGTGGAAAAATTCTGAAAAAATTCCGACGCATTCTCAACACCTTCATTAACGACCTTGAATTTTTTCAGATTTTTGGCGGGTGGATTTTGGCCGCAAGAAAGTGGAACACGCGAATGGACGGTACCTCGGGAGCTGCGTCTATACAGGCCGCTCAACAATTGACGGTCCGTGGAAAAATTCTGAAAAAATTCTGACATATTCTGAACACTTACGTTCAAGACCTTGAATTTTTTCCGATTTTTGGCTGGTAGACTTGGGCCGCAGGAAATTCGTTCACGCGAACGGACGTTCGCAAACGCTCGAGGAAGGTCCTTGAGCGTTACTAATCGAAAGGAATGGAATTAGCGGGGACAAGGTGACGGAGGAAGATGAAGTTATCTATCTATTAACGCCTCTTTCCGAGATCTTATTGTTTTTATCCATTACCCCGTGTCCTCCTGCCTCCGGCGATGTACACAATTGAATTGTGTTTCGTTTGTTTCTTGATTAGGAAAACCGATTTCTGGAAAATCCGTGAAGCAACCGCGTCACGTCGTGCATCGAATCGATACGCGTGAAATGCGTATCGATCCCCACCCCACGCGTTGCGTGTCAAGTTCGTTGTTCGAACGATCGTATATTTCCGGAACGCAGGCTAACTATAAACCGCGCGCAGACGACAACGGCAGGGAAAATACAAGTGCAAATTTTCGGATCGCAATGCCACGCTAACGATCCGCTGGTGAGGGTCAATATTGACCGTCTCGGGATTCTGTTCGATTTCCTATTTGTCGAGGAATCATGACAATGAGCTGTACAGTGTACTTCGAACGACCGGTTCCGGGGTGGCCGAGATTCTCACGGACAGGAATTAATGGATAAATTGTTCTCGGTAATCCTGGCCGTGTGATACAGGACGCTAAAAAATCGGCGGTCGAAACTCTAGTATCGTGAGACACCCTGTACTATTTTTCTTTTACTTTCTAGCTCTTTCCATCGAACGATGACAAGTGTTTCAAAATTTGTGGTTCAACTGGTTGTCCGACCTTGATTGGCCACTATTTAAACAGCTTGTAGAATTAATTCTCCTTTTACGATTTGTCTCTCTACTTCTTCATCAAAAGACTGACCGTCGATTTCGGCAGACCAACTTTGAGTCACCCTGTACCGACTGTTGCGTTTCCGCCTCTTCGTAATTTACCCTCTCCTACTCGAGTCAAGATCAGAGCAACGTCCCGATAACATGACGCGATCGGTTCCGCGGAAAATCCTGTCTAGACGTGTCATTTTTCGCTCTCGCGTTGAGCTGTCGCTGCCACGCAAGTCTGTTTGGCAGTGCCTTCTCACAGCTGTGTCATCGTCGTTGATAAAGCGTGTTTCCATAAAATATGTGTACCGCGAACGTCACGTAGATTGTCGCGACGCGTGCAGCGAGCCAGTTTCCCATTCATGCCTAACTACATTCAACTGCAGCTGTAATTTCAATTCCACGAGGGCCAAAAATGATTCCCAGACATGGTCCGGGCATGCGCGAAACACAGCACCCAAAGATCCACCGCTGAAACGTTCACAGTTTCTGCGTAAAGGAATTACGATGTTAACAAACATCCGATAAAATCGCAAGAGACGTTCAACGATTTTTCCGACATAATACATTCTTGCTGGGAATTTGCATAATTGTTTGTTGCGCGAGAGGCCCCGACGAATGAGAGTGCAGATTGTTTAATCACGAGATGCGCTGCGCGATACGCTCCGTGATCCGCGAAGCGTCCGCGATGAAATACGAGCGGACCGATAAAGGCGACGCGGGATGCCGGGATTTTGAAAGGCGAACGGGACAAATTATACCAGCTATTATCGGGCCCGGCGCTGTACAAACACGAGGAGCGCGGCAAACACGAGGAAAAGTCGCTTCGTCAGACATCGGGGTTAAAATGATAACATTTGCTCTCTAATCCCATCGATTTCGTAAACTCAGATCGACCCGATCCGATTTATCACGGTTATTATGCAATTAAGCGCCACCCCTATCTTCCATCGACGCCTCTTTGTTATCGTGTCGATGCTGTTATTATTTGCTACAGAACCTTAATCGCTAGACTACTCCGCTGAAGGTGTTGCCAACATTCGGAACAACTGGACTGGCCTTGGTTATGAAAACCTTACTACATATGTAAACGGGATGATCGACGTCTTTAACAATCGCCGCTTTAACATACAAAGTAATGCTCAGTTGTTATCACAAGGACGAATTTTAATTTAGCATTTGTTTTATGAATTTTACGTATTCCGGCGAGTTTGCTGATTGGGTCCAAAGGCGAGCTCATCGTATGTGACGCCTCTGACTGCATAATGAATCAATATCGAGATAAGTAGCGGTTCGATACTAATCCTTTCGAGCATCTCAATTCGATCACTGTCGAATCATAATCCTACAATTTTTCCACAATATCAAAATAATTGAGTTAATTAAATGATAACTGGAAACGCACATATCATACCAAATCCGATTTAATCTACTCGACCACAACACAAAATAATTTATTAGACTTGATCAAACTATAGTATCACTCATATATGACCGACCATTTTACGTGTTGCACACCTTATAACCGGTTTTCGTATCGTTTTAGGACTGAAGCTGTGTTCGTCGTCACCGATCCAAAAAACATGGATCTATCACTGAGATCTTACTGTATGTTGGAGAAAATCAGTCGCAGATGAAAATACCACGTTCAATCTCCATTTTCCATGCAAACATGGAGCACGTTGTTCGAAAGATTATAGCACAGTAGCGATTTGATGCTTGTCCACCTCGCAAATATTGCTGCCAGTTTAAGGCGAGTTTCCGTCTGTTTTTAGGAACCTAGGCGAGCTAGTACGGTCCTCGCCGACTCAGAAACTTTGATATCTACTATCGAGGCGTTATCGTGGACCGAGGTACACGTCCGAGGGCCTAAACAAGCGGAGAAAAACCGGGGCTAGCGACGATAAGAAGAGAACCATGCGCCGCGGCCGATGAATAATTACAGCTCCACAGGAAACAGGCATCCGCGAGGTCTGCTCCTTTTGAAATATTCATCGGCCACGAAGAACCTCTGACTCCGCGACCGGTTTCCCGCCAAGAACTTTGCCCGCGTCGCTCTAATTGCCGATAACGGCTCAACGAGTCTCGGGACACCTCCCTCGATCACGATCACCCTTTCGATCATTTCACTTTATTCCAGTGCAACATCTTCGAATCATTGTCTAGCGTTTATCAAGATTTCATTGTTAACATGCTAATGTCGCCTAGTATAGACTGCGGATTTTATGCATTTATGACGAAGATGAGTAGGCGAAACACGAAGTAGTGGCACTATCAAAAGTTTCGAAGAATTCTAATTTATGATTTATAACTGATCCGAATTATTCAGTGAAGAAATAAGTACCTATGCGGTTTCGTTGCAATCGATGCAAATTTTTATTTTGCATAAAAATTCCTCGTTATATGTCACTAGCTATTTTCACTAAAATCAGATACAGTCAGTGCAGACATTAGCTTAAAATTCCATGTTGCGAGTAGATCAACATTGTAGAATAGCATTGCCATGACTATTTTTATCAAACAGAACAACACATTCATCTGTTCGCTGACAACAACATTTCTTATTCGTCGCGCGAGTTAAGTGATCATTTAACAGTACAGTTAAACGAAGTCTCGTTTTCTAGATTCTTGGAATCTCATATTACCGAGCAGTAAACACAGCGTAGCTCATTAACTTGGACTCCAACCGCAGATGGTTAACACAAAGTATGTTTACAGGATTAAGAGATCAGCAAAGATTTTCGGGTTCTTTATGATCGATCAGTCGGCTTACCTGATCGTAGATCGTTCGAAGACATGACTGACGGTTCGTCGAAGGCACTCACTACACTGACCCGCCGCCGATGTGTCGTTGCTTGACTGAGGATCGAGGAGGATCGAGGGTATAGATCGTGTCGAAGGCAGCTCGCGAGACTGAACACGTCTCTATACGCCGGGGACGAGCGTACACAATTTATCGCGATGGCACGTGGCTCGGCGTCGATTCAACGTGAACCACCACCTAGCGTCGTTTCCTCCTCTTTCCTCCTCATCCTTCACCAACAAGCTCCTTCTGCTACCCGTTTACCAACGCGAGTCTATTTTCGATTCTCTCGAACCGCGTCGCGCGTTTATTTTCGCCAGACGATGAAACGATGCTTTCCGATAAACAACAAAAAGAGATACATATTGGCGCGTTGCGACTCTCTCGCCGGTGCCAGGATCCTCCAAACTTGCACCCAGAATATTCGCCCTCTTGCTTCTAATATCTAAGAGATTTCTTGGGTTTTTTTAGTAATAGTAATGATTTTTTATGTGAAACCAGTTCACTGTAAATCTAATAACCCGTTTGATGTTTAACGAACAGTCGCAATGACGCAACGCGTGGCTCAGAAATTCGAGGAATGACAGTCAGAAACGAGAGCTGAGTGATTAATTGCTGGGACTCTATGTATACCTAACGATTAATTAGCGTACCGGGGCAACGATGGATCCAGTCGAACGAGAGAAATTGTTTTCTAAAGGTCGAAGCAATGATCGGATAACCGGCGCTCTACGCTCGGAATCTCATTAACACGTTAAACAGGCATTTGCATAATGTAAGAATAGCACGGTAAAATTTACACGATTATAAATATTGAAACGGCACGATTGAATAAGATAGCGTCTTCATGGATAATGTATTTTTCGTATTGTTGGTAATCGAATTATGAACATTCGCGCGAACATGTTTTAGCAAAGTCAAACACTGAGGTTGTATGATTGACATTGTTGCAAGAGGACCTGACCACGGAGTGGGGGATGGCCAGGGTGCCTTTTGGGCAGGAGCATGGTGATTGACCGTCCAGGACTTATCCAAGCATCGCGAAGGAATACAGTTCTAAAGGCAGCACCATAATTTTCAAAGACCGATCAGGAATAGCCTTTCTAATTTCAGCAATTTCAAATTAAATAATCTGGAACCGGTCGATCTGATCGGCACTTGCAGATTTAGCGTTATTCGTCGTAATAACAGTTCATCCAGTTGTTGATATGAATTAACGGATATTCTGTTGTGGCTAAAAGGATCGGATCGAAGAAGAGGACGGAGAAGAAGAGAAGAAAAGAAGACGTTTGGTAAAACGTATCAAATTTATTCGTACGGCGCGGCGTGTCCTCGGTCTGGAAGCTTGCCGCCTCTGTTACCCGCTCGAAAAGCCAACGACTACAGGCCGGCCGCGGTCGAACAAGGGGTCGATGCAGCTGGAAACGGCGAGCATGCTCGCGGCACACAAGCCGGGGCACAATTAAAAGTTTCCGCGAGCGACACCGCCGCGGGTAATTTCCGGGACGCGCGCCACTAATTCCGTTATTTCGAATTTCCACGCGGAATCCGCTGCTTCAACGTTGGGTTCCGCGGGGCGGAGCGCCGGATAGAGGGATCGCCGTTGTCTCCCGGAAAGGACAACCGACCTAACGAGCGGCGAATTCGTGGTCCGGCGAGCCGGCGCGCGGTGCGGCGCCGCGTTACGCTAAAAAACCGGCGACCACGGCCAGAGATACTGTTTCCCCGCGAATATTTTTCACCTATCCCAACAGCCGACGCTGTTCCCGATCCGGTGGGATCGGTCTCTGAGAGCTCGTGGGTCTGTCGCAATCCTCGCAAAACTGATCTTAAAGTAACACTGTTTCCGACGGTTTGCTACGGCTAACAGAATTTAGCGTGACAAGGAAGGTATAGTCCAATCGGTTACATAATTGTGACGATAAACGTTGACAGACCACGCCCACGATACTCCCACCACCGTGGACGCCACGCCCTATGGTCAGTATTTAAATACTCCTAAGCAAGCTTATGAATCGATTTCGCTAATATGATTGCACGCGGATCAGTTTCAAAATGGGCGTTGGCTCGGCGTGGGCGTGGCCTCGATGCTGACATCAATGATCCTCGGACTCGGGTTACTCTGCTAGCAGAACCTAATGTATCAAGGGAGATCAGCGTCTTTGCGGAATATTATTCCAATCCATCGAATATTCCGAAACGTTAACAGGCCACGCCCACGATAAAAGTGCCACGCCCCGTCGATATAAAAAAATTTCCGAGATAACTTATTTATACACTCGAACAACAAGTGAAACCATCGTATCCACAAAACATCCGCGCGATATATGGTTTCCAAGACGTTCGAGACGCCGCCACCTGTTCAGCTCACGATCTCGCAAGATAAATTAACATGTTGAACAGTTTGTACACGAGCGGGTCAGTCTGAGAAGTCCTCCTCGCGCGACGCTTTCCTCAGCTTCCCCCCAAGAGAGATCAAGAAAAGGCTCCCCCGCATCTTTCTTCGAGATCGCCACCAACTCCGCTTCCAGCCTTCCGATCCGACAGAGGGAAACGGAGAGAGAAGAGAGCGCGATCAGGATTTCTCGTCCGAATTGCGAACCATGAACCACCGGAATGCTACGGGAAAGTAACGATAAGTCGATTTTTCATTTAAAAAACCTTAATCTTAAAGGAATTTTTTATCAAGCTCTCGACTCACCTCCTTATGTCTCGACAGGCTGAAGGCTTCCGTTCCCAGCGAACTTGTTCCTGTCGTCCAGGAAGATTAGCCGGTACATCAGCGAGGCTACCAAAGCTCCAGTGATGGGTCCCAGCCAGAACAGCCAATGATGGGTCCAGTATCCATTCCAGACAGCCGGGCCCAGAGTCCTCGCAGGGTTCAAACTGCACCCGGTGTAAGGAATGAAGATGATGCAGAGAACAGCCACGCAGAGGCCGAATCTGATCGGCGCCGAGTCCGAATTCCTCGAGTTTCTGTGGTCCCAGACCCCGCAAGCGAACAACACGAGGATCCCCGTTGCTAGGGCCTCCGCGGTGAAGCCCTGCAGCGTCGACAGGTCCGCGTTGACATCGGTCATGCAGAAGGAGGCTCCTGATTCAGGCGTTGAAGCGTAGATCAGCTTCTGGGGGGTGATCAGCTGTTACCGGGAACAAAAGATTAATCCTTGAAACTTGTCCGGGGTCCGGATTCACAGACTTGTAGAAAGAGGTATCACGTGGATATCGCGTACCACGAGGAAACCATAACCGATCACAGCCCCTACGCACTGCGCCAAGATGTACACTGTCGTCATTTGAAGCGATTTGGTGCCCAATACCATCGCGGCCAGTGTGATGCAAGGGTTGATGTGCGCGCCACTGACGTGCCCCACGCACTGAAACAAAAAATATTCGCAGAACGTGCCGAAACCATGGTTACATTCCTTCTTATTCTGTAAAAACTACTAGATGACTCGGAGACAAGTCTAAGGGCGAGCATTGCAAGGGTTCGCGGAGCGCGAGCGTTTCGTTACCTGTATAGCGGTGAGAACAGCGAGACCGAAGGTCAACGAGACCTGCAGAACACTGGGCACGACACCCAGGCTGCCGATACATCCGGTGCATCCGATGAACACCAGGAGAGCAGTGCCGACGAGCTCGGCGAGAGTTGACATCAGGATCTCCCAGCCGGTGGCATCTTCTTTTAGCAGGTTGGTCAGCCCTGTGAATCAAACAGGTAGCTGTATCTGTACACCTGGATCTACATATAATTACCATTGCACTTAATTCATTTAATATCAATATTTTAGCTCCCAATCTCCTCGGGCAAGTCACCCACTAGAAAATGAAAACTCTCGTCAAACCCTTGCAAGGCGTGAAGCACTATGTACATCTAGTCTATCGGTTCTTCTAAAGAAATTTCACAGAATACTTTGTCGTACAGGCGAATAATTGAAAATTTGTCTAAGGTGTTATATTCGTCGAGAATTTAATGGAAATCGTTTTCGGAGTAATTAAATTTGTGTAGCACCGACAAAAAGTGGAAACGATTATGTAAATGAAGGACTAGCGAAGGCGACACGATGATAATAACAAGTGTCTCGAGCCAGGTTTCCGGTTTGCAGGGTGAGAAGCAAAGAAAGGGAGAGAGAGCGAGAGAGTTCCAGAGCACGGCAAGCGACCCTGCGAGTCGAAGCAGCCGCACTTTTGAACTTTCGGCCCGGGGAACTTGCTGGAACGTGATTACCCCGTAAACTAACGGTGTTAAGGGTCAAGCGAGAATCTGCGTGGAAGTTCCAGGGTTCCTGGCTGCCTCGGTTCCTCGCCTTCCTCGACAGGAAACCGAGACTGCGTTAGGTAACCCTCCAGCATAATTATTTCCCATTTTCCACCAACTGCTTAGTTCTAATCTTAAATACCCTGAAATATCTCGACGTTTCCGTCGACTAAATGAACTCTTTTCCAGCTATTTATTCGGGTAAACTTATATTACTCGGCCAACAAAAATCGTACTGCGACTATCGCGGGCTCATTTTAAAGGCAAAACTCCAATCTTGAAATCTGCACTAGTTGTATTCATTTAAGAAAATCTTCAACTTCTGTACGCACCCTTGAACATCTAAAATTTTCGAAACAGAAAAGTGTGTTCGCTTTATCAATCGGGACATAGCGGAAAAAATTTGGTCGAGATAAAAGAACTACGCATTTCGAGAGTACAAGGTTCGAGCTTCAGAATGAGCCCCGGTCGAACGCTCTGCAACGTTTTTTTCATAGAGATACAACACTTTGACCATGGGCAATTTTTCAACGAATATTTAGCGATCGTCTAATTGAAATTCTTCGAACGAACAAGACTCTCATCAGCCGCAATTTATGTAAAATATCCGCGTTCCCCTCGATTAAGCAGAATCGTCTTGAATTAAGACTGTTATCTTTCAAACGAGGACTCGATTAAACCAAGCAGCGTTTCCCACGGAGCAGACCCGTGTTCCACCGGAAAAGCACAAAAGCGCAGAGATATCGAGCTCCCCGAAGATTCTACCGTAATTCATCGTAAAGTCGGGATCCGAGGAGAAACGGTGTTGGATAGCCAGCGAAAATTCTCCAAACTTTATGATAGATCATTCGGGAAACTTGGTCCCGGCGAGTTCGCGCGAGCCGAGGTTAGGCTCGCTACGGAATCACGAGTTGCCGTCGAGTTCCCGTGATTAACCGTGTGTCAACGGTATACGGTTAGAAGGCAACACGTGTCACAAGCAATTTCCATTAGGCGAATCCGGGGTGTCTGGACCGACAGCGATCGTCCGCGATGATTGAATCGGCTTGCCGAATCACTGAAGCTTCCTCCGGTTCGCTGCTTTTCTATCGTGCGAATCTCTGCTGATTTCATGTTTGATTTCATGTTTGGCAATGAATTAAAAACAAAACGCACGGTACAATTGAACAGCGAAAGTTTCGTAATCTTCGGTGGTTTATTTAAAAATAGTGCTTTCCGAATCGGAAGCTCGAGCTGTGACAAAATTTGTATTTTATTAGTCGCACATTGGCCAGCGCATTGCCACGAATATCTAATCTCTGAAATGATTCATACACCGTGCTAAATATCATCACTATCTATCGAACGAGCTCATTATTTTGAAATACCGTCTCCTAAGAAAATGATGAATATTCATACGGGAATATTTTGTCGCAGCTGGCTTGTTTTTGACCGAAAGTAACGTCCACATTCCCGTCCGGTCGGTGTTTCATTATCATTGGGTCAAACCGTTTCCGGTGGCCGGGATTCTAACTCGCTTGACCTCTTAAAAATAATCGTTTCCTCGACGAACGATCGTTTCGCTGAGAGATCAAGGTGGTTCATATTCTACCAAGAATCTTTATCGATTTTTATTCTAATGAACTGGTTCATATATCTGCTCGATAAAGTAATCGGAAACACGATTACCGCAGCATTACTCTTTCTTTTTGTTTTTGATGAAACTCGTGCAGGAAAAGGCGCGGACCAAATTTCCATTTTTCACACCGTCATCCATATGCAACGAATTACTTGAGCGATTATATAAATGCATGACGCAAATCGGCCCGATAATATCGAGCAGAGAAATTGTTACCGAACGCTTCTATTTATCGCGCAACGCTCGTCTCTGTTCTCTTTTTTATTAATAACAATCGGAGCAAGCGTATGGGGTATTTGGTTCTCCTCTGACGCTCGCGTTTGTTAAATGTTAGCTATGGATTAATTTTATTTCTGTCAAAGTTTTCTTTGTATAATAATACGTAAAACTGTAGACAGTTTTTTTTTGTTTTGTTTTTTAAGATGCATCTTTCTCGAGCCATTGTCTTTTCCTGTCATATTTCTATTTCTAGTAGCGTAGATCTCATTAGTGCTTCGTATCGTTTTTCAGAAAGGAGAAACCGGCCGGGCAAAAAGATGCAGTTTTCCCTTACAAGAGGAAACGGATATCTCTCCCCGTCTTAATTGTAAATGGTATCGCGGAGCAGTAGAGGCGGCTGGGTGTTGTCAGTAATTACAATGAAAGTTACTCGTAATTGTGGATCGAGAAAGTAACGCCCGGCTGGATTTAGAAAATAGTGAAAGGTCTCGGGCTTGGAAAGCCCACCGGCAACGACGTCGTTCTTAATTAACGATCCTCTCACGGCCATGCGAGCGCCATCTCTTCGTTAAAAGGTCAACTTTTTTTTCATTCCTCTCTCTCTTTCTTTGTTACCCTCGATCGATAAGGAAGAATTTGTTTTTACGCGACACTCTGATCTGGAGAAAAAGAAATTCGAACGAGTTCGATGAAATTATGCACTTGCTTTCTAGCGTTTAATTAAAATTTATCGATAGTTCAACTCTCGGTGTGTCAATTTACTTATTTTATTTAATATTTTTCTTTCTATTTCAGCGTAACTACGTCAGCGTGACAATAATTGATTCGTGTCGGGGTGTTTTATATGAACGGTGAGTAAATTAAAAAATTGAGTACGCTAATCATTACTGTAACATTAATTGAATCAATTTCTACCTAGATTCCGGGAGAGCGATGTTCCCGTAGAGGGTGCGAGGAATGCAACGTTGCATCGAGGTTGCACCAAAGAATTCAGAAGAAAATTTGTCTGGCAGTTCATCGGGAAACCGCGGATGATTCGGCTGTTTTTCTAGCAGGAAAGTCAAACGACAGGTAACAGGAAATTCTTAGCGAACCAGAGACACCGTTAGTTGAGAGGATTCGTTGACCCAGACCGCTCGCCGAGAACTTGACCCACTGTCTCACTTGCCACCGTCACCGTTCTTGTAAATACGTGTTCCGTTTATCCGGAGCTGACAGGCTTCTGTACCCGATCCACTTTGCGTTGTAAACAGTGTGAACTCCGGTACAGGTTCACCAAGAACTTTTACGCGAGCTTGCTACGCCTGATAATCAAACCGGTACACTAGGCTCTCGCGTCTCTAAACTACTAGACCATGGATTTCGTATGCTTATGGCAAATATGAACAGACGAAATTAAAGTCGAAATGAATTATCTGGTACGATAACAATACCGCGCTCGCAGGAGGAGAACTACGCGAGATCGATGAACAGGTCCAAGATCAGTTTTATTGATTTCACATGAAGCGAACTTTCCACTATGTTGGATCGCTGATCGATCTTCGCGATTAGAGACTAATCAGCCTCGAGTGCCTTGATGGAATTTCTACGTAATATTCTAATCGACGATCTCGTTTTCGAGTCGAATCCACTGCAACAACAAAAACGTATTTTGCTCGCGTTTCGTTTTGTGTCTGTTTCAAGAGCAACCGCAGTGTATATTTCCAATTCCCCAATTAGTCGACGGATAACTATTACGGGCAAGGTAATTAGCGCGATTAGGCGATTATCGGCCGACATACCGCGCTCTTACTACAGGTGTGACTATTGATCCTGTTATCGATGTGTTACCAAAACTTTGACGTATCGACAACGTCGTGAAAACGAATAGAGGCAAGAGTCGAAGTAAAGTGTAATTAACGATGTATAATTTAAATCTATTTATTTTTGTTTGTTCTTGTACGTTTCGGCTGTAACCAGCCTCTTCTTTCTGAAAGTATCTATGTTGAGTCCGTTGTGGAAACAGCGGTAAAAAATAATGAATTAACGAGAACTTTTCTGTTAATTTGCTCGAACGATATTTTAACGATATTATCGATGCATCGTTAAGTATTCGTAAGACGTAAATAAAATATCCATAATCGATGGTCACACCTCCTAGCTCTTACTGTATATTGATAATTTTCAATTAAAAATCTATAATCTAATAGTTACGGTATACATACACCGGATGATCTACGAAAATCAATTTCAATTTGACCAGAATCGATCGGTAAAATTGTTGTTAGCAGTACGTTTTCGGAGGCAGTTTGTAAAAGCGACGAAGAATCGGTGGGGTCAACGATCTCGAGGGAGAAAGAGCTCGCGATCCGGAATGCAGCGCCGGTGTGGCAACCGTAGATCGTGGATCGTGGACCGTAGGTCGGTCTCGTGCGTCTCGGTAATCGAGATCCTCGGGGCGATTCCGAATCCTAATCGGAGCTCGGCACGAAAATTGACCAACGATCGGGCTCTCTCGCTCGAAGAGAACGTTTCCCGCGTAGCTGCGGCGGAAAGAAAGTTCTCCGCGAAAGTATCTAGAACGTGGAAAACGAGAGAAACGTGGATCACGTGGCTGTCCGTCCCGTACCCGTCCCGTACCCGTCCCGTTCGATATCACGAGGCGAACGGAATCACTCTTTCCAGGCCACGAGGGACATTGTTTCGCTTCGCGCCGTTTGCCTTTGCATTCCCCGCTCGCCAGCATTTCACCGGCAACCTGTTACGCTCCCGATCCACATGATCGTTGCGATCCCCGCGCCGTCGATCTCTCCGGAATACGAAAATACCCGCCCCTCGGTTTACCGGTATCTGTCTGTTGCAATCGTTAAAATGTTCGCAGTCGTTAAAATGTTGTCGACATTTTATCGGAATGAATCGTTTCAGGTGTACTCACAAGGAGTCTTCAGCTTCTCCTTGGCGGCCTGCAGGCTGGGCCTCGAGCTGAACGTGATCCCGATGGTCTTCGATTTGCCTACAGAATTTTCCGTGATCCCGGTCGGCGTTATTATCGAGACGCCACCTTGCTCCATATCGGCCAGTGATTTATCGAACGAGTCCGCCTGTCTGCTGAAAATTTACGCCGTATACTTAGCATCGAGCGCAATCGTGGAAAAATTAGAATGCCACCGTTCCGTCCAATCGATCCGATACTCGTGCTGAAACCATTTAGAGTGCGCGTGCCCATAATTTACGCTAAAACTTCTATTAAACGTTGCACAAACGTCTGCAGCCTGACAGTCCGAAGACCGCGGGTCTTTGCGCAAAATAATTCCCGCAGAAGATCACAGAAAATTTAATAATCACGAACAAGCTAGAACGATTTACAGAAATTACTGGATACATGCCCAGATTACACATTTTATGCTGGCAAAATTGAGTGGGTAAAATTCAAAACAGTTCGCGGATTAAGAAACATTGAAAATGTCAATGCAATTATTAACAACATTGAAATTATTAAACGAAGAAAGACGCTCAACTCATGTTTTTTTGGTTTCGCATAAAGACTCGCAGTCTGCGTAGACGAAACAACCGTGGAAAAAATCGGTGCCCGCGTTCCCGGATTAGTTTCGGACTAGTTTCGACAGAACCGAGCCACGTTGTGTACACTCGAAATTCTACCGATGCTCGCCCAGAGCAAACGGAGGGCATATCTTCGGTCCGACGACGGCCGCCTTAAGAGTCCGATAAAATACGACGGCGCGATCGCAAACACCGGTAAATTACAGTTCACAAACACGACGGATCGCGTATTCGAGGGCCCGTCAAGCAAGAAACGATCGTAAATCGAGTCGGGCCGGTCGTAAATCGTCGCCGCGACTCGTTCCGATTCACTCAGCCTCGCTGATCCTGAGGGATTTCCCCGATACCAAGGAGGCTGCTTATCAGTCCTCCTCGACAAGTGCGACGCGAAATTAACGCGAAGTTCATTTCCGCGCGATCGTTCCAAACGGAAACAATTCTCGTAGGACAATTACACCGTAGTATTGTAAGATTGTTGTCTAAGGCCACCGTGTGTACACAGTACCCGCGACGATAATTCTATTTGATCAGCGTCCAAAGATCGCCCGACACGTGCTCCGCTTCCGAACGTATCGCTGCGATAATAAACAAATACGCGTTGTCGAAAAAACTAGTATTAGTTTATCGATGTGTTCTGGAATAATAGAATTATCGATTCACGTGGGCAACGAAACCGTTCCCGGTGATAAACGCGAATGTTTGGTTTTGTCGCGGAGGGTCCGAAACGGTTTCGGTGTCCGTAGAGAAACGTATCTCATCGGAAGAGCAGAGTTCAACTCACCGTGAACAGCGTTCCGCCGTGAGACTTTTTCGGGGAAACGAGGGGCGAGAGGTAGCACAGAGGAGGTGTCACAAGGTCACCCGAAAAGGATCCGATGTTCTTTCCTGCACGGAGGATCGGACGGACGGACGCGATATCGTATGCGATCTTCTCCCGTCGAATTTCTCGTCGCGTGGCTTCGACGAGACTGAATCGCTTCGCGAGCCGCGGCTACCTCTATATGTAGACACGCTCCTCCTCTGGTAGACCGTCGGGCTCCCGTTATATGACAACGCTCTGCGAACCGCGCCGGTTCTGCCAAATTCTTTCTCGCCGCAGCCGATCCGTCGCCGTTCGCTAGCTCCGGATCGATCAGAGCCGCATGACGGGCTACACCCTCGCAGATCATGCCACCGCGTCTCGCGAGTCATCGAAACCGGCGGATGACAGTCGATGGTTGCTACGGTTCGCGGTTGGTCAGCAAAAGGACAAAATTTCGAGTCAATGCTATACCTACCGATCGAACGTTCTGCATTGAGATTTTCTACAGTAGACAAAGTACATTTGTGATTTTTGCAAGTAAAAATTATCGAAATTAAATGAGTTATATGCACGTATATGTATATTTATACGGGGTGAAAATTATGAAGCGTTACAGACGAATATCTCCAAAAGTATTGATTATTCGCAAAAATGTTTTAGATGAAAGTTGTTCATTACCGAGGGGGATATCATGTGATGGGACTTTTATTTTTCCCGGTGGACATCCAAGGTGAGGTGAAGGTCAACTTTCTTCTTTCAAACGGAATGATACGTTTTTTTATCCACCATCAAATAGTCCGCTTTAAGATTAGTTCAATGACCCATTACTCGAGGTCGTTCAAGGTCAAACTTGCAGGAAAATGCAGAAAAGTTGTGAGCGTTTTATTTCTACTTTAGTTTGTGCCTTCGAACTTTCACACCAAAACAGTAACATGTGTCCAACATCAGCATTACTCAGGACAACATCAAAGTTGTTATCAACGAAATGAAAGCAAACGTATTTATGAATTACTGTACTCTTCTACAAGATAGTCAGTTTACTTTCATTACTATTCGTGCTAAGATATCCTTCGCTGAACAATAGCACTTAAATACGTGGTGGAAACGGAAATGTACCAAAATTGATTTGATATGTTTCTGATATGTACTAGGAGAATGCAGAAAAAATTACAGAACAGCTGCTCTATGTATATGTACTATAATTTATATATGGCGACAACGGGAATCGCAGTTGTCGCCATTTTTACCGAACGAAAACGAAATAGTGAAGTTGTTTGTTAACTTTCCACCGTCACTGGTATTGTCCGATAGTTGTTATTCCGCGGCGTACTTGACCCAGCGCGAAGCGACGCGACACTGTATTCGAACGCGTTTCCGAAATAGAAGCGACGCGAAGACACGGGCGAAAATAGGATTTCCACTGGCAAATCGTTTGTATTTTATTTCGAGAAGAGCGTTACATAATTATTATTCCGCCGGCGACAGGAATATTGTCTTTCCCTCGAGTGTCGGGCGCGATTCGATCGAATCGTTATCAGCGGGACAGGTAGCATCTTCGTGCAGGCGATAACGCCACTTCGGCTGTCGAGAGATCCTTCGTTAATGACGATCTCGTTCTCCAAACGTGAGCCGGGCACTTAAGTGCGCCAATAACTCGTCCATCAGATTTTATCGGGCCCGGTGTTTATTTTTCGACGAGCCAGCGCAACGAGCCAATACACTTTTGTGTTCGATCTATCGAAACTTTCATAAATGTGTTTATTTATGTATTAAGTCTTTTCGCGATGAGGATGAATATTCTATAAGGTAGTTCTGCTCAAATGTTCGATTAAGAGATCTGTCAACGTTAAACTTTCGCTTTACGTGTATTCGTAAAACTCGCTTGCCGCTCGTTGTTTACACCGTCGACACAAGAGAACAGCAAATATAGAACAGTATTAGAGCAGCATATTGTGAAACGGCGCGATCGCAAAAATTGTAGCAGGAAGTGGAAACGGCTGCTAATTAGTCAATTTTCGAGGACTGTTATCTCATAAGCGAGGCGTCGTACGCGACAATGTTATCCCACATGTTTACGATGCGAATCGTTCTGTAGAAGTGCCTAACGTTGCTTCTGTTGCCGGTCGCGGCCCAAGAGGCCAGTGAGATTGCGAAACCGCCGTTAGCGATCTGTATCGGATATTCATCGGATATTTTCGAGTGCATCGTTTCGCTATCGACGGTGTCAACAACGTTCTGAACTGACGGTTGACAGACGCGCATAAATAGTCGTCGCAATTGTGCGACTGTAGGTGTTTCGCAAGATCCGCGCGGTCTTGCGGACTCGAAGCAGAAGAGACGAGACTCGCGGGAGGCAACGAGGCGCGAGAAGAAAATTCCGATGAGTTAGGGGAACGGTTAATTACTTATGCCGGCTAATACATATAATAGCCGCGTTCGCGAAATTGTAACGACTGCGCCGGCGTTGTTGCAGAAACGATTGGGCAACCATGTCGAAGTTAGTTTCGCCGCGTTCCAGGAGGAAGCGATTAAAAGCGACGACGTTGCGTGACAAGGATTGTGCCACCGTTCGTTTCAATTGTTCTCCTCTCTGTCTACTCTTTTTCGTTGTTCGCGTTCTTCGTTCTTTCGCTTGAAACGACGCGCCGCGCCGCCCGCCGGTAGCATGATCCCCGAAATCCCGGAATCCCGAACGTGCCAGATGGAAAATGATCCTTCGGATCGCGTCGCGGCAATTTGCTCGACTTTATCACGGCCACCCACGCTAATGCCATCGCACATATTTGCCCGGCCGATTAGCCTAATCGTCCGCGTCGAGGGATCTGTCAGCAGCGCGCCTCTCTCTGTCACTGGCAATCGCGACCGTGTTTACCGGCGGCTGTGTCTGCCGGCCGACACCGTACTAATACGGCCCCGGGCTCTCGTTTCCTCGCTATCTTTCCACCGAAATCTAATCGAAACCTAGCCGAATTAACCGATCGAACAGGCCGACGTCTGCATTCGGACAAATCGAATAAGATCTGGAGAATTGTATTGCGCTGGATCTCCTCCGGTTGTTCGTCGATTTTATACCGTTAATATATCTACGATTGCCACCTTTCAGGCCCATCCGTACGAATAATGGCTCCAGGACCCGAGACGCTCGAAGCTCTAGGTTTTGTCCAACGATTTTGTCCGATGACTGCGATCCTGCGGCGGATCTTTATCATTGACATAATGTCGATTCGCGGGGCTCATAGTCGGAAGTAACTTGAAGCTCGATGGGAGTTACTGCACGAGGAGCAGGAAACGATCGACGACAGCCGGCGCTGATCGATCGATCAGCGCCGGCATCCGTGATCGATGCCCGGCCTCTTTGTTCCACACTGTGGAAGAAAAAGAATCCTGTGATCGATGGAGCCGGGAATAAAAGTGGACGATAACGCTGGGGAAGGATAACCGGTGGAAAAAGCTCGCGTGCTGGATCGCGCTACGAGAGTCGGAGAAATAGTAACGGTGAGACGATTTAGTCCTTGGTAACCTGATCACCGACAACTTCGCCGAACAATAAATATCTTTATTTCGTACAAACAGTTTATGCTATAAGCTGTAGAACTTTTTTTTAGAACGTATAAATAATTCTGATTCTTTTTCAGTTCGAGATTCCTGAGCTGTCGAAGGATCCAACGGAAAATCGCATAAGGGAAAATCGGAGAGCGGAATGACGCGACGAACGATAGAGTTCGCCGCGAAAGGAGCAGTAGGTCAGGCCCGATCCGCGGACACGTTTTTCTCGTTATTAGAGCCGAATGATAGAGCAGAGAAGAAGCCTTGACCCCCTGAGAGGCGTAGATCTGTGTGGTCTCGGGCGATCCTCTAATTGCTACGTGTTTTTTTTTCCTCCTGGTTTTTTTTTCAAAAGATATACGCGAGATTGTTCCTCGGTGATGCGCAGCCCGGTCGTTTCAAAGTCGCAATCATAGATTACGCGGCTGTGTCTTTTATCGCTCGGCTAATTGGCTACGGGGCGTGAAGCGAGATCGTAAAACGCGAATTTGTTTACGCGAACGCGAACGCGGAATCGTCTAATCGAGCGTGAACGCGCGCCGGATAAATGATCGACTCGCTCCACTTGCCCACCACGGGAGACCGATCCTCCGAGAAACGGAACGACACACAACAGAACCATGGTCAATTCGATATCGAAACGGATGCAACGCCGGAACATGTTCGCTTTATCTCCGCGTTGTGTGTATTTGCACATGCAACTTTGTTCGATGCAACCGATTAAACGCAGCCGTAAGACGTTATTTTACTGCCGATTAATAGGCATTGATAGAATGTATCTTGCGCTGCACTTCCGGTGGAATACCCTGGCTGTTACGTCGCCGTTCGAGGATATGAGAATTCGTCTAACACGTGCCATCTTCTTGCATGTACGTCACCGTTCGCGGTTCTAGGGTCGTCGCGGATCTCGCTGCTAAACGCCGACGCCCGCTAATCCCGTTTCCATTTGCTCCATCGTCCCTTTCGCTTCCTGCCGTTATTATCCGCAACCCGCAGCCCGCAAATCGATCCCCGCCTCCTTTCTCTTTGAAGGCGTCTTCCTTTTTGCGAAAATGACGGGACGACCGCACAATGCGCGAACGGCTGCCTCGAGGCCGCCGACAGGAGGAGAACCAGGTCGCTCCAGAATCCTCTTTCAATCTTGAAAACACAATCGCGATCTATTCCTCTTTCGGCTTCGCCCTTTTCGGCTCTGGATGCCTTAATCGCAAGGATGCGCTGGATTGCGACAAGGAGTACAGTCTGCTACGCTCTCGGTCTGCGCACGGTCGCTCTGTGACTCGAGGCTGGTTCCAAATACTCGTACAATCTCTCTGCTGGTCCTACAATTTTGTCTGTATGTTTTAAAATTTTTTGTAAGAATTTTTTCGTACGCCCCAGAATCTTTTTTGTGCTAGTGTAATGAACGTCGAACCCTCCAAAAAATATTCGACGTACTCAACAATTTCTCTGCCAGTTTAAACATTGTTTTTATCGGCAATGGTCTCTTACGGCGCTAAAAACGATTTTACGGATTTTCAGATGAAGTTCGCGCGACTATCAACGAGGCCTCGACTATCTGCCGAGTGGATCATCTTTCCACAGAGGACGGATTCCTGATGGATTAACGACGTCGCGACGGCGGCCGCTGACACGATAATTACCCGGACCGTATCCCCTGAGATTAATCTACGAATCTGGATTGTCCGCATCGAATTATCACCAGCAGGTGCCCTTTCCCGGGTCGGCCGATTAACGCGCCGAGCAATTAATCGGCCGGTTGATCCGACTGACTTTATTAGGAGTTTTACGATGACAGCTCGCTTTTCCGTCGATCTTGACCCGTTTTCCCTCGTTCCTGCATTCTTTTTCTCCTCGGCTCCTCGGCTCGCCGGCTGCCAGTCCGTTTTCCCGACAGATGCGATTTCTTCGTTAGCATTCGAGCGACACTGCTGATCCAAGCTATTAATACATGAATTTCACGCTCGACTTTTCTCTTCCCTTGAAACGCTACATCACTGTTTGAAATAGTCTGCGTCACCGCCTTGGTCTCTCTCTCTCTCTTTCTCTCACTCCCTCTTTCTCTCTCTGTTATCCGGTTCTCGCATAATTCATTTGAAAATTCACGGTCATCGCGGACACAAAAGGACAGAGAAAAGCGGGATGAAGTGAAAATGGTAACAAGCGCTAGACCGGCCACGAAGAATGAAATATTAGGATCGGACGAGTGACCATTCGCGGCTATCGTTTATCAAAGTCGTCGATGGGAGTCGCTCCGGCCTATCGCGGATATTCGCAAAAAAATCCTGTGCTCCATCGTTGGCTGTTCTATCCTTCGGCGTGTTGCTGAAAAAGAACAGAGCCGCGAAAACAAAATGGCAAAAAGGCGATGAATTCCGCGGGAGGAAGCGGAATTCTCTTTTCTCAAGGATGCGCGCACGGTTTGTCCGCGATGACGTCGCACGAGGGCCGAAACCTGGCTCGAAGAGACGAATTAAACGCGTGGGAATATCCTCTCTAGCCTCCGGCGAGCGACCATGCTGTCAGTCAATGTCTGATTCCTAATTGATAACGCGGGAGGCTAGCAACGCTGTTCCGATTGTGTGTATTCTCTTTCGCGCGAAGCTCCAAGAATCGGCGAACTTTGGAGCAATTTTGCAAAACCGGGCAGGGCACAAAGACCGCCAGAAGCTGATCAAAGCCTCGGTCCAGATGGAAGCAGACGGCAGAGTTGCCGAAGTCAACGAGGCGCGAACAACCGACTAATAGACGATGCACTTCCGACAATTGGACTCCGCGCTTCAATTCAATCGCGTTAACACCTGCCCGCCGGGCCACGGACCGTGCAAACTAGAAAAGGGCTCCCCAGTTAGGCGAATAGGATCCATCGAGGTCCATTAGGAAGCCGTAGGCCTTCGCGGAACAAAATTGTCTACGGCAAAAATCGTAGAGCTAGCAGAGAGAGAGAGAGAGAGATATTGTATAGCCCGTAGAAAGGACTTGCGGTACACGAAAGTCGCTTTCTTCCCGAACAAGCGATTTTGTTGCTTGCGCAACGTGTTGCGATCACGTGCGCGGTCGCTCGAAAGTTGTAGAACGGACCATGTGCGGTAACGAAGAGCCGCCATTAGGATTTTACATAAGTATGTATTCCTAGCAACCGCTCATCCACTATTGCGCTATCACGGATACTTCGATGCAGTCGTAATGACCGCCGGAATCCTCGAAATTAACAACCATTTGATAAGTCACGCGAAATTGATGGCTCGCGCGGTATGACTTGTCGATACGAAAATATGTAATTTGATCGGCCCGACCGGGCTCCAATGCGAGAACAATCGAAAAGGGAACACGATTTCGTAAAGAATCTGGGAACACTTCTCAGCGGTTGCAGTAAACAACGATGGTGAGCAGCTCTTGGAATTCCATGAAATCGTGAATTTTCATGCGTTTTTTTTTAATTTAGGTCCTTTCTGATCTATAAGCCTTATAAATGTGTAAATCCATAGTATTTCTTACAAAACTAACTGTTGCCATAACCCAATAAAATTATTAAAAATTCGATCAGTGGTACTGGCTGCTTTTTGTAACAACAATATGACAACTGTTCATCCTACATCCGTTCCAGATGTGCTTTTCAAAGAGGCAGGTTACAAAATTGAAAAAAGAAATAGTTGTTTTTTTATTAGATCAATAACGACGAAATCTACTATACCGTGCGCAAGTGCTGTCGGTACAGTCACCTTATCGGAAATCTACTGTACCGAGAGAAAATACTGTCGGTATCGTTACCTTGTCAGAAATCTGCTATACCATCGGGAAAATTTTGTAATTTGTAGTTCGAAAGGGCCGCCGTGTTTTCTGTGCCACGCGACATTACCGACAGAACCAATTCTAACCAATTTCCCATCCACGTAGACATTTCCGAATTTTCTGATAAAGGTGGGTCGGAAATTAAGATCGTGGTCCAGAACGAGCTCTAGAACACTATCAACGGTGAACCGTGAGAAAGGTATTACGTTGCGGCGAATGAAATACTCGTGGCGACGGGAATTCGTCGTGCAAACGGACGCCATTTTCGCTGCAAGCATCGGCCACGTCCTAACTTGATGGCAGGAGATTCGGATTCGTGTTTCCATCGTCGAGGACCGTGTTGTTGAATCTTCTGCGCATAAAAAGCGAGTCTCGCATATTTAAACATGGTACGTAGCCGAGATATTCATTGAACACGCCTGGAAAATCCGTATTCGCGCCGGTAAACACCTGTGGACAGTCTTGTATATTGACACCGCAGCTCAGCCTGCCTCGTTTGACACGTCAAAATATCCGCTCCGATTCATGAGGGAAAAACAACGTTACCGCAACGTGACAACCTCTCCCCTCGATCGGCACGCGCAACTTCGCTTTCGCTTCCCTCGAAATCCCACTCCGATATTCACTTCCGAATAATCTATTCAATTTTTTCGTCGTTCCACCCTCGTCGAGCGAGACAGCTATACAGTTTCACACGTTCGTCTATACATGACTCGACAGACACGCGTTCCTCGCGACAAAATGATCCTGCAATGGTGCTCGGTTTGTCCTCACCGTGAACTCTTGTTTCTTTCCTCAGCCGCTCAGGTTAGATATCAAGCGGAAGCTCACTGCCCGCTCGGACAGAGTGAAGAGCTTAGATCTTCACCCGACAGAGCCATGGATGCTCTGTTCCTTGTACCAAGGAAACGTGAATATTTGGAACCACGACACCCAGATGCTGGTTAAAACTTTTGAGGTTTGCGAGGTCCCGGTCAGAACAGCCAAATTCGTGCCCAGGAAGAACTGGGTTGTTACGGGAGCGGATGACATGTTGATCAAGGTCTTCAATTACAATACATTGGAGAGGGTACACTCCTTCGAAGCGCACAGCGACTACATTAGGTGCATCGCGGTGCATCCGACGCAACCATTTATATTAACGAGTAGCGGTACGTATCGCATAGATGTATCTTTAATCCTCGTTCGAATAAACTACGGGGTCCTTGTATTTTACATTTTTAGATGATATGTTGATCAAATTATGGAACTGGGAGAAGGCTTGGATAGGGCAACAAGTTTTTGAGGGGCACACCCACTACGTAATGCAAATTGTGTTCAATCCGAAGGACAACAATACGTTTGCCAGCGCGTCTTTGGACAGGACGGTGAAAGTATGGCAACTGGGTTCCTCCACAGCAAATTTTACGTTAGAGGGTCATGACAAGGGTATTAACTGCGTGGATTATTACCATGGCGGGGACAAACCGTACTTAATATCAGGAGCCGACGACAAATTCGTCAAAATTTGGGATTATCAGAACAAGACCTGCGTACAGACGCTGGAAGGACACACGCAGAACATTTCGGCCGTCTGTTTCCATCCAGAGTTGCCGATCATTCTCACCGGTTCAGAGGATGGAACAGTGAGGATATGGCATGCGGGAACCTACAGATTAGAGTCCTCCTTGAATTACGGGTTCGAGCGAGTGTGGACGATAGCTTGCATGAAAGGCTCCAACAATGTGGCGATCGGTTACGATGAGGGTAGCGTTATGGTAAAAGTCGGCAGGGAGGAGCCAGCGGTCTCCATGGATTCGTTGGGTGGTAAAATCGTGTGGGCCAAGCACAGCGAGATCCAGCAAGTCAATCTGAAGGCCTTAGGGGAGGAAGCGCAAGACGGAGAGCGACTGCCGTTGGCGGTGAAGGACATGGGTGCTTGCGAAATCTATCCGCAGACCATTCAGCACAATCCTAACGGAAGATTCCTGGTGGTGTGCGGAGATGGGGAATACATTATTTACACGTCCATGGCACTAAGAAACAAAGCGTTCGGTCAGGCGTCGGAGTTCGTATGGGCTGCTGATTCGAGTCAGTACGCTGTCAGAGAGAGCAACACCACCGTGAAAGTCTTCAAGACCTTCAAAGAGAAGAAAAGCTTCAAGCCTGACTTCGGGGCTGATGGTTCGCGCATAATAATTGCTAATAATTCGAATCTTTCTCTTTCGATCGATTTTACATCGAATTTTTCTCGCAGGCATCTTCGGTGGCTTTCTGTTGGGAGTATCTTCCGGATCGGGCCTATCCTTCTTCGACTGGGACACGCTGAAGCTGATTCGCCGTATAGACATTCAGCCGACGCACGTTTACTGGGCAGAGAACGCTTCGCTGGTAGCACTGGCAACGTCCGATCAATATTTTATCCTGAAATATCACGCCGATGCCGTTGCGAACGCACCAGAAAATTCGGAGGACATCGAGGACGCGTTCGAGGTGCGTCCACAGTTGTGCTTTTCTGCGCGCAACCAATATCGGTGTGCATTGTAGCGCTTGTATCAATCGTTACGTTGCCTTTCAGATGGTCGCCGAGATGAGCGAGGTGGTGAAAACGGGTCTCTGGGTGGGCGACTGCTTCATCTACACGAACAGCGTGAACCGTGTGAACTACTTCGTTGGCGGAGAAGTAGTGACCGTCTCGCATTTAGACCGGCCGATGTACCTGCTCGGTTACGTGCCCAGGGACAACAGATTGTACTTGTGCGACAAAGAGCTCTCCGTGGTCTCGTATTCGCTGTTGTTGTCGGTGCTCGAGTACCAAACGGCGGTGATGCGAAAAGACTTCGAGACCGCGGATAGAGTTTTGCCGACAGTCCCCAGAGAGCACCGGACCAGGGTGGCGCACTTCCTGGAGAAGCAGGGATTCAAGGAGCAAGCGTTGGCTGTATCGACAGACCCTGAGCACAGGTTCGAGCTGGCTTTGGCGTTAGGGGACCTCTCGACAGCTCACACGCTCGCCAAAGAAGCGAACAGCCAGCAAAAGTGGCGGCAACTGGCGTCCCTGGCGACCCAGAAAGGCAAACTGTGCTTGGCGCAGGAGTGCCTGCATCAGGCTCAGGACTTCGGCGGGTTACTGTTGCTGGCTACCAGCACCGGGAACGCGGACATGATACAAAAACTCGGCAACGACGCGGACGACACGGGGAAGAACAACATCTCGTTCCTGTCGTACTTCATTTTAGGTGATTTGGACAAATGCTTGGAGATACTCATCAAGACGGACAGAATACCGGAAGCCGCGTTCTTCGCGAGGACGTACGTGCCCAGCAAGATTTCGTCCATCGTGAAACTGTGGAAGGAGAAATTGTCGGCGGTCAGCAAGAAGGCTGGTCAGAGTCTGGCCGATCCGGAACAGTACGAGAACCTGTTCCCCGGGTACAGCGAGGCGCTCAAGGTAGAACAATTTCTGAGGGAGGACAGTCGACAGAAAATCCCGGCGTCCGCGTTCCCCATGATGCAAGTAAGCGTGCAATTCTCGCTGGAGTTGCGATCAACCGGACGCGATGCCGGATTCATCCTGTTTATTTGTTAATTATCGTAGTCGAACGTGGAGCGGAAACCGCTGGACGAGATGTTAGCGGCGGAGCAAACGAATCGATTCGCCTTCAAGTCCGGCAAAAGCGGCCCAAGTGAATCGGAAGTGCCATCGCCAGAAGCTTTGACCGACAGGTTACAAGATCTGGATATCGGTAAGGTAGTGACTCCGTCCACCGAGATGCCAGCCGTTCCCGAGAAGACGAGAACTACCAGCAGCTCGAGGCCGCTGACAGTGGACGAAGACGATCTGGACCTTGATCTCGAGATCGATGATACCATCGACACGACTGTAAGCCTGTTACACCAGCATACATACTTGTTAATCGCGGTCCTCGCCTCTATGTTCATCGAGCTTTACACGCGTAACTCTCTGGCCCGTTTTCTCCGACTGTTTTCCGGTTTTAACGCAACCATTTTTACTGTGCATGCTGACACATAAGTGCTTCTGAAAGACAAAGTAAGTGTAACGCCACGACCACTCTCAACCGCAGCGGCGTTTCATTCTTCTAGGGTCCGCGAGTCGAGGAATCGCCGACCGATGCAATCGACTGTGTTTAGTTATGCGCTAGGCTTTCTATAATTTTTTGTTTGTTTGGTACTCCGGAGGTAACCGGAGGAAGACGGAGAGTATGTTCCAAGGTCCGAGGTAGGCACGGTGGTAGCGTCGACGTCGTGAGATAGGTGAATCGGGGTCAAATAGGGGTGGGACAGGAGCAGAGGGGCGCAATCGCAACTGCATAGCTGAGGGGCTCTTCGAATACGAACGGGTAACTCTAGAAGGGTATTACATTACCGAAACAGTTTGAGGCGGGCTATTTCAGGCACACGTGACTATCGATCCTGGTTAAACCTTCCGGGACGTCATTAGTGCACCGTAGTGACTCTGACGTATATTTAAAAATCAATTGCACGCAGTCCAATTATTTGATACACTTTCATGTTTTATCATTTACTTCCTAGAATGTGAACGTAGTCATGAGAAAAAAGTCTAAATTATGAAAAACCTACGGCGACGTCTTTAAGATCGTACAGAAAGAAACGGACAGTCGCGAATACGTTAGATTGGCCGGAGAAAGCCGAAGGGAAGCGAAAGAAACGCGATCGAGAGTTATGGATGGTGGAAGAATTTCAGAATTTTGTTCTCGGACTTCGCTTTGTCGTGTTTTGAAAGTGATTCGGTCCTCGAGGAGAACAAACCGTAGCCATAAACGCAGCTGGAACGGGAGACAGAGGACCATTAAGGCTTGTTGACTTCTCGCCCTGGTCACGGTTCATTTTCTTTACGGCCTTGTTACCATAACACTCCCGACACAGAGAGAGACCCACCACTGCACACTTCGCTTCTTGCTCTCCCTCCTCAGACCACGAACACTCTCTCTTCATGGTAGCGCAACGATCACCGTAGCGTAGTCAACTGTGCGCGCGGCGGCATGGCTTGGGAAGCGGTAATTTGTTAATAATCATGGTAACCGAGTCGCTGTGTTCGTCATTGAAACCATGTCGCTTTCCAGACCACTGTAGAGACGCGATTCTAGCCAACCAGGGAACATGTTCGAGTTACAAAATAGTTGTAGTTAAGTTAAAAACACGCGTCGACTATGTTTCTACTGAAATCTTTCCGATTTGTTATTAATTATGGTTACGTTTCGTTGTTCCAGGGTGTGACTCTCGACGACGACCTCCTCAACGAAGATTAGCCGTTCGATTGGAAGGCGAGCAGCGCGGTTGTCGCGCGATTTCCATTCTCCTTCCGTCAGTCATTCCCCGCGTCGTCGCCGACCAGAGTCGTTTAGAAAATCAAGTATTACTGTTGGAGGACATTTGTTGTGCGCGAGTGTTTTTATCAACGCATCATCCGATTCAGAATATATAACGCAGTCTGCACACGCGGAGTTTGTCCCCGTGTGCCGGAGATTAAATATATTATTAATATAACACAGAAGAAAAAAACCAAAAAAAAAACCGCCTGCGGCACGTTTTTAATCTCTTTCTCTTGTCACTTTCCTTTTCGCAGCCCAACCGATATCCCTCGGAAAACACGACGTCTCAGAAAATAATCCCCCAACAAATATACACACACGATAAACACCTACACCACTCCTAGAGGAAGGTAAATGGAGAACCGTGTGCACGAACGACTAATGTACTAGCCGGAAGTCATCCGATAGATTGTTTAGGATAAGAGAAAAAAAAAGCGATGCGTTCGAAAACTTCAGCCGCTAATCTACTTTTCACCGTTGTCTTGTCGCATCCTTCGCCGGAGGACCTCGGAACGCGTGCAACGATAGAGCCCAGCGTCACCTAGGAATGTAAAAGTATCGGGCACCGGCACTTGTCCGATCCCTATCGAATGTTAAACATAGTTGTAGGTATGCCGTCTCCTGCGAGGAGACTATCTACGGTTAAACAACATTGTACAGTCCGTATTAAATATACTATTTGTATAACAGAACCCGGCCACGCGTGTTCTCAATCTGTGGAATTTTCTTTTTCAGCCGACTACTTCGTCTATCTTTCTCTTTACACCGTTCCATGCTATCCTATCCTTTTTCATGCGTACAGATATGATCGTTTACTATGCTTGTATACTAAATCTTCTGTGCAAGCGTTTAATATAAGCTGAACTTTTTTGGATTATCTCGCATGCACAACAATCTCGTGTCGTCTCCGCATCATCTTCGTCAGTCGCAGAAAATCATCGCCCAAAACGCAACAAGCTCTCCACCGAGGGGTCCAAAATTAATCAAAACACATAATCAGCTGGCACGAACATGTTTTCCTCTCCTGTGTCTCGCTGAAATAGTCCTCGATTTTTCTGCACACGTACGTGACCTTACACGAGAAAGGGAGACGCGTATTCTGCACACGTGGGGTACGTGATCGGTACGAACTATCGAATTCCATCTCCGTTTTCAATAACGAACTGTGGCGCGCGAACAACCCGTCGCCGATCCCGAGCGTCAGCATTCATTCAAGTCGGTCGTTTCTCTGTATTCTAAAAAATCCTGTAGCAATATTGTACGTGCGGAAATGTTACAAAGAAAATCCGTGGCGAATCGGATCACTTATCGTTTCATGGTAAAAAAGAAAATATTTAAAATGTAGAAACACAATATTTTATTATAAATTCGTAACAAGTGCCCATTTAACGTGAACAGTCATAAAAAAGATAAACAAATTAAATAGTTTCTCATTTATAAATAAAAGACGAAAAAGTGGAAAATATCCGATTCGCCTCGTACCTGGGGTCGAAAATTTTCTCTGTGCTTCTGTGCTTCTAATTGTATAAAACATAATAAGAATAAGGTCAAGGACTCTATTTTTGCCTAGACGATTTTTGTCATGATTCGCTTCTATCTGCCCTATAGTAAACGGAGGGGTGTTCCGGTAATTGGAGAGACCGACTAGAAAAGACTGCGAGACACGCGAAGGTTCGCATAGGGATGCGAGTTCGCTAGGTGTCCGGATACTTATGGACGGGACTGTGACTGTATTTCGTTATTTTCATCGTGAACGTGCTAGGGTGGGGGAGGGGAAGGTTTTCAGAACAGATTGAGGAATCGCTCGTGTCACGATAACAAGAGACACGGGGGACGAGGACGGATTAATCGCGTGTAAATTTACGCTGGAACCTGGGCGGAGGGGATGAATCGGTGCAACCGTTGCTCGACTGAAAAACGACGGTGGAGTAGGCGGAGAAGAGAGCAGGGAGAGAGACGAAAAGATAGCCGTGCGCGACTCGCCTCGAAAATAGAAACGGCTTCGTTGACACTCCGCTACAAATTGTCCGTGTCGTTATGCTCTTTGTAAAAGCCAGCGTTCTTTCTTGGACCGCCGTGAATTCTTCGCCATTTTTCGCCTTTGCGAGCCGCGTCGTTTCATCTACGGAGAATTCGAGGGAAAACAGTTTATCGATAGACTGCGGATTTTTATGCGAAATAAACATTGTCTTGTTCTTTCTTAATGACCCCAATAGAGTGAATATAATACAAACATCGTGTAAAAATCTGCAGTCCGGCGATCGATAAAGTATTTAAAAATTCGTAACTTGTAAAATTGAGCCACGCAGCTCGCAGATTAATGAAAAGGTTTGTAACTGTGTTTAGCGTGTTAATGAATTTTCGAAGCGGTAAACGCTGTCTGTTCTCAAAGTGAGAGAATCTTCACGCGTCCGTCGCGACGAGAGAAAACGTAGCCGCGGTGATCGCCTACTATTTTTTGTAATAGGCCTCGGCTAGGTCGACCGTGGAATATAATTAACTGATTTTAGGTGACGCGTCCCGGAGAGTAAATGGACCGGGCCAGGATAGCGTAACATCGGTTCCTCTCGGCGCGGCGTCGTCCGGGAGAATTTATTGCCGTCTGTTCCGCGCGCGGGGATTACCAGAACTCGGTCGAGCGATATCTGACACACTCTCCCCTGTCTCGTCCAGTTAAATCCACTCTAACGACCGCGTAAACGAGCCGAGTAATTTTTGAGCTGGCCGATTTTAAGGGCTCCACACGTTCCGACTATGAAACGATTCTCCACATTTTCCTCAAAGAAAACCGCTGATCGTCGCATTTCGAAACTCCGGACGCTTGCTACCTAACATCCGGAGAATGTGCTAACAATTTTTTCAATCATTCATTTTTACATTGTTCAACGCTACCGCCACTTCGTTGCGGTTGCTTACCTTTGGTGTACGAAACGTTTTATCGAAATGCAACGTACGTACGAACGTTTAAATAGTCTACTGTATCTGAAAAAATTGTGGACGAAGCAGAGGACCCGTTATGCGTGCTCTCAGGAGCCAACGTGGCGCACCAAGACACGCGCGCGCGCTAGGAAGAGCCTGCGAAGCTGCTAATAGTCGCCTAAACGGTCGACACGCTTGCCCTGGCTGTCGCTATATGTCACCTCCGCCCTCTATTTACACGCCACGATGCACGTGCATGAGAATCTCGTCGCGACGGAAGCTGAGGAATTCACCCGGCGTCTTCGGCCTCTGCGTTCAGCCTTCAGCCTTTGCTTTCACCACGGGAGTTCGAAAAACGCGATTGACCGATCGCGCTGTATGACCCTCCCAATTTCTGTACATTAAATTATCATTGTCGTAAACGAGAGCATAATGCTCTTATCTGGAGTTCTCTCTAGTCTGACGCGCATCTCTGCGAATTTTTCCAAGGGAACCTATCGAGTACTATAATTCCAAACTTGGTATGCTTATCGACCACTTTTACCAAGAATATACTATGACAATAGTTTTCTTACTAATTTATGCTTAGTCAAACTAGAGAGAGACTCTTTGACAGAAACCAAGAAGATGGAGCTAACATGTTTGCGTGTCTTCTTAGGTGTGGACAAACTGTTCGTGTCAACGATCATCGGGAGAATGGTGGATTGTCCTCCGGGGTGAGCTACGACTAGTTTATTTACCGAGGCAGTAATAGCTGAATGGCGGTCATGTTGCGCTATAAAATATTGCACCCACATCTTTGTAACTCGAGCCAGGGAACGCCGCGCCGGCTGAAACACACCGAATGATTTACCTGACTTTCAGTGGATTCGTTCCGCAAGGAGGAGCCCCGCGGCCGATGATTAACGTCTTTGTTTGCTTATTATCAAGCCTGTTTGCGCAATCCGATCGGCATCTGACATTTATGCATCGAGGTATCGGCGGAACCGTTCCCTGAACAAAATAATCGATAGACCGCGGATCTTTACGAAAAATCAAAGTTTCTTTTCTTCGTTAATAATCTTCGCCCTTTGCACTCTGAGCTATATTTCAACTTGAAAATTTCTTCCAATCTAGAATAATTCCATTCTATATTATTTTTCTTCATTTTATGGATGTGAAATTGAATACCACATAAAATACTTAAATGTTTAGTAATTGATTAGATACCAACTTATTTAATAATGACAACAATATTTTTATAATGGTACAGCAATTTTTACTGCAATTTCGAGTGCTAAGGGTTAATAAGTCAACATTCTTAAATTTTGTTAATATTTTTACATTGTTTTTACATTGTTTTTTTTTTTAAATTGCCCCAACTGTTTCTTGTCATAATTGCATAAAATCTCAGGAACCGTTTAATTTTATCAAAAATCCTTAAAGTTGAAAATTCGACTGCTCTACAAATTTAAATATCTCGAATACTGAGAGCGGTAGAAAAAAAAGATTATCGAATTGCGCTGAGAGTGCATAAAAGTCTGTAAGAACCGCCCACTAGTTACCGAAACGCGAATTCGTTGGACAGTGTAATTAACAGGGTATACCGCCATCGTCAACCCCTCCTTTCGCTCGATTCATTTATTGATCCGCGCTCAGACTACAATGTTTCCCGTCATCAAACACTCACGACAATCCTTTTGCAGGTCCAGCGGAGCTGACAGAAAAAGGTTCGCCACGACCTACAGCTAATGGCACCGACAGGAGCAAAAAGGGTTTGGGAGGACTGTCCTATTGGACAGATGGATCCTCCCTTCTCGACTGGCAGAGTCTCACCTGGTTGGCTCGACCAATCGCGACCCGTCTGCGCTATCTCTCTCTGTGAATGGTCATCTTGAAGGGGACACCATCGTTTTCACCTGTCTCCGCTGCAACCAATGATCTGCTTGCCTCCGGACACTCCCTTTTAGATTAAGTCTCTGGTCACCTGCGTTCTCATCGAACATGGCTCCATTTTCGAGTCATTGGGCCAAGTTGCGCCGAAAGCTTCGATGACGGAGTACATGTACTTACATGAACCGGAAGGTTCAAGCTTTAAAATCAGACCAGAACGAATATTCTACGACGATTTTTCACGAAGCGACAACACTTTGAACACGGGAAGTCTTTTAACGATAATTTTCGGTAATCCACCGAATTTGCAAAATTCGAAATCGAACGTGGTTCGTGGATTTCCGTAAAACAGCGCCGTCCGTCGAGTACCCATCGTTTCGAGGCCCATCGAGCACGCAAGATTTATTTTGAGCGAGCGACGTGTCCCCCGATCGATTTCCAGAACGAAAAATAAAGTGCACGTGCTATTCCTGCGCTCTGATGCACGCACGGTGTTGACGCGGCGCGCACGGCCCAGCCGCCTCTCTTTCACCGTGGAATATTAAAGCCCGCCACTGCCGGGCCGTGTTTGCAAAACATCCAGGTTTGCGCAAACATCCACCGTTTTGCTTACCGTCCGCGGGACCAATGGCTACTTTTCATTCTTACGCGCCGGATACTCCGAGAGCAGGAACCCCTTTCCGATGCGGGAACTGGGTCGAGACCCCTTCCCGTTCACGCTAACCGAAGAGATCTTGGGAAAAGATATTTTGGAACTATCGTATGTGCACACCGATCCCAATATCGAGCAACGTTCTCAATTTTTATCTTAATGAAATATTAGAGGAAAACGGAGAAGGCGACAAGAGACGACGAAAGAGGTTGCCCGAAGTTGCTACAGTGTGGACACAGCTTTAGGTAAATGATCAACGTTCTTTCTACAATGGACGATAAATAATTCCGATTTATTTCCTTGTTCTGTTGTAATTACAGGATCGTTAGCTGCCGGATTGTTCTCGGATTCTTACAATCTGAAGGAATCGGGGGCCAATCGCACATCTTGGGAATGGAACCCACATGGCGTATACACTCAAGATCGGATAGATTATGTACATCGAGTTCTCGAGACTTCTGTAGCATATTATCGTCTCGAGAGACAGACACAACGGCCGAATGGACTGCGCGCGACGACTTAGCGCAAAGGGGAAACGAGGAAATCGGCACGAATGAACGGCGCAAAGACGCGCGCAGTTTCGTCGGCCACTGTTGGCTTCTACGTACTTAATATGTAGACATACACCGTCGTCCGTGAATCACGAGACATCGATGAACTTGTCAAATGTTTCGTCAAAGCTCTCGTAACTCTTTACAGCGATACAGTCTTGATTCACGTCTCTTCCAATCTTTTTGTACGATCGATGTCTCCAATCTCTAA
Source organism: Lasioglossum leucozonium (assembly GCA_028454225.1). Classification (NCBI taxonomy): domain Eukaryota; kingdom Metazoa; phylum Arthropoda; class Insecta; order Hymenoptera; family Halictidae; genus Lasioglossum; species Lasioglossum leucozonium. The sequence continues at coordinate 7,169,000 of CM052218.1, forward strand.
ATCTACTTCTAAGAATCTCACAACGTATGTTCTTACATTGTTTTCAACTTATCAGAATTGGTACAGGAAGAGATAAATGTTTATTTGGCTTTTGTTTCTTGCAAATGATGCAGATTAATTTTTACTTTTTTTTTCATAAAAAATCTACAGTTTAATCATAGTCAAGACTCCTCTATAGAGCGATAACCGGTGTCCCCCGACTCACGAACGGCAGTGTACTATGTAGAAATGTTGCCCGCGCTTAAACTACAATCGCTAACAATTAACGCATAGCTGGTTCTCGCTGAACGAACGAACATTGTCCATTAAATATCGAATACTGTGTAGCAGTCGGAAACACTGAAGACAGAGGTCTATGTAGTGGCAGGGACCGCGTCACATTTCTCCTTGGTCTCTTCAGCATCGGCTTCTTCCCCGGTGTCTCTCGCGGAACTATCGGCGAATTTCAAACGGACTCTCTCTCTCTCTCCTTCTCCGGAAGCTGTTCTCCGGTTTAAAGTCCGTCGGTTATTGGCTGGCCTTGGAGCGAGTCCTCGCGACCTGGACAGGACTCTGAGCTGCGAACAGTTCACATGAAGCACTTGGACCGCGTCTGGAACTCCATGGGAGCGAAGCCTGTCGTCGAGACCCCGGTTGTCGGACTGGATCCCATCATTGCCGAGGACACGCCGACGCTGGTCACGCCTGAAGTCGACACCGCGACGCTGCCTGGCTCCTCCTTCACGTTCACCACTGGAACGAGCAAACAGAAAGATTTGTCAGTCAGAAATTATTAGGAAACTAAGCGAACCGCCCCTAATACGCAAAGGGAGAAGTTGTCGAACTATCGACTTCTACAACGATTCGCGGGCAGGTAGCAGTTCTAGAGATTCGCCGATAATTCAATGCAAATAGATGTAACCGGAAGTTATCCTAAGCCGGAAGTGAATTTTAAGAGATATTAAAATTTAATATAATAACTACTTTCAGGCCAATAACACCGAGCAGACATGGTCTCGGTGGAGAGGGCAGCCTCGTGTCTCCTGGCGCAGGTGGTGAAACCGCTGCCGAACGAGCTGCCGCCCATTGATCCTGGAGAACTCGCTGTCCCACCTGGAACATCCAGGTAATTGCCTTGAAACGCTTTGCTCGGTCGTCCAGCTTTTCGACGGGGACAAGGAGCGGGATTGGGTGCTGGCTGGAGGAGAGACTCACTTAGGGAGGTGCCAAGTTGACCGTAGCCGTTCATCGTTGGTATCTGCATCGACTGCATCGGCTGCAATTGCGGCTGCAGCTGCAAGTACCAATAACTTTCTATCGTTAACGAACAGTGTTCGCAGGCAAATTCTAATTTCTACGCTTGGCAGGATCGCGGACGGAGATCGCCCAGAAACTTACCGTTTGGCAATGACCGTAGGAGAGCTGGGACTGTTGCAGGCTCCAGGCGCTGGAACGATTCGGACAAGTTCACAACAAGTCGAGGTCTGGCAAAGCGACGGGACAGTAAGTATGTTACGGTAAATTTGATAAATCGGTGATTATACATAATCGGTATAAATCCGGTGAACGTGATAAATTATTGAATATTTATCAAATTAACCGCGGCCAGATAAATTAATAAAATAAGTGGTGATTATACATGTAATTAATCTGGTGATTATATATTAATTGCCGATTATTATTACATATGTCTGGGTTAGATCTGGGTTAGTTATGGCCAGTTAATTTGATAAATATTCAAGAATTTATCACATTTACCGGATTTATTTATCACATTTGCCGTAACAAGTATACTAATGAAAAAATTAACCGTGAATCAACCGTAACGCCATACCCAGTATCGTATCTCGTGTAGGTGGACGGTGCATAAGAAGGTGGCGAGTGGCCGAACAGGCTTCTGGGCCCGAGGTGAACGTGCGTGGTCGAGAAGGGCTCGCCGTAGAAGGGCGGTTTGTGATAAGGGGTGTTCCTGTAGGGCCGCTTCATGCGTCTACGCCGCCTGTAGTTGCCGTTCTCGAACATGTCCGAATACTGGGGGTCTGTGCAAAAAGGATCCGCCATCGTTACTCGGTATAGGGCCTACCGCGTCACAATTAAGTGAGAATGCACGTACAATGTGTAGGGCCATATTTATGTACCGTTTAACACGTTCGCGACCAGCCCCGTATCAGAAGCGGATTAAGCCAGCGCGAAGTCTGTAGCAAATGTTACCAAGAGGCTCTGAATTTTCTATGACATTCCTTCGAAGCAAAAATATCTATTAACGGTAGTCAGGGCCGTTACAAAATTGTAGAAGGTAAACATTTTCTGCTTCTGCTACATGGCTAATTCGGCCCTGCCCCGCATACGCGTGCCGATTACGATTTTGTACATCACAATAATGCCGGCGGTACACTTTTCATTAAACGTTCAATAAATTGAATACGGTAATTTTCGAACGAAAATGTAGCGATCCTTCAATTTTTCCGAGACAAATGCTGGTCGCTGACGTGTTAATTTGTATATAGTCTATTTAACGGCCCGTTGTAAACGATCAAAGGGTCCGCGCAGGGACTGACCTACGCCCCAGAAGTTGCCTTTGCCGTCGGTGCCGCTGTCGCGGGCGATCTTGATGAAGCACTCGTTCAGGGACAGGTTGTGCCTGATGGAGTTCTGCCAGCCCTTCTTGTTCTGCTGGTAGTAGGGGAATCTGGTGGTGATGTACTCGTAGATCTGTTTCAGGGTCGCCCTTTTCTGCGGGCTCTCCTGTATCGCCATCGCGATTAGGGCCACGTAGCTGAACGGCGGTTTCTTGCTCGCGGAATCGTTGCTGCCGTTCTCGGTTCTGCTGGCGGAGCCCGTGGCGTTCCCATTGGCCACGGTGGTGGGCACACCGTTGGTGGACGGTACCGTTGGGGTCGAGGGATTGCTGTTGCTGGTGCTGTGCAGGGTCCCGGTCGGCGAGGAGCCCTTCTCGTCCAGATGATGATGAGCAGAGCCGGTGGAGTGCTTGGACAAGGTCGAGGAAGGACTGTGCAGGCTATGATGGGAGTGATGATGGCTCAGGGAGCCGTGATGGGACGCCAGACACCTCTCCAGGCTCACCGTGGTGTCCAGATCCTTCGCCGACGGACCCACGCAACCATTCTGCATCTCCGACACGAAGCTGCTCACTGAAACGCACGTACAAAAGCCTCTCCTGAACATACCAGACTGTACGCGCTACGGAGGACCTATCTACGCGAGACACGCAAGGTGATTCGAGTTCAACGCAAGCTCCGGGAACGTGGACAATGGCCGCTCGATCGACACCGCCGCACACCAGGTTCCGAGAAACCCTGGCACCGTGAAACAATCGGATCTTTGAAAGGAATCCAGACCCCCCTGACGACCCCCTCCCCTCCGCCCTCCGACCGTAGGATACCCGAGACGCGATAAGCTCAACGTGTCCGTCGGCTTGGAGGAATCGTAGTGCAAGATGAAATCGTTCTGCAGGTTGCTCTAGGACTCCTAGGGGTACGAACAGTGGCGGCGCGCGTATAGGCACTGTGGAACTGTAGCACCCCCTATTTCCACTTAATATTATATTTTTTCTTTATCCTTGTACAATATATAATCTTTAAGGTTAATGTCAGTAGCCACCCCCCTTTAACACAATATGTATTAAAACAGAGGCTAAATATTTTCTGAAGCAGCACCCCCACTAATTTTGGCCACGAGCCGCCACTAGACACGAGTCAGAAGCAAGTGGACACTCTGCTGGAGGAGTCCCAACGTGGTAGGCCTGGCTACTTTTTTAAATTACTGATTACTAAAACTTATTATTTTTTAATTACCAATGTCTTAATACTTTATCTATGTATTAACCGTTTCTGCCTCAGAGTCGCCATTCCAGAAGGAAGCTTAAAAGTCTTTTATACTACAATGGAATCATCGATGCAGGTCCTCCACTTGTATCAGACTAATTGTGCCTGAAGACAATGAAGATTTCACCAGTCTTCAGACATTTTTCCCAAATTTGGACCGATAGCTTGATTTATTTTCAGGTTTCCAGCGTACGCCAGCAGCAGGTTCTGATTAGCAGGCTCTCGGTGAACGCGTTCGGAGTCGCCGTGAAACAAGGAGGCACGTACTCGGAAAGGAGTATCATGCGTGCGTGCATGACTCCGAGTGTGCCCCACGGCACGTGTAACTGGAACTGAACGTAATCGGACACCGATAACACTCGCGCGCGCGCGGAACAGAGGGTGGAGAACTCTGCGAAACGGGGCGAGGGCGGAACAAAAGGGAAGCGGACAGACGTGTGTATTTATCAGAGATTTAGAGAGCTTTTCTACGCGGCATGGCCGTCTGTCGAACCATTTTCCGAAAAAATCATTTCACCTCGTTATTCTTACAGATCTGTTGGAAGAACCATATGTTTCTCGCAGGCACGATGAATCGAACACAAATTCGGGAACATTATTATTTGAGGCATAATGTACCGCGCGTCACGGGAAACCTCCAGGCTGTGTATGGTTCCGAGGAACGGAGGAACCGTTTCCAAAACGGAAACACGATATTACGGGTAAATCGTTGCTGCCGTACAGAGACACTTCTCTCCGCCTCGCGCAAGATAATGGAGAATGTTTCGAACATGTTTGGCCCGCGAGGAGGAGACAGAAACGAAAACAGAAACTTATTCCAAAATCGACTCTCGTTTATGCTATAATGCGCATTTTTGAAATAATAATTCTCCTAGAATTGTAGCTGGAGAATCGTTCGCAACTATCACTATGGAACGGCTACGTTTGTAGATTACACGAGTGTTCATTCGAACGAGCGGTATCGACCGATGAAGAGGAAGAGGACGATGATAGACCAGCTAGTCCAGCGTGTCGTACATGCACGTCCTCGGTACGTGGATCCACGGTGCTAAAACAAGCAACGCGAGACCGCGATAACGTCAAACGTCGCGGCTCGCCAACACACCTGACTGCAACCGGAGATCCTTGCTACGCGACACCTACGAGGCCGCATCTGCTCTCGTCACGGGATCCCTTGTTTCGATTCGATCGACGATCGGCTGATGAAAAACACTTATCGTTTGAGGAAAATTCCCGGGGACACACTCGCGCACATATACATACATACATACATACATAGAATGGTCACTATCGATCACCCGGGGAGCAGAGATCGAAAGAGTTCTGGAACTTCTTAATAGACTCTAGAATTTACAACGTAGAGTGTAGAGCAAAGACGAGTTCGAAGTTGTAAAATATGAATCTTAACCCTTAGCAGTCGAGTAGCGACTCAGAGTCGCCATTAAAAATTGCTGTACCATTATTTAAGATATTGTTAACATTATTATATATAATATAAGATCAGCGTGGTTCTTTGGTGTGGTGGCTGCGAGCAAAGGGTTAAATAAGTTGGTATCTAATCAATTACTAAACATTTGAGTATTTTATCAGGTATTATATCAATTTCATATCCATAAAATGAAGAAAAATAATATAGAATGGAATTATTCTAGGTTGGAAGAAATGTTTAATTTTCAAGTTGAAATAGCTCCGAATGCAAAGGGTTAAACCTGTCAAGAAGTTCCAGAGTCTAGGGAAAAAATTTTAGATCCTCTAAAACAATTGCAGGGCCTATAAAAATGCTGTATGGCCTATTAACAAATGATAGAGCTCGCGAGACAAGTTCCACGGCCTATAAAAGGATTCTAGAGTCTGTAAAAAATGTTGAATGGCCCGGGAGAGGAAAAGTGGAACAAACGAGTACGTATCCGCACAGAATTGCGGTCGCTGAAAATTCCATGATGCGATAGCGCCCTTGTTTCGAAGCTGTAACAGCGTTTCGTAACAGTCTAAAAAATGCAGCGATCGGCTGATGCGAGAAACAGTGACATAATTAGACTTGCGAAAGTTGGCCTTCGTCGATCGCAGGATTGCGATGACCGTTGCCGATGTTCCGCGAACGTTTCGCGGGTGTTGCAAATTCGAAATACGGAGAACCGAGTCGCCAAATAGGGTCAGTAGGTTGAAAACTGTTCAGCGTCGAACGAACCGCGTTCTATTTAGGAGAAATTCGAAACCGTTTGCATCTCGCTAACCTACTATTTCTCGAGTTTGTCTGGGTCACGGATATCTGCAAAGTGCATCGTCGTGAGGTCAAGCCGAAGAGAAGAGCGCGTTCGCATCAGGACGCAAGGGGTAGTCTGCGATTCGCAGCCGTGATCTCATTGACGTATAGGATTTCGCTGATCGGCGCCGGATGGATTCCCCGCGGCACTCGCAGCATTTCAGGAATGCGAATGCCACGGTTTCTTCGGTGCGTCGCGACCACGACCACGAAGACAACGGCCTTCGGCTAGGGGATCGACTTTGCCGCGGCGATTTTTAGCTATCCAATAGTCCCTTCGCTGATAACGCGGCTTACAGTCCATCGCGAAGTAGAAACACCCAGAAAGAGACAGACTGCCGAAGCGACCAAACTGTGTATGTGCGTGTATGCGCGCGCGAATTCGCAAATTTTGTTTCCTCCAGAACGGAGCCCCGGCTGTTCTACTAAACGCGAAACACCCCGTGCATGTTTATAAACTGTTCGACATCGTAGGAGGTGCGTCGTTGATATTTTAACAATTGGCGACCACGGTACGGTACACATATCGCCAAAACATATGCATATACTCGACTGCTGTGCACGGTGCACCGTGTATATTTTTAGGTTTCAAAACCGGCCATGCTAGCGTGAACCGAGGCGAATCGGATCACTGATAAGTAATCAGGATTTAACACTTAGAATGATCATTTAATATTTTATTATAAATTCGTGACAAGTACCTATTTAACATGAACATTCATAAGAAAAAATGTAAACAAATTACAAAGTTTACAAATAAAAGACGAAGAAGATTCGCCCCGGTCTACCCTATCACTTGAATTGCGGCAGTCAATATTTTGGTCATAGATGCGTAAAATCGTCAGTCCAATTACAAGTTTTTTACTAAGCGATACCGTGCGTAAAAGGCCACTTATAATTAACTGTTACGCAGGATAGGTCAGAAGGTCGGGGCACGCGTGGAGCTAATGATCCATCGGCTAATCAGCGACTCCAATTGGGGGAGTGAACGAAGAACACGTGCCACCCCTGTATACTGTTTCCCCGGAGCATGTTCGCGATCGCATCGTTAACGGAGCAACGTCGAAGCAGATCGAAGGATCAAATTCCGCGGAGAGAGTACCGTGAGCATTAGAAGCGAGGAAAGATTATACTGATACACCTTTGCTTTTGTTTCGAGAGAATCGTTTAGTTGTTGTTTCTTTTTGCGAGCCGTAGGTGAAACTGTCCGAAGAAACAAGCTCGTCCGCAGCTCGACTGGAGAAACGAAAGATACTGCGTATCAGGACGAGAAGAAGAAGAAGAAAAAGAAAAAAAGCGAATCACGTCCCTAGAACACGCGAGGAGTAAGAGGGGAGGAACGAGGGGGAAGGTACGAGGATAAAAGAGAAACTCGAGGCAAGGGGCACAGAGGGTCATCCGAGCGACGATAGCGCATCGGTATCTTCGTTGTGAGCCAATCGTCGGCTGGTATCTCGACCTCTCTCGTCAACGTCGCCATCGCGTCGTCTACTGCTCATCGTTCTTTACCGACACCGGAAGTGCGGATGCAATTGCGCTGCTACACCGACGGCGAACAGTGTTCCCGAACGAACGTCTATCGAATTCGTCCAAATCCGCAGGGTGTTTCGACAAAGTTATTCGCTCGAAACGCCGTTTCAGCCCTTGTGTCAATAACCGGGTATACACTTTCAATTTCTTTTTAGAGCTTAACACATAGTGCAGCATCATTGAGTATCGTAGAAAATTCTGGTTATTGACACGAAGGTTGAACGCTGCTAACTCTCGATAGAGGTGGTAGAATCCCCAGAATCAGTGAAATCTCTAAAATGATTTATAACAATTACGCGATCTCGGAGATCCAGACCGTAACTGTTTTTTCTTTTTTTTTTTAATGTAATATGAGCATGAACATTATATTCCTGTACGGTGGTTCTAGCGCGAGGCATAGGCCCGTAACAGATTCGTCGAAGCACCCCGTGCAAGAGAACGCCTCTTACCGTGTTTGCTCCTTATCGGGGCGAGTGCGTTATCGTGTTTACTATAGCCGGGGCGATGTTTTGCAAACGAGAAGAACGATCCAAAAACAGAAATCGCGCGGGCATTACCTAACGAGGAACGATAGGCGATAATTAGAGCAGGGGGCCCGACCGTTTCCTCGGCGCTTGGTTCGTCGCCATCCGCATTATCGCGAGTTTCCTCTGTTCCCGCCTCTCGGTCCGCGTCGAAGAGCCCATCGTCGCGTTTATCGGGACCGCTGCAACGTAATTAATCGTGGGGGCCCGGGTCGTGAAAGTTTGCTTTCCGAAAATATTTTCATCCACGCCCCCTCGAAGAATTTATATGGAAATGCCCGAATACACTCGCGGTCTTATGTAGAATCCGACTCGATAAGAGCCCGTGGAGTGCAGTAGACAACGTCATTTGTTTATCTCGGTCACGAGGTGCCCCGTTAGATATTAAACCGGGGATTTTCTTTTTCTTCAGTCTTCACCTGTATTAAACTTGACTTACGTATAAGTGTCGATTCAACCCCTACTGTGTCGCCCTTATGAATATAGATACAAAGCGACGAACCAAATATGTTCCTACTTTATATAAATTAGATATCTTAATTATATTAACGACAGGGCATTTATATTAACGACAGGGCATTTTTATTAAAACTTTCCTATACGACGGGTAATTTTAATGGTATATAATCAATGATATAGAAAAGATAAGCTCTTAAATTAGCTACTGTAATGTATTTTGTACGGTGTCAGAAAAACACTAATAAATATATGTTACAACTAATACCGTTATCAGAGAAATTACTAGAAAAACACGCACTTGTAAAACGAGAATACTCGTTTCCCGTCGGTAACGTACATTTCAATACAACGAGAATTCTCATCTCCCGTCGGTAATGTGTTACGGTAGTTTTCAATATTTTTATTTGCGCCTACTGTAAATATTGCAAATATCAAGCAAATAAGAATATAAGAAGAAAAGAATCACGAGAGGCCCCCGAAGACGGTCCAAGCGTTAGGTCAGGGAGTCGTTCCTCCTGTTCTGCGAGTCGGAACGGTTGCAGACCGTTCGGGAAACCCGCGGATCGCTCGTCCTCAATGATTCCGCTCCACGATTGCTTTTATCTCGTCAGCTAGAGATTAGTCCGTAGCGGTGCCCTTGTTTACTAGAAATCTATTTTAACGCGACGATTACATCCACGGCCTGATTTCAGCATAAATAAGCAGGGTCACGATATCTTGGAGAGTGACGCGCGACTCGCTCCGTCATCCTCATCTCGCGGGACCATTCCCGACGCCCTGGAACGATTTTCGAATCTACAATCCCTCTTGCGAGCACCTAAACCAACAGCCCAGGACTCGACAAACGCGGTGACACTTGCGGGACCCGGTTGGATCTCTCTATCTCTTCAGGAAAGTCGGCTTCTTCTTCAAGATCTGCGGATTTCGGATTGAAACCACTGAATTGCTAACTACTACCAGATATACAATCGGTCATACGAATCGCGTTCGATCACGATTCTTTCAGAAGCTACAATCAATTGTGAAGAACTAGTTGAAACGTGGGAAAAGCCGAAACCCAGATCAAACTGTGGACGCCGAGGAGGAAGGACGCGGAACGTCGAAGAGGCTGAGAATCGGGCAGATTAGACGCCGCCGTGCAATAGACGCGATTAGGGCAGCATTTCGCTCGATAATCCCCGGGATCTATAATTAGACGTGTCCGGCTGTGTTTCGCGTTAGGCTTATCGCGAGGCGGTTTATTCGGCCGATAAATCGCGGCCGGCGGCTAAGCGGCTGTGCGAACTATGACGCGAATGCGGACCGCGAACCGTGACCGCCATATACACAGGCTCGAGAGCCATCGGGGCGAAGCCTTTAAAGTCCGCCGTGGACACCGAGGCACGCGAACGTATAAATACGATTCGGTGGGCTTCTCTCTCTCGTTTTTAAAAGGAGGAGAATCCTCCTAACCGCGCGGTGGATGGCGTTTTGTCGTTGGTCGATATATCAGAGACACGGTTGGTTGAATCCCGGCGAGCCTTCCCGGATTAGCGACCATAACTCTCGCCCGGAGAGCACTCCGAACCGCCGATTTCGAAAACACGAGACTCACGGTCACTCTCTTGTTGCTCCTGCAAAGAATTCCGGACCGCCGCGCCGCGCCGCGCTGCGCCGACCCGGCCTCCTATCGTTCCTATGCGAATTTCCTTTTGGAAACAGCGTTTCGCTAGAATATACCAGATGGAAGTTCGCTGTAGCCTGTCCTTCGAAAGCGGAGCTCTAGCTCTTCAGTTTCCGCTGCTGTCTATGTTGCTCCGATCGCTACATCGTTAGCTCAACACAGTCAGATCCGTTTGGACCGCCTTCGAGACTGTTCTTGTCTTGTTTCTTTATAAAACAGACTGTAAAGGATCGAATAATCCTGAGATTGGTATTATTGAGACTATGAATTGAATCTACTAAAGCTATAGTTGCTCGGCTACTGAAGTCCGTTAGCATTCCGTTGAGGGGGACAGTGTCGCCAGATTTTTTAGGGGGGAAGGGGGGTTACACAGATATCGATAGAGGCGTATAGGGTTACGCACCGGCCGGCCGGATTAATTGTGTCCGGTGCCGGTGGTATCTGCGATTCAGCGGTCGTTCAGCGATTAGCGAATAAGAAAATCTGGTAATACGAGACCGTGCAAGCAAACGGGCGACTGCTTCCCTTTCGTTGGGTTGTTATCTCTGCTCTGTAAATGTTAATCTGCGGGCTGTGGTGTATATACACGATAACGCGCTCTCCTGTTCTTTGCGAATCTCTTCGATCGATCTCCGATCAATGGGGACTATGTTTCCATTTATCGTTGTACCGGGAAGCAAAATTTTTGTGAGCCGGACCGATCGACGACGTTAGCGAAAGAAAATCGTTGCAACGCTGTAAATTCTTAGAAAAATCGGAGTCGATCGGTTCGGTACCGAGTTTACGGAAGCCGAGGGACACCCGATCCGGGTGGTTTTCGTCGGTAGCGAGGCTCGCCGTCGAAGACGAGTCAGTGACAACCCCTGGAGGAGCGTAATCGCGGCAGCGAATGTAACTAAACGACGCGTGGAAAGATCAGGACGCAGCCTCCCGCGGTATATCATTCCCTGGCTGCCTCTCTCTCTCTCTCTCTCTCTCTCTCTCCCACGTTCGACGCCACTTTCTTTCCCCGTTCTTCAGCTTCGTTTTTCTCTGGCGACGACCCGCCCCCGCCATCCCTCGCGCTCGCGCGTTTCACAGTCTCTCTTTTCATCTGTTCTGCCCGCGCGTTCCCCTCCGGCCTGTCGACCGCGAGAACAGTTTTGTATTATTAGAACACGCGGGTATGTATTCGGCCACCACGAAAACACCAAGGAATCATTGGTCCGTGTCGTGACGGTGGCGAGATCCTGATCGCGCGCGTGACGTCAAACGAATTTTCGGAGCTGCCGCTCTTCACGAAAGAGAATTCAAAACCGCGGTCTCTCTTCTGCCGCAGATCCGAGGGAAGGAAAACGGTAGCTTACCTTGATGAAGAGAGGGCAGAGGCGACGGGGGAGACACCTGGAAAGGCTCCTGCTTGATCTTCAGGGCGTGAGAAGAGTCCCGCATGCCGCACAGTCCCATCACCTCCAAGCCACCATTACCCTGCTGCAGCTCCTGAAAGAATTTCCATGATCAGTCCGCGATCATTCAACTGTTTGCGCTCGATGCTATTTCAGCTACGAAATCAAACAGTTCCGACGGTTCAGAATATTTTCGTTCTATCCGATTCTTTTCGTTGTACGCATACGAGACTGTTGTTCGATGCTCTGGATTATATTTATTACTGATTATAATACGCAGACACTGTTTATAATACGCAGCTCGCGCAATGCGTCTTGTCGGAGGTCGGTTAAAGAAGAAGGAAGCACGCGACGGACGCGGCATTAGTCAACAGATGTCGCGATTATGTCGTCACTGAGAATTTCTACAGATCCAATTTACTCATACGATATTTAAATGTTTAATTATTTATTAAATATGAACAGAGTCGTCTTCGAGCGCAAAGGACTAATAATGAACCAGAGCTTTTGAAGTAGATCGCATAAATATTCAACACTCGAGTGAAACTTGTTACAGAACGAGGTGGATGCTGAAGACGACTCAAGCCCCTGGCAAACTAATCCCTGAAAATGCACGCGTTCCCTTATGAAAAACCAGTTCTAATAGTTTTTCTATTTAGGCGATTCCTGGCGAGTATCGTGGAAGGAAGACCGAGGTAGACGAAGAAAGGTGAACGAACCGGAGGCACCGTCCGAAGTGGTCGGGTGGACCAAGCCAAAGAGTCTTCTGGCCCGGAGCTCGCGATGTTTGAAGTGCCGTCGCCGGAAGCTTACAAACACCGGGCCGGTGTTGTGACATCGTATTATGCCAGGCGAAACTTACGATCTCTCTAGATCGTTAATTCGCGATCCGGCTTTACGACGTCTAGTTTTCGTCTGTGTACTTCACACGGAACAACCGGTCAACCCGAGACATCCGTTTCGCCCCCCCCCCCCCCTCTGCAACATCATTTCCTAATCGAACGATATCTCGGAAATTTCAACCATCCCGAAGACACTGGAGGAACCTTCGGTGACCAATTACCTAACGCCTGCAATACTTAAAAATTATCCGCAACAGAGTTGTGAATCATTTCTATTCGACTTGACACTTTCGAGTGCCTCGACTATTACGAAATGGTAGACGAAATTATTTGTCCAGATTTATGAATAAATTTCAATGTTATCGCATGGAGTGTAGCAAGTTCAGGATTTACAAAATGCAAGGAGGTCGAGAGATTGGTTATTTAACTTTTATTTAGCAACATTTTGAGGCTGCCAAGCCGGCACAAAAGGTGTTAATGGAACGATTTTGCTTGTAGGGATCGACAAGCTTCGATATTCAGAGGACTTCTAGATATTCCAAAGAGTCCTTCACTGTTCGAGGGTGGCAGGACAAGTCGAAAAAAAGAGAGAGACGCTAAATGGCCGTGTCACTGACCGACCGCTGAAGCGAATCCGAATCCGAAATTCATCGTAAACCTGAATTCCAGAAGCGCGGCAGAGAGTGCAACAAGCTCGGACCACCGCGCCGTTCGCACGACCGCTGAACTGCATCAACAGGCTGACACTGAAGAACGTCCTCGAAGGAGCTTTCGGGAACACGTGGCCGGCTCGTTAATTCAACAGGACAGCCATTAAATTAAGCCCGATCCTATCTCAACGCTAGCTTTGAACTCTGAACGAGAATGAACAAGAAAAACAAGAATGAGGAGGAGAAGAAGAAGAAGTCGACGACGAAGTCCTTCAGAGTGTATTCGACGGTGCGGACACACACGGTCGTGCAACAGACGGATCGACGACGCGTGTCTTATCGACTTCTTAATGAACGCTTGGTTCTAAAGCGATATTATGGCGGATTAGCACCTTGAGAGATAGCTCGGTCAATGTACGGGTGAGGGGTGGGGGGGTTCAGAGCGATTTTATGGCGAGCTTGTTCCATCTGGAGTTAGTATAACCACTTTACGACAGACTATAGCGACGTTATAGCAAATTAGCTACACTGTAAATGAGAACGCAGTTAATGTACAGTAGTCAAAGTGATTTTATGACGAGCTTATTCCGTCTAGCGCTAGTTCAGCCAATTTACAGCGACCATGACAACTTTATAGCAAACTGGCCCACACCGTGAAAGCTAGGTCGATATGTAGAGGGACCGAAGGGATTTTATGGCGAGCTTGTACCATTCGGAGCTAGACCAGCCACGAACGCAGCGACGGACAAGTTCAGCTGGTGATGCATGAACACGTAACGCGAGATCCTATCGATTATTTCGGCGAGCAACCGAACACCTTCGACGCTGAATCTCTGATTCGTTCATTCATAAGCCGAAGTCACCGATACCCGCATCGATCCACGGAAATGTAACCACGGACAAAGAGATCGCTAAGGAGAAACGCGCTCGGAATCGGCCGTGACGCAGAAGACGCAGAATCGGATTTATTGCGAAATTTTCGAGGTCGCGACCCGCGATTTTTCTCGTTTTCTTTTTTTTCTTTTTTCATTTTTTTTTCTTCGCGGCCGGTTCGCTCCGCGCCGACGATAAGCGTCGCGAGTCACGTTTTATCGGGCGTTTCGCGAGAGCGACGGACGCGATTCGCGGCGAAAGACACGAAAAACCGTGGAAATTCAGACAAATCGCGCGCGGCTGCTGTTTCGCCGTTGACACGCGGCAAGATCGACGATGTCCCTTGCGATTCGATTATTTTGAACTGTTTTTCATAGTTTCGGATAGATCGACGGCAAGGGGGTGGATCGTCGAAGGTCCAGCGTCCGCAAAGCGTTCAGACTCACCCCAGCAACTGGAATAACGTGCGACACCATCCTCGTCTTCTCCAGGTCTTCGTGATTCATAAAATCGTCGCTCGAAGCGGCATTTACACAACACTGATCGATCCCTCGGCTTCCCTCGGCTCCGACGATCCGGCTACCGTTCTTTCGGAACACTCACACTTTTTATTTTTCTTTTTTTCTGGCGATTTTACCAGGACGATCGGAATCGATCCGGTTCACTGTTCAGCACTGTCGCCAGGTAACGCACAGCTGCGACGAATTGGTCTTACATCTTCAGGAACTTGTATCGTCGCACAGAAACAAACGGTTAACGTCGGACGGATCAACAAACCGGAACGCTGGGATCTCCGCTTTCGTACCCTTCTCGCTGGACGACCTGTAATGTAGAAAAACGGATTCAATTGGCGAGAGTAATTACCAGGTTAAATATTCTCGTTCGGCTTTTCGAAAATTTGACGAACCGGAAATTTAGCTCGATCGCGGGACTGTTAATGACAGTTTCGTTTTGACTTTTAGAGCCCCGAGCTGCGAGAACGAACGCGTCCAGAGTGTCACCGCTGTGATACTGATCGGTGGATACTCGTCCGAAGAAAATTCGACCCGGAGGTTGTCGGAGCGATCCCGAGAGCGAAAGAATCACCGAGTTTGACACCGTGAGGGATCGATGACGGGCGAGCAACAGCTGAACACTTTAGCCGCGCGAGAGAACGAGGGAAAAGGGACCCGATCCCGCCGGAGTCGTTGAGACTTCCGGCGGCCGCCGACAGAGAATTCTCCAGAGAATATCTCTCGTAAATTTCGACAATTGAGCGAGGGTGAGCACGCGTAAGCGGCCCCGTCAAACACAGCTATTTTTGGGCCCTTCTGCGCATTAGCTGCCACTAATGTTAGGCGATCGGGGGCCCGGTCTATTAACGAGAAATTATTTATGCCAACCACGGATCCTCGGTTCGATAGGTAGCTTTCCGTCTCTCTCTCTTCATCTGGAGCCCGGTTCACGTATAACCACTTGCAACACCCCCTATTTTCACTTGATATTGTCGATAACATTTAATATAATCAGTCCTTTTTTCTGTAATTCGTTCTTTATACTTGTACAACATATAATCCTTAAGCTTATTGTCAGTAGCCATCCCCCTTTCACACAATTTTAAGAAACGAAGTCTAAAAATTTTCTGGAGCAGCACCCCCACTAATTTTAACCACGAGCCGGCACTGTCTGAAGCTTCGTCCTCCAACCCTTCTCCCGTGTTTTGTTATTTGCTCTAAATATGGCTCAAATATATACAGATAGAGCAGGCTGTTCGAAAATTATGGAAATTGCTAAAATAATTTTCTATGCGTTACTCGTTAAAATAATGCTAATGTGTTGTTCAGCTGTTCAGAGAGATCATGAGAACAATTTACAATTCGTTGCTCCATCTGTGTATAAGCATCTTAAAGAATCCGAATTCGGGAAAGAATGGCGAGGTACATTAGACAACGGAGTTTTCGATTAGAAATTCGTGCAACCGCTCGATTCGAATGAACTATATGTATCAGTCCCGGTGGAGATACTGGAATTAATTAATCGTCGCCGCTGGAATCGGCAACCCGGCCGTTCGTTCTTTTGACGTAATTAAGAAAACTCGTTATCTTGTTCGCGGCAGGAGGAAGAAGCGATTTATCTCGTTGTTTACTAAACACCGCGTCTCGGGTTCGTAGAATCGCCGAACGAAGTTTACAAACTCGGCAGCGCGACCCAGCCTTCTAGATATTTAAATAATACACAAAATTACTGCATGCCTCTTTCTCTCTCTCTTATTTTTATTTTTGTTCCGGCTACGATATAGTAAACCATCTTCATTCATGAACAGTTCTCGCGCCCTGCGTATCTTATTTTCACGACATAGCATGTTTTACGAGCTTGTATACTTCTAATTCCGTTTGTTACGGGCAAAGCTTGTGGAGGTAACGTGGGAAACACCGCCGATGGAACTGGACAATGTAATTCAAGAGAAACGCTCAAAAAATTGCCACGAACTAACGAAACTATTCTGTTTTAGATTGAGCAACCTTTGCATCAATCTCGAGGAGAAATCAAGAGAGGAGGATCAAGAATTAGAGCACAGTGTCGGTTCCCGAGTGACTCAAACACACAAAAGCGAAGGGAACATTCTCAACCACAGAATTCCATCGACGAAGAATGCGAACAATATCAAATTAGAACAAATTGTATTATTGCGTGCAAAAACATGTTCAGACAGAGTACTAATTAGGCTGTTCTCTTTCAGAGACAAAGAACCAGCGCGAGAAAAGGATCTTTAGCTTGAAATCTCTGAAGGCAACGCATACCTGTGCAACGTTGCCGATGATTTCTGGAGGGTTTCGGCTCAGTCTCGGCACTCGATGGAACAGCACTTTACAAAGTGAATCCTCGCGGAGGACCGTCGATCCTTACCGGCCTCTTCGGCGAAACAGCTTCGCAGTAACCAGCAGCTTAGAATTCCGGGCACGAGGAACAAAGAGAGCGTGAGGGTCACTTAGGCATCCAGATATCGCGGTAACGCCTTTGTCTTCGACGCCAGGACGCCCGATGATCGATGATCGCGAGGAACGAGCGGAGACCTCGAGGAACACGCGTCGGTAGAGGAAAGCCAGCCAAGATTGAGACTGATTGAGACCGTTCCGAGCCAGCTAGCGAGCGATTCGGAGTGGGTGGAGGCGAGCGCGGAGGCGGAGTTACGCTGCTCGAGAGAGCCGGCCAACTTATCGACGCCCTCCTACTCTTCTGGTTCGCGGCTCTCCGCTGGCTCTCCGCCTCTTCTGCCTCTCGACCGAAAACTGCCCGACCGAATCCTCCGATCGTGTCCCCGGCGACCAACTTCGTGCTGCTCTCGCAAGACCTTCCGCGTAAATGTCGCTCGACCGAGCGAATGCACAGGCTTCCGGAGTTTTTGCGGGCCCTCTCCGATCCTCCCAGTGGGACCAGGGGCTCGGCAGAAAAAAAAAGTAGCCTGAAGTAGTTCTATTTATTTATTTCGACGTCACCGCCCTGAAGTAGACTTCTGGTTTACAAATTTTTACAATTTGGTTTCGCTCGTTCTTTCGATAAGCGTTGTAAGCACTGTACAGCGAACTCTGCGAGGACTAAAAGAATATAGCTCCTGATATTCGCAGTTAGCTTTCCTTCAACAGTGTAGACACAGATCTTTGATTAAAAATGATTCGGTTCGCATAAACGGTGCTCGCGAACTCGGACCTGTGCGCGTTGCAAAGTTATAGTGATGCGAATTTTTGCAGGTCGAGCAATGTGTTGTTGGGACACAATGGAAAAATCTGGGACTGGTCTCGACTCGCGGCTAGCGATGATTTTGTAGGTCAGTCGATCGTGGCACCGCATTTGGCGCAAAACGACGCGACGCGAGGCATCGTGGATTATGTAAGCGAGCTCAGGTGACCATTGGGAAATCGCGGGAAGGTGTTGGGCAACGATTATTCTGCGCGATAATCATTAGCTGGAACGATCGAGCGGGAATTAAGGTCACGAAACGAGCGGCGAGGAACATCGACGAATCCGGGTGAGCCCTGTTTCGCCATCATCGCGTCGGGCGGCCTGAATTGCGGACCGACTCTCGTCTGTCCACAGGTCGGCCGATTCCTCTGCGCTGCCCCTGTGAACGCGCAACCGTGACTTTTAATCGACGCGCACGTGTCCATCCGGATCAATACTGCGGGGCAGTCCATCGGGAACGGGACGACCGCGATGAAACGTTCAGCTGCAAGCTTTATTACCTCTCGAGAGCTACCGCTTTTTCTTTTCACTTGTAACGATGGTTTTACTCGTTCACCCATCGGGCCGGTCCCGCTCGATATTTCTCGTCGCGGAGAAGCTTCGTGAAAGCTTCGGAATTTCGTGCTGGTTGCTCTTTTGTCGTTTTAAAGCGGCATTCGTTTTTCCAGGATCGACGAGGGCGTATTTGGCTAATTAATCCGTCGCGTGTATTCGTGTCCGAGCAGAGAACGGCAGAGGGAGGGACGTGCCCCGCACGGCGGAGAATAGAGGGGAAGTAAATGTAGTCGCCATGCTTTGGGCGGAGACTGCGGGAACATTAAGCTCGTCGATTGGACGAAGGACCGACCTGGTGCATCGACTTGCATATACCCTCCGCGCGCCGGCCCAGTCGACGTTTCCTTCCCGAGTCCTTGCTCGCTGGGAACTGTTGCCCTGGGAACGCGACGTCCTCCGTTTACCGGTGGAAAGATCTTGCACAATATCTGGAAAATCTATGCTTACCATATTAGACAGAGGAACATTTTGGAGCACAAGGAATTAATCGTAGAACTTATGGAAATATTGCAAGATCTAGAAACACACAGTTGGAATCCAGCAAAAATTGTGGGATCTAAAGAAAGGTCGTAGGACCCGCGGAACGGATAGTGAGTCCTGGGGAAAGAAAAAATATTGTGGGCCCGGGAGAAAGGTTGCGGAAGTCACTGGGAAAAATTGTAGAGCGATGGAAGTACAGTGGGGACTCGCGAGAAAATCGTAATCGGAACCGAGATCCCGAGACAAATAAACAGCGCTCGGCATCCGAGCCATTGATCGTGAGCAATTATAAATACTTCCCATGCGATATAGGAGCGGTTCAGAGAAATGGTCCGCGATACGTGTCGACGATTACGTAATACGAGGCTACGTGATTTAGGCAGGATACCGATATCAGACGTATCAAACGCCGTGGTATGGCTTGCGTTTCTTAATTCCTTGGCTCGGGTTCTCGTGCGCTGTGCGGAAAGCTCGCGTTCGCACGGATAACCGTTAATAGTTTTAAAAAACGTTTAGTAATTTCTTTTCCTTTCTTTTGTGCAAAATTTTTTATTAGTTCCCACAATTTTTCCTTAGATCCCATGATTTTTTAACTAGGTTTTCCTCGACCTTACCCGCGGACAGACAGTGTGCGGACATTCTTTGAATTTTGTCGTTAGCTGGGTAAACGCGTAGGAACGGTCGACTGTCCGGTAATAAGACGATGAAACGATTAGATTGCCGTTTGAAATTCGCAACGCGGCCGGATATTTTTCAACGGGCGATAACGGATCATTGATCGAAAGCAAGCGGACTCTCGCTGCCCTGGATGTTGTCGCTGTAACAGTGTATTGTTAGGCCGGCACAATGAGCGTGTTTAACAATACCGCGAGCCGATCCAGTCGATTGTTTCTTCGTCTGTTAACATTATCGTTACCATTAGCGGTCGCATGCGCGGCTCGTACGTTATTAAAACACCGTGCGCTTTGCTTCTTCGATTGTTATCGGGTCGCGTGATAACACCGGAACAGATGTATTATATGTACGTATTTATTAATGCGTATAAGTACGTGTCCCGTGATCGTCCCCCGCTAATCGCGAATAGAAAATTGTTACGGTGGCGAATTTCAAAATTTCCCGCGCGGGGAGGGGGTTGGGCGTCGTGCATATACGTGAAAACGATATAAATCAGCGTCACCCTACAGGGCGATCGAAACAAAATACTCAGGCGGGGGAGAGAGCCCTGCGAAGGAGAAAAAAAGTTACGAGCCAACACGAACGAGCTCCGAGAAAGAGAAAGAAGAAGAAGGGGACCGTTGTTGTTTTGATTAGGGAATGTCAAAGCAAAACGGACCTCCGGTTAGGGGCACTGAGGTGCTCTTTCTTTTGTGGCACACCTCGGCTAAAGGCCCCCGGGTTTTATGGGCTTTTTATGGTGGTCGGTTCGTTGCGGTCAACCGAGACAGAGCCGGCTAACACACGGTCACGTTCCCTGACAAGAAGGCATTGCGAGCTATGTGTCATACTTGGACTAATAAAACAGAAGGAATAAATCCGTATTACCAAAGAAATAGTGTACGCGAATATCGATACTCTGGTACGAGTCCGATAATATCTTTAAACAATTAGCATCATCCAATAAATGTTCTTTTATCGATGTTTAGTTAAATTTTAGTATTGCTTTCTTTTATTTCAATTTAAACGCCCACTTTCCGCGCAACTTTCTCGCGCAGATCTCCACGCAATTTTCTCGCGCATCTGCTACGCAGTTTTCTGTTTTCGTAACCTTGCATATTCAAAAAAATGTATTCGTGTTCCTGTCTTCTGCTTGCTTGACCGCAATACAACCGCGAAACACTCCGGCATCTTTGTTCAATAATTGTTCAGCGATCGGCCGGGCGATGAACCGCGAAAGCGAAAGGAACCGTTAGCATCGTTGCGGTGATAAATTCTAGTGTATTCGGTTTGACAGTAAGTACTTCAAATCGGAAAGGAAACGAGAGTGCTGGCGACCCCCGGGGTCTTTTCTGCCATCACTTTTGTCAGTACAGACAAAGACGGAGCGTATCCCGGTTTAGCATGGAACAGAACCTGTATGTAATATGGGTATAGGTTCTGTTCCATACTAAATCTGATATTCTCTGTTTCCGTCTATACTCGCCAAGTGGTGGCAGAATAGAGTGACGATTCTGGGTGTGTTCATCGTAAAATACATTATAAATTTAATTGTGAAGTGTCGAATTGAAAAGTGTGACACGCCAAGTAAAATTGAAAAATTGCGAGCGCCAATGATGCGAACGATAACCAACTGTTGATAACTACCGTCGCGGCGGGAAATTTGGATAACGTTACGCCATCTAACGATAATCAGCGATACTAAAGGATGCCGGTTCTCGACCGAGTCTTTCGTAACCTATGGAAGTAGGAGACCGAGTCAAGGAAAATATTGGTTCTCGTGTTCGGAGTGAATAGTTGACCAACAAATTTCGGCAATTGACATGGATGACAACAATGAACAAGACAACCCGATCGAGGACGACTACTACACGTTCCTAAATATTCCCAGAGATGTGAGTGACCATGACAAATTGATCTCTTACAGGAATTTCTTGTTTCTTTCCGGTCGAGTGTAGAGATCAATTCGCAACCCTCCACGTGATATGTCCCGTCCTAGGGGCTGATGTAATCGAGCCCTTTGCCGTCGTTTACGAAATCGTCGAGTATCCAGCATTCCTCTTGTTCGCTTCGACACGTTTCGCGAGTAATTCTTTGCCCGAAATTCTTTTCGAAACCGACAAACCCGTAATTAGAAGTTTGCTAATCGCTGCGACTTTAGTTGCTTGTCTTAATCTGCTGTTTTAATCGCAGATCCTCTTAACATGTGAGTGTTCATTCCCATTCTTCAAGCCGGTAACTTGCTTCTTTTCATAAATAAAATGTTGCGAGCCATTTAGAAAAATAAACAGCAGGAGACGCAATCGTTTTATTATCATATTTCTATGCGATAAATGTTTTACATTGAAGCTTACGTTGTATCGTTGTTTTCAGGCAACCCCTGAAGAAATCAGCAATGCCTATCGAAGGCAGAGCAGACTTTATCATCCGGACAAGCATACAGATCCTACGCTCAAGAAAGAGGCGGAGGTTCTATTTAATCGTACAAAAATAGCTTACAAAGGTTTGCCCAAGACACAGTATTCTAATTCTAATATTTAATTGTGTACAAATAATATTTCTTTTATGCAAGTTTTAAGCGATCCGCATCGAAGAGCTATCTATGATTCTGTGGGCGTTCGAGGGTTGGAAACAGAAGGATGGGAGATTGTACAGCGCACTAAGACCCCGGAAGAGATTAGAGAGGAGTACGAACGTTTAGCGAGAGAAAGAGAAGAGAGGAGGCTACAACAGCACACGAATCCTAAAGGCAGCATTACAGTAAACATCAACGCCACAGATCTTTTTAACAAATACGATGAAGATTACGAGGAGGGGTAATATACAGACTTATGTAACACCAAATAGTTTTGCTCGATTATAATTACTCGAACAATGCTAAATCGTTTCTTAAAATCCAGCAAGGGTGTACTTTCGTGCCTGGAGGTCAGTGGAATGTCGTTTACACAATCCATCGAAGCGCCTCTAACATTAAGAGATACAGTGACCATGTACGGTCAACTAAGTACGCAAAATGGGACAGGTACTGGTTCTATAAACGTCTCTACCAGACGATTGGTATCGTCGAAAGGGTGGGTAGAATTGGACGTGGGTGCCGGGAACGGACCCACGATATCTCTGAAAGGCTTTCGTACATTAACAAGAAAATTATTTTGCGATGGCGCAACCATATTGCAATTTACGGCACGAGGAATTAGACCCGGCCTTGTAGGAAGTACGTTTTCTCGGTAAAATGAGAGCGAGAGAAGAAACACCGGGAGAAAATCAGGTGTGCTCACTATAATATAATATTGTTGCAGCCCTTGCGATGCAACTGGACAAGCACACGGTAGGCTACCTGACGTACAGAGCGGGAATACAAAACAATATGAGCACGATGATCGTGAGGGATACATCCAGATCTTATACCGCGTTTACGATTCACTTAGGTATCCTACAGACGTTTGTAAGTCTTAATTACACCTATAAAATGGAGGAGAAGCAACTGTTACTACGTGGAAGTCTAAAGTTAGTAACCTTCGAAGAGAACATTGTCAAATATCGCTTACATGCGTAGTATGTCTTATATTTGTTTGTCGATTCGCCGTTTTTAGTCGGTTTAACGTATCAACATTTCACGGTCCCCAGGGCTGGTACTTTTGGAGTGTTACTGGAATATGGGGCGGAGAAGAAAGTTTCGCGGCACAGCAGGCTCTCGGCAGCGGTGCGGGTCGGCGTGCCGACAGGCGTCACTTTGAGAATAAAATTGAGGCGTGCCTCTCAGTCGTACACCTTCGCGATGCAGTTAAGCGACGAAATACTTCCCGCTCCTGTGTTCTACGCGACCGTAGTGCCCATAGTGACTTGGACCGTTGTGAAAAAGATTATCATCGATCCGGTGGTGAAAGAACGGGAGGAACGCGAAAAAGAGAAACAGAAGGAGATGAATAAGTCGAGAATGGCGGAAAAGCAGAAAGAAGCGAAGATCGCTACCGAATTAATGAAGGCCACCGTCAGCAGGATAAGGGCGGAGGAAGAATCAAAGAGGGGTCTGATCATCGCCAAAGCTTTGTACGGCCGGTTCGTCTACCCTCAACGGAGCGCATCCCCTGCGGAAGAACATCTGCATAGGGATGAAGTCATAGACGTGACCATCCCGTTGCAGTGTTTAGTGAAGAATTCGAAGTTGGTCCTCCACAATGCGTCGAAGGTACACATATTAAATTTCGTAATTGAATATGGATATGTTTTAGGGCTGGGGGTTATTCCAAAATTTGCGTGATGACACCAAAAGTGTAAGAAAGAGCGAGGAAGAGAGAGATTTATTTCACATAAGACATGTAAAATAGCCTAACCTCCCCCCCCCCCCCCCCCCCCCCCTACAACATCCATGATT
Source organism: Lasioglossum leucozonium (assembly GCA_028454225.1). Lineage (NCBI taxonomy): Eukaryota > Metazoa > Arthropoda > Insecta > Hymenoptera > Halictidae > Lasioglossum > Lasioglossum leucozonium. The sequence continues at coordinate 7,192,797 of CM052218.1, forward strand.
CAATGTTATTTATATATTTTTTTGTAATTCTGCTTCAATATGTTGTTTGACAGAGTCAACTGCCTGGGTTTTATGATCCATGTGTCGGAGAAGAGAAGCAATTGTTGGTGCAATACCTGTTTCGCACTCACACGCACGAATGTATTATCAAGGACAACGCGCCACTCAGAATACCTCTACCATGTACGAATTTCGGAATTACATTATTTCGTCCTTTGTGAAATTCTACTGTAATAATAATTTCGATTCTCTCTTTTCTCTATTTTTAGCACACAAAGTAAATACTACATGACGTACGTGACATCAGAAGAAAGCAATGTGAACGTCATCGTGAGACGCAATGATAGATTATACCGTTCTTCACTGCTGAGGTTTCTTTCTAAAAATCATTCTTAGATTAAAATAATGAAGATAACGTATCAATGAAATTGAGTGTTCACGAATCATTTGTATTTTATATGATAAGTTTGATGTTCCCAGAATAATTGTTCTTTTCCATAATAATTGTTTCACTTTTGATAGTACCAGAATATAATGATTAAGAGGACTGATTTGTTGTCCTCGAGAAAAATGCATGCGAAGCATACGACAAATAATAGCGAGTCTAGTAACTATAGTTGCTCGGAAACAACCTCCGGGGAATTCCTAATATAAACTGTATAGTGTTTTATTAAATGTTAACACGTCAAGTTTTTGCACAAAGTTTACAACAAAATTATTTCTAAAGTACTCTCAATACTGCCGATAGATCTGTATAATCTTAATCTTGACGGTTACATTGAATCATTCTGCAACAAGGTAGAAGTCGAAAAGTCAAGTAAAAATTGCAATGAAAGCAAAGAAAAGAATGTTGTTAAGTGCGAGCAGTTAATAGAAGTATTTTGCATATTACTTATAATATATCGAAGAAGCAGCTACGTCGAACGGTTCACCGATTGTTAATAGATTCGTTTAATGTTATAAGCATTTCGTATCGTAATGTATTTTTCCCGTGCCGTTGCGAGACTCGTGGAGGAACTAGAATGTGATGCTACAGAGGAAATACTGTAGTTTATTAGTATACATTTCTTCCAACAAAAGTAGTATGTATGTGCATAGAATTTTTTTCATTTACCGTAAACACAAACCCAGCGGTACGGCCAAATTCCAAGTAACGCGATGTTACATTTCAGTGCTAAATTATACAAAATTTGTCTCGTATTTAAGCTTCCAACCATAATTGTTCATCTGTCCGCATACTTTAGCTCGATAAGAACATAAATGTAGCGTGAATCCTAGTTCGAAAATGTATAATTGAAATGAACAGATTTATTCATTACAAACGTTATGTTGTATTTCTGTTACACGTTTACATCTAAGTTTTTTTCTTTTAAATCTTTAGGATAAGATTAAAAACAAACTTGGCATGAGATACATCAGATAAAAGGCTAGCTAACAAAAGTATTTATTTGCTTATCCTATTAACTTTGCTCTATACGTTTCCAGGAATAGACTTCCAGAATACCTCTGGGCTAAGCATAGAGAAATACCTGTCGCCCGCATCCCCATTTATTAGTTTTTTAATAGAGATGATAAACGTGTCCAGGCCGCTTTACAAAATTACAAATTGCAGTATCATGCAACAAGGCCTCTTTGTACAATTTTTTAAAAATAGATACAATTTTGGATTTTGGTAATGTAACATCTATTTGTTTTAATTCCAGCATAGTTGCAATGTTTGCACAGTGTATCTTATTGACCAATGAAATTAAATTTTGTTGAGAAGGCTGGGCAACCATTCAATGGAATACATTGTGGCACAGTGTTGTGTCTTCCTAGAGCCACTGTTTAAATAATAGACATATTCATATTATTTGGTAAGTTCTTAATAAATTCTAATAAAAAAATTAGAAATTTATTACATAGATCTATACCTTTAGAGAGCGAGTTGTTAGAATTTTCCATTTTGCCGGAACGTTTCATATAAGTCTTTTATTTGAAAAATATAGTTTTAATCTTCCTCGTCACGTAGTCACACGTAGCATCTGAAAAATAATTTTGAAAGTTATCAGTCTTTTGTTATTGTCCGAAGCACCTAAAGGGTAATTTTGCGAGAATGTTCGATACTGTAAATAAATAAAATAATACTCTGATAATACTTATCTTATTGTGGGATCTTCATTGTTATCTGTTTGCGCCGCTTATCAGAATTATGGCTGTTATATGAATTAGTAATAAATATAAAACAAATATGTATTGTGTATGGTATGTTACCTGATGTTACCATACCAATGAAAACCGAACAAATAGTGGCGGGCTCACAACAGGGAAGGTTAGGTCTTAGGTGTTAGGTTAGGTTCAAAATACCAAAATAGTGGCGGGTAGATAACAGGAACGATCTTGTATTTGTACTATTTACACTTTCGAAAGTTCAAATCCTCTCCATGCACGTACGTATGCACATGTGTGTGCATTTATATGTATTCACGTGCACACATGTATCTATTTAATCAGCTGTTACATTTTTTTTCGAGGTTACTTTGTTAACCCTTAGCACTCGAGTGGCAACTCAGAGTCGCCACTAAAAATTACTGTACCATTATTCAAATTATTGTTTACTCTAATCAATTACTAAACATTTAAGTATTTTATGAGATAAAATATTAATTTCATATCCATAAAATGAAGAAAAATAATATACAATGGAATTATTCTAGGTTGGAAAAAATGTTTAATTTTCAAGTTAAAATAGGTCCGAGTGCAAAGGGTTAAGTCCTTGTTCGCATAAATAAATAGATTTATTCGGACATGTGAATCCATCGCGTACTCTCGAGATTATCTAAATACGAGTCAGGCTAAATAGAACGTGATGGAATATCCGTGGTTTTCTATGTAGCATCCAGGCTCGTTTGATATTGTGGCGTCGTTTCTCATTGAAATTTGTCTACTTCCAGTAGCCGATATATCTCACAATAGAAAGTGTCCGAAACGTTACGATGAAAATCAAATTTGCACAGATGACGAGCACAGCTGGAAAGTGTGGTTTGCACAACTCGTAAGGTTTTCAAAGTGGCTGGAAAGGACCGTATAAACATAGGACATTTTGTTGTTCACTCACGTGAACAGTTTGAAGGGCCGTGAGCTGTTCAAATGACTTTCGAGGAAGATGATAACCACGTCGCTTATCAACGAAACAAACTGAGTACAAACACTGCAAGAGGTGGTCTCTCGCTGACAATGAGACCCTCTTAAACACTACCGGACAAATAATATATTGAAACATTTAGTCGCAGAAGGTTTCGCCGAGAGACAAAGATCGATTTGGAATGGATTATACAACCGTGGTCGATCAGGCTGTGAATCAGTTCTATGCCGATGGAAACAATGACGTACACCTGTGGCTCCTGCAGGTACAAACTTCTCCGCAAGCATGGAACTTTGTCTGGGAACTCTTACAGCCTTCCAAGGTAAATGTATTTTAGCGTGTCATTCTTCTCTTATATTAATGCGACTGTGATTAACAATTTCTCCTTGCTTTTCAGTCGTGGGAGGTACAATTCTTTGCAGCCACTACGTTGCACACCAAGATTTCTAGACATTGGGATGAAGTGCCTAAGAACGAATATTTTGTGCTGCGAGATCGTTTGCTCAACTGTATAAAGCAACCCAATATACCAAAGTTCATTCTGTCGAAGCTTTGTCAGGCGGTAATATCTTTTCCACGAAATCGATTATGAAAGCATACGCGTGGCCTATGGGAATGATAAAGAATGTGTTTCTCTGGTTTTTAGTTAGCTGCATTCTTAGCGAACGTTAGTAGTGTGGATAGCGAGGAAGAGAATAAAAATGTTGTGGTCGAGCTGATGGACATGTTGCCCTCCGATTCCCTTCCTATGTTGGAATTGTTATTGCTTACGCTTTCTCTGTTACCTGTAGAGGTAAAGTACACCTGTTACGTCTGTACGACGTCACTGCCGCCGCTGCGTCTTATCGTATTAATAATTGCAATTAATTTGATCAGTTTGGAAGGAAGTACGAAGCGAAACGAACCAAATTACATGAAAATTTAGTGAATGGATGGTACAAAACGACATGGTTCCTGCAACAAGTGTTCGCCATGTGCAATCCGAATTCTCCGGGTAGCGATATCTCGTTACACCTGTTGGCGATGGAATGCGCGTTATTCTGGCTGAAAGTGGGAAACGAACTGCCTCTGGAAGCAACGGGGCAAATATACCATCATTTGTTAATCGCTGCCGCTTATTACGCACCATCCAGGTATACCTATCCCAGTAACGTAATGCACCTTCGGAGGTTCTCGACGTTTAGAATAACACAGAATCTTTTCTGTCGAAGGGATAACGCAGAAGATGAGAACAGCAAAGGTTGGGAGGTGGTTCACGAATGCTTGAACACGATTGTGAACCATTGCGGGCTCCTGAACAGGCCGCAAACCTTGTGGGACTGGGCTCACAGCTTGGTGTCCATGGCGAGACAATACAATGGAAAGTACTTCTGCGAGATTCTAACTGCTATAGGAGAGCCGCATAGCAGATCTTTTTTACGTGCCCTGGTGGAAGAAGGGAACGAAATGCAGAAATCAACGTCGGAGGGGTTGATCGAATTGCTCCTACAGTGTTCGGAACAAGAGGGTCGCTACCCCACCGACGAGACGCGTAGTTGCATCCCGTTTGGTTTTTGGTTCTCGTTGCAAGACGATATCGGTACCCTCGACCAGCCGTACGAGAGTCGTGCTTTGCAAGTTCTGAAACCAGTTTACGCGAGACTGGCGCAAGCATTGTTGCGAAAATCCACGCTCCCCTCGTCTGTCAGCGAAGCTGGGGACGCGAACGAACGAGAACTTTTCAGATGCTACAGGCAGGACGTTGCGGACACTCTGGATTACTGCTACAGGGTACTAGGACAAGATTTGCTGATACTCCTCGGACAGAAATTGAGTCGAACGTTGGACGGAACGGAACGCTGGACGGAAGTCGAGTCAACGTTGCATGCCTTCGAAGCGCTGGCCGACAGCGTTGAGATACAAGAATCACATTACATTCCTGCTCTGATGGATTTAGTCCTGTCTCATATTCCGTACGACCACTATCCCGGAGAGGTATAACCGGTTCCATTCTGGTGAACTTGCCGAACAGCTACCTACCTACCTATCTACTCTCCAATTTAGATATATGTTATAAATAGACTGCGGATTTTATGCATTTATTACAAAAATGGGTAAGCTCCGTTTAAAATATTGAAAAGACTAAAGAGGAAAAGATACACACACAGCTGTTCTTCAGGTTCATCCCGATTCTCTTTCGCGCATGGAAAGACGAACAGTGTCTTCATTCTGGCCGATTCTATTTCTAGGTATTGGCCTGTGTTTGTACGACGATGGGCAGGTATGCCGAGTGGATCGGCATGCACCCGGACCCCTGGCTCGAGAGAGTTTTGCAAGTTATCACGATGGGCTTGACTAGGGGCTCGTTAACCGCGCCTCTCGCCAGCATGGCTCTGAAGGACCTGGTGAGGGAGTGCGAGCAACACCTGACGCCATTCGCGCCGTCTATCCTGAACATCATCGAGCGAACGCTACCGACCGTAACGCCCGGATGCCCAGAAGGCTTGCGTCTGATGGCCGCGGCCGGCAAACTATTGAACACTTTGTCCACGGTCGAGGAAAAGTTAGCCCACCTGGACGCCACGTTAGGTCTATGCATAGTAAAGATCAAACAGTTATTGGAACAACCGTTGTTTGTAGCCCGCACCGCGGTGACCAGCCAACTCAAGATGGCCACGATGTTCTTCTCAGCGCTGGAGTGCTCCATCGGGAAGTCCGTGCTGGACGGGCTTCTGCCGATCTTCAATCAGATTATCGGCCATCCCGAGTGGAGCCAGGACAATGCCACACTCGAGGAGATGTACGTCTGTGCGCAGAAATCACTGTTATCGTTGTTGCATCCAGAAGTCGACACGCGACCGCTTCTCCCGATCTTGACCACGTCGTACAAAAATTGGCCTCACCCCGCCGCGTTGGATCTTCTCCGTCAGCTGGTGCTCTTGCTAGGCCGAGATCCCGAGAACGTGATAGGTTGCGTTTTCGCGGAATTGAGCTCCGTCACTCTAAGCGGTGTCAGAGCCTGCCGATCGGTACCCGGTAATTTGTCCGACTGGGCGGAATTGATGGAATCGTACCTCAGATTACTGGCGCAGACTTGCAAGAAGAATCCGAAAATGTTGCTGCAAGTCGCTGATCAAATACCGGAAATGTTACAATGCGGTAAGCAGCTTTACACACTGGCAAAGTTAATGCAAATATCTCTTATTTTTATCGCATAATGTATTTTTTCAGGAATGGACTGTCTAGTGTTACCGGAAATCGAGACGGTCAAGGCAGCTGGATCCTTCTTGAGCCACGCCATTATGCAAAGCACGCAATTGGAGACCTTTGTCCAACCGGTTGGGCAGGAACTTGTTTTCGTAGTGATGCAATGTGTGGGTGAGTAGCTCACCGAGAAAATTCGTAAATTGCCAACCAAGTTACGTACAGTTGATTACATGTAAAATAATAACGACAGGTGGAAGAGTACCGCGGAATAGTCTAGACCCACACGCAGAAGTCTTGGTGGCGTTGAACAAGGAATACGTTAAGTGGATGGGCAATTGGCTCCGAAACGCAATCGAGAAACTCTCGGGACAGTTTTTAGTCCCCCAAGTACAAAAGAATGCTTTTGTATGTCAGGTTGTCAAAGAGAGAAAAAAGCAACAGATGAGTGAGATCCTGAAGGAGTTCAGTCTGCAGAATTTGGTAATGAAAAAGAGCACCAGTTGTATCGATCAGTCGAATACTAAAAAGCTGTATACTGTGTAAAATGTGTTTCGCCGCAACTAAAATTAATCACAGTGTAATAATGTTTATCTTTTTATCTAACGAATGATTTTGAATAACTACTGACGACGGTGGATGAGAATAACGAAATAGAGAACAAGACAAAGTATATTGAGTAACGTTAAGTAATTAAGTAATGCATCGTTCTTTATTCAGTTTCATTGATCAGTGCATTTAAAAGAATTTACAAACACAATATGTATGTTTCCCCTCTCCTACTCTTTCTTTTTATAGATAAAATCATGATTCTTTTGTAAACCAAAACAAAAATTCGTACAATCCTGAATAAAAATAGTCAAAAGATTAACGACATAAGAGTCATATGGAAAAAAGAAACAATGATTATGTATATAGTATTAATTATAAATAATTCCTTTTTCTTTCTTTCTTTTTAACTAAATTAAACACTTATCTACGTACAATACCAAGTTTTTATGTTCGCTATAGTAGTCAGTACTGTTGTCGCACGCACAACTCCAAATCGTACGTATAAAAAGTAATTCATCCAAATTATTTTATATATCAGTGTTTCTTTAGACATCGTGTGATTTTTTTTTATACAGTAGAACGAGCTTTTAAAAAAGAAATCCAAAGTATTGCTACTTACAAACTGAGTATTATATACATAGGACTTCAGCTTCTTCGAAGTTCGTCGTGATTTTATCGCGCGTGATACGCGCGTTTACACACACGTGTACCAACATCGTATTTGGAATCTTTTATTACAAAATATAAAAAAGAACTGTGAAAGACAAATAATATATATGTATATGTATATACAGAGTGGAGCAATAACTACGTCCACTTTCAATATTTTCGTTATTTGTAGTAATACGAAAAAATTATATAAGTTTTGTATGATACCGTTTTTTCATATTATTGCTGACAACGCATAATATTCAAGATGGGCGTAGTTATCGACCCACCCTGTATACACACGTGCGTGTGCATATATATATATAAACGTACATACATATACACATATATCAACAGTTTACGACGTGCATCGTTACACCGGCAATGCCTTTTTAAACTGAATCTTTCCTGCGATTCGTTTCCTCCGTTTGCGAAGGTATGCCAAATTTCGCGGCAATCCGCGACCTCTTAGGCTTCGCGATGGGTTGCGTGCTTTGTACTTGTTGATTGGAGCTGCTTTGCGTTGATTTCTGTTTTTCCGTAGTTGCCGTAATGGGCACTGGTTTCTGAAAAACAAGAATATATAAACTTTCAAAACAACGGTCCAGATCGAGGCAGTTTCTCTTGTAAAACTTCGACGCGTTACCTTGACAGGCAATTCTTTATTCTTCTGCAGAACCGCTGGCTGAGGATTGTCTTTGGCACTTTGATTCGTCTCCTTAGCGACGCCGGCCTGTTTCGCCACGATGTTCCTGCTCTTCTTCTGCGCTTGCAGCGGAACAAAGGACGTGCTGTTCTTTATCTCAGACTTTTGTTCACATTGAGCCGATTTCGGTTGAGGGAGATGCTGCATGTATTGATTATTCTGTTTGTACGGCTGGTGATAACCGGTGTTATGCTGCGCCTTTTGTGTCCACTGGGGAAAATGTTGAGGGGGTTGAGGTTTCGGCGGGAAAAACGGCGGTCCTGGTGGTCTCAGGTTTGGCGACCAGGAGTTATTTCGTCGAGTGGCATACCAGTGCAACGGAGGCGGGATCTTCATGCTTGATAGCACGTTGGACAAATTCAATTCCTGATTCGTGAAACGGAAACAATGAATTTTCATAAATAACAAAGCAACGAAAAACGCCAAGATCAAACTCTCTATTACCGTGTACACTTTCTTTGCCGCGCTTCCCGCAGCGTGTTCGTGAGTCCCGCACGGATCGCTGACGAACGCTCTCTTATCGGGTAAAACGATGTGTGCTCGTATCAGATTAGTTTCTCCGTCAGTGAAGTAACTGTAGCGAGGCATTCCGATTCTGGTGAATTGATAGTAATTCATCAGTTGCGTGCAGTACCAGATCGGCGTCTTTTCGTCCTTCACTTTCTCGCTTTGTCGAGCATGCTGCAATAAATCGGATCTCTATGAGAATCAGGCTCTTTTGAATTTGCAAACAGCAAGATTCTATCTTGAATGTTTACATCGAATAACTGTTGCACCAAAGGCGGTGTGTCCAATACTTTATTTTCCTTTTGGGGAACCGTGTTGCTGGGGAGAATCTTCGGCGGCGCAGATTGCGCGGTCTGTTGTGTATTTTCATCGGAAATCTTCAAAACCGCCTTCAGGAAAGCACTGGGATCTTGCGGCTGAAACATACAGATCAAAAACTCTTTGACCAACAGCGAGTAAAATTAGAAGCACCGTAGAATGATACTTACTGTACTTTCAGGGAAAGTTTTGTTCATTTTTGAATCCATCGGTGCTGGTATCACAGTCTTTGCAGGCTCTGATGGTTTCTATTGAAGAAACACAGGGTTATCTATACAACTCAATTATACGACAGGGTTATCTAGAAGGTATTTGGTATAAGTGTATAACATTGATTATCTATAACATGGATGCTTCTCCTTCTTTGCTATTACATCAAACAGTCTCCTCCATATCTATTAATATACGACGATTACATTATAATAATGGAGAAGTTGGTCTACTGCTATCTTTTGATTCTAATAGATACGGAGGGGGCCATTCAACATAGCAAAACGAAGGAGAGTTGTCTTACGGGCCAACTTATCAGCATGCTTTACAGAACTATCGAAGAACAGAAAGAACTTATGAAAAGTTGCAATGGACCATAGGCATCTCGAAGATGACTTCGAATTGAGAATACTTATTTCTTTATACAAGTATATTGAACAAAGTGATTTGAAGATAAACAGTATATAATTTTGCAAAAATTGATAGAAGGGGCAGCTCAGCCTAAAACTTACTAATAGGATTAATTGTTATTAGAAATATCAAAGTATACCGGTAGCGGCTACAGTTTTCGTTACGCGTTATGAGTTACTGAATTGTTATCTTTGATATTGCGATCTTCATGTTCCTAGAGATTCATTAATCTTCATGTGCAACTCAATTCATCGTTACGTTCATACTTTTTCGATTTTCACTATCAAAACAACGCGAATCGAATAGTTTGTTTTCAAAGTCGCAAAGGGTATCGCGTATCAATGAGTCGTGTACGCTCTGTACATGTTTACGAGACGAAACGTTAATAAACGCAAATGCAGCGAAATGGTTCAGGCTGAATTGACAGGAGCAATGCAGGAAGCATTCGAACTACTAGGGACATCTATACGAATTCGAGCCTCTGCTAGTGGTCAACAGATGGCAGTTGCGTAACGCGAAAATCGTAGGGAATGTGTTCTATACCCTGATTGGTTACAGTGTACATTGTCTTGGTAGCAAAATATTTCGCAGATTATTGTAATTGCAAAATAATTTCATTGAAATCGTTAGATGTATTTCTAAGTCCCACCGATTCGTCAGTTTTCTATTTTCCCCGAGTTCTCTGATTTTTATTGATCCATGTATTCATTGGATGTATGTGCAATAAGAAAATTTGGTTTTATGTACTTCCGAAAACCCCCGTACTGCGAATCGACTGAAATTTTATAAATAGGTTCTTTTTTTTTTTACAAAAATGATGACTGCCAGAAGGATTTCTCAGAGTATCACTCTCTACGTTATCGACACAGTTATAACCGCGGTTTATTAGGAAATGGCATTGAAACGGTGAAAAATTTTTTTTTGAAACTTAAAAATCCTTCTCGTGATCATCATTTTTGTAAAAAAAAAGGAATTATTCACCAAATTTGAGTCATTTCGGAAAAATTTCTATCTATTTTTCGAATACGAGATAAAAATATTCTAAAATTAAAAAAAAAACCGTTCCATAGTTTTCGGGAAAAGAAAAAAATGTTGAACATTTATTTTTAGAGTAGCGAACCGAGCTTCCCCCGTAACGAATAAAGTATGCAGCGCTGCTCTTGCTTGTCTTGCGCGTGCGGGTTTCGAGCTCGATGCATCTAACCTTGCTGCAATCTGTATCGAAATGCACTGAAAACCGCTGGATCATGTATAGTTACACATACCATTCTGTTGCGCAGCGGCTTGTGCAGCTCGTTCCAAAGGGCTTGGAACTCCATCGTCGGTTTAGCCGTGGGCTGCCTGTTCTGCGGATTCTCGGGGGCCGCGGAATTTTGTTGGACTGCGCTCTTGATCATTTTTTTAGCCTCTGGGATCCTGGCGACGGCGTCCTCCATAGGATCGCACTGTTTCCATTTGAACGAGGACGATGGCGCTAGACGGACCTCCTTGTCGGTCGTTTCATTGTTCTTGGTCTGGACAGTCCGCGGATTCGGCCAAGCCTCTGGCTCCTGGCCTGGCAACTGCTGGCGCTTCTTCCTGTAGGACGCGAAAGCGCTCGAGTTTGCGCGCGAATCAGCAGTCGTCTGATTGGACGGGGTTCTCCAGGATTTCATGGATTCTGCGTTCTCCTCTGCTACCGACCTTGCTCGGCGTGGCCCCGTTCTCTCCCCGTGACTGATGTTGATGAAATCGAGCGCGGACAGCCTGTACCCGCGAAACTCCGAACAGCCGTTTATCGTCAAGCCGCCTGAAAACAGTCGAAGCAAAATCCACGTGTAAACGCGATTATGCCCACAGGATAATCTCTGTAGTTAGTCTTTTACTTTGAAAATGGATATGCTTCATTTACATGTAAATGTTCTATCGAAAACAACATCGTACATCGTCTCCAACGGGTTCTCCGCTGTCTGAATACCTATCACAGTACCCTTGTAACCTAAGGGAACACTGAAATTGTCTTTGACGCAACACACCCTGTCTAACAGATAGGTTTGTGTGCTCGGATCGGGTTGCGCTTTACGTAAATGCAAACCAGGCTTGAACAGCAGGTGAGGCTTCACCTGCATCGGCACAAGCTTCTCTTTAGGCTGATCTGCAAGAAATTCGTCGATATTCTCTTCGATTTCCTTCACTAAGCTTGAATCGACGTTGTTTGTGCCGCATGGACAGGTTTTCACGTCTTGTAGCTGTTCTTTCAGCCAGTCCATGAGATTGTTCAACACTCCGGATCTGAAACAGAAAATACGAATTAATAGACTCTGAAATGAAATTCTAATTGATCTCCGAATGGAATCGATCACTTACTCTCCGTCGAATAAGTCCTTCTCCGGGATAACTTGGCCAATATTCTGTGAAAGTCGTTCGAACAAATCAGGATACTTCGTCATATAATCGCGTGTCAAGTTGACTACTTTGGTACTGTAGAGCCATTGGCCATTCTGTTTTCGAGTATAGCCTACTATCTATAACGAGAGAAGCGTGATGTGTAATATACCGAATACGTACTTCTCCGAACGTTCGAATAGTCGATCGCTTACTTCCTCGTTTCTCTTATTGAACTTCAAGTTTAAACCGATATTATGCTTGATCTCTTTCTGACTCATGTTATCGAAGTTCGGCTTCACGTAAATCGTTCCTGTCACTCGGCTGAACATATGACTACTTATGCCTAATCTCTGAGCAACCGCGGTCCCTGACATGTATTTAGTTCGAAACTTTTGATTGGTTGGTTTTATCGCTTCCCGCGACGGTTCCGGACTCACGTTTACCGACACTCTGATTCTACCTGACTTCTTCGAGACCGCTGGCTCGACCACCTATTAAAAATTAATTTGTTTCTTAACATAAACACGTTCGATAGACAGAAGATCGAGTTCAGATCCGCGTACCGTGCCCATTGCGCCATAGTGGGGATGTCCCAACATGAAGCATACATTTCCTGGCACGAAAATATCATCGACGGTCCTGTATATTGCTTCGTTAGACTCATGAACAGTTATGTCTTTCACTATCGTTTGGTAGGCATAAGTAACCGGCGTGACCGACCATTGTTTCTCGAAAAATATTTTCCCTTGAGGATCGAATACGTATTTGCTTCCAATCAGTGGTCGTGCATGAATTAAGATGCTTATTTCGCCTAGATCTACACCCAGACGGCCTTTATACCTAAAAATGTAACGCGTGTTATGATTTTATTAAAAATTTCAAGCGGCCAATAATTATACCAATCGTCAAACTTACGCCTCCGTGATCTGTTTCGCCTGACTGATCCATAGCTTGTAATACACACCCTTCAGCTCCTCTTCCCTCATGTTCTCAGGTGAATAACCCATTTGGTGATCGATTAAACTTAACTTTGTTTCGTTTGTCAAAACAGCTACCACTTGCGCTTCTGTTAGAAAAGGCCACTCCACATATACAGTCTTACCTATCAATTCAGACGCCGAGCATATTAAATCTTTCTCCGGCGACGACGGTGGAACTATGTGTAATATCATATTATCCTTGTACGAGTGGTGCTGGAACACTTTGACCTGTACAGCAATATATAATATATATATATTTAGCTTTGTCAGTCTATATACACTGGCGTAAAATAAAAGCTTCACCTTGGCCTTCTCCAAACTGGCAGTATGCTTTATATATTTCACCGTAGGGAAACCAGGACAATATATATCTAATTTTACATTTGGATGCAGTCCTTTTATTAATTTTGATCGTGGAACAAGTATATCTTCGGGATTGATTAACAACAGCTCCGCATGGTTGTGCGAAATATCGGGGAAATATTCTGGTGCTTTATAAGCACCTCTATCCTCATTTGTGTAAAAATACAAACACATTGGTCCATGTGTGTTCCTCGCGAGTTCCTCAGGGGTTAATTTCAAATAGTGGGGTGTCATAGCTGCAAAATATAGTGAACAATTAGGTCTTTTCACAGTGTAGGAAAATTAACTAAGAGAAATCCTACAGTGTGAAAAATTAACTTCTTTATTTCTAATTCTAAACGGCACAAGCAAACACGTCCATTGCCTTCTTCAGCTACACAAAGAATGATCCCGAGGACCGGGATTTCCTTGTTTTAGGACATTTTAGGTGAAAGCGTGCTCTCTTGAACTATCAGGTTTCTATGAAATGCGCTGACTGTCTCTTATAACAGGGAGCAAAGTCCGTGAAACTAGTTCCACTTACCGCCCACAAGAAGTTCCTCGTCTATAAACGGAAGAAGTACAACAGCCTCCCATTCTTGCTGTTTACCGTTTAAATCCGTGAAAAACTCTTTCGGATAATACTCAATTATGGGGGATTTCTCGTCGGTTAGTAATGACTGAAACCCCTCTGGTAGTAATTTTCTACTGAACGGTGGCAGTACGGCCAGTAGCTGTTCAAACGGTAAAAATGGTCTCCCTAAATCAAACTCTAATTTCAAATCCTTGAAATTCCTTATGTCTGAAATGTAAGGCGCGTAGTGGTACGGATAATACCACGACCAACTGCAACATCCATTATAGTAATAGTTTAAATTCCATTGTATAGCTCTGACATACGCTTCAGCTTGTGTCCGTAGGAACTTCCTAGAATCATTTTATGCATGTAATTCAGATTTGCGCAAAAATTATTTCAAATAACGACTAAAAATAAAAATTTCATAGACTTACTCGTCTATATTGTCACATTCTAGTTTTTGCCTGTAGTAGTCCTTTTTATGTTGGATAAATTGCGGGTTATACATTTCGTCGTCAGACACTTTGTTGTCATCATCGTCGTCATCGTCGTCGTCGTCTTCGTCAGACCTTTCTTGCCACTATATTAAAAAGTATTAAACGAAAGGTTCTGTGGGTAATCATGTAGGACATCTCTAAGTAAATACCACCTCGCCAACTGCCATCTCAACAGGGATACAGAAAGGATCAAGTTCATCGTCTTCTTCTCTTTCCAAGGGAGAAATAACAACGTCGCCATCTTCTTCCATTATTCTACAGATCGTTTTATCGCACTCTGTGAAACGTTTTCCCATTTTATTTTCAAGCTCCGTTATATCACCATGTTGCAGCGAAAACTGAAGAAGGTCGAAATGACTGAGCCTTTCCATTAATTTCTCGAATCTGTCTAACCTTAGCGTTCCCGTATCGTTTATGTATCCTACAATAAAACTGCAGTTTTAAGTAATATCTGAAAGGTGTTTCATTTTCGTAAACATTGTGCGTTTTTTTTCTGAACTGCACGTATATACCTTCTAATGTTGGCAATACGTCCATGTACACCTGGTACAATATGGAATGTGCTCCGTGTGCAATATGTAAATTTGGCAAATGCGGAACAAAGTCATTCCCTACTAGAAAACCCATCAAAACCCAATCGTCGATAATCTTCTCGATATCGTAAGGGAATGGCAGTTTTTCTTTCAACGAAGAGAACTCGTGATCTATATACTCTCTTAAAAGAGATAAATGAAAGAGACAGAACTTTGTCTCTTCCGGAGTTTGAATTGTCGATTGTTTTTTACCAAACTTCACTTCCTCCCTTAGTAGTGTAAAATATGGTTCGTGAGTGCATAAACCTAACATTATTAAGTCTGCATCTAGACCATATAAACAATGTCTAGTATTTGGATCGTAGTCCGGTTGAGCCTTCATATAACGAATATAATCCATTATTTTATGTTCTCCTTCTCCCGGGACCTGGAACAATATTCGTGTATTAGCATATTCCTATAACCATCCGTTTTCCTACTTGCATATCTCCATACCCGAGATCCACTAAGTATAACTTTGCACTTCTGCCAATGCACATCGGTCGAAATCTTATGCGAAATAAAATATTTCAACTGTTCATCCAACTTGGCCATAAACAACGTTCCTGGGGTTATACAATTTGAATCGAATCTGTCTTTTATGTGTGCTTCACCATCTTGGTCCTTTGCTTTAGCTTCTAGCACCTCAGATTCTTTCGCGACTCTGAAACGTCTACTCCTCTGTTGATTAATTTTTGCTCTTGGTGCCACACCATCGATCGATATGAAAAACAACTTTTGTGGGTCTATTATATTAAATAAAATTTCAATGTAATGAAATATATTTTTGAATATAGTCTCCTCTGTGATACGAAATGTGATGTCAACGTCGTTGGGATGCGAGCACCCATGTATGATACCATTCACGTCTAAATATAAATTATCGAACACTGGTATCTGTGAACAATGAAATAGCCATTATACTCGTTGGTACTAACTAAGAAGCGAACAAAATTATAATAACAATTGGATAACAGTCTAATAACATATTGATCACCATGCGAAGAAATAAACAACGATACGACCCGTTAAAAACGAGAAACAATTCGTAAAAAAAAATCGTACGCACACGAGGAACCATAAGGCGCACATTGTTTGTTTCGTCTTTCGTTAATTACCTGATAGTCCTTTAAAAATTGGCAGACGCAAGGATATCTTTCGCTTATGTATCTAAAGAACTTCGGTACCCCCATTTTAATAGCAAAGTTCTTCTTTCAATAGTTTCAAGATTCTGTGTGACTTGCACTATGAAAACTGAGAATTTCTTATCAACAGACTTTTTACAAACACTGAAAAACTGTGTCCTTAACTTTAACTTTATCGACTTTGCTTCAATGTGTTTGTACATAAATCGTTTTCGAATAGAAAGGAAACTTCGGTACAGGTAACGCAGCAAGGTGAACAATGATAACTCGCGTTCTCTCTATCTCTAAAATGAAAACACCGAGTGACACCAGTGACACCGACGACATACGTCGGTGATGAAACCACCAGATTGCCAACCTTACGGGACATCGTGATCTCCCAAAAATGTTGCTGTTTTCTTATGCCATCTAGAATATATTGTGGCCGGAGTAAGAGACAGAAGGCCGGCAACGCTGTCTCGTCGGTGCAGAAGGCCACTGAGGAGATTTTCGGCCGCAACGACTCGTTACCGGTCGGTCTTGGACCCATTGGACCCAATTGCCTATGTCGCTGAATAATACAGAGGCTGGCAGTCTTTAATCGTATTTAGTCAGTGGTTGAACAGTAGCGTTTTCGAAGTTACTATAGAATCGATAAAGAAGTTCAGAATGGAAGCCAGTCATAAACAGCTTATTTATCTTCCTAATAATCGTTCGCCTCGGCTATTTACGACACAGAAAAAATCATCCTGAAATTTCGCGGAGGTATTGCCGAAATTCCATTTGAATCGCAAGTTTGTCGGGTGTAGTCGAGTGTGCACTGATTTTCCAGGCAACTGGTCTCGTTCACGATTTATTTTCTAATACCGCCGAGGACTTAACCTCAAGTAGTATTGGAATAATATTGACAGAAAACATTTCGTTTTATTTGTTACACGTACTGATAAGGTCGCGTGACAGTGTTTTCGATAACTATAAAACGAAGAGGGTACTCGTTAAGTGTCACCAATACAATTAACGCGTTGGTAAATAATCTCGCTCTCTAACTTTACGGCGTTTTATTCTTAGTTGCAGATGATCAATGTTGGAAGGATGGTATTGTCGTTCAATCGCAAACAACAATGCGGATGCAGAAGACGATGACGAGGACAGTCCAGAAGAGGAAGTGCCTAATTAC
The DNA here is from genome assembly GCA_028454225.1 of Lasioglossum leucozonium. Lineage (NCBI taxonomy): Eukaryota > Metazoa > Arthropoda > Insecta > Hymenoptera > Halictidae > Lasioglossum > Lasioglossum leucozonium. Next base: position 7,210,092 of record CM052218.1, read on the forward strand.
AAGGATCAGTATCGGAATCTTAAGAGGAAATTGAAGTTTTTAATTTATGTACGTGCATCCACGATGAAAAATATGTCAAACCTTCCGAGTCTCTTGTAGAATTATTTAATGCTTAATTTTAGGAGAACGAGTGTTTCCAAGAAGCTCTGAGATCCACGCAAAGGAAGCTGCTTAAAGTTAATAGAGATAAAAGTTTTTTATTGGATCGTTTATTGCAGTACGAAAAGGTAGACGCTTCGTTTAGCGAAAGTGATGAAACGGAATCATCCGATGAAGAAGTCGCACGTCTGGATACCTCGAAAAGGTATATGGACAAAAGCTACTCTTTTTCTTAACGAACCTGTACCAATGAATTAAACTGTTCTTCTAGGAAAAAGATGGAGATGAGCATTAGCAATCACACTTCGCACCACATGCCAACAGTAACAAAATCATTCAACGCTGCTAAAAAGAAAAAGCCCACCCCTAAAGTTACAAAATCAAACAGTACACCTATAGTAAGTTGTAGCGTAACGATATTGGTTATAACAATTGTATAATGCTTGTGTACTTGTCCAGGTACAATCGTCCAATAATATAGTACCAATGTCTTTAATGTCGGACGGTCATATGACGCCAGAAGAAGTGGAAAGGCACTTGGAGTCTCGTCAGACATATTTGGAACTAGTACCGGAGAAAGCACCACCTACAGTTCCGACAGAGATGTTTAGCAATGATCCTTCCCTGGATAGGTGAATAATTGCCTGAAAATACAAATTGTAATCGTCGAAATGTCTATATTAATAAGATTTTGCTCACAGCGAATCTAACGAAATCGGAGAATTGGAAACATCTCCCAGCAATATGGGTGAAGATTGTCTCAGCGTAGATATGATGGCTGAGTGACACACATTCGTTTATAGTTTAGCGGTTAATTACAAATTGCACATAATTACGTATTGCGTTAATATTATCTCATTCGGCTAACTTAACTGTATTCTTCGTAACATAATACAAATTTTTATACACGTAAGAAAGGAACAATTCCATACAACTCCTTCACTTCTTTCCTTCGTCTTTATGCCTTTCCTTCTGTACAAATACATTTAGCGTTCCGGTATTACCGAAAGCTCTGCTTTTATTGGTGGTAAAAGACAAGTACAGTAAAAATTCTATTCGATCTCGAAAATAGACGAATAATCTATAAATACAATGTATCACAAGTTGAACAGTTAATGGACAGTCTTCCGCTCGTCAGCGGCGATCAGTTACCCACTAGGATGCTCGTCTTTTAATCGATATCTTCCCCCGACTCAATTGGGATATGTATATTCGCACTTTGCTCCCGTCCGACACTTTCTTCACCCAGATCTATCGATCGAGAAGATTAATGCAACAATAAAACATAAATGTGTTAAATCTCACGATTATTTACTTACAGCCTCGGTTCCGATAGCGGAAATGTTTGCTGCGAATCTCGACAAGTCTTTCCCCTCCACATAGACCGGCTGGCCGCGGTGAAACCTGTAATTATCCGACATATATTATCGGCTCGAAACTTTCAACAAAATAAATTACCATCGCCTCTCGTGTAGAAGTTTTCCGTCTTCTATCCTAGTCTCTACTAGTGGCGTCTCGGAAGCTGGAGGAATATGTTGCGAAGGTATATTTACTGTATTATAATGTGGAAAAACCGCTAAAATTAAAGGAATGTCGTTAAACCATGCATAATGACTTGGAATTTCCAATCAGTACCTGGTTTTCGAACAGTAGGCAGTACTTTACCCCGGCTAATAGCTTTTAAATCACTTTCGATATCTTTTTCATCTAAGAGATAATTCAACTGTGCCGGAGGAGGTTTCCTGCGTTTTTCTACCTTCTCTGGAACAGGATCATTGGGCCTTCTACGCAGTTTTCGTGTCATTACAGGCTTCACCTACAAAATAGCTAAGTCAGTACATACACGCTAGAGCAGAGTTACAATCAAGAAATGCCTGTTTTATTATTTATACCTCCATCGAGTCGCCTGTGAGCTCCATAGTGTGTCGATCGCTCTCTATCATCTTCCTCTTCTCCTCCATGTCGGTCAGTAAGTTCTCCTTCAAGTCTATTTTCTTTTCTTCGAATTCCTTCACCGCCGCTCTCTTCTCCAATATGTAATCTCGTTCTACCGACTCGGTCAAATAGTCCCGGTAAATTGTGTTCAACCTTAGCCTGCGAATGAAATTTGTTCAATGCGATTCATGCGCAGACCAATTGCAACCGTACTCGTAGTTGTAAATTTTCAACCTTTCTTTGTACTGGGCCTCCAAGCGTTTCAACTTGCGATTATACTCGGGATGGGTGCCATCCTTCAATTGCTGCAGTTGTTTCTTCAAACTGACCAATTTTTCTTGATATACTCTAAAAAATGATATGTATCATTGAACAGATCGGATCGAGATATTTCAATCGTTCGACTTACTGCTCCTTTATCTCTGTGTACTCTTCAGACTTTCCCAAGTCGGTCTCACTTGCCTCTTCAGTATCTACAAATATGTATAATTCGTGAACAAAACGTCGAATCGTTGTTTATATCCTATTAGGCGGTCGTTACCTTCGTCACTCTCATCTTGTTCCTCCGCGTCGCGATCGTCTTCCAAATACTCCTCGTTATCTTCGTCAAGATCATAATCGTCCTGACCATACATGGTCGAAAACGGTGAATCTTGATACGACATTTCAAAACGAAATAATCATTTCTTCAATCTCGCTCAAGGGAACAGTACTGTGCCTAAATAAACATTGCTCCGGATAGAGGTTAGTCAGCTGGCAACTGCAAGTTCACTTGTATCTTTTAGCGTGTATTCTTTAATAATTCATACGTATGGACAGTATTGAATAACGAACATATAAACAAATAGGCAAGAATTCTTTCGTGTAAACGCACAAAAATATCATTCAAATGTCACTTCTACTCGTTCATTTAGAGACATAAAGAAATTGCATAAAAAGTTCACGGGGGTTCTATTCAGTGCGGCTAGCTGATTCCGCCAGGAAATCATTCAAGAACTAAATGAAATGCAATTACTTTCAAATGGCTGTACACCTATCGAAAAGTGTATACTTTTTGCTTTAATTTGAGCCCTCGAAAATTAACAAATTACAAAGGGAAAGTATTGAAATGTTAATTTTATTCGGGCGCGAATGATTCTTGCCGCTTTTATGTGTATAAACGTACGTACAGCGCCAAAACATACAACGGGAAAACACGTAAACTGCTAGCCAAATGTTACCGACAGAGCAAATCAGATCAGCACTAGTGGCGCCGCTCGCGGCGAATTCTAGAAGCTCTGTCCAGCTTGCCAAAATTACCGACATTTGAGAATCCTGTCAAATCGTTGAATCCAGAGGGAGAACTGATCGCGCAATCGTCGGTGGTTTCGACACAGTTTATATATTGATTATTTCATGATAAAATGCCAAATTCTTTGAAATTATCCTGTTCATTCTTTCCATATACATGGCGCATCCGCTGACCCCCCTCACCCTCTTGTAAGCCAAGCGTTGGCACTGTCGATGAGCATAGCTTGTACATCTTTTAAAAATTTGACATCATAGTGTACTTCAGTTGATTTCATCTTTCAAACAGGGAAAATTATCTACGCCGGGTCTATATGTATATATGGTCTAAATCTGCGATCATCATTCCGGGGTTTACTGGCTGAACGGAAGAGAAAGGAGGGAAAATTAAAGCTTCGTTTCTCATCTCGGATCTGCGACAGACATTTCTCAGAGCATACCCTATGCCAGAGGTGGGGAACCTTTTCATTATTAGAGGCCACATAATAAAGGAGACCGCTATAATTTTTTATATTTCACTGTTGAAATTTTTATTGTTAATTTTCAAATTGTCGTAATCTGTATGATTAAATATTAATTAATATAAGAGCTAGCTTTTATGAAGGCCGCGCAAGACTCGATATCGTCATACTTTAATTAAAATCATTTTCTGATAAATATACCTTTCACAACTATTATTTCAGTTTTGTTCCGCATTTGTTTATTGCATATCGCCTAATTCTATGTCTAACCTACTATTACTCTACGATTTATCATCGCGATATTCGCAGTCGGGGCGTCTCATTATTCTTAGGAAACAGGAATCGTTGCGAAAAATGCGAGCGCGACCGATCCGCCCTCTTCGCGCAGTTTCCGTCCAGGAGGAGCAATGCGTCCGGAGGTCGGAGCCGCAAGATTCCGCCTCGTGTGGGCCGGCATGATCGTCGGTCAAATCGTGGCCGGATTTCGCTGTAAAATTCGCGATACAGATGGCGGCATTGCGCCGGTTTGCGGTGTGTCGCGGTGCCACGCGTGCCGTCGGTCGAACGGAATCGTCGTCCCGTTGCCGGCTCGTGCACATCTCGTTCTCCGGCGGGCTGTGCGCGTGCGAGTACGTACACGGTTATTGTACGTACACCTTGGCACGTACACAGACGCACGTGTCTCGAGCCGAGGGGTCCCTGAAACCCTCCCGGCTGATCTCCCGCGAAAAGACGACGGTTTCAGCGACGACCTGTCGTGTCGGTTCGCCCGAGTCCGAGGCCCGTGCACACTGCACACCGTGATCTCGCGTGTAGAAGAACAAAGTTGTTGCGCGAATACACGCGTCGAGTACACGTCTCGATCGACCGGTCTCGGCTCGGGAGCGAGAGCCCGCACAACGATCCGACGTACGTATTCGCGAGTGATATCGTTTTCTTCTCGTGTCTCTCCGGTGCTCTTCTCGTCTGTGATTTCGTCGAGACGTCCTCTCTCTCTCCCTCTCTGTCACTCTCGGTGTCTGGGAATCAGACCAGCAGATACATCTCAGCGATCCTCCATAAGGTATTTATTCCGTCGTGGCCGTCGCACAGCTGACAGATACGTGACAGACGTACTGGCTCCTCTGTAAATTACAATGGTCTCTCGCGTGACTGTTCCGAACAATTATGGCATCAACGTTCACGGATAATACACGTTGGTCGAAACGTTATACGATGTCTCTCATTGTCAGAGAATCGACTGTCGATCGGCTGGCGATCGGTGAAAATAACGTTGTCCGGTCGATCGACGAGTTTCGTACATACCGGGTGGCCGGTGATCGGTCCGAAGCTATGTATCTCGAGATTGGTCGGTGCGCGTTCGCACCCTGCGGGACCGTGCGCGTCGCGCGTACGCCAGGTGTGCAGACCGGTGACAATCTTTGAGAACGGAACGGTTTCGGTGGGCAGCGCCGGGCCGCGATTCCTCGCGTTACGTCCCTGGCCCCCGTCGGGTCGCGATGGAGGGACGAACGCGACGACGCGACGTCGAGCCGGCCGGGCCGTAGAGGAACGAGAGAAGGCACACAAGCACCGGGTGTGCGTGCGAGGGCAGTGATCTCTCTCAGGGAGCGGCGACCTGACATATACTATTAGATTGTCCACTAACTTCTCGCGGTGTCTCGCAGTTTCCCGAAACGTTTGTTTTCCCCGCTGTTCCGCTCTGGTACGCGCTACGAATCTTAATGGTGATTCGCCTGCGAAAAGAAATACGTAAATGGTACGAAAACGGTACTAAAAAATAAATCGTTTCAACGGTTACCGTGTTCGTCGGTCATCCTATGTATAATTAATTTTCCTATCGGTCGAGCAGTTCGCCGTTCAAGCTCGTCGATTAATCGCACATCCGGAGAGACGGAGGAATCGTATAGCCAATTGTGAAAGGAGGGATCGTTGTTGGCTGGCTGTTCGGCTGCTGTACCTGGCTACCAAAGCCGGCGAGGCCGGTAGACATTGCAGCGCGAGCCGATCAACTTTTCCGCCCTGCGGTGCGGTACCGGGACGGGTCGGGACGGGACGGGGCGGGGCATTTCCAGTTGCATCGCTAGAGCGAGAGGAAATTTTTCCGGCGGTTGTGCGTTGGCCCAACCCCACGGACGCGCAGGGAGTTTCCAACATGAATGGCAGAGGCACGGTGCGTTGTGTGCAGCCAGGCAGGCTGCAGCTAGGCGCTGCAGTAGGCTTGTGGGCCAAGGTTCTCTCTCTCTCTTTCTTTTTCTCTCTCTTCTTCTCCTTTCTTTTTACTCGACATACCATCTCCTTCCTTTTCAGCTCCTCTTTGTCTTCGGTGTTCTCTTTATCCCTGCCACTTTCGCAGCCGGCGTAATTTTCATCCTTCGTCCCAGGACTCCAAAGACAATGGACGGCCATCTAGGAGAGAAGTTAACGCGTCCCATCGGGATCGTTCCAGAAAGGACACGCGTTGCGAGACGAATCGCGGAGTTCGGCGATTTAGCGATTGTCCGGCCGAGCGCGTCTCAATTCCCGGATGCAGATGCACCGGGAACGCAGGGCCCGTGCGGAGAGCGGGCGGGCCCCGCTCAAGCTCCCCCGGGACGGCAACAGGCGTGGCCCTTTCCCCGCGGCGGGATTTTTCATCGGTGGCCCACCTGGTCTCTCATTGGTCGGGCCTGGTAATCCGAATTTTCCGGACGCGGCCCCGCGCCTCCTCCCGAATTTCACGCCTCTGATTTTCTTCCGGGTAAAAGCGCGTCGATTTGTAAGAAGAAGCGCAGGCTCAAGTATCCGTGAGTGGCTGTGCGCACATTCCCGAGCACGATCAACGACGGTCGCGGAATAGTGGATTTTTCTAAAAACAAAGAAATTGTGACAAAAATCAGCTTAGTTAGAAACAAATAAAATAATTATTGTCCCATTTTTCATACTTATCGACCATCGCGGGCCGTCCTCGCGAGACGGCTAGGTTGAGGTTGCCGCAGTCGGTTTCTCGTCGTCTCTCGGTCGTCTAGCCGGGCCAAGGTGGATACGTTAGGCGAGCGTACACCGTGGACGAAGCGCACACATGCGAACGCGAGCGCGAGCGCTCGTTGCAACCTGACGGCCAGCGAACGCAGTCCTCGAGGGGAAATTGACGGAACGGCGTGCATTCAACCGGTATTACTGCACGCGCGCTTGTATTCTGCGTGATGTAGTCAGTGGAAAGAGCCGATCCTCTGAGAGGATATCCACGCCGCTCTCTCTCCCTCTTTTTCTCTCTCTCTGCGAGCTTGATCCATCCTAGGGAGCTCAGGAGTTCGCCTGTTGTCCTAAATATATTTTTTAGCCGCTTCCCGACGCGGGCCTGGGACTCTGGAATCAGAGACGATCGGGATTAGATACACGGTCATACTCCGGAGCGACGTTCCAATCGGTTGTTTTTCCAATTTCGAGAACCAAGGACACGAGTCTGGCTGTTCGAACGGACGTCTATCGCATGCGACAGTATCTGGAAGGTCGTCGGAGACAGAACCTCGAGTTTCAAGGGACCACCGGTGTACAGTCGATGGGGACCGATGCGGGGGCGTCGACGACGACGACGACGACGGCGCGTCGATTCAAATCCAGGGTACAAACGGCCCTGTGATTTCCGTGCGTCGTCCGAACAAAAAGGATAAAAACATCACGGTGAAATTTTGAAATCGCACCCCGTGTCTGTAGAAGAAATATACACTGAAGAGGTTGGAAACAGAGGCTTCGAGAGGGGGAGACGATGAGTAGCAACCGAGGGGCGAGGAGCAGAGAGGGATACAGGCAAAGAGAGAAGGAGAAGTTCCTTTGCGTCCGCGGGGCTTCGGTGTCAACAGGTTTTATTTTTGCTCCGCGAAAAGGCCAAGGTCCTCTCCTGCCCCTACCGTGCATACCCGACAGTCCCCTGCCCCCTCTTACCCTCGCGCCTAGCCCGTTTCCCTCGGCCTCCCGTTCCCCTCCATCCACGTCCTCCGTGTCTGCGTCTTCTCGACAAGTGGGGAGACTCCCGGGGGATGTTACGAAGAACCTTCTGGATTAATACCCGCGCGTTTCGGGAGAGTATGGTCCCTTGAAAATCTCTCTCTCTCTCACTCAGAGAACCAGCTCACTGAGATAACTTTCTGACGTCTTCCTTTCTCTCTTGCTGTCTCCTAGCTGGCTGCAACCGATGCAATTGGACCCTGAGAGATCAGTCGTGGTGCATTCGGGAAAATTTATGCAGAACAACATCTTCGGTCCTGAATCGCTCCTCTGTTGTTCTCAGCGCGCGGGGAACCATAGTCTGTCCAACGAGACGACGCAGCAAACGTAAACGTAGCCGCTAGAGTGCGATAGAGTTACCCTTCTCAGACAGTTGGCAAAGGACGCACGGCTGGTACCTTACCGCCCTGTCTCGTCTCGTCTCGTTCGACGGAGTATAGGTTTTCGTCGACGTCCTTGTCTACGTCCGCCGAACGAGACGAGTCAGTGGACCAGCAGCAGTCATTCCCGCTGATTACATCTGGGATGTGTAACTTGAACTCTGTCGTACTCGAGCGAGTACGTTTGTTTACTGTCTGATCTCGTTGGACGACGTATGTATCGGAGCTCGTCGCGCACCCTGCTCGAGATTCCGCGAGATTTGGGTCCCGGAGGAAGGGCGAGCGATAAATTTCGCAGAAAGAAGAGAGGAGCCTCACGCGGAGCCACAGGCTCCCGTCCGCGTCGCAGACATTGTCGAAGGAAGATCGGCTCTCGTGAGACGATCGCCCCTTCCGGCGCACAGTGGGAATATTCCGGTATTTCGGCGGCCGAAGGTCTATAACTTTTCAACGGACGAAGATAATCCCTTCTTTCCTTCGATAAAGTTCAAGCGTTCTCCGTTGCTCGGATGACGTTATGTACGTTATTCGCATTAAATAACGCCTAATTCATATTAACCGCCATCCCACGCGAAATCCGGACACTTTCTCGAGTATTTTATTCAAATTCGAACACGTCGTGGTCTTCGAGAGACGTACGAACGAAAGGATTTGTCGGTATCTTGAAAATTGTTGATTTCGCAGACGTGTAAAAAAAAGCGTCACCGTTTTTTTTAAAATTTTCATTAAATCGTAAGACTGGACCTAACAAACCGATGGTAACGAGTTTTTAGGAGCTTAAAACATACGAGTATCTACTGAAAATATTATCAAGTGAAAAAACCGTTTTTCTTTTTCACCATTAATATTTTGCAATTGTTGTATCAAACAAACGCGACAAAAATTCTCTTGTATTCGTCGGTGGTATAGACGAAGAAATTAGCCGACTAATTTTCTTTTCTTTTATTTGTTTCTGGAAACACCGAAAAATTGACTTTCGGCCACTGCATCGGCCCTTTTTTCCCCGCTGTGTGCCGGCGGAGATAGATAGGAGGTGTACGCGACAAAGAGGAGCGCGAGGGCTGTGGAGGGAAGACAATGCGCAGCGTTGGACGAAGGGAGACACAGACTGGTGCAAGTATACGGAACGAAGAAAAAGAAGTACGAGAACACGCCTGGAAGGGAAAGAGATCGAGCAGTCTAGCTCTGTGTGTCTCGGAGGGAGAATCGAGTGAGGCGGAGAGTGGTAGCGATGGGTTCGAGACCGGCGTTGCGAGAAGAAGTCTGTACGCTTCCCTCTCCACCTTCGGATTCCCCTCTCGCGGCTCTATGCACGAGGCGCGTATCGGTGGCAAGAGAGGGGACACGTGACGTCACATTGATCCCACTACTAGGAGAATTCTAGCCACATTTAACGGTGGAAGGGGAGTATAACGTTTCGAGGGGAGTACGCGCCGTTTGGTTCGCGAGACGTTCCCGACGGAGACAGAGGTTTCGAATCGCACGAACGCAAGAACACAGCGACGATCTCGCGACGGAGCACAGCAGCGAGAAGGCGTGGTTACCGTGCCCTCGACGAGAGCCGGGAGCGAGGGCAATGCCCCACGGGGCAGCTTTGGTGTTGCGGGAGGAGATTATTGCTACGGTTCGCTGTACACCAGCGATTGGAATTTCGATTGTTCGAGGCCGCCTTCGACGAGGGCAGGGTAGAAATTGTTCGGAAACTGGCGAGAGACGAAACGAACGGCGCCCATCGCTAGACAAAGTTGCGGAGACCGTCTTGGTTGAGGGAGGAAGACGAAGGAACGAACGAACGAACGAACGGGGATGAGAACGCGCGGGACGGACAAGGACGGATAGATAATCAAAGGAGCGAGCGAGGCAGGGTGGAGAGACGGGACGAGAGACCGGCGAAACGGCGGGACGAGACGGTTTCGCCGGGTAGATTGGAGCGAGATGGCGGCGAGCCGTAGCCGAGAGAGGGGATCGCGGGGACAGGGGAGAGCCAGAGTGCAGCGGCCTGGCCGCCTATACTCCGCGCGACTATAGGCGGTCCGGCTAGGCTAGAGTCCGCGTATAATGTATTCTCGAATATCGTGCACTCTCTCGTGATCAATATAAGCGGCGACGCGGGCCGGAGATGCACGAAGACCCACCTCCTCCTTCCTCGGCCCGCCTGGACGATGTTTTTTCTTGCGGAGTGCAACGCACGCTGGATCGCGAGAACTGCACTCGCTCGCTCGTTGCTCTCCCTCCCTCCCTCCCCGCGTCTCGTCCCCTCGTCCCCTCCTTTCCTGCTCGCTCTTTCACCCTCGATTATCCGTGACAGTGTCGAACAGCGGTGATCGAGGGAGAGATGCGGGGCGGGGAGGTGGGGGGCAACAATGCAACGGGAAAGAATGAATATTATTAGTACGGGTTGTTGCTGCATACGAAATTCTAGTTTCTTTCCCCTGTCTATTATCCGAATTTTGCGCGCTTTGCCCTCTTAGGTGCTAAACGGTCATTTGTAATTTTCGTACGTGATTCTCGCTCGGTTAATTTCGTGGTCGCGATACAACACGCCAATGTAATTAGGCGGTTCGACCGTGCAACGACTATGCTACCATGCGCGTTCATCGGTTCGGACGATTCGCATCCCTGCGACGGGACGAGGCGAGAAGAAACGAGACGAGACGTTCGATCGAGCGATGTTCGCTCGGTACGAATCAAAGTTTCATCAGCGCGAAACCTTCGCCAACATTCGGCCCTTGTGCTTATTGACTCCTGGGGCCGCGTGTTCTCCCGCAGCCAGCCCCTTGATCAACCTTTCGAGAGTAATGAAGCCTGTGACGACAAATATTTAACGTAGCCGGCCTCTTCGCCGGAGATACGCTTTATGATCCTTCGCCTGCCGATGTTCACGGCCGATTAGTTTCGCGCGAGACCCCGTGTACCCAGTCGGTCGACTGTCTTGGTGAAAGAGCATGAATCAACGGCGGAGAGCTCACACCGTGTTCGCGTCGTCGTCGTCGTCGTCGTCGACGAGGACAACGTCTCACGGACTCCTCTTCTCGAAATCAATAGAGAATCCCGGCGGTAATCTCCCCCGCGCTTTCGATTCCTCGGTTCTCGATCTCGAGACCGCCTCTACGCGGCTCGGTGCGTCTCGACTCGTCTCGGCTCAGCTCGGCCGCGCACCGGTCGTCGTTCCCTTTCCGTTTCAAGATCGGCGCCGTGAAACCAGGGGCGATGAGGAGTAGGAGGAGGAGGAGGAGGAGGAGTACAAGAAGAAGAAGCAGAGGGGGTAAACGGGGAGAGGGAGGCTGAGACGCCGCACACACGGAACAAGGAGATAAAGATTCGGAGGTAGAGAAAGAAAATTGCCGGATGGCAGACCTGGTGGTGCACGTTCCAGAAAACTGGCCGCCATGCCGGCCTCCGCCGCCCCCACCATAACGCTGGAACGCGCGTTATATGCAGCCCGGCCACCGAGAGATATTGTTCGTTGCACTTTTCAAGCTGCTCGAGCTGCTCTCCTCTCCGCATGTGTGCACGCGGCGATCGTACGCACGCATCCATCCATCCATTCGAGATATCCTCGAGAAAACGGAGTGGTCCGGAGAGTGCATCCGTGCATCCGATAGTCCTCGACGCGTTCATCGAAATTCCAAATGGCGGCCGTCCAGCGGGACCGTCTCCTCCCGAGGATCCAAGGATCCTATTCGCGTGACTGCGGACGCGTTCGCGGACACTGAACGTTGAAAACAGAGACGTTAGGGGATTAAGTGGGCATTTTCTAAGACCGTCGGCTGATTTTGCTAAGACGACCTTTGATAAGATGACTTTGGGAGGCGAGGGGGGACGGACGGGGTGGTTAACGGGCTCTCTCCCTCCCACTCGTTGCAACGAGCTGGCAACGCCATTGGCAAGCGGCAACGCTGTTCGACGGTAGAAGGGCGGGTGGAAGGGGAAGGTAGGGGGGCAAGATCGAGACTATACAGGGGTCGGCGATCCCCTACTGGTTACGCCACTGGCTGTGAATTTCGCACGGGTAGAACTGTGTGCGAACAGGGACGGATGGAACGCGACGGACCACCGGCTGAAGGGGGTGAGAGAGAGAGAGGGAGAGAAAGAGAGATGAACGGGGTGCGACGCGTCTGTGAGAGCGCGCATCGGTGTGTTCGTGTTCGTAGGACGATGCACACGCGCATGCGAGCGAACGAGAGAAAGAGAGACGGAGAGGGCAGCCATGTGCGCCCGAGAGACAGTCTCTCTACCACGGCTAGGAACGTTTCGGTTCGTTCTCCTTCGCGCCGAATTCGTGCTAGCGTGTAAGTACGTTTACCCCGTCGATAGCTTCCCCCTCCGCCTCTCACCGCCGCCCTCGCCCCACCGGAATCACCGTCCCTCCGGTTTCTCTCTCTCTCTCTCTTTCTCTCCCCCGGCGACTTTCCACCCCCGCGGAAAAGCAAATTCTCTCCGTGTCAGTGAACCCGGCCGTCTGACCCCGTCGTGTCGGTTTTTCCGCACGAGGTGCCTCGACCTCGTCCGGAAGTAAAAATGAGAGGACCCGGAGGCAGGCAGAGGCAGGCTTCTTTCTCTTCGCTCTTTTGATATCTGTCGTTTCTTTCCCGTAGTACATCTCCTTGGCCCACGTATTCGCAACCGTCTAGGCACACCCGAGCATACATACACGCATACATATACCCCGACGCTCTACCGAGGACATCTACGAGAGCTCCAGAGGTAAGGAACACCGTCGAGATTCGTGCATACAGGCTGGGCGTACTTGGTCCGGCGTTTTCCATGAAATATTCTTCTGTGTCCAGGTCGAACGGGAGCGTTCCGTCGGATCGCGGTCGCCGTTGCCGCCGAATTACGAGTGCACCCCGTCGATCGTTGTCGCCGCGAAGGTGCGAGCTCTCCGTTTCGCTCGTTCCTTCTCCCGCGATTCTCCTCCCGTCCGCCGGTTCGTTCGCCGGCTGCTCGGCTCCGTTCGGCTCTGCTGTGCTGCGCTCTGCTCCGCTCTGCTCCGCTTTCCTGTGAACGTGGCGTCCCACGAGCACACGGGGCCGGCAGTCTGTCCCTGTCACCGAGCGGATTCGCTCCTCGGCCTCGAAGCGCCGCAGAATCCGGAAAGCGTCCCAACCCCCGGTCGAGTTCACTTTTCTTTCCTCTCGGATCGGCAGAAGCATCCCCGTACAGCCCCCGGGAGCAAGAGTAGCGTTTTGCCCATTCTTGTCCCGCCGCTCCGTTCCGCGCCGAGCCGAGCCGAGCCGAGCAGAGCCGTGCAGAGTCGTGCGCGCGGTTTTATCCAAGAGAGAGAGAGGGAGAGAGAGAGTAGTTAGAGTGTTGTTCGGGCCTCGAGCGCGCTCCAGCCGGTCGAGTTCTTTGCCCTTTCGAGAGCCCCGGCCTGCCCCTCGACCCACCTCCGATCCAATCGCTGCCCGCCCAAGCTCTCCTCCGCCACCTATCAATTCTCCGCTGCATTCTCCCCCGAAAAGAAACTGTTCCCTCCCCCTCCCCCGACTCTCTCTCTCTCTCTCGCTCTCCCCCATCCCCCTCTCCGTACCCCCGCGCGTACCCTCTCCACTCTCGAGCAGGCTCATTTTTCTCAAGGCTATCCCGGAAAGCACACCGGTGAATTTTCTGGGCTGTCGTCTGCCCTCTCGTGACGCGGGCCTCCTGTATACGCAAGGATGCCCAACGGGGAACTACATACACGCAGCCGAGTGACGCTCTCTACGGCCAAGTGGCAGTGCCTCCCCGGATTCATACGGCTCCGCACGGGTTTTGCTGTTTCTCCCTCGTTGCTGATGCTGCTGCTGCTGCTACTGTGCATCGTGGTGCCGCGATTTGTGATATCGGGTGTGTGCAGTGCCGCGCGCCATGTCCTCGTAGTGTCCTGTGGCTTTCGGTAGAGCTCCGTTGTATACACCGGAGACCGGATACCTGATTCGACTCGGCTCTGCTCGGCCGGTTGCTGCCGCAGAGACTCCCTCGCCTCGGCGTCAGACTTACGGTAAGTCGCATACCCAGGCGGTATTTTCCTAGAGAAAGATCGCGAAACTATCGGGTCGGTGCGAAAGCTTCTGTCCGATTTCTTGTTGTATTCGTGCCCCTGACGCTCCAATGCCGCGGCACGGCAGTTTTACGCTGTCTATAAATACAATATTTGTTCGCTATAACTTCTTTCTATGTGACAAATAGCTCGGAGCCAGCGGTAAGTAAAGTTGAAATACTTCTCGGACCGTTGATAGTTAATGCGAGATCGGGCACGAACTTTTGCACGAATCAGTCGTCTCCGCGGTTCGGTGACGAGTGTCTTTCATTTTTCCTGCGGAATACGCGATCGTGCGGTCGCTGGTCGTCCCTGTAAACAATGGAAAAAGTTCAGCGGAGATCGGCACGAACCGAAGCCAACGGACGCACAGAGTTGCGCATACCGGTGGAAACGGTCAAGTCGGAAATCTCCCAATAGTAACGGTGGACTAGATTCGCGGTGGCTATCGACCCGGGCGCGGGCCTCTGGAAACGAATCATTCGGGGATTAACGAGGCATCGTCCGTTTCCCATTTTTCTGTCGCCTCGAATCATCGTGGGCCGGCCGCGAGTCACTGCGGTCGATGTTTCGCGATATCGTTTTCCATTCCCTGCGGTCGTCGCGCGACATCGGGAAACGCTCACCGGGGCCGCGGGCGCCCCCTCGCTCCCCGCGGCTCCGATAATAAACGATCGGTGTAAATTTCATTACCCCGTCGTTGTCCAGCGTCGTACAGCACGTGGTATCGACCGCAAGTACTTTTCCAGCCTTTCCAAAACCCATGCCTCGGCCACACCTGATCGCTTTCTTCGGACGAGCTGTTTCTAATTCCACGGGCACACGGTGGCCACGGGTTTCCATCTGCGAATTATATCGTCGCGGCAGCGATGTCGCAATTCTCAAGGTACGAAAGGGGGGAAAATCGATACACCTGCGTTCTCTCCTAATCGCGCGTACGTCTCCCGTGTTTTCCGCGAGGGACACTGTGTCGTCTATCGTACAATGGCCGATCGGTCTCTAACGGACGACACAGTTGGCAGGAAGAAAAAGAAAATGGAAAATGCTCGGTTTCGCGCGCAAACGAAAGGACGATCGGAGGAAGAATCGTCCTGTGAAACAGAAACGGAGAGAGCGGTGTTCGTATCGTTATGTGAACCGGGACCGGGTGCCACGACATGGCCTCGAATTATCAGCCAAGCATTTACGCGTTATTTACGGCGGCGATTAGGACCCGGCCGAGAACAGTACCGGGCCGTTTCCCGTTTACGAAAACGGTTCTACCCCGGCCCTCTCTCCGCCGGATTTTCGCCGGCGAAATCCCCGCTGGCGAGCAGAGGAAGGAAGTATTTTTCGCCATCCACAGCGATAAAATTAACCTTAACCTCTCGCGCTGGATACATACGGCTGGGGTCAATGACATTCCCTGTTGTTTCGCTTCCCCCCGCGCTCGCGTCGCCACGCGATGCGCATGCGCAGATTTTGACAGGTCCGTGCATAGTCGACGATGTTTCTCTCTCTCTATCTCTCTCTCTCTCTCTGTGTGTGTTTCTCCGTTTCTCTCCCTCGGCGAAACGCATAATATACTTCGATTTCTCGTATTCCACGACCTGACCCGGTGAATACCATTTCTCCGCGTTAATTGCAAGTATTTCTTCGATCAGCGGGGAGGGGGGAGGGTTGCAACGACCTCTAACACGGAAAACTCGATCCGTGCATCGCGCACTTTCGCAGGCAAACGTTCCGGGAAAATAATATTACCTGAAAATTTTTAATGAAATTATATCGCGTTACATCTTTAATCGAACACCGCTCTTTAATTGTCTTAAAGAAAAAATCGACCTAAGCAGTATCGAACGTCCATCTGGAGGAGGGGTTCGCTTTTCAGGTCGGTACGTATTTGCGAGATTGTCGGCTCTTCGCATAAAACACACATCGTAGATATGGATTCGAGCGTGCTGATAACTACCTGTTCTTCAGGCAAAAAAATCGCTGCGATCCTCATCGTGAACAAAGATCCTCCTCCGTAACTAGTTTGCCGCTGCTACCTGCGCGCCAGATGCCCACTTCCGGTTACCGAATAAGTCAAAACAGAAACTCCTAAACGCAACGAAGATTGTTGTTCAATTCCAGTTTGTTCGACCAACCCTGGAAAATATAATCGATGATATTTAAACCGACGAATACTGTGCCCTGTGTCGCAAAGAAATTCAATTTCGAGACCTGTGGTCGGTTCGTTCTCCAGCAGCCACCGCCATTTTTCGCATCCTTCGAATCCGATATTCGTGCTCGAATGTTATTTGTCCAGAAAAAGAATTTGATCGCTTCGGTATTTTTCTTTTATATGGCAGCGAGGACACTCGTTGCGATTATTCCGATTAAACGGAATTCCGAGAGAGCCGGTCGTGATATTCCATTGTACGTGCCTCTTTATGTTACCCGGCACTGTTTCGCTTCTGTAAACAGTCCGTTCTCTGAACAATTGCATATGTTTGCGGATAGCAAACGAATAGCTGTACAATCGCCGATAATAAAAGACGATCGGCTCGAGTCACCGCAGCAAAATTCTCAGAGTATGTACTCGACTCTGAATGGTTCTGCGTGCTGTTAAAGTTTCATTTTAAGCACGAGGGTACCGCGACAATTGTCGGACTAATTGTTTAAACATCGAATTTCCACGACGGATAGAAAAGTGGCTCGTCGTTCGAAACTCGGGGAAAAACCTTGCATTCTTTTCCCCGTTTCGATCGAGTCGAGCGCGAAAACACGCGAACCGAGAGAAATAAACAAAGAAACGGAGAAAAAAGAGGACAGAATGAACATCAAGCTACGCTGGAAGACTGATAAATGCACGGGAATTGAAGATTTATCGGCGTGCTCTTGCCGCTGCGGCAGGCATTGTCGTGCGATAACGTATCGGGGGCCGATTGTTAGAAACTAAACGGAGCTCCTTTCGCCTGTTCTTCTCCTAATAACATCGTTTTTCTCACATACCGCTGTTCATCTAAAACAGAAAAAAATTATTAGGAAAATTATTATTATTAAGATTATATTGCGCTAAGTTAATTAGTTAACGATCACGTACTCTCCGCAAACGTTATGGGACCAGGAGAAACCTATTCCTTACTTCTAATGTACAGCTTTATACATTGTATACAGAGTGTTCCGAAATTCCTTCGAGGTTCCCGAGGTGATTTGAAGCAACATTTTCCTTTTGGAAAATGTCCACCGGAGCATCGTTTGAGAATTATTAACGAAAAACACGGACCAATCAGACCATAGCTATAGCGAGCAGATTTCGAATGCTCGTTGGACGGGCCAGAGTCCGTCCGCTGTAGCCGCGCTGTGATTGGTCCGTGTTTTTTTTTTTTTGTTAACTCCGAAACGAATCCGCGGCAGCCATGTTTGCAAAGGAAAATGTTGCTTGAAATCACCCCTGGAACCTCCCCCATTTACGGGAGTTGAAGGGATTTTGGGACAACCTGTATAGCATGCTAATAATGACAACGGCTAAATGGTCGATTAACTGTGGAGAACAATTATCCTAGGTCGTGCGGTGCGGAAGGAATGAAATCGAAATATCGGATAAAATCAGTCTGGCGCGTTCTGGAAAAAGATTGTTTGGTATCTGCGCGTGGCTGTGCGGAATGGAATCGTCTGGAAACGGTGCAGTTCGAGAAGCGGAAGTGGGTAGTTGAGAATGGTCCCTGGAAGAGGGTCAGGGAGCAGCAGGAGGGAAACGGTGTGGCTCTCGCGAGAAAAGAACCGAAGGACAGAAGCTAGACGCCGCGAAACTTTAAGGGAGAAGGTTCAAGGAAGGGACAGCCGACCAAAAAAAGAAAAGAAAAAAAACACGAGCTACCGAGATCAATACCTCAGCGGTGCAATGCACTCGCGCTCGCTCCTTGTTGCAGCGCGATTGTTCGCCGCACCGCTCCGCTAAACCCTGTGTCTGTGTCTGTGTGTGTGTCGCCACGCCGCGCCGCTCGAAAACAGTTCCTAGTTCGCCCTGGAACATGGCAGTAGCACAGGGATGCGGAATTAGCCGCGGAGAAAAAATCTCGCATCGACGAGCAATTAGCCCTTAATCAAAAATTACACCGAGG
Organism: Lasioglossum leucozonium; assembly: GCA_028454225.1. Classification (NCBI taxonomy): domain Eukaryota; kingdom Metazoa; phylum Arthropoda; class Insecta; order Hymenoptera; family Halictidae; genus Lasioglossum; species Lasioglossum leucozonium. The sequence continues at coordinate 7,228,348 of CM052218.1, forward strand.
TCTTTCTCGCCTCTGCTCGAATCGCCACTGAACGCACAGTACGACGGACAATCAGACCCAGTTTCGCAATTGTTCGGCAAATAATTGTTGGTCGCGTTATGCCGTCGAATACCGCGTTTTCCGGTGGACAACGATTTTGATTATCGTTGAACGCGCAGGCGACCTAGTAGACGATTGATTCATTACCGCGACGATACGATATCGCGCTATTTAACCGTTTATTGATTTATTTCTGCACGCCGGCCAATTGCCATTGAAAACAACTGCGCGCGTTCTACTCGAACCGTCGCGTTCGCTCGGTCGAGGAACAAGGATGCTGGCCGAATAACAAAATCTACCGATCGTATACAGATAGTCGTTTAAGTACATCTGTTTTGAAAAGTTGTCTCGGTGCTTTGGCCGTGAAATGCATTTAAACTTGAACGTTAATCGATTCGACCAACGATTCGAGGTCTAATGAGATCGCACCGGTTTTCCAATCGTTGCTCGTAGAAGCCTCGTAGCTTTTCAAATTCGAAGTATTTTTTCATTGCGGATCGAGAATCGATTATCGAGATCGATCGCGGATCCTGCGACGAGTTGTTTGCGCGGAGAGACTGCGAAGACGGGCGCTGAACACGGAAACGGAAACTAGTTCCGGGCAAGATCAATACCTAAGTTGTGCAACAGACTGTCTGGCGCAAGCCTTGTGCGTTGCGTGTGGCCTGTGCGCGTGCAACGCCCGCTGCAAACCGGTGCAACGTGCAATGCCACGATTTCCAACCGCGTCACGGGCAAACCCTCACTGTCCTCTCTCTCTCTCTCTCTCTCTCTCTCTCTCTCTCTCTCTCTCTCTCTCTATCTCTGTCTCTCTACCGATACCTCATTCTCTCTTATATACACACACATATACACGCACGAAAGTATCAGCCCAGCCCTCGTCTAGCTGCATATTGGCTCAGGTCAGTATCATCGATACCGACTGGGCGACCTGGACGCTAATCTCGTTTCCGCGAATTTCGCAGACAATCTTCTCGAGGGAGTTGACCCTTGCCGTGGAAAAACTGGCAAGTCCACTTTCACGAGATCCTCCGACCTCGAGTTTCACAAAATTTTATACCGAAAATCCGAGCCCAGCCTTCCTCCTCGTCAGAGTCTTCGATTCAAGAATGACAATTTTGCATTTCTGCGGATAATTTTTGCGAACACACACGTCGCACAGCTATGTCCGCCCTCCGATTTCGGATCCGACATCGAAATCGGAGGTCAGTTATTTAGCCGACGAAAAGCCGATATCCGCGGAGGAGCAACGAGCGCGTCTGATAAATTTATCGGGGATACACGGGAGGAAAAAGAACGCGTTCCACCGAATCGATCCGCGTCGCGGCGCCGCGGCTTCCGCCATAAAATGGTACCTGCGTGTGTCGCTATAAAATTCCGACCGTGATTTTCACTCGCTTTTCCGCGGTAGGATGCCGTGCGTGCGTGTGCGCGTGTGCGCGTGCGTGTGATTTTTTTACGAGCGGTACACGATGGCGAGAGAGTTCGATTTGGACATAGAATAAAAGACCGCGAGTACGCGCGCGCGAGTAGAATTTCGTTGTTACGACGACGACGACGACGACCGTCACTCGATCCCGACATTGACAGTGAGCGGTGCACGGTTACACACCTGCCGATGTCTAGGCCAGCTGCAATTAACAAGCCTTTGACGGGTAATTGGTCGAGCATCGTTTCATCGAGAACGCTCCTACGGTTTTAATCTATGCGAGCCGATCTTTCGCTTTCGAACATTTCCTTTCGAATAATTTTCTTTCGAATAATCATTTCATGGCCAAGCGAACTTCATTGAGAATGGCAGTTGCATCCATTACGTATCAACGTTTTGAACATATAGGGCGTCCCAAAGTTTCTTCAACTTCAAGCAAGATTTCAAGCAACATTTTCCTTTTCAAAAATGACCGCCGCGGCTTCATTTGGAAGTTATTAACAAAAAAAAAAAATACACGGACCAATCAGAGCATGGCTACAGAGGACGGACTCTCATTCTCCGATTGGTCCGTGTTTTTCGTAGATAACTCCCACACGAAGCCGCGGCGGCCATTTTTGCAAACGAAAATGCTGACACCCTGTATTTTCGAATGTACGTCTTTAACGAGATCTTCTTTCGTATCTCGCAGATTTTACACTTTACACCGTCGTTGAAAATTAGAATCTCCACGCGAAACTATGCGGAAGAATCGTTTAAGACGCTCCGTGGTCCAATGTGAATATTTAGAAAACACATATTTTTCGTGTTGTTTTCAGAGTCGATTGACTTCGCGGATACGCCCGGCGTGTGTTCGACAGGATACAAATAAACGAGCGAAGATAACAAGCTGAAACGCTCTGTACGCGGTCCTCTTTCCGCGATAAACTTCCGTCTATCGGTGTGATCCCCGTCGGTCGTTTCGTTCGCAAGATAATTCAATATCGGCCGGCGTGGGTCACCGTCGCGACGCCCGCCGTTCATCGAGTTTCATTAACAGAACCGACGACGAAAACCGGCTGACTTGTGCATGCCCGTTCTTCTTCCGCCCGCGATTTCTACCCTCTTCCTCTGCTTCACCTTGCTTTCTCCGATCCGTTGTTATGCTTAATCCAATTCCGTTCCTCCGCCTGTAAATTAAACGACAATTGTTGGTATCAGGTCGGCGCAACGGGGAATCGAGCATGAACTTTTTCCCGTGGCCTAATAAAAATTGCCTCAAAATTGCTCAGGCACGTAATTTCTCATTGCATTTGCGTACTTTACGAGATAAATGTCTTCGAGAACCCTTCTCGTCACTCTCATTTTTTCATACTTTTCATGTGGAAAAAGTCGAGGATACAGTTCGATTATCCGACAACGTTCGAACGTGTCAAGTTCAAATGGTTAATAATGTTATACGCGTTATAAAATATCTGAATGCCTACGCTGTACACAAGCGAACGCTTATCTTCCCTTTCTGTACATACAAGTGACGAAGCTCCTGTTCCGGTAATCGTGAAAACGACTTTCGCAAATTCGAGATTGATTTGTCTGATTCATAAGTGGAGGCCTTACCGTATTTACGACGTCGGTAGACTCACGGGATCGCCGGAAGACCAACAATTTCATGGCCCGAGACTTCCGAAGACCCTCTGTCATTCGGAACGACTCTTTCGTTAAACAAAACCCGGCTGTTTGCATTATATTGCGATTGAGCCAGCTCCGGGGCGGCTTCATATTTCTCAGAATGGTCCATTACTATTTTTAATAAACCCAGCCTAGGCTCGGTATATATCCCCCGGTAATAAAAATGGCGTCGACCCGGAGAACAATGGCGGCCATCGTTGAGGGAGCACATGAGCACACAGGCTTCTTCCGGAAACGGACACGCGAACCGTGCAACGTGTCTGCCGAAAGGAAAAATCTAATAAACGACAATCCGTTCATATCGTATAGAAAAATGCAGAATAATGCGAGATAGATTTCGATCTATGATCGCTTAATGGATCTTACACAGAATTCGCAAAGTCGTCTGAGAATACGATGTTTCGAGGTGATCGATAAAATAGAAAGGGCTAAAATTTTAGAGCGTGTAAAAAGTTATTGCGAGGGTGAGTTTCTGAAGGGTGTAAAGGGTCCTGGTTCCTTTGAAATGTTACCAAATCGAACAACTTCTCGCACAGAAAAAATGGGGTTTCCAGGATTTTTGCGCAATTGTGAGACGCAAAGATTATGGAAAATAGGACTAAAATAGTGTTTAGAGGAGTATTAACGATTCGGTAGGCGGCAGGAAAACGCGGGAAGTTAAGACAGTTTGAAAAATTGGTGCGGGAGGCTATCGAACCGTCCTGGGCTCTTTAGGAGGCGAGCTGGCTACCGTGGACACCGAGGATGAGAACGAGGACGAGGACGCGGACGAGGACGAAGTCCCATCCAGGCCTGCAATTCGCGAGTGACGAGAGGAGAGGGAGAGAGAGTGCACACAACGTGCGTTCGATCTAGCCGGTCTCTAGTAGAACGCGTGCCGGCGATTGGTCGGTTTGCTCTATGTGGTGGGCGGGGATAGGCGTATGGGAGTACTAAATCGAGCTATGGTGTCCCTTTTTTCTATCCTCTTCTCCCGGCCCCCCTCTCTCTCTCTCTCTCTCTCTCTCTCTCTCTATCTCTCTTGCTCGCTCCCCACCCTCCAGGTTTCATTCAGCCCTTCCCCTCTCTCTCGTTGCATCGCTCACTCGTTTGATTTGGGAATCGTTTGATTCCCCGACGTACATTGTTCAACGCATAGGTTTCCGTCAGTCCCTCCACAATTTCTCAGAAATGTAATTTTTTTAAATAATGGAGAATACCGCTGCGTTCTTCCGGATTCGTTTCACCCATTCATATTTTTCTATCTTCAACCATTTGTAGTTGAACAGATACTCATTGTTTCCGGAACGCAGGAATTTCATGGTTTAGTCTCTCAATTTTCAGTTAATCCTGGATAACTAAGCTTTCGTAAATAAAAAGCGTTCGGTTATTATTCGTGTTTCTAGCCGAAATAAGTGGTTTCTTGCCATCCCTGGAAAAATCAGTCCTCTTGCACTATCGAGACGCAACTATTAATATAGAATGATTTGTCGCTACCTGGTACAGTCTCCAAGAAGCCGAGGTTTAAAAATCATGCGCCGGAATATCGCAACAACCAGCCAGTTCTTGCTACTCGTTGACGTGACAAAGTCGCGTTAAACATCGTTAAACGAGGACAAGAATTTCCCCGGACTGCCACCGGCGGAATGATCTTCCGACTTAGTAAATCAACATGGTAACGGAGCGAAGTTGAAAATAGTTTACCCTGCCGCAGAACTGTTTCTTCGGACGGTTCTGTAAACGGAAATATATGTGTGTCTCGTTAGGAATGCCGCGGCGCGGCGCAAGAATGTTGAAAGATTCCTCCTGCTCGGCCAGCAAATTAGTATATCCGCGATAGCGAGTCCGGCTGCCTCTCGAATTCCTGTACGGTGTGAACGATCTCGATCCGGTTGCTAGATTTTCTAGAAGCTACCGTACGGCTGGATCGGCTAGGTGCAGTGAAAGTCACGGTTGCCGGACAAAAATCCTGAAAAATCGAGACTGTTAGCGTTTCAACTAGCTCGCAGACACACTGCAATGCCATCGGCCCAATTTACTCGAAATTTTCATTGTACGTACATAATTTTTACTTCAGATTGTGTACCAGCGGTTTCCAAACTGGGAGACGCCAAAATTTGTAATAAAAAATTAACGTTTGCACCATAATATCTACAATATTCGGTGAAGTAATGTTTATTTTTTATTTTTCTTAGTGAGGCGTTTTCCAAAGAATAGTTTCTAAAAATTCGCACAAAAACAGAGTCAAAATTAAGACCGCCTTGAGGACCGGAGAAAATCGAAATTTTCTTACTGTCTACATGTAATTGTTCTGTAGGTTCAGAGGGTACTCAATTGCTGAAACCTGAAACAAGTTGACATCGTAATCCTTTCTGAAGGCATCGAGGTATTGAAATATCGACGGTGTACGCTCTTGATACGCACTGTACATAGCCTAGGCAGCCGTCTAGCTTCTCAAGACGCACGATTCCAGGCTAGTCCTTTTTGGTCCGGCCGTGATTCTCGTCCCCGCAGGACAGGAATGACCAGTTCCACGGGCGACGCGACGCGGCGCGACGCGAGGAGCTCTCGCAGGATATTCAAATGCGCCGTGGCAATGTCTCTCCGGGCCGCAATCTTCTCCGCTCTATCCCAAGGTAGTTTCCCTTTGTTTCTCTCTATCTCTCTCTCTCTCTCTCTCTCTCTCTGGGGAGGTGCCTCTCCGTTCCTCCGGGTTTATCTCTGTCGATAGATTAGGGTATTAGAACCGTGCAGTTCTGGAGCATTAGAGCGTGCAGTCGGCCGAGAGCCCACGGACGCCGGAAATTTCCTGCTCGCGGACTCCCCAAGCTCAGGAGCGATCTCTCTGTGCGACAATTTCAGTTGAAAATCCGGGGAACCTGGTCCCTTTAACCCTGGCTAATCATCGTTCCCGCGAGAACGACGCTCTGTCTACCGTTGATCATATTCTCCTCGAATTGATTCGATGAGTCAATCCGAGAAGAAAATTCTCTGCAATTGTTTAATCAATTCAACTATATAATAACTAGTATTTTCAATAATTGTACTGTACCAAACGAGAACGTCGTTATGAAAAATTAGTAGTATAATTGCCGGCAGATATTGCGTTAACATTCTCAAGAATACAAATTGACGGTATTTCATTTTAGCCGGTAGGAAACGCAGAAAGTGCTCAGCCCGGTAACAACGTTAACCAGACCCGCAGCTCTATCCGGGGTTAATCGAGTCACGAGCCTGTACGAAGGTAAAAGTACCATCTGGCGGGTCTAATAGCAGAGATCTAATCTTAGAATGTCGAACCCAACCACCGAATGACGCCACAGTGGCGTCAGCCGTCGCTGCAACGCCAGCAATGGCGTTTCCACCTGTTCCGCGAACCACTTTCGGTCCAATTCGTTTCGAAACGGGTCGGGAATCGATCATCTACCCAGTCGGCGGCCTTGTCTTCTCGCTGGCTGCACGTTTGCGATACTGACCGTGCACTTTGTTGGGAGGTGATGCTGTGATCGTTGAATTATCGTAAGGATCTTCGTGCCATCGATCTAGAATATTTTCGTTACATACGACTCGGACTTTAATCGTTTTACTTGATCGTTAATAATATGTAATAAAATCCACAGTATGCATTCGACCTTTTCCATTTTGTCCACGTGAAATTGAAAGTGCAATTTATTCGTATGACGCTTGAACGTTTAGCAATTAAATACCAAGACATTTAGCAATGTAGGAATTGTTCCGAATTATACCATAGTTGTTTTTAGCGATGTCTTATCGGAAACAGTCGAGTGCAGAATGTTTATCGTTCGAACAAGTTGAAGATAGCGTATTGATATTCTCCTCGTTTTTCTGCTGTTTGAAGTAATACCTACTCATTGTTTGATAAAAATGAAGGCTACATACAATAATCTATTCTGTTGGTAGTGTAAGCGCTAGCGAATGGTGTTCAGTTTCACAAAACTTGATTAGAAGTCTAGATCGTAATTCTAAGTAGAATTTGTTTCTTCTTCTGGCGAGGATTTTGGATAAATGATTTTACAAGACTCTGCGCGACAACAAGTAAGTACCTGGGTACGAAGATGAGCGATGAACAGACACGCTGGTCTTGTTAGTCCGCGTTTGTTATCCTTTCTGAAACAAAAGTAGACAGTGGATTAATCGTGACCAGTGTGATTGACTCCATCCTTTAGATTTTTTCCATTTTCTTACTGAAGCATCCAATCGAAATATTCACCGTACAGCTTCATTAACTACTTGCCCAACTCGCCAAGACAATTCTTAACGCAGGCAAACGCCGCTGAATTTCGATGTCGCTTTATCAGTTGCTTTTCTATTCGTTTTGCGATGTTAATTCGAAGCTTCATCACCGCGAATCTTCACAATAACCGCCGGAGATTCTTATGCCGAACAGACCCGTTTCGAATTAGCGGTGCGAGGTCTTTCTCCGCAGCCACGCGTTCCTCCCGGAGCAGGCAGCGCAGCGTGCATTGTTTATAGAGCGACGACGGGAACAATGGACATTTATCGGAACATGTGTCGCAGCTTGCGTCCATCGGACGTGCTACGGCCGTTTCGTCAGTTATAACTGCCAATCTGGATTACACGCCGGTAAATCAGCCTCCTGTGAACTCGAAACCTGAACGTTCGATTACATTTTCTTCGAAAACGATTCGCACTCGAATCTGCTTGATTAGCGAAAAACTCAACTTTGACCCATTGTATGCTGAAATCTTCGATTTATACTGTAGCAGTCCAGGTGGTCTATCGGGCGCCATTTTGGTCTCATTAGCCGGACACGTTTATCTAGTGGCAAATGATTGCGAACGTATGCCTCGTTTCAGGGACAGTTCGGTGCACAGGACATAGTTCTCTTATTCTGATAGCATTTCGAGTCTCCGTGCCAACTGGCGTGCTTCTAACATTAGAATAGTTGACGAACATTCCGAACCAACTATCTACCCTCCGATTTTTGGGGATATACGGGGATATACAAATCTCAATATTTTCAACAACTTTTCCTATTTTCATTTTGTTTCTACTTCTGCGTCAGTCACTTACTGTTCAGACACGAGCTTCAAGCTCGCTCTATCCTTGTTTCCGAAGTGGCCGGCGACTGGCCATCAATACCAGCGCATGTGACGCCACAGACGCACAAGTACAGGCAGAATTCACGGTAATGTTACCGATAGTTTCTCGCGAATACCTCGGACGCTAAATGAGACCGCCGCTAATGTGCAAAGGACAATGTTGTTGAAAACATTAATTTCTGCAATGTGTCAAAAAATCAGAGCGGATAGCTGTTCCGCGGTTTCGCCGAATAGTTGGAACCGGGGGAGCGCAGAGGAGCCATTTCTGCGTGGGCTCTCGCGGACAATCAATTTGTGGGAATATTTGGAAAATAAGAGTGGGCTCGCTCGCGCTCGTCCCTGGGATATGCAGTTCATTCACACGGCTGCTGCGTCTCGCTAAATATAATATGGCGGTGACCCCGGTCCTCCACCGTCCACTGCCCCCTTCCCCGAGCCCTCGGATTCCCCACTCCCTTCGGATGCATCCCTAATTCAACGCCCCTGTGATTACGCCTCTACCCCCGCGTCCCTGTCCGGGTTATAGCCGCTTTCCATCCTCTTCTTCCACTTCACGGCTGCTTCCCTTCTCTCTTCGTTTACCCCTCGCTTCGCTCAACTTCCTGTCTTTTTTCTTCCTTTGTCCCTTGCTTGGCCCTCTCTTTCTTTCGCTATCTGCAGTTTTCTTTCCTCTCCGTCTCCGTGTCAGCTTTCCGTTCTACTCCCTGGAAGAAAAACCCGGCGAGAAGAGGGCTTCTTATCTTCTTTCATCTATTCTACTTTTACGGTTCTCCGGAACGACCTCGTAGATTGTAGATCAGTGGTCTCTGCGCCCCTGGTGCAGTTTCTCCGTGGCTTCCTGAATTCTGGCCAGGAAACCCTGGAAACTCGAAATACTCGATTCAGTTTAGCCGCTATAAGATGTAGAGTGCAGATTTTTTATGATAAAATAATAGCTTTGAAAAATTTCGAACAACAGAAAAATGCCTCTTCGTCAGGAGGTAACGATCGAGCGTACAAGTAGTCACATATTTCCCGACAGACGTTTTTACCGTCTCTGCCCGTCAGAGTGTGGTTTCACGATTTGCTTATGTAGAAGCGTTTTTGATGCGTCTTCGAATCGTCGTTGAGATGGTCGGTCGCTAAAAATTGAAAGCGTTCGTTTCTTGCCGTAGGTGGAAACCGTGGAGGACGACGGTGGACTCTCGATCGAGCCGAGGATGAGTTCCCGCTGCTGTCCTGGCTGGTCCGTTGCAGTGCTAAAGATTCGTTCACAACGGTTGGCGAACGCTATGGTCGACGCACAGCGGGCGAGAATCGGACAGAACCTGGACAAAATCGACGTCTCTGTTAATTATAAATGCTTGTATTATAAGAATCCATTCTTAGTCGGCCAGAAAATATTCGCGTTTGCTTACGAAAAGAGATCTAGTTCGAACGTATCTCGTGACGTGCGAACATTTTTCGGCCCGCTGTGCCATAGCAGCGATTCTCGGCTGTCGTCTAGTCTTCCGCCAGGAGGCGGGAGACGGTGCTCCGTTTGTATCTGTGTAAAGTAGAGAGAAAAAACCGATAGAACGTATCGGTCTATCGGCGTGCTCTGCGGTCGTGATCGTCGAGTCTCGTGCTCAATCAGGCTCAATCGATACCGGCCCGGAGAGAGAGGAGATCCGCTTAACAGGCTGGTTCCCGACTTATCGTCTAATTTATGGCATGTTTTAGGGACGCCGAGGTCCGCAAGTCAAGCGAAATAACCGGGAACGAGAGCGGAGGAGCGTAATCGGTCAGTTGGAAACGGTGCCTAACATCCCTTAGGGCCGCGCAAGGAGAGCTGCTCTCGCAGAGGCCATTCAACTGTCTACGAGGGAACAGCCCGGGGATTTTTACAACGTCGGAGTCTACCAACTCCCTACTCTCTCTCGGTCTTTCTCTATCTCTCTCGCTTGTATTCTTCGTACTCTTCTTCTTCTTCTTCCTCTTCTTCTTCCTCTTGTTCTTGTTGTTCTTTCTCTTGGTCTTGTTTCTTGTAGGATCCCCGGCCTTCTTTTTCTATGCCCTTCTGATCTCTAACCGGCGTGGCAGCGGCGCGGCAACGGCGTGGCCAGCCCAGGGCCCGTGCGTGAGAAACTCGCGGCGGATCACGCGAAATTTCTCTTGTCGATAACACGACGAGGCCACTCGAACCGAGCGAGAAAGAGGAGAGCATCGGGCGTGTGGCTGCGTTCAGAGATGGGATCAAGTTCAACGTCTACTTAGGAATTCCAGACAGTTTCAATAAGCAAAGTTTCATTTCACCGGCTTTTTCGATCGCTAAAAAAGTTTCAACGAGTAAAAAAGTTTCAACATACAAGCTGGTTAATGCTCTAGAATGAGTATCTATCGATCGAAAACGCGTACTTGTAATATGTATACTGTGATCCCATCCCTGTGCCCCGCTCGTGGAAACGGATTTCAACGATTCCTCCTCGTGGAGCGCGCGACAGCTACGATGCCACCCGATTAGCTCGTTAGGAAAGACTCCCTCAACTTCGTTAATTTCGTTGACTGCCTGGTATTACCCCTCCCGGGATCAAGCGTCGAGACTGCCGACCACGGATTGCTGCCGCCAAAGATTCCTTTTTCGCTGGATTATCGGTTAAGACTAGCCGCTGCGCCGTCCCCATCGTCTCACGTATGCAAATACTCGTGCACGCGTGCGGTAAACGAATCCGGATCTTGATCCGTGTGATTTTTAACCCTTTGCACTCGACCTGTATGGTACCTTGCTAGGGGACATGCTGGATCTAGTCTGTCGGTCCCTCTCGCGAAGACATGAATAAATTGCTAGCAATTATGCCGCTTACAAGATCGAAAACTTTGTTTCCATCTCCATCTGCAAAGAGTTAAGGCACGGTGAGAGTCGGCACGCTGCTGTGAGACAAATGAATCGATGCTCGTGAGAGAGTGGATTGACAGTATCTGTGATTGTAAGGAAAAACGCCGCATGTCACATAACTTCACTTTCGAAATATTTTGCCGTTTAAAGTTTTGATCGTCAATTCTTTGCACAGGACATCGGTTAAGTTGCATTAATTTTTTGAGCCTTTCGAATTTGTTTTCATGACTTCTATCCCTGGTAAATACGCGAATCCCATACGCTAAAGTTCAATTAATGCATAAACTCGGATTTTTTGAGATTGTGACACGCGACATTTTTCCTTACAACCGCAGATATATCGCCTAATATCAGCAAGTATGCTCGTACAGACGAATAATCTGCAGCACAGCTACCAGACCATCGATCGCGATGATTTCTGGATACGTTATAAAATTGAAAATTTTCAACAACTTCTGTCCCGTGTCGGGTAGGTAGCTGTTGCGCATCCTCGTACACGTTGTTGTTAAGTGGTCGACGATCTCTGCTTGCATACTTGGTCCGAATGATACCGCGAGCAACAGGGTATACAATGTAAACACAGTAATGTGCTGTAGAAGAGTCGACGAGGACTCGTCGCGCGCGTTTTGTTCAGTTTTAGATGCTGCGGCGGAGAGAAGAAGCGGGAAGAAGCTAGCCAGAGATAGCCGTAATCAGCTATACTTGATGATACTAACCCGTAGATCCGAACTTGTGGGCTTTTTTATATGTATACCGCAAGCTCCTATCTACCGGTACATGTAGTCAGGCCAGCATTTAAGCTTTTCGGCGGAACCTACCCCCCTTCCATTGACACACCCTTCTGCCCTCCTGAAAGCATACCGCGACACGCTTCCGGTTCTCCAGACGGGAGCACGAGGCCCATTGCTCGAATCGGAGAAACCGATAGCGTCGCGTGGAGAGAGCAGATCTCGAAAAACCGCGCGGCACCCAGCCAGCCCCGGATAGGCTGGCGGATCAAAAGAACAGACATCTACCCTCTCTACGCGACAACCAGTTCGAATTGTCAGAACTAGAGGCGTAGAGTCAGCTTCGAACACCCTTTTCAATTAGGACGTCGTCGCTTGTTGCAAGGGTGCGCGGCTACGCTGGATGATTTTAAGCGTGTTCAAGTGGCTCATTTTTGCGCAATCATGCAGCTTCGAGTATGTTCAAGGATCGAAAACCGCATCCAGTGTAACCACAGCCCGCGAGTGGAGAGACAGCAATCGCACGGTGCCGATTAGAATCATAGAGCCTATTATATGGATCTTTATGCGGAATAAAAATTGTTCGAGTCAATTTTAAGTAGCAGAAATTTAAATGAAAATGCGTTTTCTCTTTGAACAATCTCAATAAGTCGAGACTAACGTGACAACATCGTTCTATTCTTCTAATATCTTTACGCATAAAATCCGCGGTCTAACGATCATTATTTCTGCGCGTCGATATGTGCGATTGCCTTGACTCCATATCGGTTCGATCGGAGGTTTCTGCTGTTATTTATTAGGTCGAGTCATGACAGCGAATTCCGTTAAGTTCTCATATTGTCCAGCAATGTAGTTCTAAATAATAAGTAACGGAGAGCTCGATGACGGAACCAGATAAAAAGAAAAAAAGGCTGCAACGTCGCGCGAAACACACCCTGTTGGTATCGATTGATCGATAAGAGATACGGCAGCTGGGATTCCGAGACGTGTTCCCGGGGAAGAGGACGATTAGCGACGACGCCTGGGTGAGGTAGTAGGTTGTATAGTAGGGAATGGAAATTCGCGAGATACGAAGTCCACTGTACAACTTGCTAACTTTCCCGGTCGTCGACGCCGCAGCGTTTCGTCATCCAGGACGAGACCGCACCACGAAGAAACCGGGAGGAACACGATTATTATACAACTCGCGCCAGACGGTGTGTGTGCGTGTACGTGCGTGAGGCAAAAGCTGTAGTTATCGTCCACCGCCATAAGTCTTCTTCGAGGCAAATTGTACCCGCGGACTGGGAAGGTTCGGCTGAACGAGCGAAGAAGAATATCCTGGGTACTTAGGCCTTCGTTCCTCCATGAAGTACTGCAGACAAAATTCAGATGCGACATTTGACCAAGAGAAACGGTACAACTTAGTCCTCGTTGATTTTTTTAGTACACTTACCGGTTACGACGATATACAGGCTGTCCGAAAAATGTTGTACGCGAAAGCTGCGATTCCTGACGTCATTCCAAGGAGCTTTTTCCTTTGCGAAAATGTTCGTCCGCGGTTTTATTAACGAGTTATCAACGCTAAACGCGGACCAATCGGAGCGCGGCCACAGCGGACGAACGGTATAGCCGCGCTCCGATTGGTCCGTGATTTTCGTTGGTCACTCGTTAACAAAATTGCGGACGGACATTATCGCAAAGGAGAAATTTACTTCAACTGACCTCGGGAATCCTAACTCTTTAAGTAAGTACATTTTTTGGGACACCTTCTACATATAGTAAACGAAGGTTGCGTCGTATCCGTGAAGCAGGCACGGGCAACGAGCGCGCTCCATGCCCTGAGAGCGCTCCGCGTTGGCCCCGAGGGCAACGGTAGTTACAGAAGACGACGGAAGACTATCTGTCTTGCTCCCTCTCTCACTTTCTCTCTGCGGTTGATGTGTGTGCGAGAGCGTCCCGGAGTATGGTTCCGAGAGGGCCAGGGCAGTGGCCCCACGGGGCAATCTGTGCTCATGCCTGCCGTGAACGAGTGGCCGAACGCGGAGAGGAACGCCTGGGCAGTGGAACGGCATGAGAGAATGTGGTGTCCGGTTGCGAACGAATGTAAGAGAGAAAGTGAAAGATGAGAGAAAAGAGAAATGAAAAAAAAGAAAAAGAAAGGGCAATGGCGGGCGGGCTTATTGTAAAGCCTGCCGCGTCGCCGGTCCCCTGAGACCCTAACTTGTGACGTCGCGACCGATATCTCACAGGCTAGATTCTCTGGTATTGGCGATCAGTGCTGCCTTTTGCCGATCAAAAGTCAGTCCTAGCATCAGAGATAAAAAAGCGAAAGAGAAATACGAACGAAAGTATAATAATATTGCGACCGGAAAACGCCGATTCTCGCAACGAAGTCGATGGATACATTCGAACGTGTCCTTACCATGGAAAACGATTATAATTACTGTGTCAATAATACAGTGACATTCGAAGTTGACATCACCGCTGTTACTTTATTCGCAAATACGTTTTCCATACACATAAGTTTAGAACGACGATTAAACGTGCTAAAATAATTTAATTTGGTCGAAAGAGATCCTTTTGCGACGCGAGGTGGGTACTGTTGTCAAGTATCCCTCTGACGGTAGACTCGAGAACTACGTACCGAACACCTCGTTACCGACGGGACTACGCAAAATGTAGAAAACATAGGGCACGTCGACGAAGGATAAATAATTTTAACCAAAAATATATTTTCATAATTCTTTTTTTTATTAATCTCTATATTTCGATGTACATTTGATTGTCTCAACGATAACCGTACAAGTTCCTCTGCGTATATACAAACGGTCGATGCAAAATACTCTGGGATAAAGATCATCGTGGTAATAGAAAAATAGTCGATCAAAAGTATCTTCTGCCCTCCTCCACCTGTCGGCTCAACTCGGCTGCCGAGTAGCCCAGCACTTGTTTAAGATCGCACACGAATTTGTACACGAATCTTTTCCCGTGGACCTTGGAGATCATATCTCCGTCGTAATAATAACGCAACGCTCGGCTCAGTTTTTCATAGTTCATCGAAGGTTTATTCTTTCGCGCTCCCCAGAGCTGCGCAACCGCCTCCGGTTGGTTCAGTTTGAATTCACCCTCCGCTCCCACCCATTGAATGGCTCCCCTGTGTTCCCGATCGGTTAATAGCTCCAATAAAAATTGCCACAATTGTATTTGACCGCTGTTCACCGCGCGGCTGGAGGTTGCTATCGTGATCGGTGTGGCGTCGATGTTCTCGAGGGGTACGCTGACTACTCGCGCCTGTTGGTTCACCAATTGCCTAGGTTTCGCTGCCCTTTGATTCCGAACCTTCATCGACCTGTCCATGCTGTTCTCCGTGGGCGATTCCGGAGGATCCTTTTGTACGACGGCTACGACAAACAGAATTACTATTAAAAGGAACAGTAGCGTGAACAGACTGCTACAATGAATCGCAACGTACCGACGAATTTACATTTCCGAAGTAGTTCTAAGTGAGTCCAAAACACCTCTCCCGGATCGAGCGGCACTTTAGCCTGGAACTCCTCGAGCGTGAGGTTGCACAATTGCTGTCCTGTAATATTCCAGTCAGCCAGTCTTACAGAGGCCAAATTGAACTGCCTGACGGCCCACTGAAGCCAATGTTTCACGTGGGTTTGCGTCCAATCTTTCGGGTCGGGTGGGATTTTTAAACGTTCCTGTAAAGCGTGCACGTTTCAATTTCTAATCCGAATGATTCTACGATCGTTGTTGGATATTATACCTGTTCCTTTTTGTACTGCGGATCGACCATCCATCTTATAACGTTTCGTTTGTCTTCGTTAACCGGCGCAGTCGCTAAAGAACAATTTTCATTGTGAAAATTTGATCGCAGAGTAGAATGGTTATGTTGATACATACTGGTATTTTCTGCCAATTCTATGTAATCTTCTGCAGGCTTGAGGACATCCACTATGTTGATTCGTCTCTGAGTTGCTTTTATTTGAACGTTTACTTGGACCAGTCCTTCGCCTTGTACGCATTGGTCCACCAAATTCTTGTGACTCTCTAACTGAAGAAAGGTACATAAGTAGGAGAATACTGCCGACAAAAGTAAAATTAGCTCGGGATCTCTACCATTTGTGCGTCTTGCAGCCAAAAAGAGTAATCGGTCAGTTCGACTCCCAGTCTTTGTTCCAGTAAATTTCGAAGTGTGGATAGAGGCTCTCTTATGTCCATATGTTGTATCAAAACGCCTTCGTTGCAATCATCCCCGTTGGTAGCTCCTTCTAATGCAAAACTAGGCTCCACTTCTAAATCTGAACTCTCCTGCTGCAACTGAGCCATTATATCATCTTCTTGCGACAATATAGCTTCAGGTTCCATCTTAATACGTTTTATCATGGCATAATCGGAATCGTCGTCAGTGTCAAAGCTGCAGAAAACAGACAGAAAGTTGTTGATTAATCGGTAACAAATATCCATATAGATACTTACATATATTAACCTCTTTCCATATAATAACCATTTGTACTAACAATCAAGATTTTAAACAGAATCTACTAAATGTAAATGTAATTGTTTTCGTTTTAAACAAAATAAAACGTTAATTCTTTTGTAAATACAGATATATGATAAATATAAATTTCCTTTTTCTACTAAGAAATTGTTAAGAACAAAAAAGCTGTACTCATCGCAGTTATGAAAAAAATAATACATGAAGGGGTTAACACGACCAAAACGGACATTTCGTCGAATTTAATGAATGTTTAATCACAACTAACCTCTTGTCGGAACTTTTCCGTCTGCTTCCTAGATCCATGTGAACCGAGCGGAATTGTCAAGCATCGATAAGTGAAATCAAAATCAACTTTGCAACCTTTGCAAACATACGAGCAGTCACCCTAGAAAACTGGCGGACATCTTGTAACAGGTGTACAAGCACGGTGCAACGAATGCGCAGATACACAAACTAATTTCGAAGAGTAAACGAACCGTTTGTCAAGTGTAATTTATTTAAATTTATTATTGATAAACAGTTTAATTAGTTGTGTCTTTTTTAATATAATTTTCGAATCATTACTGTACATTTCCAGTCGGTAAAGCGGTTTTATCGTGTCGAAAAACCCATCATATTTCACGTCTATCTTTCTATCTTGTTTATGGTTTCAAAATCATGTTTATTCAAACGGGAGTTTCGTGTAAAAACAATGTTTTCCATCATAAATATTTATTAATCTATTTACATGTATCCACACACGGAATGCTGAAAATGTATCATTACAATTAATCTTACAAATTTTCTTATTTTACTACTAATTACAATTGTCCCTGCACAATACACGCAAATTTGGGATCACACTGGCAGTATTAAAAAAGCTTACTTAATTTTAAGAAACGGTGGACACAAGTTTGCGAACATTAGCAAGGAATACATATACAATTATGGATATATTTCATACTTTACAAGTACGTTTCTTCCAAGAAATTTATGATTTTGATGCTATCGCAATCAAAAGTCCATTGATCAATGAGAATAGTTTTTAAAAAATTTAATTTTTACAAAACTAACGAGGAAAAAAAATTCTCATTGTGTGCTACAATAGAGCATAAACATATTCGGTGTAATGAAAAAAACAAAACACAAAATTCTAGTCGCCCTATGTATATTATTCAAATTTATCATATAAATTAGCCTAAAAGTTATTTCATTCCTATTAAATAATTGAAATAAAGTTTGCTTTAATCCTTTCGAGACAAGTTAATGTGATGTTTTATACTAAACCTCTTACTTACCTATATTGAATATTACAATCTAAAGTATTATTTGCTTCAACGCTGCTTTCAATGACAAGCTTTTTGTTTCTTCTACCAAAGTCCTAACAGACTGTCCCGCGAAATTCGGTATATTTGCCTTGGCTCCATGAGCCAATAATTTCTGTGCAATAGACACGTAGTTATTTTCGATGGCATGGAAGATTGGAGTTCTTCCAGAACGATTATCCTTTAAATTTACGTTTATCTTAGTTTTTAATAAGGCATTGATTCCTTCCAAGTTGCCATACAAAGCACAGTAGTGTAATGGAGCAAAACCTACATAGAGAAATGAAACAGTTTATTTCGAATTTGAATTAAGATTTTGTGTTTTAATTTTGTATTATGTATTTACCCAATGAGTCTACTTTATTCAGTAATTCATGGTCCGCAACATATGGCAGCAAGATCGATAACAAGGGAGAGGACGTCTTACAAGCTATCATTACTGCAGATTCGTGTAGAGGTACCGATGAAACTGGTGCTGCTCCAGCTTCCAATAATAATTTCACAATAGGTTCGGATGCCCTCTTCTGAATGGCTAACTCCAAACAGGTCTAGAAAGAAATTATGTTCTCGTCATTTAGTTTCTTTTAAATCGAATAAAGTTAACAAATTTACCTTGTTGTCCTCTGTTAACACATCTATGCTCATTCTACAGGCTTGTAATACTAACAGTAGTCTCTTTACATCATGTAGCTTATCGTCTACGACTGCTTTATGTATACAGAGAAATCCATCTTCGTCCCACTCTTGCAGTGCCTCAATGTCACATTTCAATTGCATGCCAATTTTCGAACTTATTGAATGCGACGGCTCTTTTAAGATTTGTTCCACTTTTCTTGCAGTATTATGCTCGTTTGGTTTAAAGACATTGACGAATTCTTGAAGCTCTGCTTGAAGCAAGAAACTTGTATTTGACAGGGAATCTGTGTTACTAATATCAACACTCTGCGTAACGGTAGACTGCGTTTCTGAACCAATTGTAGAGGTTGCTGCAGACTGCTTCTTTTGTTGTATTCTTTCCAACATAGGCACATCCTCCTTTACTAATATAAAATTCTCTTCTTCGAGCAGCCCAAACACATCGGTTTGTATCTGAGAATCATGAACTGTTTTCAAGTTCTCAGGAGGAGTAATTGGTACATGCTTTGCTATACCTATACCACAATCCATGAGAGCTTTCAAAGCTTTAGCACGAAGTTCTTCATCCTTCACGCTAATCAGTGCTTTTTCAATTATACTCCAATCTTCTAATAGTTTTTGCTGTTCTTTCTTGTCACTAGCTGCCTCTTTAGTATCATTTGTACTATTATCGGTGCTTTCAGAACATACATTTTTACTCTTAGGTTCCATACTACTGTTTTTGTTATCGTTCGAATTATAAAGTTTTATAATGTTGGTGTCATTAGACTCAGGGGCAATATTACAGTCGTTTGTTTGACCATTACAAGCTGTTTCTGCTATTAATGTACTTTTAACATTCAAATCAGTTCGAGCCTCATTTCGAGTAATTGCATTCTGTGCAGTTTGCATCTTGCAATCTATTGCTATGTTCGAACATTGGTCACTTTCATTATGTTTGACCAAACATATATTATGCGCAAGAGAAGAATTTAATTTGTTACTATCTATTTTGCTAATTATTTGATCTATCCTATTAGTGGCAACCTTGGTTTTAGGTATAACAAGCTTTTCACATGCTACTACTGGAAATTTCGATTGTATTAAAGATTGGTGCTCTTTCAATTTTGATGCAGAGCTTTCTGACACATGAACTGCTGTTGAAGGTTCTTCTGCAGCAGTCGCTTCTATTTTGGGTTTCTTCCATGTGTTACATTTCGATTTCCCAGATGTGGTAACTTCTGATAATGATTTTTTTGAAACACAGTCCTTAGATATTAATTTTTCAGGGGCACAGTCTTTAAATACTAATTTTTTTGACACTAATTTTTCTGATACATAATCCTTTGATATTGGTTTCTCTGGCACACAAACCTTAGATATTGATTTTTCTGGAGTACAGACTTTGGGTACTGATTTTTCTGAACTGCAGACCTCTGATATTGATTTTTGTGGTTCATTGATTATAGGCACTAATTTTTCTCCCATGCTAATTTTCATTTTAGGTTTCCTTAATATATTAATTTTCATAAAAGGTGTTTCTACTTCATTCTCTTTCAAGGTAGATTCTTCTATGTTATCTAAATTAGATACTTTTTGTATAACTGCATTGTTCCAGACAGCCTTTCTCTTTCCAACTGCACGATCAATGCTACCACTTCTTTTTACAATTATATTATCAGAGTTTGCCTTTGTTTTTGTAACTGTATTGTCAGAAGTAGCCTTTCTTTCTGCAACTATATTGTGAAAACAAATCTTTTTGTTTGTAACTATATCATCGGAATTAGCTTTCCTTTTTGTAACTTTACGACTATTAGGTAATTTATTCAGTGGAATTAATATCTCATTGTTTTGTACTGTTATTTTATATTGTGGAATTTTGCTATTTATTGCTTCAGTATTACAGAGCTTGCTGTATTGATTTTCATTTGGCAACAACATTAAATTGCTTAGACCTTTGTCCAATCTGTTGCAGCTTATGTATTGGACATCGTTGACTAACATCTTCTCAAACTTTTTTGAGTTGGATTTCTCTTTATTAACGTTCAAAAATAATTGGTTAGCAGCGGGTACTGCCTCTAGAGTCTGCGACGCATTCTTTAATTTTGATGCATTATCGAACAAAAGTGTAATGGGCATATTAGTGTTATTCGCCAAACGTGAACTTTTGTTGATAATGGTTTCATTGATCAGCTCTGGAGGCAAAAGTTTTAGCTTGAACTCTCCAAGATCTTTGCCATCTTGCGTTCGTATTCTTATTTTGTTCAGCTTATTTACAGTCATTTCTCCCTTGTCCAACAATTTACTTGAAATCTGTGATGATGCTAAATCAAAAGTTGGTTTCTTTTTGTATATTCTACTGGGAAATTGCCGTGTCAATTTAAATTCTCGTTTGCATTCTATTATTGGTTTGCCAATGTCCTCTTCTAATAATTTCCGTGTGCTCTTAAATGGATACGTCGATACTGACTCCATTTAGCAACGACTTCCTCGCGTACTTCAAACGTTTAAATCACAAGAAAATTTCCAGAGTGTCAAAGAACGAAGGGGAATTACAGAATCCACAATGTCTTCGAAGTCAAAGCATCATGTACATAACCTATGAACAGGTAAATATTGTAGCCTTTGTCTGCGCATCTCGAGAATTTGCCACGTGTAAATTGTCGTCACTATGTGTAATGGTTAAATATTTTTAATCGTTAAGTTACCACGCCGTTCGAATTATTTAAATATATACATAAATTAATACAGTTTTGGAAACTCACTAGAAACTATCACAAAACGTTCTGCAAAACGGGACATCCCTATCTGGAGAATACATTGCGCGAATAATTGCAAGACCGAAATTGTTCGTAACCACGGTAGCCAATCTTAAGTAAATAAAAATATTTGCGTAAATATTTGGAAGTCGCGTATGATTATAATCATATAAACATATATATATGTTATTAGATTAAATCGAAGAAAAAACATTGAAAAGTTGAGCATACCGAGCTTTCGATCGAGTCGAAATCGAAATTGAAATTGTTGGTTAATTTAATTAGATGCGTGATATTTTTGGTTAATCATTTTGGAATGAAATAGCATAAAAATCGTGTTATTACGTTTTACAATTTATAATACAACGTTATAATCCTAACAGATCGTTAAGTTGGATATCAATAGTGTTGGTATCACTGACGAAAGATACATCATTTCTTTTATCGAACGTGTTTCGCAAGCGTACGTTTTCCGGAACATCTGAAGTATTTACTAATACTTTGTACATGTATCAATACCAATTTACACTATACAATATTTGTAAAATGATACTGGTTCGATCGTACTTCAAGAAGTTGGTACATGCGATGTTCCTTTATTGTGATGCGTTCGCGCTAAAAATAATGTATGTTACACATGTCGAAAATGTCCTTGCTATTGTTAACGTGACCGATTCGAAAATCCGGCGCAAATGTTGACGCAGTTTATTTAAATATTTATTTATAGCAGATAGGAAACGAGAGTGCTCACGCCCGGGGTTTTGATGTCCCCGCTTTGTCCTGCATCATCTTTTAGCCTGGAACAGAATCTACGTAGATCTGGGTTAGGTAATTCTCATTCATGCTACAGGCTAAATAAAAATGAACCACATTCTATTCCAGGCTAAGAATGCACCAAAACCCTTAGCGCGAGCACTTTCATTTTCTCTTTGTTTATAATTATTTAACTATCGATATCGATAGTTTTCAATGACGATGAGAATCGATACTTATCGACAGTTGGTATATTCGATTCTTTCGCAAAGAATCGATTCTCGAAAATAGCCGAATAAACGGTACCCACTGATATATATATAATTCTGATATAATGGACAGAGAGCTATGGATACGAGCAGGTATCCTCTCTGATACGAGATTCCCATAAGCCAGCCGTACAGCGGTTGAAACAAATTGAAGAAGACTTGAGATGCAAGCGCCGCCTAGTTAGACGCCGGTGTAATAACGGAACTAGCGCGAAGTTTGAAAGATTGAATTTACAAGGGACGCGTATTAATATAGCAGAATAATACGAACTGCTTGTATGAAGATTAAAATTTAAAAAAACTGGTTGCAAAAAATGATATTCATGAAAATAGTGAAATAAATATATAAATATAATATAAAAGAAACAGAAGTAATGATTATTGGAGTTCGCAGAAAGTGAATAGTAATTTTAAAAATGTTTCTAAAAGAACTATATGTTTTATTAAGGTATTGCAATGAAAAGTATGAAGTATATGGATCTATATATATATATATATTGAAAACTACGCGGGAAACTGGGAGTCCGAGAGTCCGGTTGAGTAGGTTGGGTTAGGTATATTGACATATATATATATCAATCGGACTCTCGCAGTCTTGCCATTTTTACCTTCAGCACGGTTAGAAGTAGAGTAGGCTGCGACGGTACATAAAAGAATCGTATTGGCCAGCCTGCTTTTATTTATAAAAAAAACAATAATCGATTCTTTTCAAAGCGATTCTAAAAGAAAAAATCGATTCAAAACGTCGATCTTCTCGCTCGAACAATCGAATTGGAATCGAATTCTCGACGGGCGCGACGTCACAGATTTCGCTGATGTAAAAGTGTTCCGCGGTCGGTAGTGGGAGAGTGGGAAAGAAATATGTACGAGGCGGTACTCGAATTCCATCTGTCGAGGTGGATTGGTTAATAGCGAGTACCGAGCGAAGCAGGTACTCAACTCCTTTCCTCAGTGTTGCTGCGATTGTCGTTGCGGTTAGCGGTCGACACGTATGGAGTGAGAAAACGACGGGAGGACACGCTCTGCGTTTCTTTGGGGGCTCGTGTTCGGTTCGTGGCAGTCATGAACGATCGCCGGAACAACCGGGAAGTGGTCACGGTGTTGTTCCTCTGTCTGATCTGGTACGTAATCTCGAGCAGCAGCAATGTGGTGGGGAAAATGTTGCTCTCGGAGTTCCCGTATCCGTTGACAGTGACAATGGTCCAGTTAACCTCGATCACCGTCTACTCCGGCCCGTTCTTCAACATGTGGGGTGTGCGAAAGTACACGACCGAGATACCCTGGGGATATTATCTGCGGCTGATCGTGCCTCTCGCGCTGGGAAAATTCTTGGCGAACGTCTTCAGCCACGTCAGCATCTGGAAGGTCCCAGTTTCGTATGCCCATACTGGTACGAAACAACGCTATTTCGACGGTCACGTGTCGCACCGTTTCCCCGCGCTTACGCGTTCAAAAATAAAACATGCCGACCTTCGCTTCACCGCGGGCCATTTAATAGCTTAGCTGTAACACTCTACCATTTAATAGTCGTGCGATAACGTTTGTCACGATGTTATGCACAGCGAATGATCGTTGACACGCCAGCATAGCATTCTTTCGCGTTCGTTCCGAAACGAATTGGAGTAAAAACCTGTCGTTTACAACATCGATAAGGCGTGCAATTAGAGCAGTCATTGATAACGCGATAGTAATTGGTTGAAACGTGGACACCCGTGCGTTATCTTATCAATCTCATATGTTTACCGAAGTTTGGCTCTGTCCCAGTGAAGGCTACAATGCCCTTCTTCACGGTATTCCTGTCAAGAATAATCCTAAGGGAGAAGCAGACATGGAAGGTGTACCTTAGCCTGGTTCCAATCGTGTTCGGGGTGGCTGTCGCCACTTTGACGGAGCTGAGTTTCAACATGATCGGTCTTTTGAGTGCCTTAGCATCCACGATGGCATTCTCCTTGCAAAATATTTATTCGAAGAAGGTATATTGTACTTACAGCCGATAATGTTGCTAACTATCATGTAACTTTAGATCCGTGTTATCGACCATGTACGATCGGTTTCAGGTGCTGCAGGACACAGGGATACATCATTTGAGACTTTTACTGATTTTGGGGCGTCTCGCGCTCATTCTCTTCTCACCCATATGGATGATATACGACCTGAGGCGGTTGATATACGACCCTGTTGCTCATGGATCGGCGGATCTAAGTTACTACATACTGGGCTTGTTATTCCTAGACGGCGTGCTGAATTGGCTTCAAAATATCATCGCTTTCTCCGTGATGTCTATCGTTACTCCTTTGACGTACGCAGTGGCAAGCGCGAGCAAGCGCATATTCGTGATCGGCGTAACTCTGTTCGTGCTCGGCAACCCGGTCACGTGGACAAATATATTGGGTATGACGCTCGCGATCTGCGGGGTGCTATGCTACAACAAAGCGAAGTACGACCAACGGCTGGAGAAGGGAAGCGAAACAGCTCTTCCGAAATACTACGACGATAATCGTAATGGCAGTAGTAGTTCCTTCATGGCGAACGGATGGGTTGGCACGAAGCAGCAATCGTTTTCTGTCTAGTCCGAATTTGTTAGATCAGTTTGTTTTTTTCTACTGACAAATGCTCGCGCGAGCTTTCTCCAGGCCATGGTGTTCCGGTCGTGGCGCGATAACGTGTAATCGGTTATTTATTTTTCTCAAAGGTATAGAGGAACCGATGAGTAAACGCTTCATTGTATAGAACATCGCGATACGTTACGTGGGATGTACAAACGAAAATGTATATGTACATATATTCGCATGCATATATATACAGGGTGTC
Organism: Lasioglossum leucozonium; assembly: GCA_028454225.1. Classification (NCBI taxonomy): domain Eukaryota; kingdom Metazoa; phylum Arthropoda; class Insecta; order Hymenoptera; family Halictidae; genus Lasioglossum; species Lasioglossum leucozonium. The sequence continues at coordinate 7,253,129 of CM052218.1, forward strand.
ACTCAGCTGAATCTGGGATCTATCTAAAACCTTTTTTTTTATTATCACATAGAAGAATTTTTCGCGACTTACACCGTTTTAAAGGGCTCATTGTTTTTTCTTTTTAAGAGATTCCAAAGACGCTGGTATTTTTTTATAATGAAAATCGTGTATTTTATAAGAATTACCCATGATCTTGAAGTCTCGCGAAAGAATGCGCAAGCATCGCGCGCTCATTGAAACGGCGTAGCTTCGTCGCAAGAAATTCGCGCAACAATTAATAGAAGGAATACACTCTGTATATATACATACACACGTATTTTATGAATATTGGTGATGCTGCACAAAGGTGTAATTTGCCCGTTAATCTGTTTCCGTTTTGTATTTTCTAGTATTACAATTGACAATGTTCTTGTTTCCGATGAGAACGGACCTGCTGGCAAGGTGGGAAAATCGTATAATTTGAGATTGTCGGTGTTCACGGCTAATTGCTGGGTCGATTAGCATCGAGGCCACTCAGTTTACTGGATCCGATAACATTCCTGTCCGGGTTTAGCGATCGAATCTATTTAAACGCGCGTTGCATATTCGATACCGAAACTGAGAGTGAGTGAGTGAGAGAGAGAGAAAGAGAGAAATAGAACGCAGCGTTATTCAATTGTAGCATCGATTACGTGTCGAATTTTACTTTCAGAGTTAGTTCGCTGGTTACGATAAACGCGAATGTGATTCCTGATAACGCTACCGGAAGGAGGAGCTGTTTCGCTCGGGTGTCGTGGATTCGATTTTGCGAGCTCTCCTTCAGCCAGGTTGCCGCGAAAGGAAACACGATGCGCGTTGACCCTCTGCGAGAATCGATAGGCGAAGACTTTCCCATTTTGAACATACTCGGAACCTTCTGATCATCGTCATTAATTTATAGCACGAGCGGGCTTTAGAGACGAAAAACGAAAAATGAAATGCAACGTGTCCGCTAATTTTACACCACTTGTCAGAGGAATAGAGAAGTCGATAGCCGGAGGGTTTGAAAGAGATTCAGGTGTGCGGTGTGCGTGGACTTGTGTGCAGGAGAAGATGTTCTAGCTAAAAGCAATCTATACATTTATTTTTATAAATAAAATACAGGTGTGTAAAAAAATATACCAGATACCATCTCCGCCGTGTCACGTCGCTCGGTTCGCCTCTAATTGTCGAGTTGTTGTATCGATCCCTCTTGTCCTATAGCGTTTTCATGATGTTAACAGGGGACATCGGTCTGGCGATAGTCAGATCCAACCGTGAACCGGCTGCGGCGATCAAAGGAACAGCCAGGCAGCAGTCGCAGTCCTCGGTGCTGGCCTCGTTCACTCTCAGGATCCTGTCGTAAGGTCTAAGAACGCCGTCGCAGGGGCCACCGGGTCGCAGACGATTTATATAAACCCCCCGCTCGTACAATCCATCGGATACCGAGAACCCAAAGTCCTCGTACACCGGATCCTTGTGCAACGACACGTGCACTATCTGCTGCGGCCTGTCCGAGCTGTTGCGTTCCTGCGGCCTAGCCGTAACAGAAACACAGTGTACTTTATTGTTAATATTTTATTCGAGTCTATTCCTTGTGTCACCAGAACCTCTTATTTCAACGTCATAATACTTGTATTACCCAGGGAAAGGCGGCATCGGCAGATCCAGCTGACCGCTGTCCACGGACGCTGTTTCCCACAGTCTCAAAATCTCTGGACCTGCTCCGCTATTCTCTCCCAGTTCTCCCCAAGAATCCACCGCACTGTCCACGCTAGGAAGACTTCCCCTCGCCGGCCGTAGAAGCCCGCTAGAGTACTGTTGGGTCGTGTCGCTCCCTATACTGGAGTCTCTGGAAAGATCCTCTATCAGCTGTCCAATAGTACCGCATCCTTCTATCATTATTAGACTGCGGATTTAATGCATTTATGATAGCATCGAGTAGGCAAAATTTGAGATCAAAAGAATTTTCAATCGATCAAGAGAATTTTTATTTTGCACGAAGATCCGCAGTCTAAACATTGCTAGTCCGTAGACAATTATCTAGTAGCATGAAATTGTTACAAAAAGAAGAATTCTTGAAGAATCTGCTGTAAAGTTTCCGTTACCTGTTCTCCGTAACGGGGTCCGGTTTCCTGACGGTTAGCGCGATCACCGAGCTACCCGGTCGGTGCAACAATTGCGCGGCTTGTCTGAGGTCACCTGGGTCCAGTTTTTGTCCGTCTATCGCGAGTAGCCTATCGCCAGGGGCCAAGCTGCCCGTTCTGTAAGCCAGGGAACCCTTGCGGACCTCCGTGATGATCAGATCCTCGTTCACCGTTAGACCGACGTCCGGTTGACCACCGACCGGCCTCGCTACTCGCACAGTGAACACTCCCGAGCTGGGCACCACCGGCCCGCCGACCTTGTACTCGATCACCAACTCGATCTGCCGAAAATAGCCAGGTTTTATCTCGTACAATAAACCGGAGAGAGAGAGAGAGAGAATTCTCCTAGCGCCAGACACGCGAAAGCATAAATCTTCTTCAAACTGTGGCTCATAACTTCAACACTAAACCTCTAGTCTTGTCCTGTGAGAGCGTCCATATAACTCTAAACGATTGTAAAGTGAGAAACACGCGTCATTTCACCGTGGGAGGTATAGATATAGCGTTGGAGAAGCAGTGACATGTCAGCATCTGTTTGTAACACTTTAACTAACGAGGGAACATATTCAAGTTACTGGCCGATAAGAAAAAGGCATGCATGAAATATTTCTCGAAGAACTGTTTCTCAGAAAAGTTTCATTAAAATCGGCTTATGTGACTTGAATTTAAGATATTATAATCTTTCTGTTTTTCCACTGTCGAGGTTTCTAGCATAAAGGAATCTCCCCTAAAAAATGCTCACAACTTGCGAGGTCTCCATAATGGCGTTGACTTCGGCCGGTTGTAGATCCCTGAGGAACCTCCGGTTCACTGCCAACACTTTGTCACCGGGTAGCAAGACTCCACTGCGTTCCGCCGGGCCGCCAGCCTCCAGGAGGCTGACAACGTATCCGACGCGATCCTCCGTGGGCTTCAAGGCCAAACCGAAACCCTTGTGATCAGGCCTCAGAACAATGGTGAGGCTCTCCTTGGTCTGCAGTGTCTGATTGGTGGACTGTTGCGCCTGCGGTTGCGCTCTTCTCTTCACTGTCCTCTGAGAGGCGCTCGGCGGTCTCGGCAGGATCTGCAGCCTGGCGATCCTCGAGTTGTCGAAGTTGTTCCTGAGCAGCTTCGCTGCCGTCAGAGCGTCCTGGATCGGCGTCTCGTCGACAGCCAGCAGTTTGTCACCTGGCTGCAAAGCTCCGCACCTGTCCGCCGTGCTAGCCGGCCGCAAACTCTCAATGTAAACCCCGTTCGTCGTCTCTCGGACCGTCAATCCTAGCTCCCCTGTAATTGTAGGCATTGCAGGGTTGGTCCCTTTAGCTACCATCGACGAGACGTCTCGCTACAATGATCGTTGCTCCTGCGACACAACTGGCTGATCGATAGAACGCGAATTTTTGTTCAAAATGAAAATAGTCTTCGTTAATTTTACGATATAGGAGCTGGATAGACATTGTTTTAATTTTTAAATAATTTCAATGAAACTATCGCAAATGCATAAGGTTCGCAGTTCACAGATCAAAATTAAAGATCGCTGTTTCTTTGTTTAGGGTGAACGACTCCTCGTCCACGGTGCTGTGGGAGCGACAACCACGGTAGCGAAGGGGTTAACCGTCTCTGGAAATCGTTCCTCGAGTGGCGTTTACGCGGAGGCTAACGTCGGAAGATCTAACAAGCTCGCGAGCCGGGGTAATTAGGGGTCAGAAATAGAACCCGGACCCTTTGCATTTGGTTCGTGGAAGTGTACCGATGTAAACAGTCAAAGTCCTGGCCGCAATCTTTATTTAGTTACCCTGACAGTCTATAATTACCCGTTGGGAATACTGTTTGCGCTTTATCGAGTGCCGCGCTGGTTTATTTAGTTTGTAAATCGGCTGAAAATGCCCAACTGTGGGAAAGCTGGTTCCGCAAAGTGCTGGAAGTCAGTGGTTCCCTTGTACATTCCTGGCAGAATGTATTCGATCGTCGCTGTAACTCTTTTTTAACAGACATGCAAATAACGATACGTTGATTCGACTCGTTGATCGAATACCTTTTGGCAGGGTTGGTAATAGCAAGTGGAAGGTGTACCGGAAGGACCGCGTTCAAGCTGTACCAGGAGAGGTCCTGAGGTGGCAGCTCTTGCCTCCTCCATGTTGGCGACGTCGTACTCGATGGTGAGGGATGCGACCGGCGCGTCCGAGCTCCTCCTGAGCGCTCTCTGAGCTTCGGCTAGAGTGAGACCCCTGAGCTCGGTGTCGTCGACGGCTAGAAGCCTGTCCCCGGGTCTGACTCTGCCTTCTTTCGCCGCAGGTCCGTCGGATTTCACCCCGGTGACCACCAACGCCCTAGAGACTCCACCTCTGAGGGTCACCCCGAGGCTACCACCTTCTCTTTCGACCCTGACCTGGGCGACCTTGGAGGACACTCCGGACGGCATCGAGACAGGACTGTCGGGATCGTCCAGGAGCAGGAAGCTGGATGGATGGTAGGTCTGAGGAGACAAATCCTCGGCCCTGGCTGAGTCGGAACTGGCGGACGTGGCCACGCTTCCGGGCCTAGCGCGGCTCTTGTGCGATCGCATGGTCGCCAGTCTCAGCGAGCTGAACATCCTCGACTGTCTACACTCCTGGACAAAAAGGCAGCGCGTCTGCTGTCGTCGGATTCTTGGGGGAATGTCCTCGGAGCTTCTCCGAATCTCGAAGAAACTTTAGGAGCGCTTGGTTCTTGCAAAAATGTTAAACGTACAGTGGCGAACAAAATTTTAGTCGGAATCTCGATTTTTCAATGATACTACTTTTGGTCCTGAAGTTTCCTCAGGATTCGGAGTCGTCGCTTCGAGACGTTCCCTTCGAGAACCCGATGATAACAATCGCCGGTGCTATCTGTTCAAACGGAAGCGTACCTTGTCTGTATTTTCCAGGGACGATCGTCGCACTGGGAACGATTTGCATCGCTGGTAGAGAACCACCGGCGAAGATCCTACAGACAGATCTAGGTCCACAAAGTTAGCATCCTTCGAAGAGAGAGAGAGAGAGAGAGACAAAGACAGAGAAACAGAGACACCAGGCTCACCGATACTCGTTGTTACAGTTCGACGCCGGCTGGCTCATCGGTATTTATTTTCGGAAGAACATAAGTTCTTGACTACGATTTATTTCAAGAGGTTCCGCGGCACGAGTGGTCGGTTTATTCGTAAGGGTATCGCGTCTGTTGGAGCTGCGAGAAACGATCGGGGCGATGATGAAAGCGAAGTGTATATTATACGTAGCTGTAGAAATATGAAACTGCTATTTCATAGTGGAAACGTTTACGGTGAAACAGCGGTGGAAATGATCGACTGAATCTGCACTACTGTTCCCGCTTCACGGTAGCACACCAAATAAAGATGTTCTAGAACAGCATCTAATATCTCTGTATGTTTTATCGCCGATCTCAAAGCTTGTATCGCAGCTCCGAACGTACCCAACCGCGTAGCAAAATCAATTTCCATCGAGTTGGCACGGATTTAAAAAAACTGTTGTTTCCCGCAGGGTCGCCACGAGAAGACGAAGAGCAGCCGGAGGACCGTGACAATCGACCGGTAGTCGTGTCTTTTTGCTCGCGAGGTAAACAGCACGTTTGTTCGTTCGCGGAGCCGACGAAGCGGCCAGCTTCTTGCCGGACGAAACTCGTTGAAACTGAGCGCGGAGAACTGTGACGAGCGTGGCGATTCCTCTCGAAAATAGCTCGACGACGTAGGGCCGCACGCTCAAGCGGACGCGGATGTCTATTTATACCGGCGACACCCTCGCAATCTTCTGGTGAAGATGCGGCCCTGCGCGGCGCCCCGCAGTCGCTGCACCGCGTCAAATAAGCCTGCGATTCTCGTTAAAACTCTCGACGATTTTCTGCGTCGCCTTGGTAAACGTTCCCATGAAGTTCGACAAAAGCGACGTACACTGGGACCTTTTTATAAAATAGGAATTAATTAAAAAATATTCGTATCGCGAAATAGGTTGAACCTAACCCAGACTTATATGTAGACTGTTGTCTATCTTTATGCAAAAATCGTATGTATTCGTTGAAAGACATGGGAACCAAATAATAATTAATTCCTCTCTTTAATTGTTTTACTTAATTGTAAGAAACGTATTGGTAATCTCGAATTCTCGTAATCTTTTTATTGTTTGAAATTACACCTCTGCACATTTTTGCCATGAATGCATAAAATTCGCAGTTTACTTATATCAGAGTTCATTCGTGAAATAAATAGTAGTCGAGTTTCAATTTCTTTTTAGCATTGACAAAGAGTTTCAATTTAGAAATTTGAATTGAGTACCGAGAGCGATTGGAGAGGCGTGTGAAGGATTGACAGAGTGGAATCTGTTGGCAATAGCGGGGGCGATACATCGAGTAGAGCAAGAAGATTCAGCGGATTCAGGGTCCATTGACCGATCCTCTTAGCGTGTCAGTTTTTGCGGCGTTCTGCGTCTCTTTAAATCTCTCCTCCTTTCAATTCCGAGCTGTTTAGCCGCTCGCTTCATCGCGTCCCCCCTCCTCAATCTCTCTCTCTCTCTCTCTCTCTCTCTCGCCATCTCCATTCCGTTGGTTTTACTGATCCGATCTCTGGTTCGCAGAAACCCACCTTTTATCGCTGCTCCTCCTTTGACCTCTCACTCGGTTGCTCTTTCGTTTTCGGGAGATAACCTGCACGAACCGTTTAACAGCGAGCCTTTGAACAGCCGAAAGAAAGATCCCCAAAGATAGTTAAACGATTTTTAGTTTCGAGAGCTTTAGCGGACCTCGAACGCTTATCGGGTAATTAATCTTGCGCCCGCGACTCAACCGTGTCGGAATGGAGCAATTGGATCAATTACCCGGTTAATTGTCTCATTAGCTGCCACTCTGACCGCTAGAGGTACACCGGTGTCCTCTTGTCCGGAGTTATTTTAACCCTTTGTGCTCGAACGGCGACTATGAACTTGCTAAATCTGTTCTGGCGAATAAATTGTTTGAAAATTTGGACACGCCACTTCGGTTCTATACGTTTGAAATATTCTAGATCAAGAGAAGCATCTGGGTTCTCTAATTGCACTGGAGTGAAAAATTAAGGGGTCGGTAAATTTTCATTGAAAAATTTTTCGCGTTCGTTATACGAATTTTTTAACGTGTGTACAAACGAATCTGCAAAATGTTCATATGAAAAGGCTATTTTATTAAATCAAGAGTTTGCTCTCAACGACGCGATTCTTCGTTTCGCTGCAGCTGTGGTCCAATTATGAACGAGTTGAGCTATCCGCGGCGGTTGCCACGCGATTGCATCAAAATGCGCCTGATTATGAGTTGGTAGTAGGTGGAAGAGGTTGCTCCGCTGAAAAAAGTGTGTAACGATTCGCTCGTTTTTCAGGTGGCACTCGATTGTGACGGTCGATCGTCGTTATCAGCCGAAAGCGTCGCGAAAGAGGCTCTCGTCTGTCCGCTGGCAAACATGGTGGTTCGCCAATTCCTCGGTGTGCTAAAGTTAGCGTGCAGTCAGCGCGAAGAGCCAAGTGTGCGCGGCCAACGAGCAGAAGAAAACGTCGTGCAAAAGAGGGAAGAAGGGAGAGGTGGCATGGAAACGAAGAAAGAGCAGAAAACACGTGGGAGTCGAATGGAAAGTTTAGGGTCAACGAGGGAAAATCGAGCAAATCGGCGAGTGCCGCGAGACAGGAGCACCGGAAACGCAGGACGAAGAAGAAGAAGAAGTAGTAGTCGTCGTCGTTTACAGAGTGGAAGACGGAGCACTGTCTATCGGCGACGGAAATAATAATCCTGTTCGAGTATTAATAACTTGACCGCGGCGTAGCATAACGCTGGGTAATTGCCTCGAAATTTATACGCCGCGATTCGACCGCGTCTTCCGGTCCCTATATACTATATAGGTTCGTCCTCCACTTTGATCCGCGGACGCGTTATTAACACCGAACGTGCCGAGCACTGTAATTGAGTAGAGTACGTTGCCTTACAGTTTTCACTGTTGAGGGTGTAAGCCTAAGTGTCGTAGTGGAATTATTTTCCCGGCTATATCGGTGTGTCTTGAACCCCTTGACGAGGCTACGTAGTTGCCTCGGGGCTAGGAAACTTCGACAGCAGTGGCGGCTCGCGTATAGGCACTATGGAACTGCAGCACCCCCTATTTCCACTTGATATTATCGATAACATTTAGTATAATCAGTCCTTTTTTTTCTTTAATTCTTTCTTTATACTTGTACAACATATCTATCTCTCTTTTACACAATTTCAAAACAAATGCTAAAAATTTTCTGGAGCAGCACCCCCACTAATTTTAGCCACGAGCCGCCACCGTTCCACAGTGAAAACTGTATGATCAGTGGACTGTGGATTTGACGCGAGTACGCGCGATTGGCACTGGTTTAGCGTTAAGAGCGGGAATGACGAACTCGTCGGAGATTGTCCACATGTTTTATTTGAAACAGACGATTTATTTGGCCGGTTGGCGGGACGCGCGAGGTCCCACGTTCGGCCAAGGGTTTATAAAAGACGGTACACTAAGGGAAGCCGATGCGTTCGGCAGAGATTCGCGTAGAAAATAAGGTACATACACTGGGACTCTGCCGAAGGCTCGAACACCGTGTTCGACTCCCCTCCGCATAGTCTAACCGCTCTCTATCGACGCAACGCGGCCTCTACGTTATACAAAACCTAGCAATAGATCGCTGTTCGCCTGACTCCTCGACGAGTCCAAGCGGCTCAGGGTTTTTTTTTACATTTTCTTCCGTGTCGGTATACTCTGTCGTGAAAACCGCACGTTCAGATTTCGGTCCCGAGAGAAACTCCGGTATCCCGTGGCTTCTCCTGTAAAGGGGACTGAATCCTGCGTCCAGGTAGCTGTGAACCAGATCAATGCCACACGCGGTAGGTCGCAAACAACACAACTCGTCGGACCCCGTCGACGCGAAACTGCATGTAATTTGTTCTTCTTCTTCTGTATTTTTTTTTGTTTTTGTTCGTTTGAGTCCCCCCGATAACTATACGGCACCCTCAGTCTGTTGCGTTCGGGTTCGTGTAGGAGAACCCACGGAACACACCCTGGTCCATCGAGGTGAGGATCTGTTCAGGTACAGGTGTCAGCCGCGGCCTCTCGGCGGTGAACGCTGTGTCGAAGTACTTGGTGTCCAACGTGTGCTCCAGCGCTGGCTTGAACGGCGGCTCCAGCTGCCTCCTTTCCAGACGGTCCCATGGTAGCGACTGAAACATTGCCCATTCTCAACTACTCTATCTATATACGTATGTATTACGTATGTATGTATTAAAAGTTTAATCGGCCTACTGGACTATCGGATAGCTAAATTCGAATTGAACTGCTTTCAGGTGGACCACCCTTCATAGTTAATGGCAGTGGTTAGACACAGCGTCAATTGTAAAGTGTCAGTTAATGTATCGACCTTAACCATCCGACGGTGCCCTTCTAACAGGTTTTGATTTTCAGATGGTACCTGGAAGAAAGCGTGATAGGCGATGTCGTGTCCGGGCAGCCTCTTGCCGGAGTCCTTCTCCAGAAGACAGAGCAGCATGTCCGTGGAGTCTTGGCTGAGGTACCGAGGTATGAACGGCCGTTCGTTGCATATACTCCAAAATAGCTCGTCCTCGTCGCAGCCGGAGAACGGCGACTGTCCCGTCAGCATCTCGTAGAGCAGCACGCCGTACGACCACCAGTCCACCGCCTGATTGTATTTCAGTCCCTTTATGATCTGCAATGCGGAAACGAGCGCCGGATAACTCGACCAGACTGACGGATTGTTGTTATTTGAAACACTGTTGACTCAACCCTTGCTTGCACAAGACCACTGGCCAACTGGCCGTGTAAATTTAGAATCTAGGTATCTTGACCCCTGTACTGAACAGTTACAGAGGATTCTTTCTAGGCCTCGTTAATTCTCTCTAATCGCCATTCTTTGTTTTCCTCGGGGCTACGGCTAGCTAATCGAAGACCGAATGAAATATTTCAGGGGTGATTCTACTCATCCCTGAAGAGATTAGGAATTACAACTCTAATGTAAATGTCAATAGAATATGGAAATATCGGTGCAAAAGTTAACGTCGAGTCTTATTGAAAAAATATTTTGAATAATGGCATAACAATTTCTGGTGGCCCCTCAGAGTCGCCGCACTCGAGTGCGAAGTAGCTAACAATTAGACTTGGAGTACCATCGAGTGCCAAAGGTAGAAAGAACTTTCCAAAACTATTGTACATCGTTTCATAAATTTTTAAGATGCAATTTCACTTTCGTTTCGCAATTTTGTAGAATTTGCTACCTCGGGAGCCATGTAATCCGGCGTCCCGCAGAACGTGTCCGCCGTCCTGTCCAAGAAGATCTGCAGCTTGCACATGCCGAAGTCCGCGATCCTGATGTGTCCCTCGAAGTCCAGGAGTACATTGTCCAGCTTCAGGTCCCTGTAGACGATTCCTTTCTTGTGTAAGAAGTTCAGGCCGGACCAGATCTCCGCCGCATAGAAACGGGCTCTTGTCTCCGAGAACCGGCCCGACTTTTGGATGTGGAACATCAGGTCGCCGCCGTTCAGGTATTCCATTACGAAAAATAGGTGCGACTCCGTCTGGAAAGTGCAGAACAGATGGCAGAGGTACGGGTGCCTGGTCGCCAGGGTCAGGACCTTCCTCTCGATCAGGGTACACTCCACGTCGTCATCCTCCAGCACCACGTCCTTCTTCAGGCACTTCACCGCGTAGACGCACTCTGTGCCCTTCAGCTCGGCCAAGAGTACCTTGCCGAAGCTGCCCTTACCCAATACCTGAAAAACGTTTCAGAGTTCGTCAAATTGATACGATGCGGTTCTAATAATTTTTGTTAGTTGAGATTAATGTTGGGTTGGCAACTAAATTATTGTGGATTTTGTCGATAGATTCTTATTTAAAATCCGCAATCACTTAGTTGCCAACCCAACATATAAATATTCCTATAGTTCTTTTTCGCCATAAATCCATAAAATCCGTAGTCTACTTTTCAGAGATCATTATCAGCGGCTACAGCATTTTCCGATGTTTCAGGTGGAAGATCCTCGGAAAAATGATCGAGGCTTTCGTCAATGGACAGGAGTAGGGATAATTCGGGTCTGTAAAGGGCCGAGGAACCGGCACACAGTGGAAAGTTCATGCGGCTAAAGCGAGAGAGTGCCGCACGTGAGATAGTGCCCGCGCCCGTTAAAAATAATGCGTTGCGTGGTGCTAATTCGGGTGATCTATTTGCGTGGTGGCCCGCCATGAAATCGTGTCTGTTTTAAACATTCTCGCAAATAAATTCGCTGGTTGGCGAATATGCAAAGGGACGCGAGAACGGCGTCCTCGTCGCGCTCCGAGTCTCGCCGACCCGTCCGAATAATCCCGAGAGCATGATGTCCAACCCGCATTCGTTCGATATTTCACAACCGTAAACGCGATCTCTGTAATATTCATAAACTTACAATGAGCCGCGGCAATTATTTGCATTTGGAAATGCCGATTTATTACCAGACGGAAATTTATCTATTTACGAAGAAGCTGAGCAGATCAGATTCAAAACAGTAAAAAGAACAGCGTTGCATTGTTTTCGATTCGGTTTGGTTGAAGAATGTTTTGCATGGCTCTCACGGTCGGTACGCTACAAACAATTAGGGTGTCATCGCGATTCTTAGCATCGATCGAAAATATGCGAATCGATATCGCGATAGCAGCCCGTGAGTCAAGCGGTTTCACGTGATCCCGTTGTACACGTGATCCGTATTAGCTTTCGCGAAGACACGAGTTGCCGAGCCAAACGCGCGTGGTTCAACCGAGAGCGGCTCGTAAATTTCCGGAAACTATATTTGCAGGTAGTTAGGCGTGCACCGCGTGACTCTCGGACGACTTTCTTCCTCCGGGTTTCCCGGTAACCGGTACGCGCGCGCGACTATTTCTACACCCGGGGTACGAGCGACGGGAATTGAACGTCGGCCCTCTCTTTCTTCGTGGTGTGAGAGAGGGAGAGGGAGACACAATCGACTCACTTTGCGGAAATTGAAGTCCGTGACGGCGTACTTCTTGAATCTCGGCAGATTGGTCGCTGGCGGCGTGATACGCCCGCTGGGGAAGTGGTCCGACGAGTCCGAATTCCTCTGGGTGTCCGACGATTGCGAGGGCGCTGCGAATTTCGCGAAAATCCTCCGTTAATCCGTAAACATATTCCGTTAATAGAGCTCACACTGGGAGACACACGCTGTTGTTGGATAGTGAGAAATTTTGTTAAACAAATCGGTGGATGCAATGCATTGGACCGCGGATTTTTATGCAAAGATACATTTAACTTATAAATTAAAGGTAGACTTATCGATGTTGATCATTTTTATTTTGCATAAAGATCCGCCGTCTAATTGTAATTTCTCTTTGGTGGCAAACACGTTGGCTGTAGGATGACAACGTTGAATCTGCATGGACAGGGAAAAGCGAATTTAACAACACTGGTCAACAAAGAACATTTACAATCGATTCTTATGCGTTCCCTCGCGCCGAATATAAATCTGCGATTCATCGAAAAATATCTTCGCAGTAAAGTACAATTGTGAATGCTGCCGATCTAGAACCACGTGTCGAACCACCGTGATCTTCTAAATAAAAGCGATACTCTGGGAAACACAGCGATTTGGTGGTCGATGCTTGTTGGCCGCGGTATCAGACTTGGCTGGCACGGCGAGGATGCAAGCTGCGAGTGCAAGTGCATTCATCCACGACTACGCCGATCTTCCTCTTCCACGTAGATGTCATAAATCCGTTCGCCAGCCAATAAATAATTTTCGCGGCCGTTATCAAAATTACATCACCGTTAATTCGGTGAACGACGACGACGACGACGTCGCTCTAGCTATGCTTGTCCCCTAATCGATCACACGCGTCAACCTGAGCGTCGGTACCGAGAGAGTGAGAGCGTCACACCGCCACGGTCACCGCTATTTTCGAAAAATGTCAACCGGGCCAAATCTCGCGAAAGCCACGAGCGCACGCTATCCACGCGCTTTCCACGCGCTTTCCATGGACCGTCGGCTAAACCGCGATTAATTTTTTTATTTGTCGTTTTAACTTGGCATTAAGAAACTCGCTAATTATAAGTCGCGTGCTTTAAGAAAGTATAAATATCCTTAAAATCCTCAGTTTACCGATAAGAAATTCGTCGAGGGATCGATGAGGTAATTCGTAGGCTAAATGCGTTCTCGAAAGATGCTCTGGAAAAGATTCAGCATTTCGAAGCGAATTTTCAGAAGATGTAGACGGATCCGGGATCCAAGAAGCGGTCTCTGAAATGCCGCGAAGACAGTTCTGCGTCATTCGGTCCGAGCTTTCAACTAGACGGCCGCTTTTAAATAGAATTTTCGAACTTGAACCGACTCGGTGCATCGTGTGTTGACGGTCTCTCTCTTTCCTCCTCGTTCGCTTGCTCGCTCACTCACCCCTCTTCACCGCCTGCAAAGCCTCCGCCACGAGCTTTTGATTCAACCCGCAAAGGTTCCCGGTGAGCTTTTCGCATTTCTTGTGGCACGCCATGTCGCAATCTGTTATTTTTTTTTTCAACGGTTTCGTTAGAGATTCATTTCACTGTATTCGTTAATTTTTTCAGTTGATCCGGTTACCTCTTCGCCTCGAACAAACGCACGCGGATATCTGTTGCCTCTCGGTGCTTCTTGGACACTGACGCCGAAAACGCGGAATCATTTGGAGAGGATACAGTTTCGTTTCTAGCGATACAATGTACAGACTGTTAACCGAAATGGACCGTGTCTGCGTCGGCGGAATCGACACCTACCACATCACCGCAGATCTAGGACTTTTGCGAAATTTCTCAATTATGCAATTCTTCTCCTATCCGCAAGATGAGAAAATGTTTTAGCACCAGATTTTACTCTAGAAATTAGAAAAATGCGTTTATTCAGACCTCAATTTACTTTCGCCGAAGCCCGTGCATAAATGAATCCATGTACTGACCAAGTTTCCATAGAGGCACTTTTTATTGCTCTGGCAATTCTCTGAGCATTTGAACCGCTCGCAAGCTAAAGCGATTAACTCGCTTTCATTAAAATTAATTTCCTTAATATTTAACGGGACTCTCGATGAAAGTTTTCATTCAGAAGAAGCTTAGAAAACAATTGATCCTTGCCGAGTGCTATAGAAAAATGCGCGCAGCTTGAATATCAGAATTTTAAAAACTATTAAATAGTTGACGCGTTAATTAAACAGCACCGAATGCGAAAAATTGAAGGAGCTTCTTAATATTAATGTATACCATTTCATCGATTCTCTCCGTGCAGAGCGACGGCGGCGTCTGACTTCGAACTTCTTCGCTCTCGGAGCCGGAAGGTTTTCGTTTCCCGCGTTGCTACCGTTCGCGAAAACACATTGCGGATTCTCGCGAGGCGCTGTCTAATTATTGTGCACGTCCCGCTAAATTTAACGCGAAAGTCTCGTTCGCACCATCTCCCGGCTGCATCGGGAAGCCTTGAATATTGTTATGAAACTGCGCCGCGTTTTATAAATAGTTGTACGCCGCGCGTTGTTCAACCATGCTTGGACCAGTCCCGGATCAACACCGCGAACGGTTCACCATTCCTGGTACACAGTAATTGTTATATGCACTTGGAACGAGGCTCGAAGACGCCCAAGCTCTGTCCCAAGGACACCTGTCTTCGGGCATCGAAGCCAAGAGAGGAGACCAGGAAGGATCCACGTTGAATTCCCGCTGGTGCGGCCGTACTTCCGGTTGTAAATAAATTGGCGTACGGTGTCGTTGACACTGTGGCAACGACCTTATGTAACGTCGAATCGTCCGGGTTCGCCTCTTCCGATGAAATACCGAACGATTGCCGATCAAGCTACACGATCTCGCGTGCAGATCGCGGAGTTTTATGCTAAAGGAAAATTGTCCGCGTTCATTGCAACACGTAGGAGCTGCCGAGGCATTTGTTTAGATTCTTAACAACATCAATGAGTTGAGAATAACAGAATAACATTTTTAAATTGTTGCTCCGCACTGATCCATTCGTTTCTGTCATAAATGAATAAAATCCACAGTGATCCGGCACTGGTCGTATTTTTCAAGAACAAAGTCAGTACATATTCTTTAAACACGAGTTATAAAATATTCGAAAAGTTTCGAACGCCTTCGTAGCTTCTTACAAAGAAAATCGCAAAAGTCGAACGGGTTAAAAAGCTAGGATTTTTTAAGACATTTCTTTGTTTTCAGAGTAGCAAGAGAACGAAACCGATCGCCTTTCCAATTTCTTAGGAACGTTCGCACGGTGCAATTAGTTGTTAGTCGTGTTTGGCAGCCGTCCAACACGGATCTCCCTTCGCCGTTTAAAAATGCCGTGTCGAACGACGAGTTATGACCAACGTGTATTTTTAAAGTCGAAGTTCGAGCAAGTGTGCAAGCAGAAAGAATAAGCACCGGGCCACCGACATGCAGCGAACAGGTTCGACGAGGCAAGGTAACGTTAGTAGAAACAGCTTTTCGTTGTGATGATCGCAAATCCAATTTTTGTAACGGTTAATCATTTTAGTGACGATATTACGTGGAAGAATTAGGATACAGGCTCAACGACAGAGGAATAGAGGATCGATCAAGAACAGCACACGTGTTAAAAAATACAGGAATGTTCTTCCGAGTATCGTGTTACGCATAGGCTCCGGGAAAACGTTTTTAGTCGACAATGCACACAAGCGATAAATCGCATAGGCCACACGCTAGTGCAGGCGCGGGCAACGAGGGCTCTTTGCTCCTGGGAGCAACCGTATCTCGAAGGGGCGTGGCTTCATTGGCCACACCTGCGCTAGAAAACTAGACAAACGATGGATTGTATCGCAATTGCACAGAGGGGGCGTTGGGAGTGGCACGAAGGGAGCGGATCAAAAATATTTGGTTGTCCCATAAATCGTGTCGTTTTTTAACGTTGTTAAAAGCAAATTACGAACATCTACAAAGCGTGACAAGTAGATTGCTGATTTTACGTGTTTATTAGAAAAATGATAATAGATCGAGAATGCGAAAGAGCGAAAATATTCGAGGAATTTAAAAATCCACAGTCTGGCGATAAAAGTCGACGACACGATCTAGGGGACGAGCCATCGGTTCTCAAAGAGCAAGTACTAGATATCCTCGGCGATCCGTCGAATCCGGAGTCATTGCTCCTGGTGGAGTTCATCCTTTTGTCAGGGTCGTCGTCGAGCTCCGTGCAGGTGGACCTGCTTCCGTCGGTGCTTCCGGTGGTGGCCGTGCTGGTGGTGCTTCCGGTGCTGTCGCTGCTAACTGACGGTGTCCTCGAATGATGCTTCCTTCTCTTGATCTTTGCTCTGCGTACTTTAGATAGGTCTCTGGGCGTAGCAGTTAATAGAGCCGAAGGTGTGGTATAAAACATCCTGATGAGATCCAGAGGTTTGGGACTGGGGTTGGCTTGCTTCTGATTGGTCTTGGAGGAGGACTTGGACTCCGCGGCTGGCTTTAGGCTCTCCTGGGACTTCGCCGAGCTCTTCTTCGAGTCCTTGGCCTCCTTCTTGGACTCCTTTTTCGAGTCTTTGCCGGAGCTTTTTTTGGTCGTTGAAGCCTTCTTCTTTCTGACCAGTTTCTTCTTTTTAGACGATTCAGGAGTGCCTTGAGGCGTGTCCTCCGGAGTAGCAACCACACTACCGACCTTCGAGGCAACCGGAGTGGCGTCTTTGTCTACCTGATCGACGTTGGACAGGTCACTATGATTCTCCCACTTGGACATTTTAGACAGACCACTGTCCGGCCACTCGTTCGTCGGCGTTCTAGCTTCGTCGTCGTCTTCAGGATGCAATATCTGGTCAGCGTTCGTCGGCGTAACTACCTCCACAATGTTTATCAACGGCACCGATACGTCGTACACGGGTGTAGCCACCTGGGAGCCAGGCACCGACGTGTCAGGCGTACTACCAACCGATCTACCAGAGATCGTGGACGCCACCGAGTCCTCCCTCATCAGCGGATTCTTCTTGATCGTCGAGTACGCGTCCACGGTTCGATCAATCTGTATCGACAGGTTCTTCCGCTTCTTCGGCTCCTTCGGGCCGGTATTCGCGACGGACGTCATCGGTTCCTCGGGTTCCTGGCCGATCACGGGAACGTTACTGAGCTGCGGCGTGCCGACGCCGGCTACGCTTATTTTAGCAACGCTCTCTTTTTTCTTGTCCAGTTGTTCCTCTTTCTCCGCGGGGTCCTCGAACTCGTTCCTCCCGCCAGGGAAACTCAATCCCTTCACCACCTTCGTCACCAGCGGACTGTCCGGGCCCTTTATCTCGCTCCAGAAGTCGATCGACTCGGTCGACGTGCTCTTCGACAGCGCGTTACCAGTCTCGCCGTTCAAACACTCGAACACCTTTTGCTTGTCCACCGGCATTACGCTCGATGGAGCAGTCTCTTCGCACACCGTCTTCTTCGGAGACTTCGGTTCGGGGCTGGTAACGAGATCCTTGGGTTCGTTGACCTTCTTCTTCCTCCAGGGAACTTGCTCGGTCTTCGCCGGCCTTTTCGCGGCCTTGGGCGGGCCCTTAGGATCCTCGTCGGCACCAGACCTGCTCACCTTGCTATCCGCTGCATCCTCGATCAAGCTTGTCTTCGAATCCTCTTCTGTCTTTGTTACGATGTCGGTCGAAGCGGTTGCGTCATCGATCAAAGCAATTTTCGATCGATTCTCCGGTTTCTGTGGATCCTCCGTACACTCGACCACCGTTATCTTGCTCGCTGGACTCTCTTTGCACACTGTTTTCTTCGGAGACTTCGGTTCAGGACTGGTGAACAGATCCTTCGGCTCGGAAGGGGTCTCGTTGACCTTCTTCTTCCTCCAGGGAAACTGCGCTTGCTCGATCTTCGCGGGCCTCTTGACAACTCTGAACGGTCCTTTCGGCTCCTCTTCGGCACCCGATCTGCTCACCTTGCTGTCCGCTGCATCCTCGACCGAGCTAGTCTTCGAGTCCTCTGTCTTCTCGGAGAAGGTCGATTTCGTTACGATATCGGTCAAACCGCCTGCGTCATCGATCACTGCGGTTTCTGATCGATTCTCCGGACGTTCTGGACTGAATGGTTTAGCGGCCGAGGTGACCGTGTGGGCGTTTACGAAGGTCGCCGCTCTGCCAGTCTTATTTCCCGGCAACGTATCACCGACGTCTTCGTCACGCTTGGTTTTCGTCGCCTTCGCCAGCCGCTGCTCCGGTCCTCGTAACGCTGGCTTTGGCGCTTCTACGGCATTATTTTCATCCGTAGTAATTTTAGACGGTTTTGGCAGCCCGTCCGCGGCCGATGGGAGCGCTACGCTGGCGCTGTTTTCACTGGCGAGCGGGTCAATAGCTAGCGTCGCGCTCGACGAGACCTCAGAATCCGTCTTCGGGGCAGGCGGCTCGCGATTTCTGGGTCGCAGACCCTCCGGGCTTCTCTGCTCTCCCTTCGGGCTCTCTTTGTCCTCCTTTGGCGAGCCTGGAACGCCCTCGACACCCTCGCGATCCTGCTTCAACACCACCTTCTTCATCAGGACACCGTCCTCCCTGGGACTCTTGGATTCCCCCGAGTCCTCCAAGGTCTCCGACTTCTCCCTCTTCCTCGAGCCAACACCGCTGGTCTTTTGGATCTTCGGAGAGTCGGTCTTCAAGGCCTGCTTCAGCCCGTCCTCTTTCTTCAGCTCGGGGACAACGTCATCTTTGGGACTCTTCGGTTTTCCCGCGTCCTCCAAGGTCTCCGACTTCTCCCTCTTTCTCCAGGCAACTCCGTTGGTCTTCTGGGTCTTCGGAGAGTCGGTCTTCAAGGCCTGCTTCAACCCGTCCTCTTTCTTCAGCTCCGGGACATCATCTTTGGGACTCTTCGGTTTTCCCGCGTCCTCCAAGGTCTCCGACTTCTCCCTCTTTCTCCAGGCAACTCCGTTGGTCTTCTGGGTCTTCGGAGAGTCGGTCTTCAAGGTCTGCTTCAGCGCATTCTCCTTCTTCAAGTCCACAACGCCGTCCTCTTTCGGACTCTTGGTTTCTCCCGAGTCCTCTAAGGTCTCCGACTTCTCCCTCTTCCTCAAGCCAACACCGCTGGTCTTTTGGGTCTTCGGAGAGTCGGTCTTCGAGGCCTGCTTCAGCGCGTCCTCCTTCTTCAATGCCTGGACTTCGTCTTCTTTGGAAATCTCGGACTCCTCCACCTTCGCAAGGTCCTTCGAAGTCTCTGTTATCTCCCTCTTGTTCAAGGTAACTTCGTTTGCAGTCTGGTTTTTCGTTGAATCGTTCTTCAAGTTTTCGATCTGTTTCAGCTCCTTCTTCAGCCCCGGAACACTATCCTCTTTGAAACTCTTCGACTCCACCACCTTCGCCGAGTCCTTCGAGATTTCTTTCTCCATCTTCCTCAGCGTAACGCCGTTGCTCATTTTCTTCGGTGTAACAACATCGTCAACGTCTTTGGCAATCGTCTCTGTTTCCACTTCCATCGAGGTATTTATGGTCTTTTCTGCTTTCCCCTTTTTCTCCGTGACGCTAACTCCGTTCGTCAAACTCTTCAAGTCCATCGGATCGCTTTTCAAGGCCTCCGGCGGCGTTTTCACCGTGCAGTACACGCTATTCCTCGATGTGTCCTTCACGTAAGGCTTCTTGACAGGTAACAACACCACCTCGGGCTCGAGCTCTTCGATTTTCTCGACGCTGCCCGACTCGGTCTTACGAAGTCCCATTTTTCTTCTGGGTACCGGGATCTTGATACTCTCGCGAAATTGCTCACGAGTGACGCTGGACTGCGAATCCGCGTTCACCCATACAGTCGAGAAATCTCCTACACTGTTACTGGCTTCGATCTTGAAGGCCTGCGGCCTGGATAGCTTCCTCTCCTTATTCTCGCCAGCCTGAAGGTCGACGGACGCGTCGCTGGAGGTGCTAGACCCACGTTCTCTTTCGTTATCATCGTCCGGCGGCTTCTCGACGCTCCTCTTCTTTTTCTTCACCTTCTTCAGACTCTTCCTGATCTTCTGTGCGGCGGAGTCCTCCTCCCCCTGAGAAGCCGAAGCCGAAGCCGAAGCTGTGTCTTTATCTAGCGCTCGAAAAAACCCCGTGCCGGACTTGCGACCGACCACGTTGCCCTTCTTGATCAACGTTCCTCTGCGGACCTCGTTCTCTATCTCAGCCTGCTCTTCGGCCACTAAAGTGTCTAGGACCTTCGCCTCCACCTGTGCGTACGCGATCTCCTTCTCCAACTGCTCGGGATCCAGCTGAATGTCCGCGGAGGATCGTCTTCTTGTAAATCTTCTGGTGATCTTGGCTGCCTGCTGCTGGACACCGGAGCTATCCTCCCCATCTTCGTCCTCCTCTTCTTCTCTGTCCAAACTGACCTGGTGGAACAGCTGCAGCCGCCTCTCCGCGGCGTCGTCCAACTTCTTGTCCTTGATCAGGAACTTCTCCACCAGCAGCTCGCCCACCGTCTTCTCGTGTCGTTCGTTGTGCTCGCGCAACGCAGGATTGTCCTTCAAAGCCTGCGACCGGATCTTGATGGTAGGTCGGTCGCGACGCAGACGATTCCTCTGGTGCGTACCGTCGCCAGAGAGGACCCTGGGCGTCGAGACGTCGATGTCCGCGGTGTCGATCACGCGTCTGGGTCTGCTGGGAACCGGCACCGGAGAGTAACGCCGCAAGGTGCTCAGAGGGGACTCCGAGATCGTCGACAGGTGCGGGGAGAATCTCGATAACGGCGTGTGGAACGATCTAGCGCGATTTTTCGATGTCAGTTTGCGTAGCCTAACTCCTATCGAGAGGGAAGCTTCTCTCTCGCCACGGGGACGCTAGACTCGAACGCTTTTGAGCTCTGGGAGCTAGACCGGGGGCTTGCTGGAGAAGCTTAGGGTGTCATTTAAAGGTACAGTACCGTTGTCATCTAACAATTTTCGCTGCGAGTAACAATTTCACCATGTCTGTCGTTCAACAGGAAATGCGGAGGTCTACCAAACGAGTTCAGAGAAGCTTGCGGAAACCAACTGTTAGTCCGATGTCTGACAAGACAAGATTTGGCCACGTCTGTTTAACATCAGGAAATCTAGAGGTCTACTAGAGGTGCTTAGGGGCCAGGGATCTGGGATGGTGGTTGCAGAAGTAGTTGCAAGTCATCGGGTTATGCAAGAACGGTAACGACGCAACTACTTGGACTCCCGCTGATAAGCTCTTCTGCCTCCCGTCGCATCGTTTCAATGCCAGAGCTCTGTTTTCGCGGTGCATTACGTTGCAGAATCGAAAGAACACTTGTTAACTGTGCTCGATGATGCCGCTAGATCTCTGGCCCGGCCATGGCCGCGGATGATTGACAGACGATTCGATTCATGAATCAATCGTATGCCTGCCTACCTCGCTGCCTGTCTGCGATGACACAGAAGAGACTAATGGGCACGCGGATGATGACACAGAGGAACCATTGCAACGATGCTTTTACCCTCGTTGTTATCTCACGCAATGAGTCAGCAATCCATACCGATTCTCCTTTCGATACTGTACCGATTGCTAGGCTGCGGATTTTTAATGGGAAATTGTTTCAATTCATTGCAATTTGTAGTCTTGTTAAGTAGAAACAATGTGTTCATATTTTCAAGTTCTTGTTTTTTTTTTTGTAAATGCCTAAAATCCGCAGTGTAGTGATCATGTTTTTCCCTAAAGTCTAAACGGTGGTACGGAAATAGTTCTCGGGTTTGTCAGGATAGAAGCCTATTTTACTATCGATCTATAGTAATTGCATTTGTGCTTTTCAGGGAAAATAGGAAAACAAGAGGGCGAAGAGAGGAAAGAAACGTCGACTTGGAAGATGAAGAACACTCTAAAGTCCAGTGGCGGCTCGTGGCTAAAATTAGTGGAGATGTTGGTCCAGAAAATTTTTAGCCTTCATTTTAAAATTGTGTAAAAGGAGGATGGCTACCAAAATGCCTTCAACGCGGACCGCCACCGCTGAAGCCTAATGATTATGAATATATACATAGAGGGTCGTTAAACATCTTCGAACATTTTGGATTCCAACGTGGGATGCGAAACATACAGGTTCGACGCGACATTCTTTCAAACGCTGACAGGTTTTGCAACCTGGGAGCGATTTTAGTTTCACCGACGAATATGCTCCTTTAGAATAGCGGGAGAATCGCTCGAGGAGATTTTGGCAAGCGTCGGATATGACACACGATCCGTCAAACCCCGGTAACTCATTAGCAGAATGTAACAGCGGCGATTAATCCGTCGGTCGGCCGGCGAATAAATCACATGGATTAAGAGGAACCAGAGGTATTGGATCGCGTATCGGGGAAACGCGTATCGGCGTAAAAATAGCGGCTCCCGGTCTGGACCTCTGCAATCTCCGCGTGATAAAAGCTCGGGACGCGCGCAAACCTCCCACTGCCAAAAAATATTGCCGCGAGTAACACCGCCGCAATTACGCTCCAAGTCCGACCGAAAGATTGATGGTTACGTTTGCAAGAGACTGGGCGGACCGGTGGCCGAAGCGGCGGCCGAGAGGAAGTTACACGCCCGATGAAACGCCGAGAGCGAGAGAGAAAGACTGGCCCTCGGAATATTTTCAAAAACGACCAGACCAGACGTCCCGCAAATCCTTGCGACCGCTGCGAACAATCGCTAAGTCATTCGACAAGTTCTCGCTGAGTTTGGAAACGGAGAAATCATCTCCATCTACCTAGGGAAAAAGACATAATCACCGGGGTCTCTATGAAAAATAAAAATCCTCATTTTAAGAGGTTGAGGATGGTACTTTTAATTCATCTATTTTGAATGGTCAAACCCGCAGTCTAACGATCACCCTGCAACCGGCTTTCTCAAGCATGTTAAAATGAAATTTTCTTTGGCAAGAGCGCTAACAGCTTCTCTTGGGTTTCCCAGCGTCCGGTTCGCATAACAAAGAAAGAGACAGAGAGAGAGAGAGAGAGAAGCTTCCACAAAGAACTCGAGAGCGTCGAGAAAGGGGTTTGTTTGTCGTTGTTCTCGGAACGTTATTCGCGTTGCTTCGGATATTGGACAAAGGGACGGAAATAGAGGCTCCGTTTGAGGAACAAGCGTTCAGAGGATCGAGAGACATCTCTATTTTCGAACCCGACTGTCGCGATTGCATCCGAGGAACGAGCACTATGCTTTATTAACGACGGAACTGACGAACGGTAGCGATTTCAAGTCGTCTATTCTCAAGAATCATTTCGCGCACCAGAAAGAATAAAATTGATCCGTGATTTCTAGATACGCTGGAAATGGTTCAAAAAATACTCGGAATCAGCCAGTGTACCACGGCGAAGGAAAAACAAACCGGATTGTCTGGCAGATGATGCTAGAACGAATTAAGATGACAGCACGCCCGCCGGAGGCATCGCTTTTCAAGTGAAACCAAACGAAATGCCTGTCAAGTAGATTATTGTATCTCACGATCGGGCAAACCGGTCCAATTCTAATTCAAATATTATCTCATCGCTTTCCGGTTACTTTTCCAGGTAAATTTCGTCGGCGATCACGAGGGCAGAGGACGCGAAAAGATTTATACTCGTGCGAATATATATGTATATACTCTGCTGTGCAAATAGCTCGGCAACAAAAATAAAATGTCGATGGTCTGCCTTTTATTTTAACCGAGCCCTCTGTTTCAGGAATAACTGTATTGGAGATATGTATTGAAGAACCGGAGACGCCGAACAGGATGCTTCAGAAAATATTTCGAGGACGTCGAGACTATGCTCCTTCACAGAATTTGTTATCCGAGAATACTCTGGTACACAGACGGTAGAAAAAGCCTCCGTACACTCTTTAACACTAAACTTTGCTTAGCGGACCGAACCCTCCAGCTTCTCAAAAATTCCTAAATCGTTCGGATCAATTTCGAGAAAATGATTAGACTGCGGATTTTATGGATTTCTGACGAAAATGAGTAGATTAATTTGAAAACGGTAAAAATATTTCAAGAATTCAATAATATTGTTGCGATATATCCGACTCATGTTGCAATGAACGCAGAAAATGATTATTTTGTGTAAAAATCCGCAGCCTGATTGTTATAGTATGTTGTAAAGATTGTACGGAGAGTTTTTTGCGTAGAAAGAGGATAGGCGAAACGCGCGAGAAATAGAAAAACTGTGAGAAGACGAAGGTACGAATGTCGCAGAGTAGAGAATCGCGCGTCTAGGGTGAAGAGCCTCGCGGATAGTACAGTATGGAAACAATGGGGCAGTTAGGGGGCTTAGGGTTTGCGAAAATTGTGGCTTACCGCGGCGTTCCAGTCATAAGCGAGCTGTGGTTGGCGAATGCGCCCCCATAGTAGTAGGGCAAACCCTCCCCGTAGTAAGGCATCGTGCGAATCCAATGAGGTGTTCACGTGATTAAACGAGATATAGAACCGCCAGGATCGATCACCGAGCGAGAACGCGGTGGCAGCTGTTCCTCGCCGCTCTCGGAGACGACTGAGACCGCGTCGTCGGTGAGAATCGCGGAATCGCAGAGTCGCGAATTTCCTCAGGTGTTCGCGGAGACGACGTTCTCGCGGTTCAGCCAGCCAACACCGACTGAGTCTAAGCCAGCGACCCAGTGTAATAATAGAAGTCTAGTGTACGAGGCTTTTCCTAGCGCCTAACTATACTAGCTGGACTCTAATAACGCTGGTCAACATGAATCTTCTCACAAACATCTAACCCCTTACGATTATCACAATTGTTAAACAATTCTTGTTACATCGCTAGCGGAATTCTCGCTGTCCGAATTTTTGTCTGCAACAATCGCAAACGCTACGCAAATTATTCTCGCACGGAACGATTCCGCAGACTCTTCCGAATACAGTAATACACATTTTTTAATACTATTAAGAACGTCGATATATTATTTTCGATTCGTGTCGCTTTCATTGAGCATAAAAATCCTTTTTACCTCTCGACAAAATTAGAAATCAAGTAGTATTGTTATTTCGGCGCACTCTGCGCTCATTATTCTTTCACCACTGTTGTCGGCCAATTCCCAGAAGTGTGTTTCAACTTTGGGAAACCCGCTAAGCTGGGCATGTCTCCGCGATGAAACTATGTTGCTCGATTCGTGATCGTCGAACTGCGGATTTTATGGGTTCGCTCCGAGAATAGTCACATTTAAAACAGCACAAAAAATTCGAGAGCATCCTCGACTTGTAAACTCCTCCAACCACTGGGTGTATTCTGACCCAGAGCATCAAAAGCGTCAATCACATTTATAATTCTTGAGAAAAAGCGTCAATTACATTGAGGATACTTCTCTACGAGGAGTAGCATTACGAATATGTTTCAAAAAATTGATAAACACAACGGCGAGGCCACGTCCGCGCGTAAAATCGTTAAAGAATTTTGGCTCCGGTGTCTCGGAACCGATGCGGACAAATTTCGCGCAAAGAGTCATAGTGACCAGCGCCGCGACGTCCAACGAATCGTCATCGACGCCTACCAGAGGAAATAATAGAGACGTGTCGCGGTTCGCAGTTGACCGGGGGTTGCATAAAATCGATGCGCAAAAGAATGCGGGAGCCGTGTGTGTTGTTTTTGTTTAGGGAAGTGGAAGGGGAGTGGTCATTAGAGGTATTTTGAAATTCCGATTGTTGGCAAAACGTTTCGGTGGACGAGCTATATGTATAGCGTTCGATCGCTTCATTGTCGTCGCACGTGCTCTCGGATGCAAGATGATCTATCGATCTAGGAATTCCTCTGTACAGATCCCCCTTGTTCGATCAGCGAACAATTGCTTGCTCGGGGACAAACATGCAGAAAAGCGCGCGGCAAAACGCAACAGAAGCAAAATTGCAAGATTCCAGCCGCCTCGCGGGTTCCACGCGAATCTCGGCGGGTTTATGCGAGTTTAGGCGAGCACACACGCACACGGAATACGCAAGCACCGCGGGGTACAAGCACCGACGGATCGCGGACGCGATTTCGTGGATTGTTTCGCGTCACGAGCCAAAAAGTCTCTCTTGACGCCCATTGTTGATTGCGCTCGCGAAACTTGGAAATAGCCAGCCGGACAAACGGCGATGGCTATTCTCGGCTCTACGGACAATTTAATATAGAAATGGACAGGTGACTGGTCGGTACTGAAACTCAAGAACCAGACACGTAGCTGACGTATATTCCTCAAGTATATTAGCGTTCGCGTTACACCTGTGCGGAATCGAGAAGCACAGCGCGACATCTCAGCGGACCATTATAATGTAAAATGTCGCTTCTTAATGGAAAACCCTGTAAAACCAGGTACACAGCGGCGTGTAAAATTGAAGAGCGACTGTTCAAAGTGTTGTAACTTCGCGAAAAAAAACCTCGTAAGACGAGGTAGAGCAATGTAATTGAATATTGAAGGAAATATCTGACCAAACATTTACAGTCAGTGTAAAAAGTGTTTGAACACTAAAAAAGCCGATATAATTTTTTAAATCAGGTCGTTTGGTACAATTGTAAGATAGTTATCGGCTTTTTAACCATGTCCAAACACTTTCTACGCTGACTGTTATAGTTTACGTTTGTTCATCCAGATCGGTGAAACATCGCACTGTAGCTCGGTTCGAGGCTCGTCGAGGTAACCGAGGACACTTCCGGTTTACTTACCATCGCACCTGAGGCCTTGCCGGAACAGGCCGTACAACAAGGATCCGCAGTGGTCGCAAAATGTTGGCGACATGAAAGTGTGGGTGCGGAACCTGTGAGGCACATCTACCTTGAAACGCTCCCTCAAGTACTGCCATTGAACAAGTATCAACAGAATTAGAACCATCTCAGTTTTCGCCTGAACAGATCGTATAAATAGGAAGGATGATGATCCATTGGACTATTAACGTCTCGAACCGTTTCGTACCTTGAACCGAGAGATAAAGGGGACCAACCTGATCGAAGATTGATCATGGACTAGGTGACAATTCGACGTTCTAACAACCAATCGATCCGAACACAACGATCATAAACATTTAATATTTTTTTTCCAGATGCCTCACCAGCCAGAGTACAGTTTCCAGTCTCAATTCTCGATTAAGTTGCAGAATATTCGAAATAGGAACTAGACCTGAAGCCAGTGGCGGCTCGTAGCTAAAATTAGTGGGGGTGCTGCTCCAGAAAATGTTTAGCCTCTGTTTTTTAAAATTGTGGTAAAGGGGGATGGCTACTGGCATTAAGCTTAATGATTATATATTGTGCAAGTATTTAGAAAAAAAGGACTAGTTATATTAAATGTTACCAATGATATCAAGTGGAAATAAGGGGTGCTGCAGTTTCACAATGCCTATATGCGAGCTGCCACTGCTTGAAGAAAATGTTAGGTAGTCCCACAAGCTGCTGAGAAACTTTACAAGCGCTCGTAACTTCGGCATCGATCGGTATTTCATTGCGCGTCTGCCAGCAAAGCTTTATGTGGTCGTTGCGCGTTTGTAGGGCATACAAATCTCGAAAAGATTACAAAATAATTCTCTATAATCTGTAGACAAACGGTGAACGAGTCCCGAGTGAACAATATCGCCGCGTGCTTGCGGGACCACCGAACATTCGGATCCTCGAAGATCGAGCGTGAAAATAGCAGGTCGTTTCGTAAATCGGCCAGTCTAGGATGTGCAGCTCGACGGGCAAACAAACAATCGCGTGCACGCAGCGTATTCCGATTCGCGGTCTTCCTTTAGCGAAGATTCACTGAGATCGAGGAATATGGCGGCTCGATTTTCGACGGAACCCGACGGTGGAATGCGAGCGAGAGATCCGGAACAGTCGACCGTTCGTGTCTTCTGCGCTCGCTCTTGGAGAAGAACATGATCGACGCCGTTGATGAAACACTTACTATCGTGTTCTCCGATTCCCTGCCGCTCTCCGGACACTTGGTCAACAATTTGTCGTGGCACTTCTTGTGCACCGCGGTCTGGCAGGCTGAAACACGTGTGCAATCATCATCATCATCATCATCATTATTTCTAGAGAATCATCGTCGCTGATTCCCGGTCTTAAACTTATCATAAAATGCACGGTATCCGCGTGGTCGCGAATGGAATGCCCGCTACGAAGCTACGAAATGAACGAACATGGTTTTTAATCCCTGTGCACCGTTCAGAAAGATCATCTATATTTTAAGAATCGAAGTGGACCACGGGCGGTGTGATCTATACGAACTGTTGACGTCAGGCTCATTTATATATTTCAGGAAGAAAAATTACAATTGGAAGCGGCGTGCACGGGAGTTAAAGCGGACAACTTCCCTAGCGGTATCGACGATATCGAGCTCGGACAGGATCAAGGATCTCTTCCGATTCGACGAGGCGGTAGAGCTATTTACCTTGGCACTGGTATCCCTGCTTGCCGAATCCCCTGCGACAGAAAAAAAGAGAGAGAGAGAGAGAGAAAGAGAGAGCGAGAGTACACGCGCTTTAGATTAATCAGCCGACGCGCGTTCCAACGCGAAGTGGCCGATACTTGAATAATGCTATTCTATTTTTAGGTGGCTGTATCGGGGCGGCGTTCCGCAACCGCTGTTTTATGATAAATCGAGGCACGCCCCGTGTTGTTAGCAGCCAACTACGCGTTAGAACCGAGCGCGAGGACTTTGACGAACGCGTGTTTACTTCGGGAACACGTTTCCTCTTCCGTGAACGCCAGGCCTTCGACAAGTAGTCGTTCTGTTCGAGGGCGGCTACTTATCGAACATCTGCCAGAAGTATTAGGTCGGTGCAAAAACCTCCTGTCCGAATGCTTATTAGATTTTAACGCCTGAACCTTTCGCGTTAACATGAAATCGGACAGGAACTTTATTTATGGCACGGACCTAATGAAAATTTGCGAAAGCTCCGCGAATAAGTAGCACTGCGGTGAACAGTTACCAGAGAAAATCCTTGCAGAAGGCGCAGAAGGTCGGCTGCCTGAAGAACTTGGCGACCAGCTTGTGACCCCGAACAACGTGCACCTTGTTCTGTTTCACGGCGCCTCTTCTCCTGGTGATAGCCCCGCCGACCTTTTCGTGGATCTCCTGATCGCCTGCAACCGACGCTGCGATGTCCCTTCGCGGCACTCTGGTCTTGTACACGTAAGTCTTCGCGCTGGATGTCGACGGGGGCAGGTCCGCAGGGTTCAGGATCGGTACCCGGGTCCTGAAACGTGTTACACGCTGGATCAGTTTTAAGTTCAAACTTTTAACGCATTGTTTTCGAGATCGACGACCGTCCCGGGACTTTTGGAGGACCCTGTATACGTTTATACGATAGTTTACTATATATAAATTTTATACTAAGATTTTTTTCATGACTGTACATGTTTATTCGATGGTTTACTACATATCAATTTTATTCTAAGATTTTTTTTCATAACGGAGTTCGGGACTCTGTTATTTTCATCGTTTCAGGATTCGAGGACAAGGTTCTGCCATTTCAACCGTCTCAAGGACTTTACGTACCGGTCCGCTCACCTGTATATGTAGCCTTCCGCGGGCCCACGGACCTGCGAGCTCTTGCGGTCCGCGGAGGACTTGGACCGGTTCGAGGACGCGCTACTTCCGGTGTTCCACCGTTTGGCGTGCGATCCGCCGGTGAACATCATCTTGCGGGATTCAATTGGAACCGTCGGTCAACGCCGAGTGTGCGTGAACGTCGGTAAAC
This sequence comes from Lasioglossum leucozonium, assembly GCA_028454225.1. NCBI lineage: Eukaryota > Metazoa > Arthropoda > Insecta > Hymenoptera > Halictidae > Lasioglossum > Lasioglossum leucozonium. The sequence continues at coordinate 7,282,827 of CM052218.1, forward strand.
AGCTGCTGTTACTCTTCCAGCGAAGCAATATTATAGAAGCAGTTTCGGCTTATTAATTTCTCTAGGAATCAATGGATACGACACCAGCGAAGAGGAGGTAACTTCCCCACGCCTGTACACCGCTGGTCATCTGGTTCGCTGCTCGAACACTTGCATCAGAAGACAATAGAGTGTATTCCTGCGCTTCGCTCTCATCGTCGCTTTCACCGTTTACCTCAGCTCCAGCGTGAACGTACCCTGAAGCCCGGTGAAGAACGTGTGCTCCTCGAGGGCGGTTTCTGTCGGACGCCCGGCCGCATCCTCCTCGGGCAGCTTTCACAATGATCGGAGGACTCGTTGCTCTCTCATTATTTCGAACGACAACAGACAGCGAGCGAACCAGCGTTGAGATAACGATCGAAATTCGTTTAAAAGTACGAAGACGAAGACGACGACGCGTGTTGGCAGCGACGACGATGGACAACCATCGGCTAGGCAGCGTTGTTGGCAAGCAGCCTTCGCGGAGAATCGAACAGAGGGCCTCTGTTACTATCCTTGATGACAATCTAAAAAAAGGTAGACTATCAAAAACCCGCGACGTTCCTCGTCGACGCACCGCGACACGGTCCTCTCTTGATCTCTCTCCGTCGCGTTCACTGTTTTCTGACAAATTGGAAGGGTGACTAATGCGCGGGGGGAGGAAGCAACGTTACGTCGAAGAGAGCTACCTCCGGAAGGAACGTGGCGGCGGCAGAGAACCGAGTTTCCCTTCGTGTCCGGGATGCGTTCAAGTTCCCCGTTCCTGTCGATCCGAACGATCATCGTCCGGCGACCGAAGCCCAGTGGCAGCCAGCGACGTTCAAACGTCAGCTACGCGGCACGTCTGTCGATCGGTGCACAACCAATTAGATCCGCGGCACGGTCTCGATCCCCGCGGAGACCTCCTGGTGAACAAGACACGGCAGATACGGCGAGACTCGGTCACCACAGCGGCCCGAAGCCCATGGATCATCGGTACGGGGCTGTCGAGAACGCAGGAACTGAATTTTGACGCCTAAAACGCTGTAGGTTTGCGCGAAACTCTCGAATCTATAAATATCAGCCTGTTGAATGCCGCCCGCCATCAGACCTCCTAGCGCCGCAGGCGGAAAATATTCTAGATCCCTTGGATCCGACGCAATCTCCAGCCTGGAACGATTTTTCTCCGCCAAAATGCCCTTTTCATGATTAATTAGCCCGTGACTCGCGCCATTTAACTAGTCTAGTTTTCTAGCTAATGTCTTTCAATTAGTACTTGATATATTTGCGGTACTCCCTCCGTAGCGTCTCGGTGATTATTCCGTATCGTCGCACAGTGGACCGTTTCTATAAAATAGGTGGAGTTGTTTCGAAAATGTTCACGTTATTTTTCGTAATCTAATACTCGATTTAGATAGACTGAAAAAAACAGACTCATGTCCGATCTCATTTAACTGTATAATTCTAAACGCTGCCAATTATAAAATTGTAAAAATGGTCCGCCGTCCGAGCGTTGATAATGAATTTTTTCCAGCACTTCACGATTCTGGCCCACAGTGCGTCGCGGTTCTATCGGCATCAACGACAGCAGAAGGTTCTCTTTTCTCAATAGCGTTTAATATATTAAAAATATCTGTATAAACGAGAATCGAATAGAATGGAAAAGGTTGATACAGATAGAGTAAAGATGAAACTGTCTGTATTTAGTTAAATGTAATTAACGATGTGTACAGTGAATTTTCTTGTTTCTGTATGCAGAAGGTACAGAGAGAAACGTGGTTTACTCGTGGATCGTACCTGGTGAATAGCGCTTTTTAAGTAATCCCAAAGACGATCGTGACGAATTAAACGCTCTCGCCCGGGTAAGCGCTTCGAGCGCGTGTGTTCGTACGTGTGTGTCGTACCCGGTCGAAGCATGATTGATAAATATATTGCTAAGCAAAATGTTAGAGAGGAGCCGCCTCGAACACAGCCATACTTCACACGGTCTTGCTGGCGCTATTTACAAATTAAAGTACAATTAGTTACAGGGGTTTCGATCGTACACGCGTCGACATTTTTTTCCGCTGTTTTTTTCTTTTCTTTTTGTGCTCGCAACAATGTTCAAGATTCGCGGCGTACACGCGCGCGTGTGTGTGGGTGTGTGTGTCTGTCGGTGTCTCTGTAGATCGCTGGTGTGATATACAACGGAATCGTTTTTCCGCACCTTGATCGTTCACGGCAAAACTACGCGTTGAATAAAGAGAAACCTAACCGCAATAGTCGTTCTTGCGGTTTGAATTACTACAGCCGACCGGGAAATAGAAGTCTATTATATCGCTATGACAAAAGAGTCCTATCCCTGCAGAGCAATCCGAATTAAAAGTACGACACGCTGCTCCTCTTCCTCGTTTCTCGTTCCCTTCTCCAACGATTCTCCTCGTTGCCTCTTCTTTCCACGATTCTCCTCCGCAACTATATGTATCATAACTATTATCAAAAGTATCTTGTAGGTGTCTCTCTCTCTCTCTCTCTCTTTCTCTCTGTATGTATGTGTGTGTCTGTACGCCAACGCATTCATTAAAAAAAGAAGTAAAATAATAATAAACCTTGCCTCGGATTCCATTCGTGAAAGAAACGCGTATCGATTGGGAATGATCAGAAGAGGCGTTCCGTGACCGCGAAAACTATAGAATAAACGAGCAAAACTGTCCAAAATGATATGAGGTGGGTGTAGAAGGTAGAGGGAGAGATCTACGATTTCGTTTTGTTGCGCATTGATCGATTTCTGGTCTGGTCACGGAGAGCAGGCGCGCGCGTGCCCAACGGGGATCGAGAGCGATCGAGATCTAAAACTTCCAAGTGAAGGCACAAATCATAGCCGTTCTATTGCGCACGCGTGTACTATTATAGACAGGGCCTGATATTTAGAAACGTTCTTTTCTCTCATTCGACTCTTCTCGCGCGGACGACCTCCGGGTACCAGGGTGTACCCGAACCGAACTGAAACGTCTCACAGCGATGGTTGAACGATTGTCAGTGATCGGTCGCGATCTTCTTCGGCTGGCGTTCCTGGGCGCGTTTCAGCCGTTGTTGCAGAAGATAGTGCAACTGTTCGATCTCCTTGGGGGCGGCCTGAACAATGAAGATGCGGATAGCGCCGTGCACGTCCATCGCTGTTAATCTGAGCGACTTGGGCGCCGCCCTTTCCGCGGTCATGCCCGGCCAGACTTTTGTGTTCAAGATTAGTCTCTGGGTGCCGGCGGTGCGGCCCACCAGGCGGGATTCCTCGTCGTCCCGGTCGTTTAGTCTCAACGTGCCTCTTCCCCTCTCCTGCCAACTGCCGCTAGCTTTGTCGAAGGCGAAAAGTTTGCAGTTGATCTGCAGCACGTTCGTCTCGCCCTCTTCGCCGGTCAAAGGAGTCACTTCGTTATATTTCCTCTTGTTCGCGCGGTTCGCCTCCTCGAGTTCCTGTGCTGCTTGCGTCAAGGTCAGGCCTGGTCTGGTCGTGGGACGGCAAGCGACCGGAGCGTTCGAGAACAAAAGCTCCGCGGAGCCGTTCTCGTTCGTGCTCTCCTCTTTCTTCTCTTTGTCGTCCGCATTCTCCGTGCTCTCTTCCGTGTCGTTCGCCACCATCACACGCTCTTTCAGATTCTGACCAAAGACGAAACTCGGCTCCGAGGTACTGGCCGCCACCGCGTTATCTACACTATTACTTTCGTTATCCTTCGTGCCTGCGCCCAACGGCAAGAACCTGCACTGTGCCTCCTCCGACGGTTTCTCATCCTTCTTTGTCTCCTTCGCTGTTTCCACCTTGTCTTCTTCCTTCTTCTCCTTCTCCTTCTCCTCCTCCTCCTTCTCCTTCTCTTTCTCCGTTTCTAGCTCCTTCTCCTTCTCTTTGTCCTTCTCCGATTCTTCGGTCTTGTCGTTTTCATGCGTACTCTCGATGCTCTTCTCCTCCGCAGGATCATCCGTAACTTTTGCGAACGGATTTTGGAACTTCGCTGGCTGTAGAAACGTTTTACCGATAGGCTGTTGACTGATCGTCACCGCTCCCAACTGGGAGGGCCTCAGTATGGACGCTCTTCTCTTGTTGGCGAAGGATTTGGTGAAGTTGTTGCTCCCGAACTGATTGCCAAATTTCGAGGCAGCCAGTATCGGATCTGAAAGCGAACCGTGCGTATTATTTTGATGGTCGTCGACGGGTGCGTCGTCTCGATGGTGTTCACTTACAATGCGGTTTACTCGGAGACTTGTTGGAACTGGACGCGGAGGCCTCTGTGTTATTCTCGGAAGGTGGACTATCCATTTTCTCTGGAACTAAACGCAGCGGCTGTTAACTTTACTTATGTCCAAGTATGCATAACCTGTTCACCGAGGGTGAGATATTTGCACGAGAAACGCGCTGTGCTTTACATCGATCACAGTGAACGAGGAACACTGTACGGACACTACGTGAAAGAGGAACACTGTACGGACGGCTACGAGGAAAACAATTACACGTTGAAAACAAAAAGCGTCAGAGCGTATTTACCAGTGGCAGCGTGTTTAGACGGGTCCGCGGACGGGTCCTGGGGCGGGTCTACCTTTAATACATAAGCCGGCCTGCTCGTTTCTTCGTTGCTCTCTAGATAAAACACGAATCAAACGATTAGAACGATTGTCAAACAATGTTGCTCGGCCAATCTGTCGAAATCGAGCGCGAGTAAATAATCGGTGCGAAACGATCCACGGGACGCAGCACCACCCGGAGAACTCGACGCTGACGGTCCTCCGGTTCTCGCTGGTCGTCCAATTAACGCACAGTTCGAATCGATTGGTTTATTATTTCGTCGGAGAGGAAACACAAAACGCACCCTTGCAGTCCGCCATTTTTTACGTGTGGAAGCGATTACGCCGTCGCCAGTGTCATCTGCCTGTGTTTTTTCGAAACCGCGAGAAAATGGCGGGTTCGTGCGGCCAGAGGTTCGCAACTTTGTTTTTCGATCTCGCGCACTGCCGATGATCGGATCGATTATCGAGAGGATTTCAATAACGAGAGATTAAACACGTATTATAGACAGAATTTTATTGCATACATTTCTCGACCCCGTAACGTTCAATTGTACATTGTTGCTGCTCAATGCGCACGGTACGCGTCACACTCCTATAAGTGTCGCTGATGTTCACGCAAGTGTGCGATCGTTGGACCTCAGATTTTACACATTTTAGAGTTAAATATTTACGATCGATTCGAATTATCAAAAAAAGAAACCAATGCCAGAGAGGATGTCAACGCAACTTCTGTTTCATGCGAACGATGCACAACATTTTTATTTTGCATAAATATCCACAATCATAGTAATCAAAATTTCTTAAAAATGTTCCTAGAATTTACAGTAGATTCCCAACCATCGTGATTAGAATATATCTGAGAATGGTTCGAGTACATTCCGTAAGTGTGAAATATATTCCTCAGGCAATCTCCTGGTGACGTCATCATTCAGGCTCTTCATTCGGAGCGACAATAAGCGTTTGATTAATCGTATGAATTTAACGAGCGAATTAGCCAAGTTTGAAAATTACGCGGTATCGAATTCTCGAACGCAATTGTAAATGTTTTCTCTTTTTTTTTGTTATCGCGCTCGATGAATGCAAGTTTCCGTGATTTCAGGATTAAATTCAGAGATTCGATTACGCGTACCGTGGATTCTTGGATTTATTTCAGCAAACGTTATCGACGTATACGACGATAACGCATCTATATATATATATAGTGATTGTAGATTTGTTGTTTGTTGAAGGTCGTTCTCATCGAAAAGTTATCAGCAGTTATCGTGGACAGTGTGGTGGAACGTTCGGGAGTGGGAGGCATTTAAATGACAACACTCATACAAAATTTCCGTAGTCTCGCAATCCGCACCTTCGACGTAACGTGGATCGCTGATTTTCAACGATTTTCTCTGTAGACACCGAACAAATATGTCGCTAACCGATGTAAATATGTGTTTTAGTAAATATTTTAGTTCGTGACCTTGTTTCGTTCGTTTCTATTACATTGTTATTTTATCGTGTTTACTTCTGTACCCGACATTCCGGCGTATTGTTGGTAATTCAATATGTTCGTCTGTTCTAACAAATATCATTTTCAGAGATTCAACAAGGCAGCGGAGGAAGTCAAGGAGCTAAGCTCTCAACCTTCCGATGCCAACATGCTGGAACTGTATTCATTGTTCAAACAGGCCACCGTGGGAGACTGCAATACAAGTATGTGAAATAAACTCGTATTGGATTAGCATGCTCCGATTGATTACATTCCGCGAAATTCGTACACTACGAAAATGTATTATGTCAATGTATAGTCAGATAAGGATTCGATGTTCGAGTGGTTGACCTTTGATCACCAGACCATAGAAATCAGTGGTCATTACGTCATTTACAATGCTAATTAGGATGTGAATGCCGGTGACCATGAAACCTAGGGCAAAGACCAATTGGTAGAATAGTAAAACTCTCACCTTGTGTTCTTTTTTTTAGCAAGACCAGGCATGCTAGACTTTAAGGGCAAGGCCAAATGGGATGCTTGGGATCACAAGAAGGGCATGAATCAAGATACCGCGAAGGAACAGTACATTCAAATGGTGGATGAACTGATAGCCAAACTTGGGAAAAAGTAACTCCCGTCTGCACAAAACTTTTCACGTGTTGCTCGGTTATTGCATGTATACACAAACATTTTTCTATATTCTTACGAATATACCAATGCGCATATACAACGCGGGATTCTAGAACAAATTGACTCTTTGTATAAGCAAGAGTGAAACATCTGCAAACATATTGAAACACGCTTTTATACTGAATTATACGTATGGCGAATATGATCCCATCAACGAGTCGGTGATCATTTAACATGACAATGAAATTTTTATGGCTATTTGTTACTCAGTATTGTTGATCCGCGAGCGAATGTCTATACTCGTTTCGCTCGACCCTAATCTTGGGAATACAGTTTTTTATACTTTGCTAAGGCCGATCATGGCGAAAGTATTACACGGAGATGCGTTCTCCCTTTTCTTAGGAATCTTTTAAATTTATTACTCAACTTGTGTAGTCGTATTGAAGTAGATATCAATAAAAAACGAGAAAAATAAATGTTGTTGCGATAAATTAAATAAAACAAAACGTTCGTCATCTTGAAACATAATCGGAACTAAAGGTGGACGAAAGAATGAAAAAGAACAAAATAATAGAGATACTAGCGTGTATTAATAATGTATTTTTCCACGTAAGTTTAACATTTTTTTCTTATCATTATATACACATACGCAAGAAACTAACTAAGAGAAAAAAAATATAAGTTTACGACACTTGAGTGTTTTTTTTTTAGGTAAACACCGTGACAGAACAGAAAAAGTCCTAAGCCCTCTTTGTATCCCTCTTTTTTGTGGTTCGACTAAAAAAAGAACACGTCATCATCATTATCAACATCATCAACATCATTCATCCATCGTGAACATTTCATCCTAACGAAAAAGAAATTAGTGTCCACAGCGTAGATAGGGTCGGTGTCATTCAAATATATATAAATCTACAATAATCGGTATTGTTACAATCGTATGAACGTTTAAGAGCACTGGTTACGGCTGCTACGGTTGAAAGAATTGTACGGAGAAGAATTCTTTCTTCTTTATGAATACGTGTCTGCGTCTGTGTATTCGATCCACAGGTGCTGTCCAGTTCCAGTTTCTTTGCAAGCTCTGCGGATTTGGAAATATTAAGTGCAACTGGACTGTGGATGCATTTTACAGCGTAACTGGTTTCCTTGGTACGCGTACACGTGAAAAACTACGGTCGAGTTTCCGATTGGAGACACTCTTGATATAGGATTAGCTTGAGATATCTATTACAATTCCATTTGACCTCGGAGAACGGTCTACATACTCGCATAAACTATTCGCAGCCTATGGACATACAACTTATAATAGAACGAATCCATTAATCGTCTAAGAAACTAGGGACAAGCGAAACTTACCGTGTATAAACGTATAACGGTGTCGAATTTCGAGCGAACACGACGATCGCTTGTTTTATGATTAAAAAGAGAAGGAAAACTGAAAGAAAGAAAGAACGCGAGACAGCCTCTACATGGACGCTCGTAGAGAAATGACCTTGTGTGAACAATTTTACTAAAAAGCAAGTACAAGTCGACGACGAATTTATTTCCGTGTTTTATTAGATTGAAAAATACCGAACAGAGATTGGGAGAAGACCGGTCGATACTAAATTAATAAATATGCATCTCGCTTCTTCGCATAGGCTCGCCTTCTCTCCCCAAGGAACCGCACGACACCGAACACACGCTTCCTTATTCTGAACGACAGCGAAAGCAGCGTTATTTAGGAAAAGAAACGGAAATTTACATCGACCTCGTAGACTGGCGCACACACAACGATATATGTGTTTTTGTAAGGGGTGTGTGTACGTGTGTGTATACATACATATATATATATACGGTATATGTTTGTACGTATGCATGTACAGTGGGGGGAGGATAGAAAATATTCGTATGCTAATTCGAACGCGTCTCAACCGAGTAGATAGTTGAGGAAGAATTATTTTCATCGTTAAAAAGCATTCTCTCGTACAGCGAATTTGCGCACTAAATAATCGGCAATTCGCGTTGCGTTGAGATTAAGTAAAAGTTAGCAGGTAGCATATACGAATACTGTTTTCGTTCTCTCACTGTTTGCCGCGAGTAGATGAGTCTGATCGGGAAAAAGGATAAACACGAAGAGAGACCAGCGAAAGAAGAACAGAATGGAGAGACACGAAGAAGAAGAAGAAGATGAAGTAGTAGTAGTAATAGTAGTAGTAGTAGTAGTAGAAGTAGTAGTGTAAACGGAAGAGAAGGTGGTAAAAATGAACCGAGAAAAAAGACTGCAACTGCGGCGCTCTATTTTCTCTTACTCTTGTCTGTGTGCTTCTTAGTGGGGGGTGGATGATGGTGCGTCTGTTTCGTGATTGTCAGGCGATCGCCGACTGAAGGAGTGGAGTGGACTGTTTTCGAGTTCTGGCCAGCCATCGCGATGTTGCTGGCGTTGTCAGTTAGCTGGCGACTCGTCGATGCCTCGTCGAACCTGGTGAAACAGAGAAGGTGACGGGAACAAAAAAACTCGATGGTATTAGAGCATATCTCGCAGCTTGCTCTCTTGAAACTTAAGGTGCTTGTCTCTCTCTCGCTCTTTGATTTCGCATTTTTTTTTTAAATAGAAACTGCATCGCGATCGCTCGAGCCAAGAGATCCAATCCACTGTCATCGAGTCGCGCATGCTGCCGCGGAGTAATCGCTGCTTCGTTATCGTTTGCTGCACAAATGAGATGATAAACTCGTGCGTGTTTATTTTCTCTCTCGCTCTCTTTCTCAATAAACGATGATCTCGTGTATATGATGCGTGGGAGGGTAGAGGGTTCGATCTGCGGGTTGGTGTACACCGTGTTTACAAGATAATCGGTAAAGTTTCAGAATTCCAAGACGGGGAAACGAGAAGAACCGGTTCGACGTTACCCGAAGAGAAGATATATATGCTTGAGTGTATGTGTGTGTATATATATATATATAGCCGCGGCAACACGTCGAACCAACGATTATAATGCGTTTATTCTCTATTCTCTGTTTGTCTCTCTGTCAGGTAGTTAGTAGCAGGAACAACGTCTCGGCAGAGTCGCAGTGATATTACTCGCAGACGTGAACGACGACAGGAATTTCTCAATTGTCGAGCAGAGATCGAGCGAGCGTGTTCTTCTAGAGATCTGTGATTTAACTGTACGTTATTGATTGTGGCACGCCGTTCACCGTCTTTGACTTCAGCACGTCGTTTTCGTAGGACATTATCGTCTCCTTGCCATTCTCGAACACCCTGAGGAAACACCAATTACCATCAGTTATCGATTAAGATCGGTCGGTATAGTAGGAACGCACTCGCAGCCGGTAACGTAGTTTTACGATTGCACCTTCGTTTTTACATTCGCAAAGATTTTCCTGTATTTTCCGTAGGGTATTTTTCAACTCACTTGATTACCTGAAAACACCCTGTATAAAGACTTCTCGCTCGTAAAATGCCCAGCTGCGAATGCATCGACGTTGCAATGCAGTTAAAGTATTTCTACGGAAGATCAAAAGTGCTCCCAGCTTGTCTGGTAAGAGAAAGGCAACGACCACTCACTTTTTCGTAGTAATCTTTTTGCCATTGATGAATCTGGTGGATGTGCTTGTCCTCTTGACAGCACCGCCTCCACCGCCACCGCCACCTCCGCCACGGGATGAATCGAAGTTGGTGAACGCGTCGAACGATGTAAAGTTGATCGGTCCTGACGCACCTTCGAAAACGTTGAATGGTGAAAAACCGAGGCCGAACGGACTGAAGAAGGATGTACTTATGCTGTTACTGCTTGGATGGCTATGCCTGTGGAACCCTCCGTTGAGGACTTTGGGAAAATTAATAACATCGTTTTAATCACGACTTTAATCCCACTGTCGGAAACAATTCAACGATCTTTTCATTATTATTCGGTTAATCACGGGCACACACGTGGTCAGATCTAGACGGCGGATCTTTTTGCGAAATAAAAATTGCATCCATTGCGAAGAACAGCAGCCAAATACGAGGCACTTCCTTCTTTCTTTAATAATTTGAACAAGTTGAAAATCAGCAGTCTAGTCGTATGGCATTCGCTCGATCAAGATGCATTTACATAAACATTCTCGTTGACGGTTTTTCACGCACGCACACGCACACACACACACACGTGCGCCAACTTACCACCCATCTTGTACAAGTCTGAGAAAGCAGTGCCGCCGAAGAATTCTCTGAATACTTCTTCAGGATCTCTGAAGACGAACGTGTTGAAGTGTGTGTCGAAGTCGTCCTCGTGTCGCCTCTTGCCTCCCGGCATTTGAAGACCTTCCTTTCCATACTGATCGTAAACTCGCCTTTTCTTTTCTGTAAAATTTACGTAAAATCGCCACGATTATTAACAATCATCCTCAACATATAACTAAAAAACGCTTTCGCTTTGGTTTTAGATGCTCCAAACTCCAAGAAGCGGATGCTGCAAGGTTTGCGGTGTTAGTACAGTACTGCTTAGATATTTTGTCTACCGTCGGTCGACGAACATCACCATAACAACAAAACCGGAGATCGTGGACGTCCGGATAGGATAACAGAATTGTTCGTTAATAACTCCCCGAAGCAACGGAGAGAAATAATCGTTTCTTGGTCGTTAGGTCGGTCAAGCAGTTGTTAAAAGCGCGGAAAGGTGTGCAGGCAATATTAACTGCAATTAACAACGGCGCCTCGTACACCGTGAAAGAGAAAAAAGCCTCTTTTCCACGAGCAACGATGCGAATGACCATCGAGAAACTCCATCAAAAATCTTCTTGATCCTACGACTCGAGCGGGGAACGACTGCTCGTCGAAAGCATTTTCACCGATTAAATCGGAAGGAAAGAAAACAAATGAACCTCTTAGTTGCGTGCGACGTGTACGCTGGTCGTGTAGAAATTAACAAATTATGTATATGTTTTATTTTTATCACGACGAGTGTACACGATGAGTGTCACGCGAGAATAGAGTACTCAACATTTGCTAATTACTTGAAAATTTCATCAGTAGGCAAGAACAAAATGAGAAGAAGTAGGTACACACTTTGAAAATTGCGTTAGGCAGCTAAGAGGTCGAGAAAAGAAAAACAAAAAAAAAGAACAAAAAAAAAACAAAAAAAAAATAGTAGATGGAAGAAAACAACGTTTGGCCACTCTTTCTCTCTATCAAAGTCTTTTTTCTCTCAAGTGGTACCGAAAAATCGCTGGAAAGCAGAGTCAAAGTAACTCCGGCTGGTGAATCCACGGCCGGGCCTCGACGACGCCTTCTGATACAATCGTTGGTCGTAGGTTCGTCTCTTCGTATCTGCACACCGAGCACACACGGGTCACACGACAGATCGTCCCCGGAAAAACAAAGATTTCTGATTGAATATCTCTTTCTTCCTCGAATCCCGAGAAATCGTCGCGGCACGCAGCGGCTCGTCGTTATTACAGCGATGCTTCGGCTAACTTCCGTTTTTACTCGATTGGGTTCTCCAGTTTCCCGTTTTTACAAGAATCAGTGCCGACACTACTGGGTCACAGACTACTCTGTACGGTAACTTGTTTTCGACACAGATTTTTCCAACAGGAAACTCGAGAATCGGGACACGGTGGAGCTGCGAGTAATTCTACTAGCACAAAGTGTATCATTAATCGTGTCGCTTTCGTCGCAGCAAACAAGAACACGTTCTAAGGAGGTACAGCTTCTCCTAGCATCAGTCCATGTACATACAGTTACATTTCTTGATTTTTTTCCCGAATATTTCACTCCAGAATCGTAATTTTTTTTAAATTCCAGAATCACAAAATGTACCTCCTTAAAACGAGAGTTTCGATATCAAGCAGAAGATAGAGAGCCAGAAAGCAACATCAGGAGGATATCCACTGAGAAACGTGAACGATTCACACGATAGCAGATAAACAGCTGATGCAGCTCCTCTATGAAACGATCATTGACAAAGATCGTTCTTTAATCCGTTCTAGATCCGCTGAGCGTGGTGGTGGACGATCGAGTCGCATCGCTGGCTCCCAGAATAAGTCGTACTACTTGGAGGCCGCTTGAAAGAAAAGGCTCATGCGAAATTCGGCTTTGCTGACAAGCAGGGGCTCCCTTTGGTTCGTCTCCTGTTGGCATCGCTACGCTCTGCCTGGCCAGGCAATTAATTCCAACCGCAGAGAAGCGATTCTTACGTACACAGAGCCTCGTCGAGAGGGAACCGTAGAGGGAAACTCGCTTCTAGGTAGCTAGCTAGTTAGTTTGGTGAAGCTTACCGTCGATGAGCACTTCGTACGCCTCTGAAATTTCCTTGAACCTTCTGTTCGCTTCTTCCAGGTTCTCCGGGTTCTTGTCTGGGTGCCATTTCAGTGCCAATTTCCTGTACCTGCGAACCAACCATAGACTTTAGTACGTTGCGTACTCATATACGTGTTGTATAACGCGTTGATCGTGTCAGCCACATTTGGCTGGCGGAATTACTTGTCCAAGCGGAGAAGCAGAAGAGTGTTGGCAGACTGCGGATTGAATTTATGACAACAACGAGTAGTAATTAAGAAGAAATTTCATGTCGCATAATAATCCGCAGTCTAGTAATTAGTAAATTTAAAGCGCAAGTGCAATTCTATCGTTCCATTTTTCAGTTTCCGAGGTAACGACCGGTACTATTCTGATCAAGATTTGCGTCAGATTTGACACGCCAGAGACAATAATTCTCGCGCGAACGTGTTGGCCCTTGATGGGACCGGGGGCGTTGATGAATTTAAGCGTATTATCTTTGGTTTAAAAAAAGCGACGCAAGGTGTTAGAAACACAAGGGCCGCGTCCGAGCCCGGTCGAGGATTAAAAAGACTACGCGTTGCTCTTCTTTTGAATCGTGGCCCGCGGCGATGGAAGAGTCGATTCCTGGATCGGTGCCAGGCGTTTCAAAGGCGGGGGCTAAAAAGCCATTCATTCAATCTCTCTTCGAGACCAGCATCTCCGCTGGCCACAGCTTGGAAAATAAATAGACAGCGCCTATTTCCAGTGCTCCAGATCGTATCGCGTCGAATCGGTTTTTGTCAATTTTTCTCCACGGCGAACAACCTACCCTATGATTCCATTATGCGAAGGAGAAAGTATTGGAAAAAACCATTGAGCATTTACAACATATCTAAGGGTAGGTAGGGTAGGTAGCTTGTTCTACCGTTTCGTCGAATAATCTTCTGCTTGTGTCTCTGTTATTTCAGGCGGGCAAGATGGATACTCACGCCTTCTTGATGTCCCCGCTGCTGGCGGTTCGTTGCACCTCGAGTACCTTGTAGTAGTCTACCATCGTTCAGTATGCTCGTGCCCGGGATGTCAGAGCTTAGGCAACCACCTGTCGAACAATGCAAGAACAGTTATTGTAATTAGCAGGCCAATTGGCAAGCGGAATGGCTACCGATATCGACAGCCGATAGAAGGCAACGTTTTCGACGTCCAACCGTTCGGGTATCCGAACGTTGTCCACAACCCCTGGCAGAAAATATTCGCTGCAAGTAATATGAACAAACTTGATTCGAACATTATACATTTATATGTCTGGTAACTTATTAAACATTAAAACAAAACTGATAATGTGAAGAATATTTCGAATAATTATGTAGAACACTTTTGCTGTTGAATACTTTTTTGCCTGGGGCAGTACAGAACCACAGGAGGCTTCAATCTTTTTATTGACTCATCACCGGTAAGATTTTTCATGTTTCTGGGAAGTTGTCGATTGAATATTTCTGCTAGAGCACCCGGTAGTTCTACCGTGAATCCTTTGTATCTGCCATGTGGGCACGTGAGTCACCGACTACGTCGTACGACTTGGCTGAGAATGTTGTCGAACCGAAGGGAGATTTCGTTTGATTGTAATCTGTATTGATTTTCAGTACCGATAATCGCTGTTCGCCGTTAACCCTCGAGAAACGAAAATTCGAGGAAGAAGTCGAAGCTCCGAGAATTGCCTGCTGGTTTCTGAAGGAAATTTCAGAATATCGAAACGCAGTGTTGGACAGCGTTATTCACCGGTGAACGGTGCAACGCGGTTGATCGCTATCTCGTGGCCGGCCACACGACTTTCTAGAGTCAAAGCCTTCGGAGCACTTTCATCGGCCGAAAGTCCCGGGTGTCAAAGGAACTTACGACCGACCACCTGTTGCCATCGTCCAAAGAGATGTCTCCTCTGCTCGAAAAGCTTTAGATGGACGCGCGCGCGCGCGACATTCTTTGCGACACGCACGCAGAGAGAGAGAGAGAGAGAGAGAGAGAGAGAGAGAGAGAGAGAGAGAGAAACACACCGAGAAGCGACGCGTTTCAGAATAAAACCAGCGAAAGCGACGGTAATGGGTTCAAGGCTGATGGCAAGGGTTCAAGTGCGCCAGTAAAAGGTGAAAAGCGATTAACGGATAGCGAATCCGCCGACCCGAGCCTCCGCGAAACTTCTGTTCGCATCAGTTTCGTACAAGAGTCTATACTAGAGCAGACTATACGCTACTGTGCAAAAGAAAGAAGCACCCAATATAATTATAATTATATTTATAATTAAAGTATTAGATAATCCGCGATAACACATGTTCTCAGATCTATTCGACTAAACAGCGGGGCTTAATGCGTTCTTATTTGATGTTTTACGATTTTCTATTAAATCTGACCCGGTGTTTCTTTCTTTTGCACAGTAGTGTACCTAGAATTAGATTACGAATCTTTAAGCGTTTACGAACGAAAAACGAGCAGGCGAAAGCGATCTATTGCTTGCACTTGACGCAATGAACTTTTATTTTCTATGAAAATCCGCAGTCTAATAATCCCTGAGTAGATATTCATGCTCAATGTCCTACTCTCGTAGATTACTTTCTCGGTTCCGCTTCTCGCAGATTACTATTTCCGAAGACTGAATGCATAAAGACCCTCGGGTCTATATATAAATGTTACTTCTCATTAGTATAATACTTCTTCCGTGGGCGGGCGAAATAGAAGACAAATTTCGAAGGTACATTCTATTTTGCTCGCCCACTTACAGACCCGTGGGTTGTTTCCCGATTGATCAAACACGTCCGATCTCTAGATCGTTCAATTTCCTCGATAGCGTTCCCTCCCGCGAGGTTAATTAGCGAGAGGCGCGTTATCCCGGTGTCCCGGAATAATTAGCGAGCCGGAGCATTTCTAGCGGCTTCTGCGTAAAATCGAGCTCGGACATTCGGCCGAGTCATCGCGGAAAATTCTTATTACGTCGGACGGACGCGCGTCGACTCGGTTGGAAATGTGACAAAACCGAGGGTTCAACCTCGGCTGGTCTGAACTCCATTCAGTAGGAGAAGACACCTAGGCGCTAGAAAGAACTGGGGATGTCAGCTCTCCGAAATAGTCCGCGGAGTATTCCAGTCCGCGGAAACGTATTCACGGCGGGTTAATTTTACGCGCTGTTTTCAAAATAGTCGGGCGTATAAATGGTATTCGGCGCTACCACTCGCGAATCTGCTGCACCATGCTCGCGTAATCGGCTATCTCGCGGGAGGAGAACGCAGAGATTAGTGTACCTGGTGCCGGTCACTGATCAGCACCATCCCCGTTAGCAGTTTCGCCACTGCGGTCCTCTCGAGTCGAATACGTGGAAAACCCCCTCGAGGCTTGCCATGGCCGCACTGCAATTGCAGGGCCGATTCAGTAATTGTCCGCGACGCTATTGTCAAATCTGTTGCGATAACATCGCGTTTCTAACGTCGGTTCCGTCGAGTACTCTAACCCATTACACTCGCAGCTGTATTTTAACTTGAAAATTAAACGTTTCTTCCAACCTAGAATAATACCTTCTTCGTTTCATCAAAATACTTAAATGCTTAGCAATTGATTAGATACCAACTTATTTAATAATGTAAACAATATTCTGAATAATGGTACAGCAATCGAGTGCTGAGGGTTAAAAAGTTCTTGAAGCTCTAAAGCACTATGACAAATATGGAAAAAGAACAGAGCAGCGAGAACGTTGCTCGAAAATTATTAAAACTGTCGAGACTTTTCTTTCGCGTCAAGACTCGTTGAATCGGCATCGACGCAATCGCCGCTACCCGCAAGAAGGAAAATAGCAAAAGAAGGAGCGTCGACGCTCGAGTGGTCGCTCTTCTATTAAAATGCAGTGACTCACCTAATTAGTCAAGTACACTTTAAAACGGAATAACTTTCTCGCTACATTGTGGGCAGTAGACGGTGTTTCGCGTGCGATTCGTTTCGATCGTTATGCGTATGTTTTGATTGTGGCAATCCTTCCGTAATCGTGAACGTTTTAATAAAATCGCATATCAGGTGAACATTGCCGTCTTTAACGCGCAACGAACGTTTATGAACATCTCCGAATGTTATTTCTAGTCTCCGAATTTGCACTGTACATAATGCTTTAGGGGAATCGACTAGAGCTCTCCTAGAAGCTTTTCCAAGGGTGTGAAAAAGCTTGCGCAACGACTGCTTTCGTTGGAAACGATCTTATCGCAGCGAACTTTGAAACTGCATTGCGGATAGTTACTGAATCACACCGGTGCCTATGCGAATTCCTGCGAACGAGTTTCCGAGCGCGGTTCACGTCTCGAACAACCGAAAACTCACTGTAGCCGTTCCGCGAAATTCGTGCGACTCGCAAAACCGCACGGTTCGCGTTATGACATTGGTAGAGAGAAGTGACCGCGAACCAGACAAAGCACAACGCCGAGCACGCGGAAAACCGGTTGCTTCCGAGAAGAAGAAAGAAGATACGGAGACGCGAAAGATTTCACGAGGACGGTGGCTCGCGGCAGACTACTCGAACGGAAAACGCGCGGCTCAAAGTCAAACACGACTGGACCAACGAAACCACTAAAGTTAGCCGAGACGTGTATCGAAAATAGTTCGAAACACGGAGGTGGAGGTCATTACGTTATCCCGCTTTGGCTCCTCTGTCTCCTCCCTGCCCCTTCTCTCTCTCGATTACATGTCGATCCAACCCGAGTTTACTGCATCGAACTAATCGGTAATTATTCTATAATTTTTAAAAACCCATTTACCATGGTTAATGACAGTTTAGCGTCTGGGTAAGTACAATTTCAATTGTGAATCAGCAAGTTACTTCCAGTAACGTCGTCTACGAATCTCGTTTCAGATTATAACGCGAATGAACGTTTCTTCGCAAGTCGGTAAAGCGTTAAAAAAGAATGGCAATTCGCGCAAAGATCCGCAATCTACTCTGTCGTTCCCCATCTTTCATCTCTTTCACGAATCATCTTGATTTTTCTGTTTCAGTTCGCCGTTTGGAATCGTCTAGCGAGACATTCTTAATAGAACCTAGGAGCAAGTAATTAAAATTCTATAAAAAAATTGTTCTGCATGATCAAAGAGTGGATAAGTTAATTGCAAAAAAAAGATTGCAACGTAGGACGTACCGTGAATTTGGAAAAAATTCGCGAAGATCGAACAATTCTTCTCAGCCTGCCTCCTCGATAAGAGAAGTGTCGTCTGTGTTATAGTTTTTGCAATTGCAACTACAGTGTTAAAAACTATCACTGTATAGACCGCGAGTCGCCGGTAAACGACGAAAATGGTCCGGTTTCGCGGACAGGTGCGCATTGTTTAACAATGAGCGCGGTGAGTCCAAATCGAAGCTCGGTGAGCTTCGGGAAACGTAGCTTATAATAAATCGGCTTGTATTCACGCGATAATCGCGGGAACCGTGAGTCACTTCGCTTTCGGAGGTGATTTTGGCCTGCCTACACGATCTGCTCGTCCCAGGTAGAGACGAGGAGCGAACAGTCATCGCGACGTGGGTCGTTGTAGGCGTTTTCCCAACAGTTTCGCCTCGAGGACCATGTCCTCTCTCGTGCCATTGTCCTTAGACCCTGGACCGACGATTTTTCGAGAATCGAAATTGCAGCGTTCAAATATACTTCACACTAAGAGGGAGATTTCAATGAACTATACTGTTCCAACTTCGGAAATTAGTTCTGACCTCGTCAACGCTAAACCTACCGAGCACTAAAGGCGATTAAAATGTTTCATACAAATGGCGGTGCTCTATTTATTTAGTCAGTATCCATACAAGTAACTTCGCAATTTCAATAATTGTGCAATGAAAAAAATGTAAAATCGTTATTTATTTAGATTTTCTGCAATGTTAGCTTCAATATGTGCTTGAATAAAAAGAATTTATCGAATAAATTTCCGCATAAGTAACTTCGTAATTTCAATAATTGTGCAGTGAAAAAATATAAAACCGCTATTTATTTAGATTTTGTGCAATGTTTATTTGAATATGTGCTTGAATAAAAAAAATGTATATAATTTCAATCATTGTGAAGTGAAAAATACAGAACTGCTATTTATTTATTCAACATGTGCTCGCATAAAAAACGTTTAGCGAATAAATTTCCGTATAGATAACTTCGTAATTTCACTAATTGAGAAATGAAAAATATGAAACTGGTCGTTCGACCGGTACGTCGACAAAGGGTCCGAGCAGAAAGGAAACGGGTTTCGCGACGTTTCCGCCGGCGCGGCGAGCATTGGGCGGTTTCGCTGGGCTGATCGTCGCGAAACGCGGAAACGCGGAAACAAGTGGTAAGCCGCGAGGTTGTCCGGCTCGTATCGATCAAACGGAACCTCCAAATACGGGGTCCTCGAGCCGGCAATGGCAATCGAGGATATGCGTGTACGTATACCACACCACGTGGCTCGACGCGATTAGCCGTTAACAACAGTCCCGCGACGATCGATCCGACTAACGCAGTCAGTCGTCGCGTTATCTCTTTTATCGGAGCAACGTTTAACAAACCCCGATAAACCTAGCCGCTTGTGCAACGTCCTCTATCTCTCTCTTCCATCCGTTTTCTGTCTATCCTAGTCAAAATTCGATACGAGAGAGCAGGGGCGCGGTCTTCCGAACACTTTTCAGTTCTTCCCGATTAGCAGACAATTAACGCGTCAAAAATTTTTTGTTTCACCTGTAAAAAGGGCAGAAATCGAAATTACTCTCAGCAACCAATTTTTGTCGCAAATGCGTGAAATCCACAGTGTCCATAAAAAAAAATCGAGTTGCTAATTCTACCGTTCTTGGCGGCGTTGTCGTTGCGTCGGAGGCAGGCGAAGTTTTTCAAGGAAAATCGAAGTGCGCGTGGGCGAAGGATATAGTCCTCGGATAACTAGCATACCCGCGAAACCGGCGACCCACGCAGCGGACCAAGCGTATTAGAATCCTCCGGTTATAGTCTCCTTTCGCGGTCTCGTTATTCTCCCGATCGTCAACGTTGCGTGTCGTCCTCCCCATGGACGGGACACGGGTAACGAAGTAGCGACGAATTCTAATCGCACGATTAATATTCATCGAGCCCACGACACCTATGTCCGCGGTTATCGTTGCGACAATGCCAGGTCGCAAACCGTTACATAAAAGCTGCGCGGCGCCGCGCCGTTTCGCGTTCGCTTTTGAAGAACTGCGACGCGCGAAGATCGTCGATCGAGGAACAAGGAAACGATCGTTCGCGATTTTCCGCCGGAAAAAGCGATCGACTGCAAGAAAACGGGACAAGAAAGAATAAGAGAGAGAGAGAGACGGGAGAATGTGGGCGTCCTTTTGCGCTCTCCCAAGAAGTGACGTCAGTTTTACATATTCGGGCAGTGAGCGATGTATCGAGGAAAAAGGATTTCGCGTGTTTGTCCCCGGCCGGCAGAAGGACAACAGAGCGGCGCAGCATCCTTGCCCGAGTCCGTTGCTCTTTGTCCGTTGTTCAACGATTTCTCGGAAATAATGCACCGCTCGTACAGCCCCGGAAGAATCGGCGAGACGGGCAGAAAAGTCGGAACCGTGGAAGAAAAGGCGCGCAGAGCTGCTGGCTCGGGCAGCCAGCGATAAGCGACTAAAATTAACCGTGGCCGCCGAGGCTGTCCTAGACCCTTTCATTGGCCTTTTAACCGACATTTTCTAGCCCCGACCTAGCGCAACGAGCGTTGCGTTAACGCGTTCCCCCGTAAAGATGCGCGCTCCGCGACGCACGGCGGGCAGCATTTCTATGAAACAGATGGAATTAATTGAAAAATATTAGTGTCGCGAGACCGGTTCAAAATTAGGTAATTCGTAAGTTAATACCGACTTTCGTTTCTAACTGCTGTCCGTGAATGTTGATGTTACGGGTGAAAATAGACCCAGAGTCCCCTGGCCCAAGGGTCAATAATGTGTAATTAACGGAGACACGAAATTTGTCCAGCATCTTGCAGTCCCAGAATCGTTCGAGCGCCGCGTGTTCGCAAAAGGGTAAAAGGCCTCTTCTTCCGTTTGTCCGACGTTGTTACACAATATTGCGCGATGCCAGCAGATACGCTAGATAATCTATTTACCTCTGTGTACACCGAGAAATCAATGCTGCCAGAAATAGAGCCGGTGCAACCCGAGAGCGCCGTTGGTTAACGGTAAAGAATTCTGATCGGGGAGTTCGTCAACTCTTGCCGCACACCCGTCTCGGAGGACACCGTGTCGTTCTGAATTCTTCTAATCGGTCGGCTAATCTCTCCGATCGATATCGACGCTACAGCGTGCCGCCGCGGCGGTTAGAACGAACCGTTCCCGGTGAACGGTGTTAATCGCTCGTTGAACAACGACGATTATCAACCCGAGAGGCCAGCTCTTTGTTTCTCCTTCCGTTGCACGCGTAATTGGCCACCGGTGTGTACCGGTGAGTCATTATTGTTTGATAATGAAACAACGCTCGCTATTACGAAATCACAGCAGTCCACTCTCGTGGACGGACCAGCAACCACCTGCTGTCCCCGCGAGCCGACTCCAAAGACCTCGCGTAAACGCAAACGACACCGAGAGAGAGCCCCAAGGAAAAATCGAGCAGAAAGTAATTGCTCTCCTTCGGCAAAAAGGAGCAATTAACGGAGAGGAATAACAATAACGCGACGATTTCGGTCGACGATCCAGCCTGCTGACTCTTAAAGTAGCTCACGAGCGTGAGACCCGGTGCGTTCGACCGAGAAGAATTACTGTAATTGCGTCGCGACTTCTGTCCTTGCGCCATTGCGCTTTTCGTGCCATAGTAACACGCAGGATTACCCATTCTGTACACTCGCATATGCAATTATAAATGCGACACGACAAACGAGGCTACAATCGACACTCAGAATTCACCCTTTAGCCTAAGGCGCTTCGGCGCAGAATCGTTTCTGAAAGAGGACACCTGTAATCAACAATGCGGTACAACACAGTAGCGTATCGGCAGAGAAATTCATTGAAATTGCAGAATAGTAAATGGTAGTACTTAGTCACAGTCCTTAGTAATATCCAAAGATCTTCTTAACGATCAACGAGAACCTATCGACCCTTACAAATTTTCAAAGAGAGCTCACCTTGTCACCTACGGTACTATCAAACAAATTCTGCGTTAACGTGCCCCCCGAAATAGTAACTCGATATTCAACTCGACCGATCATCGGACATCCTGGTTACAAACTAAGTCATCGAAGATTTCCTGATCTGGAACAATGACTCCAAACAAACAACGATTCATTCTCAGATCGACAGCGTACGTTTAACGCTTTATCTACCAGCAATGTCTTGACAGTCTCTAAAAAAGCATGCTTGAACATTGCTGGCTCCTTAGAAAACCACCGATTACCAGCAACAGCAGTGTCATTGGTAAACTAGCGAGCCAGTCGTACCAATATTTTCTTTTAAATTCTCAGACTTCTTTCGGACACAGAGCGCAGTGCATTATTAATGATCGGTGGCTGGTCTGTAAATAAAGAATCGTATAGGAAATAAAAGGCGACAACATTTTCCAAGCGTAATCCTCAGCGGTTGAATTAAACCGCTTCCAAGGCATCGTGTCGAGCCACAGCGATTTCTGATAAGAATCGCCAAGTTTTTATCTCTGATCTAGGTGGGTGCAAAACGAGGTTGACGAATGGTGGAAATGACACGAGCGAGTTGAGAGTCGGTTTCGCGTGGAACGTTGTCGAGGGCGTTGAAAAACGCATTGTCATAGAGGTTCTAAGGTTCGCGGGAACGATCGTAAAACCGTTTAATCGCGCGATAACACCGATGCAAACTGGAACGATGTCAATTCTCGAAAAACGTTCCACGGGACACGTTAAAGTCTCATTCTCTCTCTCTCTCTCTTTCTCTCTCGTCCGAGAACGTTCGCAGTTCCCTGGGAATTCTCCCGTGAAAAAAAACCCTTTTGTCACCCAAACTCACCGAGAAGTGGCTCCTGCTGCGCGTCAACGCCAAACACACTCGGCGACGATCTAATCCACGGGAAAATGCGAATCCGTTGTTTTCGTTACGGATTGCAGAACAGAGACACAGTGCAGACACGAGAAGCGACAATCTCGCGAAAAAGCAGAGAAATGCGCGACTGTCGCGTGAAGTTGGCGCAAACAAAGTTCGCGTGATTCAAGATGGCCGTCGGCCGCTTCGATTTTTCTAGAGCACCGTTCTATGTACCGCCGCGCTCGTTTATCGATCGCCGGAGAGCTCGCGATTTCGCAACGGCAGCAACGTGTTCGAATGGAAATCAGACGTTCGTCGTCGATGAACGATCTACATGTCCGCTTGCGAGTCGATTGCTGTTGTTTCGTACTGAAATTTTTCCACAGCGACGCGAACAGAACGATCGAGCGCTTCGAAACGACGTCGACGCACGGCGTTCGCGACCGGGAGCAGTCGCGTCGATAACGCACACCGCTGCGCTGGAACAGCCCGCGAGATTCAACCAGCCGGATCTTTATTTATGCGAGCTGTATAATTAGTGCAGCCACAGACGAGGTATAAGGATAGATCTATCATCCAATGCATTTTTTTGTCACACGTTTTTGGGATCGCGTAACCCCATTACCATTTTAGTGTCACATCCTGTATTACCAACTGGAACTGAAATACACTGACAGCGTTCTTAGCGGTAGGAATTAAAATTAAAAATAGTTATACTGCCACAGACTTAGGATCAGTACAGACATTGCAAGCAATGCATTTTTCTGTCCACGGTTCTGAATTACCGACCCTGTAGAAAATGCTCCTGTACAATAGCGGACTCTATCGAAATGGAGCGGTCAGCTAGTGAACTACATGGCGTTGCAACACAAACGGTGTGTGTCCGAGAATGCTAATTTTACAACGTTGTCACCTTTAAAAGTGCAATGTTGCCGCATTATATTCACACAAAAACCGTCGATGCTCGCATCGAATGCGTTTGAGCGATTCCTTTCCTGCTTGTCGGAGCTGTCAAAATTCAGAGACATATTGCTTCTTAATTTAAAATGTAGAATTTTCAAGGACAAAAAATTCCTAGAAATATTGTACATACGAAAGTACTAAAACATAATTTTAGAAAAATCAAGAATTCTTACTTCAATTTTCATATTGCGATACCTCAATTTGAACTTGAAAATATTTTACAACGCACATTATTTCCTTACAATCGTTTTTATACATAAAGAATCGATCTGTGGGAACAAAAATATGTTGCTGAACAGATGGTTAAGGGACTGCTTGTCGACATGGTTGACAAAAGGAATTGTTATATATATTAACCAGTTCGAAATAATAAATTTATCAGTGTATTATGTTCAATAAATTAATGCGTGCGGATGTTCATGGTTTAAAAATGATTCTGTATTTCGAGTTCTATTAAAAATTTGTACTAAAAAATTAGATGGCCAGGTGGTCAAAGGAGTGTTTGTCGACATTGTTGACAGAAGGAATTGTTATAAATATTAGCCGATTCGAAATAATAAATTTATTAGTGTATTATGTTTAATAAATTAATTCGTGAAAATGTTCATGGTTTAAAAGTTATTCTCTATCTCGGGTTCTACTACCTATCATCGCTAAAAAATTAGATGACCAGGTGGTCAAGGGAATGTTTGTCGGCATCGTTGGCAAAAGGAATTGTTATAAACATTAAACAGCCATAGATAATAAATTTATCAATAATTACTATCACGGCCATCGAAATCGCCGGAGTGGAAATAGATGGAGTGGGGACAGTTCCGCGTCGCTGCGCAGCTGCGCCTGAACGCGGCGAGCACTCTCAGTCATTCAGTCAGTTGGGCCGCGGACTCCGGCCCGGGCGGTCCGACGGGTCCGACTGAGTGATCGCGAGTGAACGCGAGTGATAGTGAGTGACCAGTGGCTGACCAGTGGCTGTCCAGTGGCTGTCCAGTGGCTGTCCAGTGGCTGTCCAGTAGCTGTGCAGTTTGGTGAGTTTGGCCAATTTTTTTTTTTTATTTGTGATGGTTTACTTTGCGAGAGTTTATTTGTTGCTTTACAGCACAGGGTGGGCCAAGGGTTTTACAATGCTTATGTTGATTACCCTTGACCCACCTTCAACGATTCTGCCCTCGACCGTTAATTCAACGAACATCGTCATTTATCATCAAATTGTATATTCCTGATTTAAAATTGGTATTCCTTCGATCGAAGGTCCCCCAGGGGCTCACTCACTTGACCGTGAGTGAGTACGGGGTGTCGCGTCCCCGGGGCTCCCGAATCGCCTATAGGCCGCACTCGTGTGCGGGGTTAGTTTGGCTCTCGTGAGCTGGTGTTAGGTTGGCTCTCGTGAGCTGGTGTTAGGTTGGCTCTCGTGAGCTGGTTAGATTCGCACTCGTGTGCGGGGTTAGCTGGGCTCTCGTGAGCTGGTTAGATTCGCACTCGTGTGCGGGGTAGGCAGGCCGCACTCGTGTGCGGGGTTAGTTTGGCTCTCGTGAGCTGGTTAGATTCGCACTCGTGTGCGGGGTTTACCATTGCTCTTCATCACATATTCATCATCGTTGTTTTAATTGCTCGACATCTAATTGAATTGTGTTTCTGAAGTTTCATAAGGTCCTCTTCTAGAAATTGATATTTCTTATTTAAATTTGGCATTCCTCCGATCGGAGGTCCCTCAGGGGCTCACTCAGGGATGGGGAAACCGTGAGTGAGTACGGGGTGTCGCGTCCCCGGGGCTCCCGAATCGCCTATAGACCGCACACGCGTGCGGGGTTAGCTTGGCTCTCTTGAGCTGGTGTTAGGTTTGCTCTCGTGAGCGGGTATTAAGTTTACACTCGTGTGCGGGATTTAGTTTGTTGTATTTCTTGTTGTATTCACACTCGTGTACGGGGTTATACAGACCGTCAGGATACATCGAATGAAGAGGACACCAATCAAGACTACAGCGTATTTTAAGTTAGTTATATTTGCTCGGCTTGCGTGCGTGCATTATAAGATTGTATATCGTCGTTGTAAATATGTCGAGTAATTATTGCCTTAACTTCACTTAATTTAATTTAATTTAATTTCATTTCATTTCGTTTAATTTCATTTAATCTAACTTCACTTTGCTCGGCTCGTTACTTTTTATTCCGACACAGCCTTCTGCTGTGTCGGACCTTGCTTGTATGTACCAATCCAGTTGGTAACGGTATTCGGCGTCAATTCATTGAGAGTGGATGGTCAAGCGATCTGTTTGCCGTGTTACACTGTATAAGTGAAAAGTCCTCTCTGTCGCGATTCCACCTGAGTTACCTCAACGTAAGTTGAATGGTACCGGTTGGTATATGAGTAAATGGGACACCGTGCGAGCTTTTCTCTTGGTCATCGCTCTTCTTGAGTTCATGTTGGATATCGGTGCTGACTGGAGTTTGGCTGCAAGCATTGTACGCGTTCGCGTCACCCTCGGACCAGAGCCTTCTGCTCTGGTTCGTTGTTGTTTCTCTTTTTGAAAGAATCAGAGCCTTCTGCCTGATTCGCCTTTGCCCCCCCCGTGGAACGGAGACTTCTTCTCCGATTCACACCTTTTTCCCCGCAATAATTATTCGACATATTGTGTTACTGCGTTAGTATAAGTTCGTCGTTGTTAGGAAAGGGAGCCAGAAAGAATATTGCATTCGTTCTGACTCCCTTTCCGGGTCTCTTGTGCGGCAACCTCCTCGTGGTGAGACCTGGGCAATCGCTATTATCCTCTATTTGTAAGAACTTCTAGTATCTTACAAATAGTGGATAATATCGAGCTAATAGCTGCACATTTAGAATTTGTGTAAATATATTATATCCTAGAATGTAAGACATGATAGATGTAAGACCAAATATATTCATTTATTATCAAATTGTAAGTTTCTTATTAAAAATTGGTATACCCTCGATCAGAAGTCCCTCAGGGGCTCATTCACTTAACCGTGAGTGAGTACGGGGTGTCGCGTCCCCGGGGCACCCGAATCGCCTATAGGCCGCACTCGTGTGCGGGGTTAGCTTGGCTCTTGTGAGCTGGTGTTAGGTTGGCTCTCGTGAGCTGGTTAAATTCGTACTCGTGTGCGACGTAGGCAGGCCGTACTCGTGTGCGGGGTTAGCTTGGCTCTCGTGAGCTGGTGTTAGGTTGGCTATCGTGAGCTGGTTAGATTTGCACTCGTGTGCGGGGTTTGTAGGCAGTTCTCGTGTACGGGGTTTATAGTTACTCTCATCGCATCTTCATCATCGTTGGTTTTATTGCTCGATTTATAATAGAAATGCTTCTGAATTTTCTCGAGATGGTCTTCTGAAAATTTATATTTCTTATTTCAAATTGGTATTCCTTCGATCGGAGGTCCCTCAGGGGCTCACTCACGGGTGGGGCCGTGAGTGAGTACGGGGTGTCGCGTCCCCGGGGCTCCCGAAGTGCCTATAGGCCGCACGCGTGTGCGAGATTTAGTTTTGTCGTATTTCTTGTCGTATTCGTACTTGTATGCGGGGTCATGTATTGTTTAACAGTCGGTCAGGATACATCGAACGAAGAGGACACCCCAACGAATAGAATACATCGCGAAGACTGCGTATGTTAAGTTATTTATATTTTCCGAGCAATTATTGTCTTAGCGTCACCGCCCGAACCAGAGCCTTCTGCTCTGGTTCATTTTTCTTCATTGAAATTCAAAGCCTTTTGCTTTGATTCTTCCCTCTTTTGCGACAATAATTGCTCGGCTTGCGTGCGTGCGTTAGTTATTAAGATTGTATGTCATCGTTGTAAATATGTCGAGTAATTATTGCCTTAACTTCACTTAACTTAATTTCATTTCATTTCATTTTATTTAATTTAATTCAATCTAACTTCACTTTGCTCGGCTCGTTATTTAGACTCCGACACAGCCTTCCGCTGTATCGGACCTTGCTTGTATGTACCAATCCAGTTGGTATCGGTATTCGACGTCAATTCATTGAGAGTGGATGGTCAAGCGATCTGTTTGCTGTGTTACACTGTGTAAGTGAAAAGTCCTCTCTGTCGTAATTCCACCCGAGTTACCTCAACGTAAGTTGCTTGGTAACAGGTGGTAACTGGAGTAAATGGGACACCGTGTGAACTCTTCTCTTGGTCATCGCTCTTCTTGAATTCATGTTGGGTATCGGTGCTGACTGGAGTTTGGCTGCAAGCATTGTACGCGTTCGCGTCACCCTCGGACCAGAGCCTTCTGCTCTGGTTCGTTCTTGTTTCTCTTTTTGAAAGAATCAGAGCCTTCTGCCTGATTCGTCTTTGCTCCCCCGTGGATCGGAGACTTCTTCTCCGATTCACACCTTTTTCCCCGCAATAATTACTCGACATATTGCGTTACTGCGTTAGTATAAGTTCGTCGTTGTTAGGAAAGGGAGCCAGAAGGAATATTGCATTCGTTCTGACTCCCTCTCCGGGTCTCTTGTGCAGCAACCTCCTCGTGGTGAGACCTGGGCAATCGGTATTATCCTCTATTTGTAAGAACTTCTAGTATCTTACAAATAGTGGATAATATCGAGCTAATAGCTGCACATTTAGAATTTGTGTAAATATATTATATCCTAGAATGTAAGACATGATAGATGTAAGACCAAATATATTCATTTATTATCAAATTGTAAGTTTCTTATTAAAAATTGGTATACCCTCGATCAGAAGTCCCTCAGGGGCTCACTCACTTAACCGTGAGTGAGTACGGGGTGTCGCGTCCCCGGGGCACCCGAATCGCCTATAGGCCGCACTCGTGTGCGGGGTTAGCTTGGCTCTTGTGAGCTGGTGTTAGGTTGGCTCTCGTGAGCTGGTTAAATTCGTACTCGTGTGCGACGTAGGCAGGCCGTACTCGTGTGCGGGGTTAGCTTGGCTCTCGTGAGCTGGTGTTAGGTTGGCTATCGTGAGCTGGTTAGATTTGCACTCGTGTGCGGGGTTTGTAGGCAGTTCTCGTGTACGGGGTTTATAGTTACTCTCATCGCATCTTCATCATCGTTGGTTTTATTGCTCGATTTATAATAGAAATGCTTCTGAATTTTCTCGAGATGGTCTTCTGAAAATTTATATTTCTTATTTCAAATTGGTATTCCTTCGATCGGAGGTCCCTCAGGGGCTCACTCACGGGTGGGGCCGTGAGTGAGTACGGGGTGTCGCGTCCCCGGGGCTCCCGAAGTGCCTATAGGCCGCACGCGTGTGCGGGATTTAGTTTTGTCGTATTTCTTGTCGTATTCGTACTTGTATGCGGGGTCATGTATTGTTTAACAGTCGGTCAGGATACATCGAACGAAGAGGACACCCCAACGAATAGAATACATCGCGAAGACTGCGTATGTTAAGTTATTTATATTTTCCGAGCAATTATTGTCTTAGCGTCACCGCCCGAACCAGAGCCTTCTGCTCTGGTTCATTTTTCTTCATTGAAATTCAAAGCCTTTTGCTTTGATTCTTCCCTCTTTTGCGACAATAATTGCTCGGCTTGCGTGCGTGCGTTAGTTATTAAGATTGTATGTCATCGTTGTAAATATGTCGAGTAATTATTGCCTTAACTTCACTTAACTTAATTTCATTTCATTTCATTTTATTTAATTTAATTCAATCTAACTTCACTTTGCTCGGCTCGTTATTTAGACTCCGACACAGCCTTCCGCTGTATCGGACCTTGCTTGTATGTACCAATCCAGTTGGTATCGGTATTCGACGTCAATTCATTGAGAGTGGATGGTCAAGCGATCTGTTCGCTGTGTTACACTGTGTAAGTGAAAAGTCCTCTCTGTCGTAATTCCACCCGAGTTACCTCAACGTAAGTTGCTTGGTAACAGGTGGTAACTGGAGTAAATGGGACACCGTGTGAACTCTTCTCTTGGTCATCGCTCTTCTTGAATTCATGTTGGGTATCGGTGCTGACTGGAGTTTGGCTGCAAGCATTGTACGCGTTCGCGTCACCCTCGGACCAGAGCCTTCTGCTCTGGTTCGTTCTTGTTTCTCTTTTTGAAAGAATCAGAGCCTTCTGCCTGATTCGTCTTTGCTCCCCCGTGGATCGGAGACTTCTTCTCCGATTCACACCTTTTTCCCCGCAATAATTACTCGACATATTGCGTTTCTGCGTTAGTATAAGTTCGTCGTTGTTAGGAAAGGGAGCCAGAAGGAATATTGCATTCGTTCTGACTCCCTCTCCGGGTCTCTTGTGCAGCAACCTCCTCGTGGTGAGACCTGGGCAATCGGTATTATCCTCTATTTGTAAGAATTTCTAGTATCTTACAAATAGTGGATAATATCGAGCTAATAGCTGCACACTTAGAATTTGTGTTAATATTGTATTCTAGAATGTAAGACATGGTAGATGTAAGAACAAATGTATTGAATGATTTTCAATAAAGATCTTGTAAATTAATATCCATGATTATTTCAAACCTATTCCCTCTATAACATTTTGCAATGTCACGTTCCGTCTGATTCAACGACAATAAGAGCGTTATAACATTCTACAGTAAAAAGTAATTGTGTTCCAAAGTAATGTCAGCATTCTACGTTTATTCATTACCTACGATACTACATATAAGTCCATTTACGTACGCCACTGACGCAGTCTTACTTAGATCTCGAGCAAATGTTCTATTTAGGTAGAGGCGGAACTTTTAGTGATGTTGATATTTCAAAATTCATAAGTCGTTTAATTAATCTAATAAACACAATTAACTGCAACTTAAATTGTAAAAATATAGTGAATTCTTATTTGTATAGACATAAAAATGCCTGTTTTATTAAACTTGCAAGTCGTTATTTTAAAAAACAAGAATAATAAATATGTGTGTACGCATTAAATAATTGTAAAGAAAGTAGAGCATTAGTTTAAAATATGTAAAATTATTGCAATATACTTTCTTCAATAATACGAGCAATATAACAAAATTAATTTTACTATAGTTCATATTTTTATTATTCATTCTTCGTAAATACTATTTTCTCTGTTCAAATATACGCGCCATATTCATGTATGACTTCCAAATCATATTAAACATCCGTAGTAAAAATGAAGTATACGGAATATTCAGTTCTTACTAATACGCCCAAATTCGCGAATTATCGATAACAGTGAGTGCGACACCGAAATGGTACGGGGGCTCCTAGAGCCCCCCGAAGCGTGGACAGAAAAGTCCATAAGCTGCAATGTCTGTACTGATCCTAAGTCTGTGTACTGCAATCCCGCGAAGATATAAAATATTGTTATCTAAAATGCCTCAACGATATCAAATACTACTTTCGATTATGATTAGTCTGGTTTAGGTTTTATTAGTATGGACTTATAGTAACGTAGGTAATGAATAAACGTCGAATGCTGACATTACTGTTTCTACAATTGCTTGGAAAACAATTACTTTTTACTGTAGAATGTCATTACGCTCTTATTGTCGTTGAATCAGACGGAACGTGACATTGCAAAATATTATAGAAGGGAATAGGTTTGAAATAATCATGGATATTAATTTACAAGATCTTTATTGAAAATCTTTCAATACATTTAATTTGTGGAATCTACATGCGAGAGCATATAGAAATTATTTCTGCGAAAACGCTGCCGTTCGAGCATCTGTTTGTAGTCGGTTTTATGATTTCCTGTACGCTATGGTAATTATTTTTGTCTACCAATAAACTCAGCACGAAATACAATCTTTCAGCTTCAATTCGGGTCGTCGTACATTAAAATATCTCTACGAGAATTATTGAAATATTATTTTTTATTCAAGAGTGAATGATTCTTGCCGCATTCGCCGTAAGATTCAACACGAATCCCGGTAAGAATCATCTGCTTCCTGAAAGTGTCCGTATAGCGCCAATCGATACAGCGGCAAAATTCTGAAACTGTTAGCCAAACGCAAACTTACCGACGGGCGGTTTCAGGTCGATAACTGTGCTTCCGCCGATGGTAAATTCCTGGATATTACTGGTAGCGCCATCTGTGTGAATGTTGGAACTCTATCTGTCGGTAATTCTGGTTAATAGTTTGAGCGTTTCGCCGCTGCATGTTTTGGCGCTGTACGGACGTTTATGCGCAGCAGATGATTCTTGCCGGAATTTACATTGGTTCTTATGGAAACAGCGGCAAGAATCATTCGCGCCGATTAAGCGAATGTTATTAAAAATATAAACGCTCAGAGTTTCAATGAGGAACAGAGTTAATTCCTGAATAATCATTTCTAGTGGACTTTTCTCTATCATTTTCGCTAATTTATTATATATTAATCAAAATACACTCAAAATAATTAGTCGAAGTGATTCATACTATTTTTTAACGACAGATCATTCAGCCCAGTCATAAAAAAATTTCCGCTTCTTCGAACAAGTTACAGTAACGCATGTGTCATCACAGTGACTCATTACCCTCATCCATGTCTTGGAAATATTAACTCATTAATTAATATTAATATTAACTCATTCGCTTCGTAAACATACATATACCGTGCGTTACTTTTACAATTACAAAAATAAATAGCTATAATTAAAAAAACATTAGACGAATTTAAAAGTACCGTTACATTATTTTCAACCTGATAAATATAATAATCAAGAAAATAAATTTCTATTTCACTTCAGTTTCTCGTGATTTAAAAATTTCTATTCTCCTCAAAGATCCGCAAATTTCTTTTTACTTTACGAAGACGATTAATCTCCAATAAAATTCTTCCGCGTCCTCGCTCGCGAGAAACAAATGGGTTAAGGAAACAGAAAATCGTCTGTCGGATCGACGAGGAAAATCGATGCGCGAAATCCAGGGACAATTTATGGG
The DNA here is from genome assembly GCA_028454225.1 of Lasioglossum leucozonium. Classification (NCBI taxonomy): domain Eukaryota; kingdom Metazoa; phylum Arthropoda; class Insecta; order Hymenoptera; family Halictidae; genus Lasioglossum; species Lasioglossum leucozonium. The sequence goes on from CM052218.1 coordinate 7,315,433, forward strand.
CTCGACCTAGGCGAATTGTCGCATAAGGTGCATGTGTCGGGACCAGCTGAGCGCTGCAAGACCAACCGTGAAAGAGAGTCGCGGTGCCGCAGAGAAGGGATTCGTTCGATTCGCGAAGAAGGACCGTAGAGGGGATGCGCCGAGTTTAGCCTCTTTAACGGGAGAAAGAGGGCGACCTCGAAGCCCTTCGCATCCCTTGTTCGGTTCCGTTCCGTTCCGTATCGTCTCGTCGCGTTATCGTTTTTCCCCGGACGGACGTTCTCATCTCTCGCGTCACAGTTTCGCCGACGACGATGGACTCGACTCCTCGACGCGTTTCCAACGGCTTCCCTGCCCGTTAACCATCCCCTGCGAACACCGTTAGTGCTCGCGAAAACTAGACGCGAATCGCGACCATTTTTACCGCACACGACTAGACGGGTGAAAGGTAAGTGGAATGCACGGTGCTTCGCGCACACCAACACGTTACAGCGAACATGATTCCACCGATTCAACAAAATGTGTTACGCTCGTTCAGAATCGCTCATTCTACCACCACCACCGCCACCACCCCTGCCTTCGATACCCGACTTAACCCTCTGCACTCGAAACTGCTTCAACTCGAATACCAAGACATCTTCTGATCTAGAATATTTCTCTAAATTTTTCTTTCTTCCTGTACGAACTATTATCGCTCGGTACTGACATCGACGTTTTCAGCGAGTTCTTCAATGAAAACATGGGGATGTAAACATTGTTTTAAACAATAGCGTGGCAATTTTTAGTGGCACACCTAGAATTCATTCTTTATGAAATTGATGAAAACATTCTCTATAATTGTTATATCGATCTCCAGATTGACACGATTAAGGAACAATGCAGATTCTCGTTGAATCGAGCGACTAAACACCGTCGCGTTACCAGCTGCATACAGGGTACATCGATTTTCCTAGACGTTCGTTCCTCGCTGGTTATAGTGTCGTCGCAGTCGCCTGTCGTTTCTTATCCATCTAGATCTGCATATATTCTACAATCCGATAATCAATCGCTATAGCAAACGAATAGATTGAGCACAGTGGTGGGGGAGAGGAGGGGTGTCTGTATATACAGCCGAGGGAGAAAGCGCGGCAGGATTTAACCCTGGATAAACAACTTTTCGCGAATATTAGGATCGTAGCGTGTGACCCTTCGTCAGCGTCTAGCCCTTCCAATCCTCGCGTCGATAACCAGAATTCTCTAAAATTTCCTTAAGATTCCACTTTTCAGACCATAAATAGCTAGAAATAATCACGAAAAAATTATAAGAGATTTTAAATTGTTATTAATATATAATTACGCATAATCTCATATATTACTGTAAATTACATTTTCATTTCCGCTCGAGGCGAGACAGTTTCGCTGTTCAGAGCAATTTTGGAATTTCCTGAAAATTCTTTTCACGCGTCCTCCGGCGAATCGGATTATCCCAGCCTCTCAAAGGGGCCGAGCTCGCAGGAGCGGAGGTTCAATTCGAGAGGAGTCCTATCCCATTTAAAAAATGCAGTTTGATCAATTAGACGAGTCCGACAGATAATCCCGGGTTAAAGACGATGCGCAGAGGGTGAATCAGCGATAGGTTTGCTGCTGCTGCCGCCCGCAGCCGCCACCGGAAGCGCATCGGGGCGTGTGTGATGGATGCACCGAGCGCGTAGAGAGGGAAAAAGAGAGAGAGAGAGGGAGCGAGACCGAGCGAGCGAGCCAGTGAGAGAGAGAGAGAGAGAGAGAGAGAGAGTGTGCGAGAGAGAGAACGGGGCTCACGTACCTATCTGGTGCTACCAACGAGTGTACGTATAGTTGGCGAGACCGAGTACAATATGGGTATATACCGTGCGTTGGCTCGGTGGACGACGGGTGCTGCGACGATATCGATCCCCCACGCAATATCGTGTTGTTCCCAGTAGCGTTACCGCGAGCGGGCGAGGTACCCTCGTGTCTGACTCACCGGTGCTACCCTCGGGCACAGAAACCTCGTCGCCGGGTTTAAACGAGTGACACGCGTCGGCGGAACCTCGTTGGGATTCGTTAAAATCGAGCTGGGAAGTGTTTGGAAGGAGGATCCTCGCTGAACTGTTTGCCTGGTTGCAGAAGGCGTCCAGCGTCTATGTGCATCGTCCGAAACTGGGTGAAAATGTGGGGAAGAGCTAGCATGGCAGCCGTGATGGTGCTCCTCTGTCTGGGCGTCCTCGGCCTGGCTCGATGCGAAGGTAACTGTCTCCGCTCTTTCTACGATCATTCGAAACAACAACGGATCATCGAGCGCGTCTTCTATTCCACGATCGAGCGTTCTCATCGCGTAGCCGTACCGCTCGCCGAACGTAATACGGCCAGCAATGCGAAAACGAACAAAGACCGCGGGATGGCCGGGCGTGAAAGCTCTCGTTGGTCCCCGACGAGGTTAACGAATGATTATGATTAATAGGAAGCGTCGCGGAGGTCTGCTCGACCGACCCGGAAGCGGAGAGCATTCTGGAGCGAGGCACCGCGTGGCTATGGAGTCAGCGAGACAAGGACGCTGGCTGGGGAAACGACACGCATCGGGTTTTGCTGGTGGTTCGTCTTGGGAACCTGTCGAGGGAGGACAACGTTGCACCACCGGTGCCCCTCGAGCTCCAGCTGAGCAGCAAGCAAATGGAGCTGGAGATCGTGCTGTTGCTCTGGAGGTAATTATTGCTGGCGGTTTATTAACGGGGACCACCGTACCGCCAATTTACCCGCTGACGATATTGCGGAGCGAGCTGGCAATGAGCGTTCGTTCGCGAGTGCAATTTAGGGGCGTGCAATTTGGATGCGTGGAACTTGGACGCGTGCAATTTCCAACGCGCGGAACTTGAGCTCATTCAATTTTCAAAGCGTGGAACTTGGACGCGTGCAATTTAGATGCGTGGAACTTCGACGCGAGCAATTTCCAACGCGCGGAACTTGAGCTCGTGCAATTTTCAAAGCGTGGAACTTGGACGCGTGAAACTTAAACGCGTGGAACTTGGACGCGTGCAATTCGGACGCGTGGAAGTTGAACGCGTGCAATTTGGATGCGTAAAACGTGGAGGCGTGCAATTTCCAATGCGTGCAAACTTGAACGCGTGCGATTTATTGAAAAACCGATTGACTGCACCGGCGCGGCGTTTCAGGCACCGGGAGATCGGTCTCTCGCCAGTCCGACTGGCGCGCTACACCCTCGCGTTGAACGCGATGTGCACGGACCCGAGACAGTTCCACGGGCACGATCTGATCGGCACGTTGCAGCATCACGAGCCGCCTACCGACTACGAGTTCGCTCTGACCACTCTGGCAGCTTGCAACGCGCAAGCTCACGTGCGGAGGAGGCAGATTCGTCGGCTGCTGGACATCGCTAACGCTGCCCAGGACCATAACGTCGGTCAGCACCGTCCCCCGTGAGAAAATCTATCAAACTACGAACCAAGATCGCTAACAGTTCCATCTTGCAGATACTGTGGCGATGGTGATCCTGGCACTGAAGTGCATCGTGCAGGACCACAGACACAGGAACCTCCACCACTTCGTGCGCAAGCCTTCGATCGGCTTAGCGCAACAGCAGAGGCTGGACGGCAGTTTCGGAGACCTGAGGACAACAGCTTTGGTGATGCAAGCTCTAGAGGAGGCTGAGAACGAGCCAGCAGATAATTGGAACAGGTCCGCTGTCCTAGCCTGGCTGAGTAGCCAGCAAAGACCCGACGGCTCCTTCGCGGGCGACGTTAGAGCAACCGCCGAGGCACTTCTAGGCGTCACTCCTAGGGGTCTGTCCAGCATCAGGACCCTCGACTGCGGACAAGGACTCGCTGACACTTCGCCACCGAGACTGACTACCATTGGGAACGGCAACGGCAGCGGGAACAACGTGAACGGCAATGGGAACACCAATGGTGAGATTAATAGAGAAATTTTGCATAAAAATCCGTCGACCAATTTTGCCACGTCTGTTTCTCCCAGAGCCGACGATACCTAGCAACCACAGCGAGTCGGTGTCGTCGCCGACGCTAGTGAACAACATAAACAATTCCAGCACAAGCGACAGCGCCTACCCGAGCAACGCGAGCAACGGAAACATCGCCAGCGCCAATAACAACAACAACAACAACGGTAAGACCAGCAACAGCAGCGTCAAGGACAACACCGCGGGGAACAACGCGTTGAACGCCAGCAACACGGACAGCGGCACAATCGTGGGCACCACGGCGCCAGTTATGGTGAACGTCTCGTACGCATTGTGGGTCGGCAGCAACGTCAACGAGACGTACAACCTGACGGTGACCGCCCCGAAGAACGAAACGTTCTACGAAGTGATGCTCCTGGCCGCGGACATGTCGCCGCACTTCCAGTTCGTCGCCTCTGAGTGGCCTAATGGCCATTATGTTCACACGATAGCCGGATACAAAGAGGAGCCGCTGACCTATCACTTTTGGCTGCTGTATCGGCTCCCCTCGCCGCCGGACCCTTCCACGCCGCCGGGCAATCAACTGGTCGCACCTGGAGGTATGTTGATGGATTTTGTTGAACGTACTGCACGGTTGGTCGGCAAGTGAGTGGACAAACTTAATCGCGAAAGAGGGAAAGGTGTCTGAATTGTTGTCGGTTTGCTGTAATGAGGTTACTGTGGATTTTAACGGAATTATTGGTCTAACGAATTACTTTAAAAAAAATTCATTAAATTTATTAGAGAATTAATGAATATTTGCGTTAGTTTACTGGCAAGCAGAGGTCACGGTCGTCGATTTCAATTAATTCTGGAGCAACGTCCGAGCGTTTTTGACGACACTCATTATTTATATCAAGATATTTTCTGGATATCATCAAATTAAATGTTAATTATCTTTATAAATAGTGAGTATTGTCAAAAAGTTTAAGTAAAATCGACGAGCTCACCACAGTGACTTGCGAACGTAGAAAATTCAGCTAGAGTCTGCAGAATATCGAAAATCCGGAAACTGTTCGATTTCGTATCTCGTCAAATAAATCGCGTTCTGTGAAAATATTTCATTTATTGCTGTGAGTTGTTGGTTGAGAAGTGTCTTTGGTAAAGGGAAAAGAAAAAATATGGAGGCGCGACTTCTCGCGGCGTTCGTTCGCAATCGACCGGCACAGATACAGTGAAAATAGAGTTTCTAACACACTTGTCGACCGACCCTGGTTCCGTTCCTCTGGCATTAAAACCGATCGATTTCAGGCGTCGACGACCTGCAGATCAGCGAGGGCGAGCATTATCTGTTCTGGTACAAGATACTGTAAAGTGCAACGAAACGTTTCGACGTTCGGTCGGGACGCACACAGTTTTGAACTGCATAATAATAGTGGAGAAATAAAGGAAAACAAAAAAAAAGCGAAAGAAACGAACGAACAAACGAACGAGGAGTAATAACAGAGAATAGAGATGTATTCCTAGTTGCTCGAAAAACCGAAATAAAAAGCTCGTTCTACTCACTGCCATCGCTAAGCAACGTATTTTCAGGTACAGTTCCCGTAAGGAACGAAGCCTTGTTACGCGTCAACTTTGTTTCGGGGGACGTTAGAGAGCTGGCAGTGACAGTTCTGGAACTCTGCTACGATATAGAGGCCGCCGATCGTTTCTCGCTCGGATCGGCGAGGATAAAACCGCTGAATAAGACGAAAAAATCCACGAAAATAGCAAAAAATAATAATAATAATAATAATGAAACGCTATACTTTTACGAGGAGTGTGCAAGAACGGACGGAGGACTGACAAAAAACGCAACGGAGGGGGCGACCAGTGGTAGTGCCGCGCGCGCGGTTGTCGTATCGTAATCGTAATGAAAGAGAGAGAGAGAGAGAGAGAGAGAGAGAGAGAGAGAGAAAGAAAAACAACAACGTAATCGTAAATCGTAACCGTATCGTATCGTAATTGTAATCGTAATCGTAAAACCGTAATCGTATCGTATCGTAATTGTAAGCTAAATGCATAACATTTTCTATGAAACTGCAATGCACAACCACGTTGTACCTATTTACATGATGATACATGGTGATAATCGCAACGACGAGACAACAGAACAAACAACCCTGTCGATTGATATTTAATAAATCCCACCCCTCCTGACCGCCCACCCCCGCCGCCACGCGTCCATACGTCACATGTATTAGCGAAAGTAATCTATCCCCCGCTCTCTGAACTCCTTAAACCTAACAAAGCTAAGCTGCGTGTATTTTGCTTGACACAACGCTCCTGCGCTGCCAAACGGACGATTACCAGTTTTCTTCGAAGGAGCACGACACACGCGTAACTTTTGCTCGGATGATTTTCATGATTTGCCTAACGTCGTCCCGGCAGTGTGTACGGTTTCTTTTCTTTGCGAACTTCTCAGCTAATAAAGCGTAAAACCACCAATCGCCGTTTTTCTTGTACGATATTATATGTACGCATGATTCCTCCTTTGTCGATGGGAATTCTTTTTTTTATATACAACATACGATGCTGCAAGCGGTTCGCAATTTTTAATAGAGGCAACATTCTTCGACAATGTGTACGGATTTGTTGCCTTATTCGTGTGCGGGATACTCGATTTTTTATGAACAAGCCTTTATGGTAGACAGCCGGTTCGATGCGTTTGTGAAAAAATAGCTGTAATTCGAGACAGTAAACGAAATTAGAAGAAACCGAAGATATCGTTTTGTTATTTTCCACCCCGTCCGGAGAAAATTTTTCGTCGAGCCTAGAATGGTATTTTCATCGTATGCGTGCGAACCAATTTTACGATGCAAATACTACTACTACTACAATTTATTTATTTAATGTTGCTTCAACATCCAAGGTCATTAGCAACACGGTACATTATCTTACAATATTTTATACATATTAGTATCTTTGATATACTGGGCAAGACCGGCGATATACTCCTCAGAGCCTAACAGAATAGGTAAGGATCCAGGCAACTTAGCACTTTTCCTTTCATTCTCATAATACGTTGAATAATGGCGCAACAAATTTTTATTTTACGAGAATTCTTCTTTCCCTCCGGTTTGCTGCGATTCAGTTTATCGGTAACGTCGGGAACGACCGAACCTGCGGCACTCGGCACGACGGTCCATCTGCCAGCGACAATTCCCAATCGTTCCCGCCCACGCGTTCCGCAGCTCCGTCGATAAACCTCGTCCTCCCGCGGAGCTGCTGCCACGTCGTCACAATATTTCCCCGTTCCCGCGAGCCTTCCGTATCATGGGAACAGATGACCGGAATCGATTTTCAAATGATTCGAAATAATACACGGGCCTCCTGAAAAATGATAGAATAGAACGTTCGATTTTATGCCGTCAGTAGAGGAAGAGTCTCAAAGCACAGAATATTTTCAACTTAGAAAACCAAAAAAATAAATTTTTCCATCGCTCTGGTTCGTTGTAGATCGGCTAGCAAAATTTTTTATCTTGCATAAATCTCCGCTGAGAATGTAACAACGGGAACACTTCAATCTGGGCAAGTTTATAATAATAAATGCGCAAGAGAGAAAATCGACGTTGAAACAGGACAAAAGGGGAGGCACCGGTGAAATAAACCACGAGATTATTATAAAAACATTGCACCGTCGTCAAAGAGGCTAACAATTTGAGCATCGTTCAGCCAGGATCAGAAGCAATCTATTCTACCGTTGATTTCCGCGATATTCTGCACTCTCCACCGCCGCACTATGGCTTTTTCCCACCGCCGCGCCGTTCACCCCTCGCCGTCTCTCTATCGGTATATCGCTGCAATTATGCGGATATAGGAAGCGCGTGCGAAACGATCGATGCTCGCGCGCGCGTTCGCGGATGAGAAAAAAAGGGAAAACTCGCTCACGGAAAGAGCGAACTGAACGGAAGGGACGAGGAGAGAACAGCTGCGACCGCGAGACGTTCGAACGTCGGAAATTCGGACAGGTGTAACACCTGCTTCTCGCGACGAGTACACGCGTTTACCGTTCGAACGCACGGTGACAAGTGGACATTGCGGATCTTCGTGCGTCCGCGGCGTGTGCGAATGACCCATTAATAGGCTTCCGAGTCATCGTGCTCCGACCGAGGGGACTTCGAGGTATTTCCTCGGGATCGTAATCTTGGACGTATCATCGATGGTCAAAAATGTGAAAAACTGAATACTCGGTTACGAGCAGCTCGGAGAAGGAGTTACGCGTGCGGACGTTTCCGTTCGTGACTGTTGACCCTTCCGGAGATGCGTGCCCGAGCGTAGGGCCTATCCGAGCACTAAAAGCAATAAAAACTAGTTTACTTACAAAAATGACGAGGGTTTATTTATTCAGATTTGACGCAATTTTTAACACAATTATATGCTTGGATAAAGAAAGTTATCGAACCAATTTCCATGTAAGCAACTTGGTAATTTCAATAATTGTAAAATGAAAAATATAAAACCGGTCATTTAAACGGCAGTGGTAGGTTGAGTATTAAGAACCAAAGGGCTTACTCAAAATTGAGAAGAACCAGGGCTCTTTCGACGATGCAACGAGTTGCATCACTTCCCTCAATCCGAACCTAATCGGGAGTGGCCCTTCATTATCGTTTAGGCCGATTTCGGTCTTCTACAGGGTTTCAGTAAGGCCATCTAAATATCTCTTCAGGTTATTGTGATGCAAAAAATATTTGTTACGTAATGGTGTCAATGGACGAAATATCTCGCAAGAATATTTTTCACCGAAGGTCATTGTTTTCGGAGTTATCAAGGTCATGATTTTTTATACATAACTGTATTTTTTTTCATTGCATCGTGTAACTAATGAAAAACACCATTCGTAATATTTTTTGCATCACAATAACCTGAAGAGGTATTTAGGTGGCTTTGCTTAAACGGACCACCCTGTATACAGGGTGAATAGCGAAACGTGATCAGCTTAGATTTTTCTGTTAGTGGTTCAACCAGGAATGTTTTTTTAGCCAAACTAAGACAGTGCAACGAGAGCTTTAAGATGATAGTACCAAATTTTTGATCAACCCTTCTTTTTTTAGAGTTACACACTCGCGCAAACGGTTAAAAAATGACTTTTTTGATCGTTTTAAATCCAGAAAGAAATATTTGTTACGATGCTTGCCGAATTGGTTTCAGTATCCTCCGAAAGATGGATGAAAAAAAGTTGTAGGTTTACCTATACGAGAATGATCTTGATAACTCTGGAAAACAAGGTTCGACAACAAATTTGGTACTATCGTCTTAAAGCTCTCACTGAACCATGTTATTTTAGCTGAAAAAACTTCTGATTGTACCACTAACGACAGAATAATTTAAGCTGATCACGCTTCACGGTTCACCCTGTATAAGGAACATGGGTCCTCCTCAAAATCGGCTGTTCCGAGTGAATTCAAGGCAGTATTACTTGCATCGCGACGCGGAACGTTTCAAGATCGGGTAGCTTGATTCCCAATCGAGCAGTTACTACTACTATTCAGTTCATTAGACCATAGTAGATCACCGCATTTCTCTGTGCGGAAAACTGTGAGCCAATTTCATGCAATCCGCGACAGGTTACACTGAACGATTGTAAATCCTGGATTAAATAATAGAATATATTGTTACTCCATATTAAGATATTAAAATCCTTGTTATTCTCGCATCCATTTCGATGTTCCAGTAGTTTGTATTCATTTTCATACGAGCCGAGACAAAGAAACGTGCAACTACCCTCGGCTCGTAACAACGAAAAATCGGAGAATTTTCCTGGGAATCGGTAAAATTCCGATTTTCCCGAAACAGGAGGTGCTCGCGGCGTTCCCGAGTCGCGAGTTCGCTTTAACGCGCGATCTTCTTTAAACGGCGTGGCGCGCGAGGAGCAGCTCGCGTGCCTATTGTGTCGAATGATCAAGGAGGAGCGCGTCGAGCAGAATTACGAAGAGGAGAGGGGCACACGCGAGATATCGAAATAGAAATAAACAGAGAAGAACATCGGGAGAAAGGGCGCGCTCGAATCGTTCTAATCGGCTGATACGTACGATAGCCATAGCGATACGGGGATCAACCCTTGGACCAACCCCCATACGCGCTAGAGAACGCTCGAAAAGAATGATCTATCAGAGATCGTGCCTTCAGGATTGCAAACTCTGATTTCGAATATTCGAGACGCGGACGGGATGAACGTTGTAAATTCCTTCCTTGTAAATGTGTATTCTTATGCATTTATGACAAAAGAAGGTGTAATTTGAAACAGTAAAAACATCGGAAGAATTCAGAAATTATATTATTTTCAACCGGTTAAACGTATCACGAGAGAAAATTCATTTCTATTTCCGGTTGCGTAAAGATTCGCTGTCTATGAACGAGGGACGAACAGTCACGTTCTGAAAATCCTTCTTCGAAAATGAAAAACTGTTGCGAGATTAACGCGATAAATCGACGAGCAGTGCTTTCGCGAAACCGGCAAGAAATCTGCTAAATTGACGATTGTTGAAATTCGGAATGCTTGTCTTTGTTGCGTGTGCAGTGCTACTGTATTAAAAATAGCTATTACACATAATATAATCATAAGTTGTAATAATATATAATCTTCAACTGAATCACAAGCTCGTCCGCATCGTGACATTGCGAACGCGTTGAGGGCTGGAGAAAAAGGCCGATCATTAATTTCCCAAAGAACCGAAGAAGCCTTTGGGTCTCTCATCAGGAAACACTTTTTTTCCAGAGCAGCGAAGAGAGAGAGAGGGAAGGAAGGGAGACGTCTGAAAAATGAGATTAACGTTAACGAATTTTCTAATAACGTCTCAGGTAATTATCGAGTCAGCCCTGGCACATGGTAAATTCGCTGGCGAGCGTGTTGGCGATGGCGTTGTCGGTGTTTTTTGTTTTTTTTTCTCCTCTTTTTCCTTCTCTTTTTTGTCGGCGTTTTCGTGGCTCGTTCAGCGAGTCGCGAGCGGCAAGTGTGCCCGGTCTCTAACGGACCCGACGAAGCGTCGTAATTTCAGCAAGAATAGAACGAGGTCGTGAACCAGACGTCCGACGGACGAACGTCAGAGGGAAGGAGAAATAGTCAGGAGGTCTGGTTTCGTATGGCGGAGGGGGTTGCGATGGAACAGAGAAACGCGAGGCACAAGAGCGAAACAAGGACACGATTGCACGGAGCGAGAGAGACGGCCGGCAGAGACGAATGTATAAATGGACAGACGTTTAGGCGAAGAGAGGGAAACGTCGGGAGAACCTCGTTACGAAATCATTTCGCTAGCGCATCGCCGCGCGATGGATCGATCGCAGCCATTTTGCATCCAGACCGTGCTCAATGATTAATCCCTGTAGCCCGCTCCGGTTCCCGCTTCACGATATCATCGAACAAGCCCCGGGCTCGACTTAACCTTAGGAAGACCGACTTCCTACCGATACGTTATCGTTGCTTTAAACAATTTTTTTTTTTTAACCATTATCATAAATGACCACAGAGATTCAAGTTCAAATTCGAATTTAAATTCTGGGAGATTCGAGTTCAAATTTAAATTCTAGGAAATTCGAAATTATATTCAAATTCAAATTCTAGAAGATTCGGGTTCAAATTTAAATTCTGGGAGATTCAAATTTAGATTCAAATTCAAATTCTAAAAGATTCAGGTTTAAATTCAAACTCTAGGAGATTCGAGTTCAATTTTAAATTCCACGAGATTTGAGTTCAATTTTAGATTCTAGAGTACTGAATTATGTTTAATTCCCATTCAATTCAAATGAAGTTCTTTTTATCGTGGCGAATGTTCAATCATTGGGGAATAAATTTCCCTTTTCACTTAATAAACAACAAACCGCGCTAAATAAATCGTAAGTGCAATGGGTTAACGTAACGACAAGCGGACAGCTCGATGCTTCCGGCAGGGTCGGCGGCGACCCAACCGCAGGTGGTGGCTCGGATTCGATTCCGTAGAGTCCCGAGAAACAGCTAGTCGATTGTTCTCCAGCGGCCGGCCTGAACTAGCGAAATTTCAACGACACTCGAATTTCACAGATCTCGCTGACCTTTCGTACCGGGTCAGGACTGACCCAGGGTCACCCGGCTGAACTACGATAAATCCGTCGCGAGGTGCGATCGTTCGGAGTGGTCGACGGTGGTTCGACAACTCGGGTGCTCGATCAGCGATTCCGGTTGTTTCTGTGGTGGCCACGCGTGTCCCTGAGGTGAGAAGGTGAAAAGGTGAGAAAAGAGAGGCGAGACAGCCCAAGAGGAGGCGGACGAAGCGGAAGAGGAGGAGGAGGAGGAGGAGGAACAGGAACAGGAGAAGGACGTAGAACGTTGAGAGCTGGAAGAAGGAAGAAGGAAGAAAGCGAGCGGAGTGTGTAGCGGGTAGACGGTTTCAAGGAGTAGGCTCTATATTTATCGCGGCAATAAGGTGGCTCGAGGCCGAATGTCGTCGCGCGGCGTGGTTCGGCGTGGCTTGGCGTGGTGCGCGGCGTGGCCGGAGGTCGGAGGGCGGATGGCGGATAGCGGCGGGTGGCGAATGGCGGTGGAGACGGTGGACGGCGGGGTGGAAAACGGGAAACGCGCGACGGCGGAGACCGGCATCGTTGGGACAATCGGTGGCTGTCGTTACCGTTAACGACGCACCGTCCAATACCGTCGCCACTCGCCTATTTCTTTTTCCTCTTCCGTTCCTTCTAGCCCTCCTCTTCTCGCTTCATCCTCAATCCTCACTTTCTCTCTCCCTCTCTCTTACTCTCCTTCTCGTGGCAGCTCTCCTAGTTCTACTCGAACCAGCGACTCGAGTAGTCGCCTAGCCACCCAGCCGCCGCCACCACTCTTCCAATATTCCTACTCTAAACCCCCGGCATCATGACGACGACGACGACGACGACGTCGACGACGGGTGTGTCTTGCGAAGCTCGATCGACCTGCCAGATCGATCCCCGATCTCTGCCGACGCGGCCGTTGATCGGACGCAGTAATGCGCATTAACCTTTTGCATACGGAACCATTTTCACTCGAAAACATTCCGACTTAGAATATTTCTATTCTACGCGATCAGTTTTTCCCGTTTCATAAAAATTTAATTCGAGCATAATCATACAAAAAAAAAAACATTCCGACCTAGAATATTTCTATTCTACGCTATCTTTTGTCTCATTTCATGGAAGTTTCGTAGAAATCACTTAAACTACAATGTTTACAATCTTACCAAAAGTATACAATATGTACCATTGTACTCGGAATGGTCTGTAGAATCATTCTACGTAGAAATGATCCCCTGCGGTGGAGCACGAAAAATTCCCAAACTTGCAAACTCGACCACCGACCGTCAAATTTTTGTCCCTTCACGATTGAATTTCTCCAGACCCGAGGTTGCCGGATAGGAGCGAGGTTTCGGATCGAGATCTATAATGATCGCCGGCCGATCGTCCAACCGCAGAATGGTTGTCGGTCAGTCGCCGTCCACGAAATCTCAATTAATCCTTCGCCGGGAGCGGCGCGGGTTGGACAGGAAAAATGGGGTAGATTTTCCGCGTAGCCGAGCAAACGCGATCGGAAGAGAGACGGGGGGGGGGGGGAGAGGGTGGCCGCGACACTCGTCGGATTGGCCTCGTTCTTCCGCAATTTCCCGCCCCCGTAGAGCGGCAACTCGCCCCGAGCTATGGTGTTTTCTACCGGCGAGGCGCGAGCGAGGCGTTCACCAATAACGTTCCGAGCGATCTACGCTGATCCGCGTATAATTAACGGGGTCTATTTTCGATATCCATGGGTTTTCGGGTGTCCGAGCCGATTCTCCTGGAGGCTGGCGCGAGAACGCATCGCGCGGCGAAAACGATCCATCGATCGGTCGCGATAAGTAGAAAAGAGGAGATAGTCGATGGAGAAGAGAGATAACCAGGGACGATAAGCGTGGGCTTGCGAATCGTGGCGCACGAGTCCTCGAAATTCGATTACTCCCGGCAGCCACGGCACTTTGCAAAGTCTGACGCGGTATAGGAGAGAGAGAGAGAGAAAGAGAGAGAGAGAGAGAGAGAGAGAGAGAAGAGGACAAAACACGAGAAGCTCGCGGAGGCGGTAGAGGCGTGACGGCACGCGTCGCCGACAGAAAGAAACTCGTTGCCAGTTTCGTTTGATCGAATACCGTCGAGTAGCTGCTGCTGGCCTCTAAAAGGGCACATCCGAACGAGGGCGTCAAAAATGCCCTCGAAACGACACCTCCGTGAGAGAGAAAACACACACACGCACGCGCACGCGGAAACACATTGTGGAATGTGTGGGTGGGACTCTATGACACGTGCCGGCGTTTTTTTTTCCCCGGAATTCTCCCACGCGATTATTTGCAGAAATGGGCCATTTTTTCGACATGGTTCACCGGTCGGTAACGAGACACAGAGTTGACATTCGGTTTCTTGATGATTTTGTTGGTGTTCGATTTTGTTTCAGAAAATGAATCAATTTATAAATATAGTAAACCGTGGACTTATATATATGCACAATAAAAATTGTTTCCTTGGCTTAATAATTTTAATACTACACTCACCACGGCCGGCTCCTGTTTTTCTATTTTCTAATTATTCAAATTATAATTATTGAAATTGCAGAAGATTTATGATGTCGTTTTTATAAGCAGCGGTGTCCCCTGACTAAAATTAGTGGGAGTGCTGCTCCAGAAAATTCAAGTATTATACAATATTGTGCAAGTATAAAGAAAGAATTGAAGAAAAAAAGAACTCATTGTATTAAATGTTATCGATAATATCAAGTGTAAAAGTGCTACAGTTCCACAATGCCTACAGTCGCCAGCCATTTTTTAAAGCTCGGCAGGTGTATAGTGTTAATGAGTCCAAACTCAAACTCTTCGAATGTCTTCACAGACATGCGAAGCTACTTTTGTTAGCAGCAGCAAAAGAGGATCGATATGGATCTCAAGGAAGCGGACATTCGGGAAGGATTTCCGAACGACAACTACCAAAGTCTATTTCTATCCATATTCACGGGGTTCCCTGCGACTTGCTTGAAGCCAACTAAAACTAGCTTCTTTCATCTAGCAGGATCGTAGACGATCTCCAAGAGGCGCGTGGAAAACTACAGAAATTCGATGCGGAACGATTCGAACGGATCGCGAGTCTCGCGTCTCGCACGTCGGAGGCACCCACTCGCTTTTCGGGGGTGGGAAACTCTGGTGCACGACTTCGACGACGAGGACGGAGAAACGTTTCGTGGAAGACGTTCCATCGGTGCGAAGCGCGAACTCTTCGGAATCGTTGAAAGGTGAAATCGAAACCCCCGCAGTAATCTCTCTCGGCATCGTCACCGCGCCAGCCCCTATCTGCTGGTAGCCGTGGCGCGGCCGTTTCGCCCTCCCCCCTCGCAGTTTTTCCCTCCCTCTTTGTCTGTCGAAAGGCTCGCAGTCACAGAAAGAGCCGCATACGGAGTAACCGAGGCGAGGCGGTGCGAGGCGAGGCAGTGCGAGGCGAGGCGAGGCGAGGCGCACGTGCGAGTACGCGGTCGCTCGTTTGGCGTAGATATGTATGCGCGTTCGCGTAATAGCCTCGTTCCTGCCGTGCTCGATGGCAGATACGTGCGGCGTCGCGCAGCTCCGTTCCAAGAGTTTGGGTCTGCGCGATAAACGATACCGTGGCGTGCCTCGTCTGGGTTCGCCTCGGCCGGCCTCGCCTCGCCGCGCCACGCCGCGACGCGACGCCCCGTACCGTGCCACGCCATGCCGCGCCACGCCATGCCACGCCATACCGCGTCGCGTCGCGCCGCACCGCGCCACGCCATACCCCGGCGGGTCATGATAGACGCGGTCTGGCGTGGCCTCGTGCCGTCGTGCCGCGAATCGCGGATCGCGGATCGTCGAGGGTATATACGGGCAGAACCGTGGCGAGGTGAGGCGAGACGACGCGGCGCTAACTTAACGGAGATAGCTCCGTAATACCGTCGGAACGGCACAGTCCTCGCTCCGTGAAATGCTCCGAGATCGAAAAGTAGAGCGAACTCTCGCGCCTCGCCTTGCCTCGCCTCGCCTCGCTTCGCCACGAACCGAGAGAGAGAGAGAGAGAGAGAGAGAGAGAACACCGACAGAACCGATCGCCAGAAACCCCCGAGATCCAGAGGAAATTCGACGAGCGAATCCCGCGCGCGCGGATAACATGCTGACACACGCGCCCACGCGAACCAATCGCACGCGTCTCTCTCTCTCTCTCCCTCTCTCTTTCTCCGTCTTTCTTCCGACGATTAACGGAATCGGACAAGGGCTCCGTCGAGCTAGTACCCGCCACGAAACCGCAGATTGGAAGTGTCTTCGAAGAACCGAGTTGCTCTTTGCAATTAAAAATCGTTCCGTCTAAATTTTCTACTACGGCCACTTCGAATTACGGGCCACTTAGATCCCAATACAAAGATCTCAACGTCTGAAAGAAGTAGGCTGAGACGTACACTGCTGCGCAAAAAGGAAAGAAGCACCCGGCCAGACTTAACGCATAGCGCCCGGTGCTCTTTTAACTGGAAAATTAAACATTTCATCCGACCTAGAATAATTCCGTTCTATATGATTTTTTTTCCATTTCGTGAATATGAAATTGATATAGTACCTCGTAGAATACTTGAATATTTTGCAATTGATTAGACAGCGCCATATTTAATAATGTAAACAATATTATGAACGATGGTAGAGCAATTTTTAGTGGCGACTCTGAGTGACCACTCGAGTGCTAAAGGGTTGATCGAAAAGCGTAAAAAATCAAATAAGAACACAGTGAGTTTCACTGTTTCATTGAATGGTTCTGAGAATACGTGTTATTGCGGATTATCTAATACTTCAAATGCAATAAATCGATCATTGTACAATAGAATTTCTGCATAAAAATATCGTTTGTCATTATATCTTATAATTATACTGGGTGCTTGTTTCTTTCGCGCAGTATTGCGCGAGAGACCAGAAGTTCTTAGGATTAGCACAGGTGTTCCTGCAATGACTCTTTCCTATTGAAATCAGCGCTCGGGAAATCAAGTAACGATCATCGAGTGCCAGTCTGAACGGACACGCGGCTCGAGTGACCGTTCACAGGTCGCGCTACGTTGGACCGAAGAGGTCCGAGATTTTCAACATTTTATCAGTTGCGGGCGAAAATATACCTCGCTATACGAGATAGATGAACGTAGACCAACGCAAGTCGACGTAAATGTACACAGGCCAGCATACACCAGCGCGGGCCGACGCTGGAGCAACGATGACCATCCCCCCAACCCAATTACCAACCGAGAAACGAATCCCTAGGTCTTCGCTGTAACTTTTTGCCGTCGCCATGAAGCGTATCGGTGTCGACGCGCTCGCGATCACCAGGAATAAGAGTCCTCATGGTGGTGGTTGTAGTATCGACTGGAGTTGACGCGGCATAGGCTGACCGACTAGATAACGGATCGACAGGAGAGCGTAGCGACGAAACGGGTCCACCCCCGTCGAGTTACACGAGCAGGTAGAGAGAGAGAGTGAGAGAGAGAGAGCTAGAGAGAGAGAGAGAGAAAGTATAGAAGAGACCGTGCATGTGTGTGTGTGCGCGCGCGTTCGCCTGGGGGCTACTCGGTTCTGAAACTGGTCTCTCCTCTTAGCTCTCGGGTGGCATCGCGTCGCGTTTACGGCGTCGACGTTCTCCGATAGCCGAACTTACCGCTACAGGGGGTGGCGGTGGAGAGGAGGGGGGAGGGGTGGCGTTGGCTGGCGGGCGGGTTACCGGGTTGCTGGGTGTCGCGGGTACACACCGATACGGGTACCAATACTGATGCCACTAGCCGGAGAGAACGACGGAGACCCCGAGTCCGCGATCGTCTGCCCGCAGACTTGGCTGAGAAGAACGGACGGGAGAGCCAAACCGACAGAGAGAGGGAGAGAGAGAGAGAGAGTGAGGCTAGAGAGGGAAGCTGGAGACAGAAAGAGAAAGAGACAGAGAGAGAGAGAGAGAGAGAGCGAGAGAGACGGATAGCGAGCCAGGGAAGAATTCGTAGGGCGTAATGCTGGCGGGTCGATGGCGTGGCATCCAGAGCTACCGATGCGTGGGGTGGCAGTAGCGTAGCACGGTCAAACGCGATAGCTCGGCGTGGCTGTGGGAGAGGAGCCGGCGCCTCGCCTCGCCTCGCCGCGCGCGCCGTGCTGTGCCGTGGCGTGGCTGGCGTGGCCGGCTGGCGCCGAGGAAGAACGGCGCTCCGCGAGGCTCCGCGCGCCACGGCACGGCGTGGCACGGCGTGGCACGGCGCGGCGATGGCGTGGCGGTGGCGTGGCGCGGCACGGTGCCGAGCGGAGCCGAGCGGCGTGGGATGGCCTGGCGTGGCATGGCGTGGCGCGACGGCACCAGTATTCGACGCACAAGGGTAAACGGGGTACGGAGGTGGTAGGTAATCACCCGGCGGCTCACGTTATAGCGTCGTTACGCCGCAGCGCCGCTATCGTGCTCGTCTCCCTCCTCCTGCCAACACCCGCCGCGTTCTCTCCCGATCCCTCGTAACGTTTTCCACTCGTCTGTCCTTCCCGGCTTCGCCCCCAGCCTCTCCACCCACCCCGACCGTATACCCTCCGCGCCCGCCCCCCTCTCCTCCACCAGGTCTTTCTCCGATTTAATGCTCGCCTAGCCGCCTCTCTTCTTGCTCCTTCTTTTACTTTCTCCGTTTCGACTGATCCCCGCGTCTTCGTCGCACAGCCGCGCCGCGCCAAGTCGTCCTCTCTTCGGTACCGAGAGGCTACCGCGCGTCTCGCGGAGCCTTCTAAGCGGTCGCCGGAGCAGCCTTGCCTTTTCTTACCTTCGCTCGCCCTTCTTTGCATCGGCTTGCCTCCTCGTCTTCTCCCTCGCCCTTCCTTCTTTTCCCTTCCTTTGCTCGTCTTTGCCTCACCTTACCGAGTCTTGCCTCGCCTCGCCTCGACTCGCCTTGTCTTTTCTTTTCCTGCCCTGCGTTCGTTTCGCGCGCCGTTACCACCGCGCCGAATTATGGTTATGTCCCTTTCCGACCAGCCACGCCACCGAATTCCAATACCAGACTACTTCGCGGCGATATGCAATTATTCCCCGATGATTAGAACACCTGGACGACGCGTGTGCCTGCTACCTGTCCATCGGCCGCGGCGGAACCTCAGACGTTCACGCGCGGAGAAGTTAGAAGGAGGCTATGCACTAAATCGTTCATCCCCGACAAAATCCACTCGTCATTTGTCACTCGACACCGTTCCCTTCGGTGTGTTCGTCACCCGATGGTCAATTGACACTAAACCTACCACTGCCGGTCGAATGATCGGTTTTATGTTTCTCATTTTATAATTATTGAAAATATGAAGTCGCTTTTATGGAAATTGAGTTGATGAATTTTTTTGTCCGGCCACGCGTTGTGTTTAAAATTGCAGAAAATCTAAATAAACCGAGCCCTCTCGTTTTAATCGATTTTACGGCTCGGCAGGTTTAGCTAGCCAATCCCCACAATCGCCAGCCGATCGACTAACAATATCCTAGATCGTCCACCACGAAATCGTGAAAACCGTTCGCGGTCGGCTAGAAGCGAAACACCTGGCGCGAAACTAGTTTTATAAGGGTAGTTTCCGACCGCGGCGAGCAAAACAGAGCCGAACGGAAATTTCGCGGACCGGAAGACCAGCGGAACTGTTCCAATTATAAGGAGGAGCGTTCGACCAACAGAAACGCGAGAATCTTGTCCGAAATTGTCCGGCGAGAATCTCCGAGAAGGGTCGCGAAGGCTCGCGGATCCCGTTTGCCCCCGCGATCGAACCGAACAAATATCGCCCGTGGCGGAAGGATAACGTATTGCCGAATACTAATTTTAACCGTCTCCTTAACCCGCCTATTTATAGATAGCCGACTCTCGAGACTGTTTAAAACGTCTCGCTGGTCCATTTGTCGCTCGAAAGCGCCGCGAATAATTTAACGGCTCACTTTCAAACCGTGCGCCCGGCGTGGCGGGGCCGTACGCCCACACGACCGCAAAACCGCACGATCACGGCCGTTCGCGTCCACCAGGGAGATCCTTCGAATTCGCGAAAATCCACCGGCGAACCGTGAAATCTCTTTCTCTCTCTCTCTCTCTTTTTTTATCCCTTTCTCGGAACGCCCACGCGCTTTCCAAATTTTTCTTCCCGTGGCGTCCGTTCGCGTGGGCGCCGCTCCATTTTTGCCGAGGGTCGCCGGAAAGATGCTGCGAGAGAAGATACAGGCTGCCCCAAAACTGGTGTGACACACCCATCCGAGGGGTAGTTTCCCAACATATTCGACCGCACGTCGCGTATTCGTGAACATTTGTTTTTGACTTTAACAAGTTTAATAAACTGAGAGTAGAGTGTATATTATGTGTATACTCAATATTTTGAAATATTTAACATTTAATAATTGAAATAAAATATTTAATTACAAATACTTTGTACACCTTTTAAAAACGAATAACTTTTTCAAAATGCGACCCAACAGCTTGAATTTTTTTGGGACGTTAGAGGGATTAGTTCACTAGCTAATGTGTACATCATTTTTTAAAAATTGTATTGGTCGCAATTTCGGTGGAAAAAATGAAGGTCACGATTTTTAAATTTTTTACCTGTAATGAAAATTTATAGGGTGCCTTTGGTAGGTATAAGTAAGTTTATATAAACGTACAAAGTTGTTATGAAGTATGAATGATTGAAAATATCAAAAATTGTAAGAATCCGCGATTTAAATGATTCGCAAACCCCGAAATTCAAAGATTTTTACATGTTACAATGCCCATAGCTTTTTTATGCGTCAACCGATTTCAACGAAACTTTGTACATGTACATAACTTACTTCGACTTACAAAATACACGTTTCAAATTTTCATTACATGCATAGATAAAAAAATTAAAAAATCGCGACCTATACTTTTTCCTTTACAAATGGGACCAATAATAATTTTTAAAAACAATTATTTACATATTCGCTGGCAAACTATTCCTCTAATGTCTCAAAAAAATTCGAGCTATGGGTCGTATTTTGAAAAAGTTATTCGTTTTCAGAGGCAGTACGAATACTTTGTACACCCGCTGTACGCGTTCTCTTTCCTCGGCTCGTGGGAGGTTTGGCACGTTTCGTGAAGGAGCCTGTACAGAATACCTGTGCAGAAGAGGAGGCATCCGAAGACGACGGATAGGGCAGGTCTCGCGCAGGAAACCCGGTGAAAAGCGGTGAAAAGCGGCTCGGAGGTAATAGAGCGACGCAACGAGCAGACACCTCGCAATTTAGCTAATGGCATTCCGCCGCGGCTCGGGCTCGGGCACGGGCTCGGGCTGTGCTCGCGTACGCGACACGCGCGAACTACTTCTCCCTCGAAAACCGCCAACTATCCGCCCTTTGTCTCCGCGAGAGAGTCCGCTCGCCAGGGCTCTCCGTGCGATTTTTTCCCGTTAGGGTGCGGTTAGACCGGACGCGATTTTCGATTGCACGCGACCTCGAGCCACACCGCCTCGTTCTCGTTTCGCTACAGTTTCAGCGAGACTCGTTCCGCGTTCTGAAATTTGCCCATTGATCCTCGTTCCTGATCGAACCGAACAGAGATCTCGCCGCATCGCGCGACAACCCCACGATCGAGATTCCTTTAATCTTCGAGTTTCTGGGAAAAGCGTCGCATTCGTTCGCCTAGACACGGATCCTGGAAGCGGCGGTCTCGCGTAACAGGGTGAAGCGAAATTATTTTAACGTTACCTCGAGATTCATGCTAGAACGCCACGATGTTAAAAATATGTAGAGGTCGCCTCGATTTTTCATTAAAAAAAAATTTGTTTCGAAATCTTTTTATATTGAAATTTGTAGAAAAGTGAATACCGATCAGCTTTTATTGGAAGCATTTTTTTTTTACCGGATCGTCGGAAATGTTTGAAAAATCGTGGTAACAGCGGCAAGTGGTCTGGAAAGTGACTTTTTTGTGGGCGAAATTAAAAATACTTTTGTATCGATTTATTTTCAACAAAAATGCCATTAATGTAACTAACGCGAACGAAATAAAAAAATATATATATATACATTCGAAACGAAACGGATAAATGAATATTGTAAAAAGCTGCGGCCCGGCACACTTTCTTAAAACAACTGTCAAAATTGCGGCTAGTTGTGTCTACCATGGTTATCGTCTACGCCTTCACATGAAACAAGTCCCACTAGTGTTTCTGTCGTTCTCGATGTAACAGCTGTGAATTCAATGAAATCGTAATTCAATTGTATCGACGGTACCGTCGATGCTCTGGGTCGAAATAGACCCGGCCAAACTAGACCATTAATTTCACGTTTCATGAGTCCTCGACATAGAAGACTTCACTTGAGATATCTCGTCTTCGGTGTGCTCGCAGGACGTAACGATTGGCAACAATATTTTGGATTTCGGTGCGTTCGAAGCGTTATCGATACCGCATGGATAAAAAATTTTCTTGAAAATATGAAACTTGAAAAATCGAGTCTCGGCCCAAGGAAAAACGGGTTTCCGAGCCCGCTGTGCGATCCAGCCGCCGCGTCGCGTCACGCCGCGCCGCACCGTTCCAGGTGTTCGTCTATGTGGATGATAGCCTTCGTCTCTCGGCGGCGTCGTAGATATCGTGCTGGTGGCGGGTGGCGGTTTCAGTGACGCTCGCTTCTCGTCTACGCTCGCTAGCCTAGCTCTCGCGCGAAGCGCACCGGCAAGAGAAGAGAGAAGAGAAAAGAGAGAAGAGCCGAGCGTGCCTCTGCCCACAATCGCAAAAGTCCGTCCGTGGGAAGGCATACATACGGAGAGCCATAGTCACCCTCCCGTATCCCCGTCCTCCGGCTCGTAGCTCGCACAGCTCGCTGGTCTCTCTCTTTCTCCCTCTCTCTCTCTCTTTCTCTCTCTCTGGCAGCACAGCTCGCAGAGCTCGGCAACCCTCGCTCGACCGACGTGTTCCCGCCCTCTCCGTGTTTCCGCGGCCCGTTCCGACCACCCCGTTCCATGCCGTGTCCCGCAGGGCATGTCCCTGTACACCGACGAGTTCCTATTGTCCCCTTGCCGCGTGCTGCGTCGTCTTCTTTCGGCCGTTTATGGTCATCGGAAAAAAAAATTTTTTCTCTAGACAGTCGCGGCTCGGATCGATGCAGGTGATCGAGGAGAGACCGGGTCGATGGGCGACGTACGGGATTTTTGGCGAATATTTCCCGTCGAGTGGCTCGCGACAATAATTTCCCCGGCTGCGGAAAATTCTCATCCCCTTTGGTGGCACGCTCCGCGGCACGCCCGACCGTCTCTGTTATACTGCCGGCAGCGACCCAACTCACCCTCCCCCGGCTCTTCGCTCACCCATCCCGCTATTCCCACTGCCGCCTCACTCTCTACATCGGTCTCCAGCTACCGCTTCTACCACCGCTGCCACTGCTTCTATCCCCCTTTCCACTCTCTCTCTCTCTCCCTCTCTCTCTCTCTCTCTCTCTCACTCTCTCTCTCTCTCGCTCTCGCTCTATCTCTCTCTCTCCCTCCATTTCTCTCGCCCACACTGCCGGTGGTTCTCCCTTTCCTTCTCTGACACCCTGTCTCGCTCCCTCGGCCGCGCCAGCTACCCATCCATCCATCCATCCATCTATCTGTCTCACCCTCGACCTCCATCAACCCACCTACGACTTCGCGCGAGCTTCCCCAACCCACCTTTTCCCGTTTCCCTCTCTCTTGCTCTCGCTCACTATTTTGCGCGCTCTCGCTCTCTCTCTCTCTCTCTCTCTCGCACTCTTTCTATACTCTTGCACCCCTCGGCTCTCCGGCTCTTTACCCTCCGTCGCGAGCACGAAGCGGCGTGGAGAGCTGCTACGGCGTGCGAGAGAGTGAGAAACGGCACTGTGCGAGCCGCTCGTTAACCTGCTAGCGCTCCTATAACCGCCGTTGCACCGCCGTGCTACCACCATCGATGCTACCGGAGCTGCTATATTTACATATCAATATTCCATGGTCGCGCACCACCCAAGTACACTGCTAAGCAGCCGGCACGCTTTTCTGATTCTGCTTTTGTCTGTCTGTCTGTCTGTCTGTCTGTCTAGCTGGCTGTCTGTCTGTCTGTCTATTTAAATACTTATCGCAACCTCCCCCCCCCCTCCATCGCCGTGACGCGTGGACGATTGTACCAGAAGTTATTTCGATAGGCGTTCTTAGATCGAGAGTGACGTTGCTTCCGGTCTCCTGGCGAATTTGACCTGTGGATGAATTTTTTTTTGTGGTTCGTAGAACATGTGATTTGTAGACTGCGTATTTCTACGCGATATTGCAATTGTACTCATTGCAGGAGTTACCGTCAGTTATTTTCTTAATCGTTTCAATATGTCGAAGATAACCCGTTTCGACGCTCGTAGACAGACGATAACTTTTTTGACATCTCCGATATTTAACACGATAACCGAACGCCAAACCTCGAACGATCGGTTGCAGAATTTTTACTGTACGCGATTATTCAGATTATAAGTACATGATTGAATAAATCTATCTAATAGAGTAGATGTTATAATACGAACCGCACGAAGTTCGAGTAAACAATCTTTTTATTTTTACAAGGCGAAATCTACCGACTACTTGCAAAGTGTTGGTCAGTGTCCGAATACGATTTGGGTTTTTATTTTTTAGAAGTTAGAACAGTTGGTATGCTACATCGGTTGAGAAGAATTTTGCAAGAATTCGAAATTGCCAATGATTGCGGAGACGATGACGAGACTAGTATTTCGGAGGGAATTTCGAAAGTGCATTTTCTGGATCTTTTTTCTTATTGAGCATTTCAGATTTCAACAGAGATCTGTCTCTGCTACACTGAGTAAGATAAAAATAAAGTACAGTATACACACATTCATACGTACATAGTTTACATTATGTCAAATTAAATATGTAGGTTACAGCTTTTATGTTAGGTCGGGCAATTAATATTTCCAAACTTAAGGGTAATTGAAGCTTAATTTTACGCAGTTGTTGAATTAACTTAGATCGTTGCGATTCGAAGGGGCAGCATTGCCAAACGATACGATTGATATCCTGACTCTCACGCCCGAACTCGCACTTCGGGTCACTAATAATTCCTACGCGAACTAAAGACGATTTAAGACTAATTTTTCTGGATCTGTATCTGCAAATTCGAACTCTGTCGCGCACGTTGGGAGACGACAACGGAGGGAAATAGCCGAGACGAAACGTTTCTTTTGTTTTTCCTCCGACCTCTCGAGATCGGAAGACGATTATGGTTGAAACTCTGAAGATAATGGAGTCAAAAAAAGAGAAATGAGGAAGGTTCGAAGAGGGAAGAGTTTCTTTCGTTGAAGCTTCCCAGGATCCAAAAAAGATCACGTTCGAAAATGTGTGGAATAGGGTCGAAAACAGGTATGGCAGGCTGTCCGTTGGAGCGTGGCTGATCGTCTGGCCGCGGCGTAAACCAGCAGCGTTAGTGTGTTTACGCGAGTCCGCGACTCGCCGAGGAGAGGAGAGGACGCATCGCGTCGTTGGCTTTCCACTCGGTGGAAGAAGTGTCCGCGTTCGCTTGGTAATCGTTCCAGTCGAACGCTCCGCACCGTTGAACTCGGTTCAGACATTTTCCTTCGGAACGTTAACTGAAAACCAAATAGAGCCGCGCGACGCTCCGGGATATCGGCGCGTCCGCTTTAATACGGCTCTCTCTCTCTCTCTCTCTCTCTCTCTCTTTCTCTCTCTCTCTCTCTCTCTCTCTCTCTCTCTCTCTCTCTCTCTCTCTATCCCTTTCGCAGTAGCGCAGCTCTTCTCGCGGTGGAATCGGTTTCTAATTCGATACGGTTTCAAATTCCACGTCGCCTAAGCCGCCGCTCACCGCGGGCGTCGCAGAAAGATACGCCAGGAGTTCCAGAATGTCTCGCTTCCAATCGAACTTTTCTGCAATTTTTCGTCACCGGCATTCGCTGGCGGAATTAGACACAGTTCGCGGGAAGAATTCGTGCTTCGAAAGATAATCACTCTGGCTTTGGATTCACTCGTTAATCGAGAAAATTGATCGTTTGAAAAAAATGGCGCATCTCAGAAAGGCCTTGGATTATGTGAAAGTTCTGTGAAACACGATATTTTACGTTGATTTAATTCTAGGTCTTCTGATTGGCACCTCTAATTCGCCAATTTTCAGGAAAATGCAGTGAAGCAATGCAATGCTTTAAAATATTGTACATATATTTCTTGGTTTAACAGTTTCGATGAATGTCAAACAATATTCTTCCCTGCTCGATATTTCACTTATCTATTTTTTCCATAAATGCACAAAACTTCTACAACCCTGACCCATTGCCCACGAAACGTCGTCGGCCACGCAGTCGCATCACTAATTTCTAAAATGCAGCAAAAGATCAAGGTACCAAACAAAACTGTACACAACAAACTAGGTTGTCCCAAAAGTTCGTTCCGTTTAATGTGCTGCTATTGATACGCAAATTTGAGGTAGCTTTTAAGAAAACCAATAGCAAGGGTGACGAAAGGGGAAGCTTAAGTAATAATAAAGCATTAACAAACAGAAGATTGTGTTGTACGTGTATGTTGATGTTATCTAACATTGGTCCTAACTATCTTTAAATTACAACGCATTAATATACAATTAATTTACAGACGCGATTGTTTCTTGAGAATGGTCTGAAACAAGACCGAAACGTTGAAGTTAAATAAGTGATTTTGCTATTAATTAATGAAAAATTGATCGAACTCGTGCGCCAAGAGCACTAATATATTTATTATTATCTAACAGTATCGAATATATACATAGTGAGAGAAACTTTTGGGACAACCTAATGCATATACGTATAATTTCAGGTTGCACACACGGAAAAAGTTTCCAGTCGGCAGGGTCTTGGAGGGCAGATAACGATGGCCCGAGAATATCCTCTGGTGGACTAGAAATAACCGCGGTAACGATGCAAATCGGGGGTAGAGGAAGCTCTCGCGAAAAGGAAATCAATCGTGTCGGTGACAGTTTTCGCCGGCGAATCGCGACTCGCCGGGAGGACATCGATCCTCGGCCGGGATTCTTCCGGTGGCCGGTCCTGTCCAACTTCAAATCCGAAAGATCTCTAGTACGCCGGATCGATACGGCTCGAGGCGAACCGGAGCGGACGTGGACGCGGAGATCGTGGACGCCGATCGTGGATTGCGGATTCCCGAGGGGACTCGACGACGAAAGGAGAGGGAAGAGAGAACCGGTGCGGTGGACGGCGGTCTCGGGGTGTGGCGACTACACCGATTACGGCTAGCCTAGGAACGGACGGCTATCTTCCTCGCGTCGCAAGTCTAGACTTGGTAACGCTCGTGCCTTCCTCCTTTCTCCACGCAGCGCATAAACCCGAGACACGAGACGGACCGAACGGTAACGAGCTGGATCCGATTAATTCTTTACGCGTAGACCATGCTTTCCATTGGTCCCTCTTTCTTTTTTTCTTCCCGCCCCCCTGCCCGACCACCACGGATTTTTCTTCCTGCTGCCGCTCGGCTGCTGGAGAATTCGCACTGGATCGCTCTGGGGCTTAAAACGCGGAGACAAGATACGGGAATACGCTTTTTGCCGCGCCTGTATTCAATGATCGGACCGCTCTGCGCGAAATACACGCTCGCTACTCGATACTTTCAGGTATTTGCGGCAATATTTCGCACCCGGTACTCCGAACTGTGAGCTACGATTCTGGGGAAAAGAGATCTTGAGGAAATACAAAATGGAGGACCACGGATTGTCCGATGGATTAACGCAGAGTGCTACTTTCAGGTGTTTAAGGAAATATTTCGCACTCGGCATTACAAGCTTGTGAGTAGACGATTCTGGGAAAAGAAAGTTTGAGGAAATCCAAAATGGTGGACCTCCGATTATCAAATGGATTAACAGAGAGTGCAATTTTCAGGTATTTTGGACAATATTTCGCACACGTTATTGCAAGCTTGTGGATTACGATTCCAGAAAAAGAATTCTTTAGGAAATACAAAATGGAGGACCACGGATTGTCCGATGGATTAACGCAGAGTGCAATATTCGTGTGTACTTCGTCAACATTTCGCACTCGGCAATTCAAGCTTGTAAGCTACGATTCCAAAAAAAGAATTCTTTAGAAATTCCAAAATGGTGGGCCTCGGATTGTCCGATGGATTGACGCAGAATGAAATTATCAGGTGTTTCGCACGCTTTCGGAGTCGTCAGTTACGATTCTGGAAAAAAGGAATCTTGAGGATTTCCAAAACGGACGCGCGTCTTGTTTTCGAAACTGCGAAGCATCCGGGGGCGATATTTCGCGGAGTCCGAGCCTGTATGCTGGGATTCTAGAAAAAAGGAACGGTCCGAGGCAAAAGTGGGACAGCGTGGGACCTTCGGTTGTCATCTAGATCGTCGCAGGTTGCGATATCGTCGCGAGACCGGGAGGGCGGCCTGTTAGCGCTACGGTATACGTCTTCGTGGTCGTTGGTACGGGTAACAGGGGGTTGCACGGAGTGTGAGGCCGGAGGGGGTTGTGCGGGAGAGGGGTGGTTGAGAGAGGGCTGGTTGGGGTTGCTAGGCCGGTGGTGGCGGTAACGCGATAAACGGATTAACGGCGAACTCGAACCCGAGGCCGTAGTTTGGTGGTCGGGCATCGCGGCACTAGGGATCAACCTTTACCGAGGAGACTCGTTAATAGAACGCACTAGTACATATGTACGTCCATGTACGCCAGAACGCGAGAGTGCGGAGTCTCTCTCTCTCTCTCTCTCTTTCACTCGCTACGCAGATACGTGGCTCTCTCGCAACACCGTCTACTAGGAAACTGGAGGAAAGCTGCCGTCAGTGCACTCCTCTTCGGATTTAAAAGAAGATTACGATCCCGAGGGGAGGACGGGGGGAGAGGGACGCGTCGCATCCGAAACGAACGAACATTACCGATCGACTGGCAAAGGTCCGATTAGACCGGCGACCCTCTCCGAGCCCGAGGAATATTCGGAATTTCCAGGCACCGAGAAAAATCGCCAGGATGCACTCTGTTTTTAACGAGCTGGACGACGGTCAAAGTCGCTGGCCCCAGAGTACACGTAGTACGAGTTCCTACATTTTTGCCGTTCGATGGTACCGTTTGTTCGACTGTGGACCTTCGCGGGGAATAAAAATTGTTCTGTTTGCAGGAGCCGTTTAAATGATCTGATAATAATTCGCATGGGTCGTAAGTACAACTTTCAACGATTACTGAGATCGCAAGATCCGCGTGGAGGAATTATTCGACTTTCTTTGGATTTACGAAAAATTTCGATAAAGACATTCCCGTTAATTATATAATAAAAGTAAAATGGTCACTTTCGGCGCTCCGTAAACCGTAAGTGTCCGGTGCTGCCGGTGGTGGGACTGCCCCTACGGTCGAGTTTCGTGCGACGAATAGAATCGTAACGATCCAGCGTGTTACGGGCAATTAATAAGCCCGCGTGGCGTCGCGTCGCGTCGCTCCGAGTCCTGACGCGACGCGTCGAACGGCAGTCGCCGAATTAAACGGTGGCGCGGCTCTCCGACACGGCGGCGGCGGCGGCGGCAGCGGCGAGGAGGCAGGCAGCGCGAACGTTTAATTGGCCCGAGAGACCCGTTTTCGCTGGGAAGGTCCTCCCTTCGATACCTTGAACGTTAGCGCGGAAGGTACGGTAGGGCACGGAGACGTAGGAAGCCGGTGAACTTGCGGAACAATGGGAGTACAGAAGACTCGATTGAAATAGAAATTTTTCTTTCTCGATATGCATTCAACACCTAAGCGTACCGAGCACTAGAACCGATAAAAAAGTTTTAGCTTGCGAAAACGACAAGGCTCTGTGCAGTTTTTAACACAGCACGCGCTTGGACAAAGAAAATCCAATCAATCTGCACGTGTAAACGGCTTCATATTCTTACAATTGTAATATGAAAAATATAAAACGGGTCATTCAATCTTGAGAATGACGTCGCCGCTTTAAATTTCACCTAGTCTATAATTGTGCCTGTGTACGTACGAAACAATTGGAGAAGCGATCTGCCGTCACTGATCCCATCGCGTGTCGGTACCTTTTCGCGAATATCTCTGTGAGAAAGAAAAGTGAAAAATTGTTGCGAACATCGAGATTTATAACGTAAACAAAAATCATCGGAGCGGCGTATACATATAGGCGGCTGTTCTGCAGAGAGTTCGCCGAGACTTCCTTCCATCGCATCGGCTCGGGTTGGCGCGCTCTTTGGAACTGTCGTCTCCATCGGGTACCACTCGATCGATCGACGGCAAACTCAACGTGCCGCGTACTTTTCACGATAAGGTGCAGGATAGACGGGGAGCAAGGGCGGGACGAAGACACGGCGGGGCGAGGAGGGGGTGGGCGACGAGGAGGAGGACGAGGATGAGGAGCGGAGGAGGAGGATGAGGTGGAGGAGGAGGAGGAGGAGGAGGGAAAGAGCGAGTTTGCCCGGTGGCTTCGGCATTGATCGTTCCCAGAAGGAGAGAAGGAGGCGAGAGAAACGAAGAAGAGGCGTACACGAGAAATTCGAGACGCCCGGCGTCGCCCGGCGGCGAAACGTTATCCGGTATGCAAGAAAGGACGTCCTCATTAGCGAGACCCGACGTCGTTTCAGCTCAACAGGAGCGATCGTGCCGCGGCACCGCGCGATATCCCGTCAACTCGGCTTCGTTTGCCGCCGCACAACTAGTTGCTCGCTGAATACTCGCGATTTTAGACGCTGCGGCGACACACCGACGCGAGATACCGTCGCGTCGGCCCCTAATCTTACGCCGGTCTCCTCGATCATTGACCGTTCGAGCGATTCTTCGTCCCTTCGACGTCGGCTATCGTTCGAAACCGAATCGAAAAAGCCCGAAGCCTCGGTGACTTATGCATACCGGATCTATGTATATCGCATCGATCTCGAAAGATCGTGCACGGCACAAAGTTTCCACCTCTGAAGTTAAGTTGTACGCCGTGTGCTCCAAGCTTCATTTATTTCGTTAGTATTGGTTGGTTAACAACAAAGGCCGTTCGTTTCGGCAGTAATGACGCGCCACTAATTTCAGCCGAATTATTTTCAATGTGTTAAAGTAGCATCGAGCGCGGAGGATCAACCCTTCGAAAAATGATTATTTTTATATGTATATAATATCACGCGAATTTGTATCAAACACGCCTTTCCTTCGTTTAATCCCCATATTTGATGCGGCCCAATGCGAAAGTGGTGTAAATCAATATTTGCCTGTTTGCCGGTCATTAAACGAAATAATTGTAATGTAATTTCATCGGTGCTTCCATCAAGGCAAACGCAACGTCCTACCGCGTTTATTGTGTTTTATAGAACTTTCGCTTAATTCCTTGTTATCCGACGATTGACTGTACCCGCGCCGTTTTCACGTTGAACGGCTCGTTTCGGATGCGTGCAGTCTGGTTTCATAGGGAAAGTACTAGGTCAGTGGAAAAAGAGAAAGAACGTCATTCTAGTCGAAATCACGGGATCGTCGGGGACGAGCAAAGCAAAAAGGTATCGATCGTCTAGTGGCCACGTCCACGGTCTACGGGTTCGATGCGAGCAGACGTCGATGCAACCAGGAAAATCGCAAGAAAAGGAGCTAAAAGAGCGAGACGCGGTCGCCTTAACGAATCCTCTTCTTCTTCTTCTTCTTCTTCTTCTTCGTCTTCTTCTTGTTCGTGCACCGAGCAATGCTGTCCTTCCATCGATCGACGGTCGTTCGAGTCTCACAGACGACGTCGAGTCTCTTTTCGTTATCTCTGCGGACGGCGAGGCGCGGCGGCGGCGTGTTGCCGTGCATAAGCGGCCGCAGAGACCGCATCTACTGCACGATACCGCGTTGCGCTGCAGCTCGAGCTCGAGCGACCAGACCCCGTGCACTCGAACAAGTACACCGGGGTCTGAGTTAACGCGATCCGTTTCTACTTTGGAGCCTACCGCTGCACAGCGATAGGCAACACGCGTTGGTCTATTCGGATGCCCGAGGTATTTGGGACATCGTTCGGTTCGATTTGGTTCTTACATTCGCGCGCGGAAATACGACGCGAGGTTCGGAACTTTCGAAAATGTTTCGTAATAATTGTTTGACCGTACGAAAGAAAAAGCTCTGGTGCGACGTTTCCGAAAGTTTCGCTGGAACTGAACCGCGACGAATTGGATCTAGCGAGTTCAGAAGATCCAGACCGCGGAGCCCTCGAACCTAGACAAGCATACTAAATAAAATCTCGTTTAATAATGTAGCGATCGTTCCAGCAATGACTGGTAGGGGTGATAATGATAATTGTCAATAGTAAAAGAATATGTCCGCGAGGTGGGTGAAATTAGACCGCTAATTATCAACCCGTGGCATATCATCAACCGAGTGAAGTCATCCTCGACGATGCAGTTCGAACGCATTCTCCGGATTCTCTCGGCAGCGCGTGCAGAAGTCCGCGTAACGTCGTCCTCTCGCTTCTCATTTTTTCCCCGAAAATTGCTGAAACCTATCGCTCGACCTCCCCCTCCCCTGCTTGCCAGTGATTCTCGAGTTTAAATATCCAGAGGTCTTTGGAGAGCGTGCAAATTGCGGGCGGCGACCGGGGGTTGATCGTAGTCCGGCGAAGATGGATTTCGGAGGCCGGAAACGGAGCGGTGCGGCGAGGCGAGGCGAGGCGCGGCGCGGTGGCAGAAGATTGGACTGGGGCTGGTTCGCGGCGCGTGCAGAGAGCGGCGCGACGTCAGTTTGTCGCGCTCACGTACACACACACGCGCGCGCGGAACGACACAGAGGAGGAACGACGGTGTCGCGCGTAGGCGGAGGAAACGGCACTCTGACACGCCGCGGCGGTCGGCCGACAGGCCGGAACGTTGGCACGCTGAGGCAGGCAGGCAGGCAGGCAGGCAGGCAGGCAGGCAGGCAAGCAGGAGGAGAGAGAGAGAAACAGGAGGAGAACAGGGGTGGAGGGCAGGCACGCGGGCAGGCAGGCTGGTAGCCTGACACGCACGCTCTTTCACCTATACATGCTCGTCGGCGTGCACGTCAGTAGGTTGCGTGGGTAGAGCGTTTCGCGCCGCGCGTGCCGACGGACACCTTCCCCTCGCCTCCTCGCCCCTTGGCCACAGACCACCGCCGGCTCTCCTCTCGCCTCTCCTCGTCCTCGTCGTTCCTCTCGCTCGTCCCCCGTTCCTGGCGTCTCTGTCCCGTGCCATCAACTATAAAGCGGCCGCCGCCCGTCTCTCGCCGCTTGCCGCTCACCGCCTATCGTTTGCTGGCCGCCGCCAGTCGCGCCCGTCCGTCCCCCGACCACCCGGTTCTCGGTACCCACCCGCGCCCGGCGTCGCCCGACGCCGCCCGACGCCGCCCGTTTTCCATCCCCTCCTCCCTTCGTCGCCCTCTCTACCGCTCCTCTCCCGCGCCTCTCCTCTCCGCCCGCCTCGAGGGCTCATCGCCTCGACGAGCCGAACAGCACGGATCGAGCTTGCCCCTGTGTGTGCGACGGTACTTGCCTCGAACTCTCGACCAGCGCGCGCGCCGCGATGCGAGAGTCGATTCGGGCCACGCCGCGCCGCTCCGCTCCGTGCCGTGCCGTGCCGTGCTCGGCCACGCCGCGTCGCGTCGCGTCGCGTCGTGCCGCGCCGAGCCGGGCTGTACCGTGTCGCGTCGACCCGTGCCACGCCACTTTACGACCACGCCGTGCTGGCTCGTGCCGTGCCAGCACCGACAACGAGCCATCATCAGCCCACACCCCTCCGCCACCTTTCCTCGGCGAGTCGTCGTAACTCCCTGCATCGCGCGGCGTTATCCTCACCCATATCCAGTCGCACGCACACGACTCGCTCTCCCCGTCTCTCTCTCTCTCTCTCTCTCTCTCTCTCTTGGTCTCTCTCCTCTTCTTTTCTGTTTCTCTTTGTCGTTCCCTCTTCGTCACTGCCACAACGCCGCGTCGCGTCGCGCACCGTTCCGTTACCACTATCGCCGCCTTTTCGTTCGTCGCGTGAGACGCCAACCTCCACCTACCACCGCGAAATATAGACGTAGGAACGATGAATACGACGATAGACCGATCGACGTGCGATGCACCGGATAGCACACCGTCGCGACGAGACGAGACGCGACGCGTCGAATCGGACCCGTGCTCGATCAACGCCGAGACCGAGGAATGCTCGCGACGATTAGTTTTTACGGTCCTCGACAAATTGGTCGGTGGTGCGCCTCGGTCACTTTGACGACGATCAGAGCTTCGTAGTACGTAACGCGCGCGAGAGAATGAGAATGCGGTTTCGCTAGCGGGAACGCTCCAAAATCGGAACGCGGTCCTAGTTCTGTTAGCGTAGCGGTCGAAAAATTGGGAGGATTTATCGAGCGCTGAAAGCGATTAAAATGTTTTAGCTGATAAAAATGGCGGGGCTCTGTTTATTTAGATTTTGTGCAATTTTCATTCGAGTATGTGCCCGGATAAAAGAATTTATGTAAAATGAAAAATATAAAACAGTAGCGGTGGGTTTAGTGTTGAATTTTCCTATGAGATCATTTTTACTTCGATATCAATAGAGTTTTCTTCATTTGTAAACTATTGAACTTTCCATCGAGATTAAATTTAATTTTAACCCTTTAACTGCGAGTATGGTTTATAAACAGCATACTAAAACTATAGCCAGAGGCGGATGTGCTGTATAAACAATATGTTAATTTGTTTTTGCTAATATCGAATAGCGGCTGGGGCTCATTGTATCACCAAAATAAAAATAAAATAAATACAATGAAGAGCATCTTTTAAAATAGAATATCACTTCGGTGAGAAATGTACCCGCAGATAAAGGGTTAATTACGCGGGTAAATTGTATAAAGTTTAAAATTCATTGAAAAAATTTTATTGATATTCGAACAACGATTATTCCCTCTGTCCCGAATTCTGTTAAATTGTCCCGAATTCTCCTAAAACGTCAAACCCTTTTCTTAGCTGTTCGTTTCGTCGACAAGATGACCGCAGCGAATGGAAATTCGGCAACGCATTCAAAATATAGATTATCGGAACAATGGCCCACGCACGCGACGAGTACGATGCGACTTGTAAACATTTCGGGTCGTTCACCCATGGTTCCGACGACAACTCGAACAGCTGAGCTGTTCGCGGTGTACACAAACTGTCGAAGCGCGATCATTATTGTACATTAATCGCCGGCGACACCGGCACGAGATCTAAGAGAGAAATTATAAGAACTGTCTGAGATAAATCTGCAATTTTGAACAATCATTCGATTCGTATCTGACGAATAGACTGCGGATCTTTGTGGTAAATAAAAGTTGTCTGCATCGATCGCGAGAAATAGGAACCAAAAAAAGACTGCGACCGTCGTTTTTCATATTTTCGAAGAGAGTACCAACTCGTCGCGTCGCGATCGCTGTTGCAATCGCGTTTCCACGCGTTTTACGTCTGGTGTGTAAACCGCGATGTAGAAGAACCAACGAAGTTCCACGCGCAAGAACGATTGATCATAATTTAGAGTGTCGTCCTTGCGAGACGCTCTCTCCCGCGTGGTCTTTTTGCGGGTGCATTCCAGGAATTAGACCGACACACCTCGGGCCAGCCTGGCGTCGCGTTGCGTCGCACGCACTGCCCAACTATTTCAACTGAAACCGACAACCTATCTGTCCGGAGATGCTTCGACCACCTTGAAACGATCTTGGAGAAGATAGGACACGCGTCACCGGAACGCTATGCCTTGTCCGAGAGTCCTATCCTCCGATTGTTATTAAACTGCATCGAGGTACAGGGCCTAGTTCTTAACGAGTTACCAACGTTTACTCCTTCTCGCATACAGGTTCGAATGTTTGCACCTGAATTTGTTGTTTCTGAAGGACAAGGTGTTTGTGCAAAATATTTATTTTTTAGAAATCTAAAGGTAATCACCCCTTTAAATACCTACGATGATAGTTGTTCATTAGGAATTCGATGACTATTCTCAAGGTCGTTCAAGATCACGGACAAAGTGATTGAAAGGGGTTGGTTTCGTTTAAAAAATAGAGGTGACCGTGAGATCTCCAAACAAGGAAATAACAGAAATAAATATTTTTATGGCATCGTATATGAGCCCCATTGAACCATTCAACTTTGTCGTTAAGACATTTGACGTGTCTTTGACGCTAGGTTCAATATTTTTAATTTACGAATGTGAGATTGCGAAGAAGCATTCACGAGGAATTATTAAACCAATTGATTTCTTTAGGTACATATTATAAAAAATATGGCTAAGAATTTGAATGAACTGATTTGATTCTTGTTATTTCTATGCATAAAATAATATAAAACGCTCGCATTTACTGCTCCGTGAGCCTGGTGTTAACAAAGAATATTTGAGGTGCGCACGTTAGGTGACTCGCTCTGTACCCGTGACACCGAAATGCCCAACTAACATATGGTTCAACGCACGAACAATTTTCTTCGTGACCGCCGAAAAACCTCGGTGTGAAGGAAGAAAAAAGAAAACCGCTTCTCCAATCAACAACATCCACATCGTGGAACGAGCCATTTTGCCGAGCCGGTGCGCCTCGACGCACTAAATCCCGAAACCTCGTCGATATTGCTCGATCAAGAAAGGGTGTGAACATCCCCGCGGCGGTCTCCGAAACGGTCCTCCCATGTCGCGTCCGTGCTGGAGGCCTCGTCCGTCCTCGCCTAACGGATAGTCCAATTCTTGCGGGTAGGAAAATCCATTGTCGTCGGACCGACGCATCGCTGGTCAAGCGATAAAGGATGACCGTCAAGTGGAGATAGAGAGGTGGAGGAGGGCCGATGGCAAAAAGAAAACCGTGGAAAAAGAGATCAAGGTAGGTCGCGTGAAACTCGCTGGTCGCT
This sequence comes from Lasioglossum leucozonium, assembly GCA_028454225.1. Taxonomy (NCBI): domain Eukaryota; kingdom Metazoa; phylum Arthropoda; class Insecta; order Hymenoptera; family Halictidae; genus Lasioglossum; species Lasioglossum leucozonium. Next base: position 7,352,119 of record CM052218.1, read on the forward strand.
ACTCGCCGCGCCGGGGAAAAACGAGAAGAGGTGGAGACGGGTCGCACAGGTACACGATCGCGTGCACGCGTGCACGAAACGGAAGAGAGAAGTGCAGAGCAGAGCAGAGCAGAGAAGAGAAGAGAAGAGAAGAGAAGAGAAAAGAAGAGAGAATGGGTATATAGAAGAGGGAAAAGCGCACGTAGCCGCAGGCAAGGGCGCGCGTGAGCGGGCAAGCGAGCCTCATCCTCCCTCTAGGCCCCTTGACGGCAGTGGCAGAACGGCAGAGCGGCTCTGGCAAGCAGCCACGAACACGAACCGACCCCCGCCTCACGCACGACCAACCGCGGCCCCCGGCTTCTCGCCTACGACTCGCACACAAGCGCGAATCTCTGCGAACAGCCGCCAGCCGCTGCTCCGCTCCGCTCCGCTCCGTTCCGCGAGCGCTCGCCGACTCGCAGTCCGTCACCGTCGCTCGAACAGCGAGCACCGCGCGGTGCTCCGCATAAAACAAGTTTTTCGAACGCCACTCGGTTTCACGAACCTCCGTAACCCCGTCGATCGTATCTACGTCGAACTCCGCATTGATATCTCCGCATCGATCATCGATCTCTATATCCACCTCCGCATCGATGTCTCCGCATCCATCGCCGCGCCTGCATCGATCTCCGTGTCCGCATCGATCCCCGTCGCGTCTGGATCGATCTCCGCGTCGACCTCCGCATTGATTTCTCCGCCACGATCACCGACCGGAACCTCTGCGCGTCCGTTCCCCGAGGTGCACAAGTCTCCGCGATGACGTTCGTTGTCCTGTTCACGTGTCGCGCGGCACACGGCGCGACAGACGAATCGCTGGGCGTCCGGTCGCGATCCGAGTAATGCCCGCGCGCAGTCGAGTTGTCGCCTGATCGCGTCTCGTCTCGCCTGTTGTCTGGTCGAACGGGATCACCGGCAGCGATCTTTCGAGCCGCTATCGAGCGGTTGCCGGCTGCCTGATCGCGTCTCTCGATCGAACGGGATCGGCCGCTATCGAGTGTCGCCTGTGATCGCGCGCGCGCTATCGGCCGCGAATCGGTGACTATGAGTGGGACCGTCAGTGACGAGCCACGTGACCCCGCGTTGTTCGGTGTCCGTGCTCGGAGACTATCTGGCCGCGAGAGTTCGTCGGCTGAGGAGAAGCCGCGTGCATAAACGACCGACCGCGTGGATATCGGTGCTAGTCTCTCTCTCTTGCTCGCTCTCTCTATACGAGTGAAACAGAGAGTGAGCGAAACACACAGAGTGGGACAGAGAGTGGAACAGAGAGTGGGGCGCGCCTGAGACAATAAGACAGGGGAGGCAGTTCTCAGCTGATAGGACGCGTGCTAGGGCCGATATATCGGTGTGTGTGTGTGTTCTGGCGATGGTGTAGGCGGGCGACCGCGAGCGACCGGCTAGTGGAATAGGACACCCCGAGTCAGACGGCAAAATTCGACGCGCGACGTAGCAGCTGCCTGGACCGCGAGATGCTGAGTGCCTCGGCTGCGTCGGGCCGGTTACTCTGGGCATCGAAATCCGCTCTGTCGCCGCCGGCGTTGTTGCTGCTTCCTCTACCACCGCCGCCGCTGCCTACGTCGTCGTCGTCGTCGACGCCGCCATCGTCGTCGTCGTCGTCGTCGTCGTCGTCGTCGTCGTCGTCGTCGTCGCGGCCGTCGACGTCGACGTCGCCGACGACATCGCACCCCGCCGAGTTGTTGTTGTTGTTGAACCGATCGCGTTGCCGATCGTACTCAGTTTACCCAGTTTACTCAGAGTGTTGTTGTTCACCGAGATCGTCTACGCTACTTCCGTCGCCACAGCCGAGGGCCTCCGCGGCCTGCTAAGATGACCGCTCGTCTTCAATCGTTGAGGCATCAGGAGAAGAAATCGGCCGGTAACAGTCACAGGCAACACCAGCACCATCATCATCATCATCATCACCAACAGTCGCAACAGAGCCTACACCAGGGACCCAGTCCGGCAGCCAGCCCGAGTCCCAGTCTCAGCCCGAGCCCTAAACATCCGGACGGTCGTCGAGTGAGTAGAAATGCGAGCAACCATAACGAATCATCGTATTTCGTATATGTTTACGCCCTGAAGAACCGCGAAGATGTTCATCATATTCGAACCGTTGTTTATTCTTGTTTGAACCCTCCGCGCTGGTTGGCGCCATCGTCGAAACTAGCATGTTTTTATGTATAGATCGGCGGATCTTAAAACGAAATCTTTGCAAACCGTTTCTGTCAACAAAATACGGTGTTACGATGTTCTTAAAATCTTCTATTGTATTCCCAGTTGTACAGTGCGTAAATTAATTTTTGTCACGAATGCACAAGATCCGCACAACATCTCGAGATTCTCGCTTCGAAAGTTGATGGCACGATGTTGACGAAAAGTGCTAAGGGTTGAAAGCGCCATAACATTTCATCCAGAGTTGTTCTCCCCTTTCCTTCGGGAATAGACCGGCAAAGAAAGGAGACCGCACCTAGTTCACAACGAGAAAAATTAGCGGAAGTTGTAGACGAGCTACGATTGATATTTTCATAGAGTTTCCTTCTGCTTTAATCATTGTTTTGAGTCATCCCTTCAAGGTATCTCCCGAATCGAGGCTTCTTGTGGTTTAATATCCTCGAACAATTCTACTCGCTGGTTTACTCCCTGCGATTTCTACAAAATTCTCGATCGAGATGAACCGCAACAACTCTCCTCTCTGTTTTACAGTTTGCCGCACATGTTGCTTCCGATACTCCACCCCCGACCTCCTAGACGTCTTTTACGATCGTGGGACTGAAGATTCTGTTGTCAGACCGTGAAACCATTTTGCACAAGTCCATTGACATTTCTTATCTAGTTGTCAACGCTCGGTGAAGCTGTAGGGTGCAACGTATAGAGTCCTAGAGTGTGAGATAGAGCCCTAGAGAATTAAATTCATAAAAAAACTAGATATCTAAAAATTATATTTCACATCAAATTGAATATTTATAATTTTTGTGCGACAAAAAAAAAATTTATTTAACTATGCCGAGTTCGGCGAACGAACAGCGGTCAAAAAATTCCCGCATCGAAGAAGTTTCTCTGTTTCCCGTCGTTCCCCGGGGGCAGAAACGCGAAAGACAAACACGGGTCCCTTATTTCGTCACGGTAGCCCTGCCATCCTAGCCATCCCTTTTTCTTTCTTGTTTTTCTCCCGTGGCCGCGTTTGATAATAGATTGGACGGTCGGTCACCTTGCTGTTTCCAGGCTAACAAACCACTAATGGAAAAGCGACGGCGGGCGAGGATCAATCAGTCGCTGGCGGCGCTAAAGGCGCTTATCCTCGACAGTGCCCGGCTGGAGAACACCAAGCACAGCAAGCTAGAGAAGGCTGACATTCTGGAGTTGACGGTCCGCCACTTGCAGAGGCAGCGATCCCTCGCGCAGCCCGGCCTGTCTAGGTACAAGGCTGGCTATCAAGATTGCTCGAGGGAGGTACGTTCCGAGTCGCTGGACGATATATACCTAGGGACCTCGCTGCGCTCGAACCTCTGCGAGTTTACTCCGGTGACTTCGAGAGAGGTTCGAGTCTCTTTCGGGCTTGCCGGTTTCGATGTATCGCTGGGAGCCGGGGAGTTGGCTATCCGGTTGAGATTCATCCTGTCAGAAGCGTCTTCTTAGACAGAAAGATGCCATCCTCGTCTCGCTCGTTGGCCAAACGCTTACTGGTCAGTGAGCGAGGAAGAGGAATCATCTTTCTGTATAAAAACAAAAAGAATTGAATAGTATATTTAATATAATAAATTCGCCGTTCAGAAATGAATGATAATTATAAAAAGTTAAGCGTCCGTCGATATCGTTTCGCCGGCAAAGACCTGATCAATCGGTTGTCCCCGGAAGCGGGTGATTCAACGATATCGACGGCCGTAATATAGTATCGCCGGGACAGCCCATCTTCGAGTACCCGGTTGTATCTCGCGGAAACGAGAAAGACATACGAGTCTCTCGCGAAAGATCGACTGACCTCTTGTTGACGGGCCACTAGGTAAGCCGATACCTGGACGCGCCGGACATAATCACGGGGAACACGACGCCGATGGACCCGGCGGTGAAGCAGAGGTTGCTGCGTCACTTGGACAGTTGCGTGTCGGAGTTGGACTTGGATCTGGGTTCGAGGCCGGATAGCGGATTAGGCAGCAGTCCCGGAAGCGTGACGGATCGAGTGACGGGCGCGGGAAGTCCCGGTCCGTTGGAGCATCACGTGGCGTCGACCGCGGCGCATTGCAGCACGGCATTGAATCCGTCGACGGGTCTGATCAAAGCCGAGATCCCAGACGTGGAGCCAGCCAGGCCGGATAGCAGCACCACGGCTGGTGACGAGAACAACAACAACAACAACAACAGTAACAACAGCAACGGCGTGAACAACGGACGACCGTCGTCCGCGTTCGGCCAGCTGAATCCATCCGGTCTCGATCCTCATCATCATCCCCCACCGCCTCCCCCGCCCCCGCCCCCTCCGCCGCCGCCACCACCGTTGCCGCCAGCACCGCCCACGGGCATACCGATCATCGATCAGGCCCCCGGATCGCAGCAGAACTCGAACATGCTGTCGGTCGTGCAAGTGATACCGTCGCGGCTGCCCGACGGCCAGGTCGTCTTTCTACTGCCCAGCCATTACGTTCAATTGGCGGCGGCGGCCGCCGCGAACGGGATCAGCATCGGGCCGAACCCGCCCACGGCGATCTGGGCCGCCACCAACATGTCCCTGCTCAAAGCGACCGACAAGCTAGCGAAACGCTCGCACGAGGACGTCCAGGACTGGCAACAGGATCCCACCACCTCTTCCGCTACCGTGGCAACCGTGTCCGCCACCACCGCGAACCAGTCCGGCCCGAAGTCCGGCAAGAGTCCGAGACACGAGCAGCCAGCGGAACAGCCGCTCGACTTCACCACCACCTCTAAGAAGCTGAAGACTTCCAGCGGATCGCCGAGGCTGGCCGCCAATCAGGATCAGAGCCTGCATCAGCAACAGTTCACCATCCGGTTGTCCGCGGAAGGAACGATTCCCCACGAAGACAGACCGTCCAGTCATGCTAGCAGCAGCGATTTCGTCACGGGTTTAGGATCACCGTCGCCGCTGCCGCAGCAGCCTATCAGAGACGAAGAGGGCATGTGGAGGCCCTGGTGAACTGTGAGACCGTGATATACTACTGGTGAACAGTGTGATACCCCCCCACCCCACCCACGACCCCATCTACCCCCACCCTTACCGGTTGTTGACCTCTTTCGGCTACGTTTTATTCCGATAGAAGTGTGCTCCTCGAACTTTCAGAGGATCGACGTTGTGAACTGTTTTTCTCTCGTAAGTACGATCGCGAACGAACACGTTTGACGTACAGAATATGTGAAACGAGAGAAACGGCCGCGCGCGATACGCGTTACCGTGTACATAGACACCCTCGATGAGTATAGATTTATTTTGATGTTAACTAGGTGTATACGCGCACGAGACGCTGTAAACAGAGAAAACACGGTCGCGATCAGGATCATGTTGGTGATCCGCAGAGAAGAGGAGGAGGGACGCGTGGATTTTCCTCGTTCGACGTACTTAGGCTTCGCATTGGCTGTATTATAAATGTATCGCATATGTTTATAATACGTCGCGGGCGTCTGTAATATAAATAGATATGTGTGTACATACTGCATACACCGATCGTGTAAGTACACCGCACAACACAACAAACAAGTCCCCGTTATCCCACGTTTATCGGTTGCGTATCGCTGTGTACCTTCTTCTGATTCTTGTGATTTTACGTTCACTACCCGTACCCTCGTTCCTCACGGTCCCCGGATAGTTTCGCGTTCAGATGCGCTCCGAATGTGAAAAGAAAGAAAAAGGACGTTCCATTAATTTATTACTCTTCACTTTGTTGTACGATACTCGAGAGGTCCTTGTGGCAAAGACTTAGAAACAACAGTGTATGAAACGAACGACGTGTTGTCCATTTGATTTCTCACCCTCTCTGCCCTTCACAGGATCTCAAGGTCACCGGTAACTTGCACGTTTCTTTCGACGTTCTTGTAGAACACAGAAAGACGAATCCAACGACTACAATGACCATACCGTTTCGATCATCCAATCTGGAGATTGTACCGAAACGGTATGGTCATTGTAGTCGTTGGACTCGTCTTTCTGTGTCCCGTGAGAATATCGAAGCAATGATATAGGGTATCGTGTAAAAATATACTGATGACCTTGAAAAAAAGAAAATAAGCTCGAGAACTCGGAAGAAATGTCGAGCAATGACAAATGAGCCTGACAGTTAGGTGATATTCTCTGCGTCCTGACTAACTTACTGGTGCATCAAGGAAGGTACGTAACAATAGCAGTCCTAGCAGCAGTGGCAGTCGTGGTAGTGGTAGTAGTAGCAGTAGCTGTAACAGTAATGGTAATAGTAGTTTCGACTTTACTTTCTCTCAACGGCAAAGTCTGACCTTCTCAAACCTTGTAGCTGTTTTACAGCAGTTTAACCACCTGTTACGTCGAGACAACCGCCGAACTTTCGCGCTTTTCTTTTTACGAAACACGCGAGTATTCTCGGCGCCGCGCCGCGCCGCGTCGTTCTAGCTCCTGTTCCATCGCTTTCTGATCAAACCCGATTCCAGTGTGCGCTTCTCTAAAGAAAAAACTGATCGTTAGTTGCTGTCATAATTACCCGCCATCTTTGCAGATTGGTTGTGTGATTGGAAAGATTTCGATTACTGTTCTATGATCGCTTATTTCACCGACCGCTCCATCTTGCAATTTTATCATTGTCCTTTTTCCTTTTTTAAACATTACTCTCTATTATAGGCGCGCTATCGTCGTGATCAGTGTTATTGATGCAGGAGAATGATGGCCAGGTGAGATGGTTTTATTAGCATTTTTTTCACGATCGTCACTCAGCATCACCAATAATCACGCCGATTTTAATTGATAAAGACAGAAAGATTAGTAATATTTATACATTAAATAAATATCTAGCGTTCGTACCATACTGAACAATCCGGCCAGAATCGCGCAATAAATAAATAAATGAACCTGGCACCAATAATGCAAATGGCAATGCAATCTATCGGTGAGACTTGGAAGCACGAAAGAGCGATGGGTCGCAATTAATATCTTGCGAACCAAACGTTTTTAGTGATTTTGCGCGTCGAACTTGTATCTCAGATTCTTATAGTTGCAATTAGTTACGTTATTTAGTTTTTCTTAACAGAAGCCCGCAGACGAACACACAAACACTATAATCATCTAGCGGTAGATGCCCGTACTAAACCACGCGTTAGAAGCATTAGAAAAACGAACAATCCTTCCGAAAATCGTAAATAACTAATTATTTGGTCTATAATACGGTTTGAAAATTTATGTGAATATGCAGAAAGGTTCATATTATTTTTTTCCGATGACAAAAGTGCACGAATGATTTGCAGTATGTGTAAAAAATATTAAATAATAGAAACGGGCACTTGATACACGAGGTTTCAACGTGCAAGTCAAGGAAAGCTCGTAGTGGCGCCATCTCGGTGGCAGGTTTGCGAACTAATATTGCCTATCTCTCCCATGCGTAAGACAAGAACAGAGATAGAGTGCGATAAGGACAGAGGAGACCTCACTCGTGCCACCTCCTTTATAGCGGGATTTTGTATCCCCTGGTGAGTATTAGGCAAACATGGTATACCAGTTGGTATCCGACAAGGACGAACATATGAATTCACTGGAGAGAAAGAAGGATAGTTCACTTTCGAATAGCGCACTTGTTAGGCATTGCTTATAAATATTTGCAATTGTAGAATATAGAACGGAACTTTAGCTACTTCTACATATATTTTTTGGTCAGATTTTTCACAATCATTCTAACTCTTATTTAAATTTGAAAAAAAACATAACTAGTTGCAATTATGGGAATCTGTGGTAGGGGTTCGATACGTAGGAACACTGGGATCATTACAAGACCAAAAACATTAATTTTGAGCGGTTGGTTCTCAAATTGGTTCTCGAACTTCCGCGTTTCCGGATTTCGCCGTTAGATGACGTCATTTACATTTTTGGCGGCCGATTCATTACTTTATTAAATATATAATTATTACGCGATTCTGACCAGGGTTTTTTGCATAATAAAAATACTAGCTAGCCAGTAAAACAATACACATTGTTCGCAATATTTATTTTATTTCATTTCAACTACAATATCAATGATTCACCAGCATGTGTACAAGAACTGCGTGTATCGTTGTCGTTCGATCGCTGTCTCCTTGTCAGACACGCTGCAGGCATTGCAACAATGAAATACATCATTGAACAAATTTAAGTTACAGTGCCCGTTGAGTTTGCAATCTCATTGTATTCGTTTTGTTTAAAATAACTCACGGAACAGCACATGATCGCAGACCGCAATCGCAGATAACAATTTCGAACTTATCGAGTAAACATTAGACGAGTTCGATGACACGAGCAATTTTGAATCGATGCGGAGGAATCACCACCTGCCTCCAAGCATAAAATAAATAAACAATAGAGATCTGTAAACCTGGCAGTTAGCACGAAATAAATTTCATTGACAATTAGATACTCGTTGAGACTGAATCGTTCAATTAGCACTCGTCCGTTCGCCGCAGCTCGTAACCTATAGACGCGCTGGTCGCACTACGATGCCTTTTAAGAAAGATTTACAGCTTCTGCTGAAGCCCTATTATTTAATAAACATTTTATTCAGTCTTTCGTACATCGTCTCGAAACGCATTCCATTCATTTGCCATTATATGTTCGCGCAAGCAGAATGCGAACTCGATGGGGTAAGTCAAATAAATAGTGTAAAATTTTGCTTGACAATTCACTGACAAATGGTTTGTCCTTATTTTAGAGGGAAACAGAGATCCTATTTTTTCTTATGATAGTGATAATGATAAGGTCACGGAAAACTGGAAGCGTGACCATGATAAACTACCTCTCGTCCAGCTTCGTGTACACCAAAGTTGCCAATTTGATCCTTTGGTTTTATGCTGACATTCGCATGGGAATACTATTTGCTATCATATTCACTTGTACGTACCCATTCTACGCATTCCCCTAACATGTCCATCTCACTACATCAATTTGCGATTACAGTATGCGGTTTGTTGTTCCCCGAACCAACTTATCAAGGCCCAGAAAATGTGATATATTTGCGTAGCGCAAATGGATTGCAAGAAGAACTGCAGCGTGACACAAAAGTTGTTTGGCTGGTTGCGTTCTACACTGCCTGGAACCCAGCCTGCGTCAACTTTGCCCCGATATTCTCTGAACTTTCTGCAGAGTTCGTTTACTTTAGTCTATACGCTAGCATCCCCCTGGTATCGAGACAATAATGTTGCACTGCTTTCAGATATGCTTTGGATAATTTGAAATTTGGAAAGATGGACATCGGTAGGTACCCAGACGCAGGTGTGAAATATCATGTTAGCGATGCTAGCACCAGCAAACAACTTCCCACCTTGATTCTGTTCAAAGAGGGCAAAGAGGTGGAAAGACGCCCGTACGCGGACCATAAAGGAAAACTGGTTAAATTCCTGTTCTCTTTGGTGCGTGTATTATAACTACACTGTGGATCTTCATGCAAAATGAAAATTGAATAAGTCGATCGCAAGATTATTCAATTGTTTGACCAATCCATGTTTATCATAAATGCATAAAGATCCGCAGTCTAATTACAACACTTCTTCGAGTAATCAAGTAGAAAGCGCTGTATTTTGCTATACATTGAACAACTAAACGCTTTACAGGACAATATAAAGGCAGCATTCGATTTGAACAATCTTTACGAAACATGCAAAAAGAATCCATTAAAAAAGAAGGACAGGAAGTCGGTGAAGACAGAGTGATTAGATCCGAGTCCCTAGATACTTGTTGATGTGTGTTACAGACTCCATAGAAGATTAACTTCTACGATGTAGAACAGACAGATATAGCGTACCACTGTCTTGCGCAAATTTTAATTTATACAAGAATACGAATGTATGTAAATATTTCATTGTATCCTCTTTATCATCGTTCGCATTTCATGCACCGCTGTGTTCTATTAGTAAAGAACGAGATGTTAGTCTAATTATAAAGAACGACCGATGGTTTATTGAAAACGATAGGTATAGTCGGACAAGTGCTGATCGAGTACAGAGTGCTGCGTAAGTACCACACGTATTCGGTACAATTCGCGTGCGAGAATAATCTTTCACGTTCCATTTACCCGAAGTAACGTATAACTTTTAATTACGTTACGTACACAGACTCGTCTAACAACTCGTTGCGATTTTCGTTGAGAATAAACGATTGTTGAATTGTACGCTTTTGTAAAGCTTTACTGTACATCGTATGCCATATTAAATTTTCATATATTACAAAATTCGGATGTACATACCGGGTCAATTGATAATAACGTTCGTCTAGTAACCAATTTCTTTGGGTATATATTATTTTTAAAAATTGCTAAAAATTTGAATAGATACATTCTCGTTATTTTTATTAAGTAAAAATTATACAGGTGGCCAGATGGCAGCAACTTCCCCATGCGCTGATTCTGGTAGCCATTTCTTATAGGTCGACAATAGAACTGAAATTGATTAGATTTTAGTTTAATTGTAGAACTGTCCTGTGGTTCTGTCGAGCGCATACTTACAAGTCCTATCGTTCTCCCACGTTTCGATTAATTTGTCCCTGGACATGATCGCGTGAGACAGCAGAAGCTGAGACATTTCCTGCGTCCGCGGCACCAATTTCGCCCACGCCTTATTAATACTCTGCGGTGTCGAGAGCAGCGAAGGAACGAACCGTTTCAAAATTGGACAGACTTTTCCTTCTAAAAAGAAGGAAGCGAATCGTTTCACTCCTTCTGTGGACAGAGGATGTTCCACGTCCATTACTGGTAATTTCCAGCCGGCCCTTCCCACCGTGCCCGTGATGCTGCACATAACTTTTCCAGTTTCCTCATCGTACCATGGCGGGGGATCGGATAAAGGTTCTCCAAGTTGGCAGAGCGAGGGAGCAAATTTAGGCAACCATTCTGGCTCTATGGCAGTGACGCCGCGCATGTAGATTTTATTTGTCTCGTATATCTCCTGATAAACCACCCACTCGGGACAGGTCTTACGGAGAACGCAGGACGAGAGCATGAACACTGGGTCCTCCATTTCCAATGTTTTGTAGGCATACTTCCATTGTTTCTTGTCCTGATCTTCGCTGACCTCGTCGGGCATCACTTTTTTAGCGACCTGGTCAGCCATCCCAGACAGAATGATTTGCCTGAGCAACTTGGCTTCGACATCGCTTGGCGGTTTCATCTGCGGATCGACCGCTAAGTTCAGATCTTGTATGTTCAAGTTGATCTCGTTTGTGAGCTGCTGTCGGAGCTTTCTGATCTCCACCACTGCTTTGTGTCTCAAACCATGCTGTTCACAAAATAGGAGAAGCTTGCCTTTGGTTCCAGCGTATTCGACTGCTCCCACTGCTCTTATCAGGACCATTGCATCGCCTGCAATTGAAATATATTAGTAAGCACGGTGCTTGATATCGACACTATGTTACGCTATGATATCGAGTCAGGGTTGAACGTATTTCAATAGATCTACCAAGGAGTAAGCTGTTCCCAGCTCCAGCCCAATGACGTCTCATCTGCAGCCACTTGGTTTTCGCGCCACCGTCAGAGCTAAGAGCCTCTACCAATAGTTCTTGAACAGAGAACGCAGCAACCATGCAGACAGTGTACTGCAAGAGATCATGCTGATGGGATAGGGTCAACATCTTCCCATAACGAGGAGCGACCGGAAAAGCGGCGATGCTGTGGCCGAGGGGTGTAACTTTCGCGCTATAAGAACCCTCCTTGCCTGGCAAAGGTTGAAACAACGCTCCAAGAATTAATAATCTCGTTTCAGCTGTTTGCAGCTGCACGATGTCCGGCGGCGTTGGAAAAGGGAAATTTACGACTTTGTCGATGCTCATCACTTTCATTTGCAGCATCAAATCGTCCACTGGCTTTCGTTGAATTTCCGATTGACCAAACTGCTCGAACTGATCGTTGAACACTGCTGAAGAATATAATCTGCGAAAAAATGTTCTCATATTAATATGAATGAGATTAATTACAGCAATGGGTTGCGTACCTGTAACAATGACCGGGACCTGTTCTACCCGCTCTTCCTGCTCGTTGATTCGCAGATGCCTTGCTGGTGTAGCAGATTCTGTAAGTGCTTACGCCTGTAACTTTATCGTACATTCTTGTTTTACAGCGTCCACAGTCTATCACATATTTGACATTGGGAATAGTTAAAGAAGTCTCTGCCACGTTTGTGGCTACCACGCACAAACGGTAGCCCTCGGGAGGTGGTTCGAACACCTAGAAGTGAAGAACACGCTTTAATTTAATCTGATTACTTGGAAATCGTGTGTGCGAAACTTTTTAATTACCCTGGCTTGCTTATGACTCGGTAACAGAGAATAGAGAGGTAGCACCCACAGTGGCTGTGCATTCGAACAAGCATTTAGATCAATAACGTCGTCGTCTTCACACTCATCCTCGTCTAAATGTATCTCCTCGTCATCTTCGATTAAATCTTCGTGCGTGTCGTCGGTAGGAATTACAGCGTAACTGTAAATTGGAAACTAAATTGGTAAATTGGTAACTATGCATTAATTTAGTATAAAATAATATGTTTGCATACTCGTCCAGATTAATATTTGGCAACTGAATTTGCTTCTTCCGTCTCAATTTGTTCTGACGCAAGGCCTTCTTCGAAAAAAACTCCTCTTCAGAATCATCTTCGCGATCGCTTTTGCTCTGAGCATCTTCTTCTTGCTCTTTCGAGTCTTCTGTCTCTTTCACGATCTTTCTCTTCGGCTTCTTATCAGCTTTCCTCTTCGTCTTAATAGAGAAAATTTTACGCAATTTTCGAACGATGAGATTAACTTCTTGTTGACCTGAATTAGTCAATATAAATACAAGTAAGTTGCAATATGAGTGCGATAATCATAATTATTACAAGTCACGCGTACCTGTTAGAAATATTAAGATACCACCATCAGGCAATCGAGTATGAATCTTTATCGCCTTTCGTAGAGCAGCGCTGACATAATTAACGCTGGTCCTTCTATCAAAATGTATTGTAACTGGAAACTGCCTAGACTCCACCGTCATAACTGGTGGTTTTACTTTAAACAATCTTTTATTCTCTACAAACTCTTCCACCCTCAAAGTGGCTGACATAACTATAAGCTTCAGAGGATTTTTCCTCTTATAGCGTAGAGGGACTATACGTGACAATAAACCTATTAAAATATCAGTGTACACGCTCCGTTCGTGCGCCTCGTCCAGGATAATCACCGAGTATTTTGTTAATAGAAAATCCTGCAAATATCATTGTTATTAGACATCTCTTAACATCTTTACTGTGGTAAATGACTCGTGAATAACATACAGTTTGTATTTCTTTCAATAAAACACCGTCAGTCATAAATTTGATCTTCGTCTCCGGCGTAACGTTTCCCTCGAAACGAATCAGGTACGAAACCTCTTTCTCAGTGAGATTCATTTCTTCTGCTACACGTTTGCTCATAGACATAGCAGCCACTCTTCTGGGCTCGGTGACTCCGATCATCTTGTCTTTAGCATAACCAGCTTCGTACAGAAACTGTGGTACTTGAGTGGTTTTTTCCACTCCCTGTTTCGCCAGTGATTATTACAACAGAGTTCTCGTTAATCGCTTCCATGATAACTTGCTCCTCCGCTACCACTGGTAACTTTAACCGAGCTGCCTGCATTTCTGGCTTCCTCTGTAGCATTACAAAAACTGCAGGCTTCTTTTCAACTGGTTTTTGTGGCTTTTGAAGATCTTTACTAGGAAGAACATCGGACGTTTCTGTTTCCTTTTGGCTAGGCTCTGGTGCATTATTTGCAGGCTTTTCTTCTTCCACAGAATTTTCCTTTGGATCATCTTCAGCAACTTCTGTTTGATCTTGAGACTCCAAAGTATTTTCTTCTTGTTCAGACTCTTCGTTCGCATTACTTGATTCACTGTCGCTGGATTCCTATAATATATAGTCATTAATATATATAAAAATATAGTCTAGTTATCAACTTACATTGAATCCAACAATATTTGGATCAGACGCAGCTTCCTCTTTTTTCTCATCTGCTAGAATAGCCAATCTCCTTTTCTTTCCACCTTTAATAGCATTTATTGGCTTCTCTTTATCTTTGTTTATGCTGTCATCATCTATTTTGTTATTGTATTCCCTGGTAAGTAGCTCGGCTTCCCTAAAATGACGTTTCAAGCCTTTGGTTTGAATGGACGTTAACGAAACGTATTGTTGTAACTCTTGCGGTGTTGCTTGAACTTTAGCTAGTTCTTCTAAAAGCGTAGTTCTCTGTGAGCAAAGGAAATATACATGAAACAACAATAGAAACAAAATTGTGTGCTATGCATGAAAACTTACTTGCAGCTTTTTCTTTTTCTTCTCGACAACCTTTTCCAATTGTTTTCTACGTTTCTTGGATAATAGTCGAGTGACAGTGACTTTCTTAACTTTATTCTTTGTTTTCCTCTTCTCGTTCGGAAGAACTAACGCATTACACTTGTCGTAATCGTCTTCACGATGTTTAATATCCAAAGTAATCTATATAAAATGCAATACAATTGGTCTTTACATTGTACTTATACAAATTATTGTAAAAAAATACCTTCTTTGTGTCGGAGTTGTCAATTTCAACTTCCGCGGCATGTCTCGCTTTCCAGTTGAATCGGTTTCTTCCCATGATTGATTACAATATTTCATTGAATTATCTTATCCATTTGATTTTGGAAATTATTAGTATATTTGTTGCTCATACATTATTGTTTTCTTATTATGTTATAGCCGCTTGTATATACACCTGTACGGGTTAGGTTTCCCTTTATCCACGTGCTTCAAAAAAAACATGTGGTAACATAGAGTTCCGTTCTATCGACACTGTATATATTATATAGTTTCCTACTTTATCATATGTATAAACATTTATTTAATAAGGGAATTCGTTTATTTATTATGTCACTAACAATCTTCGCTTTATGAACAGTTCGTTACAAATCGTTGTACAATAATAATACATTGTGAAAATACATAAAAATTCAAAACCCCTCCCCTATATAAAATCATACGCTTTAAAATTAACAATTAAAGGTACACGCACTTATGAATAGTCTAAGAGTCCAAGTGCACGCGCAAAATTTGTTCAAAATTTTGTTGAGATTCTACACGTTATACGTCGCGTAACAGTAGTAAATATATGTATACATTCAAAAAGTAATCGAAATCGCGTATAAAACGATACTTATCATTAAGTAGAAAAAGACTTTGAAATTCATTGTTCTATATCTATCGGACGAGTATTGTCGAAATATCTTAGATAAAACTGTAATGACACGTGGTTCAAGTTACATCGTGTTAAACAGTAACAATCACAGCGCACTTGTTAACAAATAAAATGAGAATGCACTATCAAATACGATCAGTCTGTTGAGAGGATTCACATTAACGTGTAGAACTGCTTATATTACGGTGTTTCCATTAATGTTTGTCTGTTACTACTATCCAATATTTATCATATAATTGGAAACCTGATGATAAAAGAATTACTAATCGGGAACGGTTATGTTCTACGCGTTATTGCTTTCATCGGAAGAGACATTAAGTATTACTGTTGTCCTAAATGTAGTTCCGGCTGTATAATGAATACTTTCCACACTTTGCCACAGTTCGACCTGTGCTCCAAAGCTAAGTAGTTTCTCATTGGCACCAATAAATAATCGTATGGGTCTGTGTTCAACTGATACTCTTGCATAGCCTTATAAATAGATTTAAATGGTGGTTGTTTCTGCGAATGAAACGTTCCTCGAGATCCATGCAATACCAAAGCACCTTCTTTCTCCGCTTTGGTACAAACAGGCATGTACATGCAATGGTCCGGTCTGTAATTGTATCTGCAAGAGTACACGTAAAGTTTCTCAGGATGATAATGGAATATAATATTGATTATATCTTGATCCCCCCATGTAATCTTCAGCTTGTATTCCTTGTGGATAGGTATCACATAATCTATCCATCTGAACTCTCTCATTCTTGTCAAGTTCATTAACATCACTCCAGAATTCACACCCAACTTTCCATAATATGGGTGTTTTGCGAATCTGTTGTACCATCCTGTGTTAGGATCTTCGTGCTCGGGGCTCAGAGCTGCTAGTTGACTTGAATTCATCTTCTTAAATTCATCCCAAATCATCTCCGGTGGAGCCAAGAACAAAGTGTCCGTATCTACGTACAGAACAGCATCTGTGTCGTTTAGAACTAACTGTGAGAAAAAAATCTTGTATTATTGGGAGAAATTTTAATGTTCGTGGGTTTATGCTGCCTAACACTGTTCAACATGGTTTTTGGCACTGAAATGGTTAAGCTGTTAATGTACTTACAGGTAGAAACAATCTTTGAGCGGCACAAGGCTTGAACAGCTTTTTCCACATAGCAGCATCGCTTCCCTTGGGAAAGGTAATAGACCTCACCGTAAAGTTGAAGCTCTTGTTGGACAATAGCTTCCATTCGGCCAGTTTATCCTTGAACGAAGGGATTAGATTGTCTTCGGCTAAAACGATGAACCGTAGATGTCTGCTAGTGAAAACCAGGGCAGATTTGAGCATTGTCAATGCTTCATCCAGTCTGTCCCCGCAGACTACAACGCATATTGTCATTTCCCCTGTCGTAGGGGACGATGCACCCTTTTTGGCAGTGGTTGAAACAACGGCAGTCTCTTTGGTCGGCGCATCGTATACTTTGTTCGAAAAGTTGGTCAAATTAAGCAGTATTATGAGCGCAACGAAGATAAGGCACAAGAAAAATAATTTGTACACAGATTTCATCGTTGTACTGTGAAAATTTCACATCCTCCATCGAATTCTCGCTGATAAACAATCGGTGAACAACGCTGTGGCAGAACTTGGCATTTTGACGTTCTCCACAGTTGTTCCGAACACTCAAACGTATGTGGCAGTTCTGCCCAGTTCTGTCTATACCGCACACGCACTGATATAATATACTATTATCATTTCTGATACTAAATACGTATCCTCTCTGCTCCTATCCATAGTACATACATATGTCAGTGCGCTCACGGCAGCTCTTTCTACACCGCATACTCACAGCAATTCAAGGTTCACAGCGACCTGGACGAGGGCGCTACGCTCGTCGCTATCAGCGATATTTGAAAACGCCTGTTTTTGTTTAAAACCGCAAATCAACTTTTTGCATATTCATTTACTAAATTCGCTTGTTATATTATATTCCATGATTGTTAATCTGAACCCTGTTTACCATCCATAATTGGTGACTCTTTCTCTCAGTGGTCAGTCACTGGTCAGTCAGTGGTCAGGCCACAGACGAGGTACAAGGATAGACCTATCATCTTATGGGACTTTGTGTCACATGTTCTGAAATACCGACTGTTAAATATCCTCATCGGTGCTGTCAGGTATCGAAGGCGTAGTTGCCAAATCACATCCGAGAATATTCGTCGCAACGTTGCCAATTTACTGTTACTGCCGTGGAATGCACAGCATGTATTTCGGCTATTTTCTACGTTACGATCACAAATCTGGAAAAGTAAGCGAAACGAGTCAATACATGATTACTACAACTTGAATATTTCATTTCTGTTTACATATAGAAACTTCCTGCTTATATACTTATTTTAAAGCTAAATAAATGCTTTTTCGATTTATATAAATAAACTTTTATTCATTGATAATAAACAAAATAATAATTGTTGTCGAAAATTGAAGTACGTATTTGAAAAACGCTACGAATTCTCTTTCCAATCTAATATAATAATACGTAGTGATATCTCAATTTGTAATTTAAAAATATTTCATGAACGAGCATTATTTCCTTACACTTGTTCTTATACATAATTGTTCCAAGAATCGATCTGTGGGAACAGAGATATCTTGAAGAATAAAAAATTAGAATAACAAAGTAGATGGGAAGATGGTCAAGGGACTGCTTGTCGACATAGTTGGCAAAAGGAATTGTTATAAATATTAACCAGTTCGAAATAATAAAATCAGTGTATTGTGTTCAATAAATTAATGCATGCGGCTGTTCATGATTTAAAAGTGATTCTGTATCTCGAATCCTATTAAATATTTTTACTAAAAAATTAGATGGCAAGGTGGGCAAGGGAGTGTATGTCGGCATAGTTGGTAAAAGGAATTGTTATAAACATTAAACAGCCATAGATAATAAATTTATCAATAATTACTATCACGGCGATCGAAATCGCCGGAGTGGAAATAGATGGGGAGTGGGGAGAGTTCCGCGTCGCTGCGCAGCTGCGCCTGAACTCTGCGAGCACTCTCAGTCAGTCAGTCAGTCGGGCCCGGGACTCGGGCGGAAGCGGTCCGACTGAGTGAACGCGAGTGATTAGTGAGTGACCAGTGGCTGTCCAGTAGCTGCCCAGTGGGTGTCCAGTAGGTGTCGAGTAGCTGTCCAGTAGCTGTCGAGTAGCTGTCCAGTGGCAGAGTATCCGGCCCAGTATGGTGAGTTTGGCCATTTTTTTTTTTTATTTGTGATGGTTTACTTTGTGCGGATTTATTTTCTGCTTTGCAGCACAGGGTGGGCCAAGGGTTTTACAATGGTTTTGTTGATTACCCTTGGCCCACCTTCAGCGATTCTTCAACTGTTAATTCAACGGACATCGACATTTAGCGCCTATAGGTCGCACTCGTGTGCGGGGTTAGCTTGGCTCTCGTGAGCTGGTCTTAGGTTGGCTCTCGTGAGCTGGTTAGATTCGCACTCGTGTGCGTGGTAGGTAGGTCGTACTCGTGTGCGGGGTTAGTTTGGCTCTCGTGAGCTGGTGTTAGGTTGGCTCTCGTGAGCTGGTATTAGATTTGCACTCGTGTGCGTGGTAGGTAGGCCGTACTCGTGTGCGGGGTTAGTTTGGCTCTCGTGAGCTGGTTAGATCTGCACTCGTGTGCGGGGTATGTAGGCCGTACCCGCGTACGGGGTTTACAGTTCTTCCTCGTCGCATCTTTATCATCGTTATTCTTATTGCTCCATGTCTAATTGAAGTTCGATTCTGAATTTTCACGCGATCCTCTTCTACAAACTTTATATTTCTTATTTACAATTGTTATTCCTTCGATCGGAGGTCCCTCAGGGACTCACTCACGGGTGGGGCCATGAGTGAGTACGGGGTGTCGCGTCCCCGGGGCACCCGAATCGCCTATAGGCCGCACTCGTGTGCGGGGTTAGTTTGGCTCTCGTGAGCTGGTGTTAGGTTGGTTCTCGTGAACTGCTCTTAGATTTGCACTCGTGTGCTGGATTTTGTCTTGCTCTCATGAGCTTATGGTATGCGCACTCGTGTGCGTGGTTTGTATTTTGTCGAATCATCATTAATCGGGTTCAGCTACAATACAACACCCAAGACATATCAAAAGAAGAGGACCCATCACGAAAACTGCGTATCTTTAAGTTAGTTATAGTAGCCGAGCAATAATTGCTCGGCTTACGTGCGTGCGTTAATTATTAAGATTGTATATCATCGTTGTATATATGTCGAGTAACTATTGCCTTAATTTCACTTTATTTAATTTAATTCAATTTAATTTAGTTGAATTCAATTCAATTCATCATTTTAATGTAACTTCACTTTGCTCGGCTCGTTTGTTGATTCCAACACAGCCTTCTGCTGTGTCGGACCTTGCTTGTATGTACCAATCCAGTTGGTATCGATATTCGGCAGAAATTCATTGAGAGTGGATGGTCAAGCGATCTGTTTGCCGTGTTACACTGTATAAGTGAAAAGTCCTCTCTGTCGCGATTCCACCTGAGTTACCTCAACGTAAGTTGAATGGTACCGGTTGGTATATGAGTAAATGGGACACCGTGCGAGCTTTTCTCTTGGCCATCGCTCTTCTTGGATTTCATGTCGGGTATCGGTGCTGACTGGAGTTTGGCTGCAAGCATTGTACGCGTTCGCGTTACCCTCGAATCAGAGCCTTCTGCTCTGGTTCGTTCTTGTTTCTCTCTTTGAAAGAATCAGAGCCTTCTGCCTGATTCGCCTTTGCTCCCCCGTGGATCGGAGACTTCTTCTCCGATTCACACCTTTTTCCCCGCAATAATTACTCGACATATTGCGTAACTGCGTTAGTATAAGTTCGTCGTTGTTAGAAAGAGAGCCAGAAGGAATATTGCATTCGTTCTGACTCCCTTTCCGGGTCTCTTGTGCAGCAACCTCCTCGTGGTGTGACCTGGGCAATCGGTATTATCCTCTATTTGTAAGAACCTCTAGTATCTTACAAATAGTGGATAATATCGAGCTAATAGCTGCACTCTTAGAATTTGTGTTAATATTGTATTCTAGAATGTAATACATGATAGATGTAAGACCAAATATTCATTTATTATCAAATTGTAAGTTTCTTATTAAAAATTGGTATACCCTCGATCAGAAGTCCCTCAGGGGCTCACTCACGGGTGGGGTCGTGAGTGAGTACGGGGTGTCGCGTCCCCGGGGCACCCGAAGCGCCTATAGGCCGCACTCGTGTGCGGGGTTAGCTTGGCTCTCGTGAGCTGGTGTTAGGTTGGCTCTCGTGGGCTGGTTATATTCGCACTCGTGTGCGGGGTTTGTAAGCAGTACTCGTGTACGGGGTTTATAGTTACTCTTATCGCATCTTCACCATCGTTGGTTTTATTGCTAGATTTATAATAGAATTGCTTCTGAATTTTCTCAAAATGGTCTTCTGAAAATTTATATTTCTTATTTCAAATTGGTATTCCTTCGATCGGAGGTCCCTCAGGGGCTCACTCACGGGTGGGGCCGTGAGTGAGTACGGGGTGTCGCGTCCCCGGGGCACCCGAAGCGCCTATAGGCCGCACTCGTGTGCAGGATTTAGTTTTGTCGTATTTCTTGTCGTATTCGCACTTGTATGCGGGGTCATGTATTGTTTAGCAGTCGGTCAGGATACATCGAACGAAGAGGATACCCCAACGAAGAGAATACATCGCGAAGACTGCGTATGTTAAGTTATTTATATTTGCCGAGCAATTATTGTCTTAGCGTCACCCCCCCGAACCAGAGCCTTCTGCTCTGGTTCATTTTTTTTCATTGCAATTCAAAGCCTTTTGCTTTGATTCTTCCCTCTTTTGCGACAATACTTGCTCGGCTTGCGTGCGTGCGTTAGTTATTAAGGTTGTATGTCATTGTTGTAAATATGTCGAGTAATTATTGCCTTAACTTCATTTAACTTAATTTGATTTCATTTCATTTAGTTTAATTTAATTCAATCTAACTTCACTTTGCTCGGTTCGTTGTTTTGACTCCGACACAGCCTTCCGCTGTGTCGGACCTTGCTTGTATGTACCAGACCGGTTGGTATCGGTGCTCGGCGTAAATTCATTGAGAGTGGATGGTTAAGCGATCTGTTCACCGTGTTACACTGTGTAAGTGAAAAGTCCTCTCTGTCGTAATTCCACCCGAGTTACCTCAACGTAAGTTGCTTGGTAACAGGTGGTAACTGGAGTAAATGGGACACCGTGCGAGCTTTTCTCTTGATCATCGCTCTCCTTGAGTTCACGTCGGGTATCGGTGCTGGCTGGAGTTGGGCTGCAAGCATTGTACGCGTTCGCGTCACCCTCGGACCAGAGCCTTCTGCTCTGGTTCGTTCTTGTTTCTCTCTTTGAAAGAATCAGAGCCTTCTGCCTGATTCGCCTTTGCTCCCCCGTGGATCGGAGACTTCTTCTCCGATTCACACCTTTTTCCCCGCAATAATTACTCGACATATTGCGTAACTGCGTTAGTATAAGTTCGTCGTTGTTAGGAAAGGGAGCCAGAAGGAATATTGCATTCGTTCTGACTCCCTCTCCGGGTCTCTTGTGCAGCAACCTCCTCGTGGTGAGACCTGGGCAATCGGTATTATCCTCTATTTGTAAGAACTTCTAATATCTTACAAATAGTGGATAATATCGAGCTAATAGCTGCACAGTTAGAATTTTCGTTTATATTGTACACTAGAATGTAAGACGTGCTAGATGTAAGAACAAATGTGTTGAAAGATTTTCAATAAAGATCTTGTAAATTAATATCCATGATTATTTCAAACCTATTCCCTTCCATAATATTTTGCAATGTCACGTTCCGTCTGATTCAAGGACAATAAGAGCGTAATGACATTCTACAGTAAAAAGTAATTGTTTTCCAAGCAATTATAGAATGAGTAATGTCAGCATTCGACGTTTATTCATTACCTACGTTACTATAAGTCCATACTAATAAAACCTAAACCAGTATTTGATATCGTTGAGGCATTTTAGATAACAATATTTTATATCTTCGCGGGAATGCAGTATAACTACTTTTAATTTTAATTCCTACCGCTAAGAACGCTGTCAGTGTATTTCAGTTCCAGTTGGTAATACAGGATGTGACACTAAAATGGTAATGGGGTTACTTGACCCCAAAAACGTGTGACAAAAAAAGCATTAGATGATAGGTCTATCCTTATACCTCGTCTGTGGTACATGGAAAGTATGAACAGGATAATTTCAAAGAATTTGGCATTTTATCATGAAATAATCAATATATAAACTGTATTTGAGATACAAATGTTTATTCTATATGTTTTATTAAGGTATTACAATGAAAAGTATTTTGAAAAGACTTAGCTTGTGACGTCACAGTGTCCCATCATCTTTCGGACACTGAACTATACCTATAACACATACTATACCTATGCCGGGTCTATTAGTATATATGGTCTAAGACCAAATGTACATTTCTAACCTCTCACCGTCGCGGGGAAACAGTGTTAACAGGTGGTAGGCTGTTGCTGATAAATATTATGCACGAACGACGAACGGCAACGTCAAATCCGTTCAGGAAATGGGAAACTTACTTTTTGCCGCGATTTAAAAGAACATTTTCACCGCAGAACCATCCGGACTCTTCTACTGTCGAAAATATCGATTGATTGTGTTCCATCTTGACAGCAGAACCTGTTTTGAACACCCGCGGACCCACAGTATTTACTATTTTTTATTGATTCGGTGACAGTGTGCATGGTCGGATATTCTGTTTGCATTTTTTTCTTCGAAAGGGAAAAATATGAGAAACAACTGGCGTTTACGTATTTTAAAAGGTTCTTCGGCATGTATATATTTCAAATATTATTTTCGTAGTATATTACAAATATACAGTGACATTCAAATAAGAAAATTCTATAAAAATTTCTCAAAAATAACAACGCTATACAAATATATTTACATTATTTAGGTCTTTACAATTTTTTTTTCTGTGAAAAAACATTTTACTAAATCCTATTTTCAATGGAAGTTAATCATTGGTCCTTCGAGGCATGAAATCGTAGGTTTTAACAATGAACAATTAGATTTGACAAAAATTCTGCGAGACCATATCGGTTTCCGATCTCGGAAACTAGACTCGTTTGATTCTGTAGAAACAGTCAGTCTATGGTGACAAAGAAGTAGTTTAAAAATTTCGGTCCAAACCTCTTCTCCTTTTTTTTATTCCTTGTTTGTGTCCTCGCGAGAATGTTCCTTGGCTAACAATTTCTTTTCTACAATAATTACATGTATCACGACGGTGGTTTCTCTAATGCCATATTGTGATCCAAGTGATCACAGCGTACAGGACATTGATGATAGGACACCGCGCTAGCATGACCCGATCTTCCGGAAGTCATAAGCTCTCCTTGCTCCCACACATCCTCAGCAGGATTATAAATTTCTACTATTCTTAAAAAGTTCTCTCCATCGTATCCTCCTAAAAGAGCATTATCAGGGAATAAAGTACTTGAATATTAACGAGTGGTGAATGCGGTGGCACACTCGCACAGCCCTAGATCCACTGTATACGTACATGAGATTACAAGGATGCACGAGTCCCCAAATTATTTCTCGATAATGCAAAGTTGAGACTTCTTAGTAGTCACAATCACTGCATAAAAGATCAATGTAGCGCGCAAGTATCCCAAAGTGGTCTACTTTTGCATTTTCGAGGCGTACATTGCATGATTCGGCAGGATATAGCCGTCGTAGCTGTATGAAAATGTATTACTTAACATCTCCGACAGCGGCAGCACTGTAGCGCCACTATATTGCTTCTTGCGGTTCTGCTGCATGCTGTCGAATAATGCAATTTACGCCTTGAAAATGCAAAAGTAGGCCACTTTGGTACACTTGAGCGCTAAATTGATCTTTTATCTAGCGATTGTGACTACTAAGAAATCTCAACTTTGCATTATCGATAAATGATTTGAACCCTCGTGTACATATACAGTGGATCTAGGGCTGTGCGAGTGTACCACCACTTCACGACGATCAGAACACATCCTCAACAGGTTCAGTGTACAGTTATTCTTACCCATTGCATACAACTTTCCGTCTAGAACCGTGACGCTGAGTGCACTACGGGCAATAGTAACGCTACTAACAAATTCCCACATGTCTTTTTCTGTGTCGTATCTTTCGACAGAATTTAATTGCCTAGTTCCATCGTATCCACCTACAACGTATATATATTGACCGAGATTAGCTACTCCAGCCCCTGACCGACTGCTCTTCATCGGCGAAACCATTGTCCATTCGTCATTCTCAGGATGGTAACATTCTACAGAGTTTAAACGATTCGTCCCGTCGAAGCCACCGATCGCATAGAGTAATCTGTTGGTGTTAAAATTCACATATATAAGCATTTTTTTCAGGTTTGTAAATTTAAGAGGGATAAACACAGTCATCGAGTAGAATTTACCTATTGACCACCGCTACTCCAACTCCCAATCTTTTGATGTGCATCGATTTCACGTTGCTCCACGTATCCAAATCGGGATCGTAGCATTCGACGCTACTGTGATACTCTGCACCAGCGCTACCTCCCACAGCGTACAACAATCCGTCCATCACCGCTACTCCTACGCGGTTTCGCGGTACAGACATTGGACTACACGCTCTCCATTGATCTGTAACTGGATTGTACCTATCAACCCAATCACTATCGTATCTGTGTACAGAATGGAAGGTCTTTAACTTCGACTCTAGTCTGTTCCATCGATCTTCCCTCACGATGTGCTTACCTACTCTCCGGCGAGTTGTTCCTCCCGCCGACAGCGTAAAACATGCCCTTTAAAAATGCTCCGCCTAAACCGGATCTAGGAACGACCAGTTTCGCATGTTGCGTCCAGCTCTTCTCGTCCGCGTTATACCCTTCCAAAACGTCCAGCGAATGTTTCAAAAATCCGCCGGCGATATATATGACTCTTCGAGTGTTCGGTGTTCTCTCTTTGACGATCGGCTTCTTGTGCAGGGTCAAGTCTTTAAATATTTGTGCAAGGTACTCTTTGCATGCAGGTACTTTTTTTAATACGTCACAGTTCTTCATCTGATCCCTAAGAAAATTCGGGGTGAGGTACTGGCACCTGACTGCGTGCAGTATGTGCTCCATTTTCGCTCCTCGGGCCTCTTCGTTGTACTTTACCCATTTCAACACAGCATTGTATACTTCTCTCTCTTCCTGCACGTTCAGCTCGTCTCTTCTCACTAGGGCTATCAATTGTATCGCCGATAATTGCAGAAACTCCTCTTCCTGACATATTTGACTAAAATGTTGAACAATAAATTGATTCGCTTTCTGATGTAAACCTTGACAGTTATGTTGCTCGGCGAAATTCGCGATTCCAATCGCGTTCGTCGGATCTAACTGTTTTTTCCAGAAATGTGCAACAGGCCTCTATGACATTACTAACCTGTGATGAAAACGACAATAAATATTTGTACGGAGCAAGATCGCAGCGATCGTACTAAAACATTAATCTACCTGGAACATAGTGGCTGCCGACAAAAGCGAACACACCGTGATCTCTGTAACCCTTATTTGACCGGTGTACATAAAGAACATTAGACGCGCCATAGCAGTTGGACACACACCTTGAAGTTTCACCCTGTTCATTTCAGATTCTTTCAAGCCTCCTGTAAACATTGCCTATAACATTACGAATGATTTTATGACTTTGATTTATTCGTTGTTCTACAACAACCATGCCGACAGTCTATAAATTACCTTGAAGTATGGACTGGCAGCTGCTAGAATAACTTTATGCGCGTGGAACAGTTCGGAGCCCACTTCCAGCACAACGTCGGTGAGCATGTGATGCGTACGCATAATGAACATCATCTTCATGGCATCCTTGATGTAGCTGGTCATATGAAATGTCATGTCACCGAGGTCTTCGTGTCTATCCATACCCTCCAGATCTTTATCATCTGATGCCATGAACGGCAAGCTAGATCCAAGATTCTGATATTGGAAGCTGCTACGAGCTTCCTTTCTGTTGGAACAATCTCTCTTGACTTCATCCATTAAAATAAACTGGAAAAAAAATTGGAAAATCAAACGGAGGAATTCCGATCGACGATCGATAACGACGGATTAACATTCGAATTATAATTCGATTGCCGGAACAGCGCGATCGAGAGTTCTCGATCGAACCTTTCCACGCTCGGACTTTGTGAACGCGTGTTTTCGCTGTTACCGTTCACGAGAATCCGAATCGAAAACTGAAATTAGTACTGTCAGAAATTTCGACAGCTCGCATCGTCTAACATTTTTCGATCTGGATTTTAGTAAACGCCTGTGACACTTGGAACGGTTACAAAACACGCTGCGTTCGTGTGACGCTACAATCAACGCACTACATGCATATTCACCTTGCATTTATCTTGAAAAACGATCGCGTGAAAACACGCGTTGTAACGTAAACACTTACACGAATGACTAAGAAGCTAAGACAGGCCCTCGGACGGTTGAGAAAAATGCGAATGTATGTATTTAAAAGGAACTCGTCTGCTTTGGCCGTGTCAATTTTGCTTGACGTCCGTCGAGATCAAGAGGGGGGGAAAGGATGAAGCCGAACGGTCATAATTCGACGATTAATTCATCGATGATGCACACTGTACCTAAATAGGCGTTAGGCGAGAATTAGGCGAATGCACTCTCTCGCTGGTTCTCTCGGCTCGGCACAGCGAGCGCGATTATGGTTGCTGGAGACAGTGTGCGCGCACGCGTTCAATCTACAGAACGTTCACGGGACGTTACAACAAACCACACACGGTACAGTGTTCTTTTTGTCCGAGCCTCGGTAGACAAACATTAAAAACAGTGTTTTTTTTTTCTCTCGGCCACTGCACACTCCTGCGGACGCTCGTGTATGTATCCTTTCTTTTTGAGAAATTGTCATGCGCGTAACAAACAGCATCTAACTATAGGGTTAGCCCATCGGAACAAGTCGATAAACGTCCGCTACCAGCCATAGTCGACGCACAGATTCTCTCTGTGGGAATCGAATATATCAGGGGGGAAATACTTTTCACGGTAAATAGTATAATACTCGGTGCAAAAATTGTCGGACGCCGAGCGGACACGTGATTATTCAACACGATCGTAACCGGTGCACGGTTGTCAATTGTGTCGCGTCAAGCATCGCACCATCGAGAACACACACTTCGGTAAATTGAAATTTTTTTGAGCCGAGCAGTAGCAGCACCAGCACCAGCAGCAGCACCAACAGGAACCGCGCCGTCAGAACAGACACAAACGAAAGTTCGACCGTGAAACAGCACTCGTGATCGTAGATGACGCGAATGACTTGCAAATTCTTCGGTTCGCGCGCTTACTCTGCCCGATGAACGATGAACCACGTATTAGCTATCGCGTCGCACGCGCGTTGACTCTGTGCTTTTCGGACCTGCTCATTTTCTCCGCACCTTTGAACCACCAGTTCCGCTGACTTTTTCACGTATCACGGTCCGATTTGTGCTAAATAGATCCGATAATTCATTAGACACCTGGGTACCTCGGGTACTTGCCAAGTACCCGACCGACTGCTGCTCTAAATAGCAGCATTTATGGTCGGTCCACGGTTGTTTCTGTCTACAAGTTGTTTTGTCTACAAATCCAAATTTCGCCAATGAACCTCCAACGTTGGGCCTACAATTATTATGGTTAACTAACAAGAAATTTACGGATGACAATGCTACGATGACCTAACTAATGTTTGCTAACATTTCAATATCGTACGTCGTACGCGTCTTAGAGACGACGTTGGAAACGTGCTGCAACTAAAAATATTTTTGTTTTCATATTCACGGATATGCATTCGCAATTTTTCGTGCAATAGTTGGTCCACTAAAGTTTTATTGTGTATTTACAGCTTTGGAATTTATTTCTTTAATTTTTCCATTTTGCAAGGAAAAGGGTAGTGCTCTTGTAGGTTCCTTCAGAATGGGCCTTCGTTTTTTATTTAGGTATTTCGACTTGAATTTGTTGGCTTATCTAGTAGTCCAGATCGTAGCATACACGCGTGAGACACTTTTATAGATTCGACGGTAGGGCATCGGCTTACTACGCAGACGGTCCGGGTTCAAGTCCTACGTTTTTTTAATATGTTATTTATGATATACGGTAAGAACAACCGTATAAGAGAAGATTTTTCCAACTATAAATGCTACTAGGGTGGGTAGCTCCTCTGTTAGCTGACCACCTCCGTAAATATTGTACTACACCGTAACTCTTCGAGTTACACGTCGTTTTACAAGCAATAAAATATGTAGAACATTGAATATTCATTGCTAGCCTATACCAGAAGATTTGCCAATTTAATTTTAAGATCAGATATAATGGACTTCGGTTTTCCTCTTGACCCCTGTGATAATAAGCTAGACTTAGACGAAACCTCGTGGTGCACACGATTTAGAATCAATTGTAATCGGATTATTTATAAAATGCGCCAGCCTTGGTAGTAAACGTAGTACACGCACATGCAGAAAATGAACTCTATATGTTCTATCGAGTTTATTAAAATATTTTGACATTGTCTTGCAGATAGATCTTTATTCGATAAAGCTTATAGACGACGGTACACATAATATCGATCGGTGATCGTACTTTGTCGAAGTTCATATAAGTACGTGGTATCCGATGAATGAAGAACGCCGCGTATTTTGAGACAATATATTTATTTCTTATTAATATGGAGTTTTCAACAATAACAGTGTAATAGTAGGCGTAACAAGAGAGACGAGGTAGGTTACGAGGAACCTAACCTAATACCGTACGCCAACAAGTCACCGCGTTAACAGAATATTCGTGATTGTTTACGGCTATATAAGGGTTTTTTCCCTACTTTTATGCTCTACGGATAGTTCACTATTTCACTAAAGTTGCGTGCACTGTGCTCTTTTTCTTTCTTCTTTCCTTTGTTTTTTCTCGTTTTGTTCGTTCGTACGCCGCGAAGTCGAAATTAGATCGGACACAGATTTTGCAACTTTAATGTAATCGACAGACTGCGGATCGATTTGTGACATTGCAGCATTTATTCATTGTTTTCTCTCCGGAGATACCTAGTTTCGATATATTCAGAGCAATAGAAAAAATCGATGACACCTTGTATATATGTACGTATGGATCACGAACATCCGCAGTCTATAGTGTCATAGTGTAGTCAGACTACTGAATGGGGGGGTGCGATCAATCGAATCAAATATATATATGTATGTATATATATATATATATATATATATGCATGTATGTATCGAAACATGAGAAAGAAATCGTATACAGTATGAAAATTCAATGACAATAGAATTTAATTGATATATCTTTTAATCAACAATTGGCTTCGATCATTCGATTCTTGTCAGGGCCACCATAAACACAAGGCTAAATGGGCTATAGCACCGGGGCGCCAGCCAGGCAATTTTGTATTTTTATTTCATATTTTTATTTTTTTATTGATAAGATATGGACCATTTCTAGTTCTGAATCTTTTGTAAAACGTCACCGGTCACCTCGCTCCCGCTTCCCCTACCCGTGTATTTTATTCTTACACGAAGAGGGGCGCATTACTGTTGGTAGTAGCCCGCGGGCACCAAATATCTTAGGACGGCCCTGAATTCTGTGCAGCCGAGAAGCTTACGAATAAGTTTCTCGTATGCGCAAAATTCCGTTGTAACGGTCGTGAAAATATATATTTGGCGAACACAGGAATTTGATTCCGTGCATAGAATTCTATGATTTAGAATGCTTTTTGTGTTCCACGTTTCTCGATTTTTCTCCATTATATTTCCGTTCTCGACGAAGCGATAAGACAGTTTTCTTTCCCGCCGAATGTCGAGTAGTATATGTATATGAGATGCGTATACAACGTTTGATCGTTATCGATGCATTTGTTGAATACATGAAACAAAGAGTATTTTACGAGACGTTCTTTGATTTGGTGTGATTGTAACGTTATTTGGCAGGACTCCGAAATTAATATAACATTAGTTGAAATTATGGCAGTGCTTTGTAGTGTATAATAATCTTATTGCCATTAGAGATGGAATTAATATATTATGGCTAATACGATGCTAATAAGAATGTTTTAAGTACTATTTACATTTCTAAAAACCGAACGGTAAAGATGTACTTTAGACTTATCGAGCAACGCACAGCTAGCCTTCTCTTGCGACAATCTTTCTCCTGTTGTTTCAATTTCTGGTCACAACGAATGTATCGCTTAGAAATTACTGCCAGCACTTTATAATATCAATTTAAGTGGAAAGAAAAGAGCAATGGTAAATTCAATAATATATGTATGCGTACAAGTAGTATGTAATTTAACGGAAACGAATCGTCTAGAAAATAATCTCCTTATTTTATATAGGCCGATTTATATTTCTCAGCACTCTTTGCGTTACTTTTCTCTAAAAATTAGCAAAAATAGTACGCACGGTCCAACAAAAATATTTGCTCTATTCTTTCCATACATTCTTCCAACTGTACAGGTTCTTGTTGGCGCACAATGAAGTAGGGGGCTCGACCTTTAATTCAGTGCAATAATGTCTCTTCAGGTATCTAGTAGAAGACACGTATGTACAAGGACTTTCAGAAGATAGATTTCTTTTATACATGCCTGAACGAATCGCAAACACAACACATATCAACAACACTTATCAAAAAATTATAGCTACAGTTAATATAATAAGTCTATTTTTGATTTATTTAGGCTTGGGTGACTCTAAACTGGCCCCCTATATTTGTATTTTGATTATCTCCTGAATGAATTGCAATACAACGTTGAATCGAAACCAAACAATGTACCTCGACCAAACAAGATAAAGAATAAAGAAATATCGGTGTCATTGTGTGTTATTAATTGGCGAGTACACTACGCGTTTATCAACGTGTTGTCAGATAAAAGCGACTGGCGTGAACCTATGTATACAGGGTGTCCTATTCGAAGCGTTCTCACTTTGGACACGTTGTATACGGTATGGTGCGTTCACGACCCCGTACAAATGACGATTAAATCGAAATGAACGAGTAATGCAATTATTCAGAACACTTTCATCGGTAGTAGTCACCTGTATGTGTGTGCGTGTGCGTGTGTATGTATGTACGCGTGCACGCGCTCGTACCACAAACAGTCTGTCGCAAAAGTTTGCATACATTATCAACATTGATGGGCACCTTTATGAGTTAAAATTCAAGCGATTCTGAGAATTCATTGTTATTGTACTACCAGCTACCAGACGAGTTTCGCTTTACGTATGAAACGGTGCTTTTGCTAAATTGTGATCAGAGTTTTTCGTTTCACTGTATGTATCAGATATTCGGAATTTTCCACGTTTATGGAAACTTTTGTGGCCGACTGTACGCGTAGGTACGCGACACGCACGCGCGCCCGTATATACGTACTGTGTGTAATCATTCAGAAAAATCGAACTCATCAGAGACACTTTATCACTATGAAACGTTACTGTGTCGAACAAGATTCACACGGCTTACATTCACTGGGAGAGCTTTACATTTCGACACTTTAAAGACTCTGCAACCTGTTAGCCGGGGAGTACGAGGATGACTCGTCTAGCGTGTTCAACGAACGCCTCGCCATCTTATTTATTTATTTATACCGCTAAGAATCCTTACGTTCTGCTTATGTGGGGATAGTAATCTATATTAGTATAAACTATATGTTACGTGTTCGCACGATTCACGATCGACAAACGCCGCCCCGGTTAACAGGTTCATCGAGATAAGTCCAAATACAACGGTCTACCGTGAAAACTATGAAACTAAATGACGTCTACACCTCTACACCTCCGATAGTAATATTAGAGAGAGTTGAGTTGTTTGCTCGGAATACGAGATATAATGCTATTCAAGTAAAGAATTGGGCGGATCGACTACTCCTAAGGCCTCGCTCATCAATTATTTAAAATTATAACTTTTTTTTTTCTTTTAGTCCCGTCATACATCCACTCTACAAAGTCTAGCGATCGAACAGCAGGAGCAAACGAGAGAGAGAGAGAAAGAGAGAATTAGGTCAAGTTCAATAGTCGTGTCTCATTTTTATGAGTCTCGAATGCTGCTCAAAATCGATAAGGTTTCAACGAGTACACCTGCAATGTACTCGGACCATATAAGTTGCGTTTCGAAGATGGATACAGTAGTGTACGGATAACTGTCGCTTTCTGCCCCCTCCCCAGCACTATTTATGCGTGACGGAACTTTCGGAGAGCATGCGCCTCTTTATCTATACAAAATAAACTTTCTACGCACGTCATTAGTCCTCGATCATCTTTCCATTCTATTCCCAAAGTTACTCGGAGGCATCGTAAACTCTGTACAGAGGATAATTGTCGCGATCAAACCCCGGCCGTTCGCGCCACTTATTCGTGCACTATTGTAAACTAATGAAAGAATTGTTTCTCTCATTACACAGTGCGTGTGTGTGTGTGGAGCAACAGTTGTTTTTTCATTTTTGTTCGTTCTCTCTGTTTCTCTTTCTTCCTTTGGTGTTTTCGTCAATTCCCAAAACAATGTGTCATGCAATTCCTGGGACAAATCTCTTTCTCTTATCAGTCTAAAGAACCGATCAAGGGTAATACCGCGTTTCGTCTACGGATACAGCAAACACGCGAGTATCATCTTACGAATTTTAAATGTCATGGATAAAATGCGTCATCGTTACGATGGCATATTTGGTGTTTGCTAAACGGTGATCCCCCGCGATCGGTAAAAAAATGATACACGTTGAAATTTCTCCTCGTTCACCTGGAACGCTAATGTATAAACTACTGGACTTTATGCAAAGTGATAACTTTCTATCTGTATCGCAACAAACCGAGGTGAAATGAAAATATAATTTCTTTCGTAATATGTTCAACCCTTTGTACTATAACATCGAGTCATTTGTTGTTGTTAACGTACAGGTATTGGAGAACATATAGGCGTACAATAGATACTTCTCCTTCTTTTAGGAAATTACGATCTACTAGAAAAGTTCTAATCACAGAAACCGTAAAATAAATCGCAGTGCAGAAATGCATAAAATCCGCAGTCCGCTAATATATACCCCTCACAAAGCGTGTCAGCGTAAGGATTGCTAGACAACATTATGAGCATCCGTTTCGTTAATCAATGGTCATTTTATGCTGAGAGTCCGTTGAGCGAGTCTCTCTCTCCTTTCGAGATACATACCGTATTTAATGATAAAGTGGCAGTACGCGATGCAGTATTATCCGATGCAGCAAAATATTCTCGTACCTCAGACCGGTATTCTTAGCTTTAACAATTTTGTTCTCGGTGTCCCTTATCCATGACTATGTACAAATGCGTTTGCAAAAATCGCGGTACAACCGAAACAAGTACTGGAATATCTACGCTGAACGAGTACTCAAGTACTTGGATGTGTATCGAATCTAAATTGAGTGGGTATCCGAGTACTCAAGTTCGGAACAAGTTCTAAAAGCTGAATCGTGTTCTCCTTTTCGATTGTATCATGATTTCGGTGGAGCTATGTATAATAAAACATGCACACACGCGCGCGCACACCCACGCATACACATGCTCACACACAAACACACACTTATTCCACGTGTGTGTAAACGGAACGACCGTGATCGTGATTTCGAAAAATTGAATTGAGCCTGCGTTACGCAACGTAGATATAGAAAGAAAGTCGAGAAACATACGGCAGTGCAGAATGTCGTCTACGTTTTTATACATATCGTGTTGTACGAGGAAAGACTCGCCCAGGCAGACGCAGGTGTAATCCGTAGAGTTTCAAATGCCAACAAGAAAATATTTTAGTACTCGGTCGCAAGTATGTTCCGCTATTCGTTAAGACATCTCTACTAAAAAGTTTATAGCACACACTGTTAATTTTTCTCTCTCCCTTACTTAATGTGTTTCCCACCCTCCCCCCACCCTCCTCATTTATTCTAATTTATAGTTTTATTAATGTACGCAACAACGCTGAACAGGCAAAGAGATTTCCCCGTTGAATCTCTTTTTTCCTGTCTTTGTTATACAAACCTTCCCCTCCCCCCAACCCCCAGACTGCTGCAGGAGAGTGCCTACGCGCGTGAGTGTATGTATGTGTGTTTGTGTGTGGGTACGTACGGTTTTCTTTTTTGTTTTTGGTTTTAAACGCTTTTTTTGTTGTTTTTGCCTTTTGCATTAAATTGTCGGATTTCTTCTACAAATTGACCTATAAATCTCTGATATTGCTTAAATCAATCAAAGCCCCTCAGAGGCAACGATCATCCCCGAAGCGCCCGGTGCTTGCAAGAACTCTGACAAACCGGCGGTCACCGTCTATCAAGGAGGATGCAAGTCGCGATGATGTTGCCTGGCGGTCAGGATTGCCTTCAGCTCGGATTCTAACTGTTTTTTCGTTCGTTCGCTTACCGATCGGCCACCGACGACCGGTTGGGCGGTGAAACGTGGGGACGGTAGGTCCGCCATCAATTTACCGCTGGTGTCCCGGTTCTCGTGGCTTCTGGCTCGGCGTATCGGCTTCTTGATCGGCAGGCCGACCTCGTCGATCGTCTTCTTGCTCGGCAACGTGCTCACCTCGTCGCCGGGCATCTTCTTCACCGGCAAGCTGGCGACGACATCGTGCAACGTCATCTTCTTCTCGTGTGACGGACGCTCCAGCGACAACGTCATCTCCTGGTTCAAGGTATACGTGGACCCGCCAACGCCTCCTCCACCACCACCAGCCACCGTCTCCGAGGACCTGGTCAGGTCTATGGTGCCCGAGCCCCAATCCCGGGACAACTTCCGGCCAACAGCGGACGTCAACGGGAGAGGAGGGCTCTTGGACGATGGGTGATGACTCGGCGGCAGCCTCAATGTCGCGAACACCGGGAACGATTGTCCACGCTTCGCCGGACTGCGAGAGTATCTCGGCGTCGTCGCCGGAGCACCACCTCCCCCAGGTTGCTCGACCTTGGGCACGGACGGACCCGTGCCGACAGAGTCGCTTCTAGTCGGCGGCAGCGGCCGCAAAGTCGCGCTGCCACCAAAGTGAGAGCCTAAACGCGGGGGTGGCGAACCACCGTCACCGTGGCTCAGCCGACGGCCAACGGTTTCCAAGGGACTCCTCGCGCGAAGATTCGTGTTGCTCAGAGTGAACTCTCTGGGCTTCATCGGCGCCTCCAAACTGACCGGAGACAGACCCAGTCTCGAGCTGGACAGATTCGTCGAGCTCCTGCTCTTCTCAGACCTCTTCGGGCTGTGCGGCATCAGAGGACTCTTGCTTCGACTCCTTTCACGACCCTTTATCGTACCTTTGTCCTCCTTCTTGAGCGTCGATACCGACTTCTGTTGTTGTTCCTCCGGGGCTGTTTCTATCTTCTCTTCCTGTTGCACTCTGTCGGATGACGCGTAAGATAGTGAGTAAGATCCAATTTTGGAAGAATTCGTTGTACAGTCACTCACAGTGATATTCCGGCACTTTTAAATGGACGATAACTTTTTTTAATATTAGGCCATACGACTTCAATTTTTTTTAAAATGAAATTAGGACAATTACTTTACTACGGTGACATGAAAAAGAAATTTTGGAAAAATTGCAAGCGGTCGGAATTGCGGAGTATATGAAGTTACAACACTTTGAACATGGGCGATTTTTTAACGAGAATTTATCGATCCTTTGATTTTTCACGCCAGTGTAGATTTTCATATATTACCTTCGGATCTCCTGGATCATCTCGAAGAACTGAGCTTTACTCTTGCGTCTCTGACGCTGTTCGTGTTCCTTCTAGAACATGGTTTCCTTGTAGATATATGCTGGGTAGAAGAGATCGAGGTGTGAAACGAAAATGCACTTACTCGCTTGACGCTCTTCTGGAACAGTGAGGCGATTTGTCCCTGTCTGACAGTGTGCACCAGCTCTCTCGCTGCATGGTGAGGTGACACCAGTTCCACGCAGTTGATGAACCTGTACAGCTTCTGCGAGAAGAACATCACGTTCCGACTGCGCCATATAGAGTACTCTGGTTTGTGTCTTAGCCTCGGCAACGTGTACTTGTAGAACAAATGTTCACCAGCTAGTATAACGGTACCCAAAACCATGCCCATTCCGAGCAAACAAAATACACCTGCCACCGATGCCACGCCTAACGGTCTGGCTTGACCTCCTAGCTTATGCTCCAGGCCCGGGTCTATGCTTTTTCTTCCTCTCATACAAGGTAAACCACCGTACCTGCAAAGTACACATTATTTTTCAATTCATGGATCAAAAGTGAAACCAAAGTATATTAGGTCAGTGTGAAAGTTCGTGTCCGAATCTCCTGTTCTATTTTAGTACGAAATCGGGCACGAAACTTTTCACTGACCTAATAGTTCTCGGTGGAATTCTTGCAAGCATTTACCATTTATCTTGCAAGATATCCAGCAAACCGGTGCTCGTGTAATTCGCTATTACTTTCGATATACTCTCTTTGAGAGGATGCCCCTTGGTGAGGGCAACCGCGTACGTATCCTCGTTTATGGTGTCGCCTATCTTCTGCAAACGGCAGCCGTCGTCCGTCGCTCGATAAAAGTCCAAAATGGGCGTGTCGGCTATAAGGATGTCCAAACTACCGTTCCTTAATCTCTCGACGCCTTCGGCGACGTTCGACAAAGAATACCGGGCCATGTGCGACCATAATTCCGGATTCGCTTTCTGAACGTAGTACTCGGCCGCGGACGCTCTAGGTGCGCCTACCTTTTGCAGCAGTAACTGCAATGCACAAATTGTCCCTATAGTACAGTGAACCCTCCTGTAACGCGGAAGTTTGCATAATCGCGTTATAAGAGGCTTGACAGTACCCAACATTATCAATAGTACTTGCAGTTCAGTTTGTTCGCTACTCACGCTTTTGTCGTGATAGTTGCTGCTGACTGCGGAGTGGAAGAACAAGTCCGCGATCAGGGCAGCAATGTTCGCCGTGTACGTGGCCACGAATATTACTGAGAAGCCGCCCCAGATGTTGATAAGAAACTTATTAGGCCAGGACTTGGGCGCTTTGAACGCGAGCAGGTGCCCGCACAAAAGACCCCACATCACCCACCAAGCGGAGGCGATGGAGAAGTTCTTGCTTCGTTGTCTACCCCATGGGTTCAAGCCGAACGGGCTGAACCATTCGTACAGTGCTACCGCTATGGCGGTAAAGTTCAAGGACGTGAAGACTGCGATCCACAGCTCGGTGCTGAACGGAAAGAGAAACGCGAACAACGATATCGCGGGCTGCAACTTCGGCGCCGTGAGGAAGCTCACTCCGCTGAAGTAGTAAGGCGTGGTGAAGTCGACCACCTTGGCTCTGTGAGCAGACACGCTCAAAGGAGCGAACGCCAGCTGTGCCCTGCCGGTGATCAACTCTCCCATTATGCCGTTCCATGCACCGCTTCTGCCATTCCTCTTCCCAAATAGACCGTCCTTCACCACGTACAAATCGTACCGGAATCCAAGTTCGCGGGACACCAGGGTCATCAGGTCCATAGTTAAACCGTAACAACACATCACAGTGTTCGCGTGGCGGCAGAAAATTCCTCTCAAGCAGATACCCTCTTGCAAGTTCGTCACCATCGTGAACGGCGACGCTAATGCCGTTACTATGCGGTACATAGGCATGCCTATCTTCTCGCCACCTTGCTCCAGATAGGCTGGCACGATTCCACCCCCCGGCCAGATGATGCTATCGAGGTAAACTTCTTTTCCACCTTTAACAGTCCCTACTTTGGTCCATCTGGAAAATAACATCAAAACGCGTGTTTTTTGTTTCACGAAATAAAAAATTGTTAGAGAACAAAAACAGCTGACATACCTTAGTTGAGTCTTATTCCCAGGAAACCTTATGGCCTGCAGATTCAGTAAATGAAATTTAGCTTTATCTTTCGAAATTTGGTTCACCGACATCCTCAGTTTCCGCGTCAACATCTTCGAAACGTTCCTCCTGATTTCGCTGTTTAAAAATTTTGCTCTGTTCCCCGGGAAACATTCTGGAATAAAGTTCTCGTTCAGCTGCGACTCTCTCAGAGTACCTAATTTCGATTTCATTTCGTAGAACGTCTCGTCCAAGGCCTGAGAAGTCTCTCTCATCATTCTAGACAATATCGTGTCACCTCCCATCAATTTCAAGTTCGACGGTCTCAGCGCAAGCATACCGACAGGCATAAAATCTTTCGAGTTCAATTCTTTGTCCGTCGTTACGAAGGTCTCATCAATATCATCAAAACCAAAACCCTTGTCCTCCTGTTTGTACGCGGAACTCTGATCGCTTTGCCACCTGTATTCCTGCAGTTTCTGTATATCGTTGGCCAAACTTGGCAGGGAGTTCATCTGGTTACCTAGCAGTTGGTTTTCAGCGACAAGATTCGTGTTCCTGTTCGTGTTCTCTAGCGGCGCAGGATTCTCGTTCGTTGCGATCGCTGATCTCGAGCTGTGTAAAATATGCGAGCTGATGATGTTCGGTTCGTTCGGTCTCAATTCGACTTTCAGGTCCAGCCAAAGCCATAAAAATCTTCCGGCGAGCATTTCGAATTTGCCAGCGGCCGCGAGGATTTTTCGAGCGTTTTTCAAGTCGCATCCCATCACTATTACTCCTCCGCTTCCCCCTTCCTCTGCTACTCTTCTCAATCTCATCCTCAATGTTTTATCGTTCGTGGGAAGGTGTATAATGGTTCTAGGTGTTAACGTCGGTTGATCAGATTGCAAAAGATGACTGACCGGGAGCAAGGTGGTATCGATGAGGAGGGTAAACGCGTGCCAGTTCGCCCTGTGCATCAGCGCGGCAGCTGCTGCTCCTACTTCCTTCGTGCTCGAACCTATGCGACTTTCGAATGACGCCAGATTTCCCTGTAAAGGATCGTGGATTAGCTGCGTGAACGTTATATTAGTTTTGTATGAAATGTCAGATTTAGAATGCAAATATATACAAATTTAATCGTGTAAAATATAGTCGCCATTGTAAATGAAGAACGTGAACGATCAAACAATTCAATGATGAAACTCACAATTCATTGACAGAACGTTACTGTTAAAAATCGGACATTTCAGCGATAACCTAATACCTAAAAGGGAAACTCAATCCACCTGCTGTAGGTAATCCTCGTGAGTGAATGGCAGCCATAACGTTGGAAGGTTCAAAGCGGCTGCTGCTGTTACAAGAAACCTGGCTGCCGATCCTCCCCCGATGATAAGGCTTAGCACAGTCTTCCCACCTTTGATGTCGGTGCAGAATTTGTTCAGAAACGATAGAGGATACGTCGGCGACTCTGCCTTTGGCGAATCTTCTAAATAAGACAGATTCATGTCCACGTGGGACGATTGTAGTTTCGCTTTCTCCCATGCTTTTTGGATATCTGTTTTGTAAGAGCCCTGAGCCTGTGTCGCGCATAGCACCACGCGCCATGACAAGTGGGGCGATTGAAGCCTTCCTCTGTAAGCTCTTGCAGCCCTGGTGATGTTCGAGCTACATAGGACTATAGAGCAATACGAAACACCCAGTAAAAGGAGGAACGCTCTCTTCCAGGAAGAGCCGAACATCTTCAAGTCTTCCGAGCTTTCCCCTCCTTTTTGATTCACTTAACTTTTCTGACTTTCATTGTCCGTATAGGGCTCTAATCTGCAATTACCAAAAACAAAGTAGTTAGGAATACTAGTAAGTAACTTTGCTAAAATAAAGTTAGTAAATAATATAAATATACTGTTTCGCTCTCATAAAAAGTGTCACAAGCTACCAGTTAGTGTATCAATGATGATCCATACCTTTACAAAAAGAAAAGGAATATATATACATATACATATGTACATTTATATGTTACATGTAATAGTGTACAGTATATGTGTATATATACTCATGTTCTGATAATTGGTTTTTTTTTTCACACACAAATAAGTGTAACAGTTTGAGCTCGTTAACCCCTTGCCCTATAATATATAATATATTTCAAAGAGAATCTACTAAATAAATAGTTTAACCATTAGTGACAATATAAGAACACAGACAATGTAAATTTCCTTTTTCTGCTAGGGAATTATAAGTAAGAAAAAGTTCGAATTGTTGGAAATGCAGAGGAAATTATGGTGCAAGGGTTAAAATATTCGATATTTTCGGAGTGGTTCCTTGGGGATGGGGGTACCATTACGAAACATCTTATCGTCTAAAAGTTGAAGGGAGACGACCCTTTTTATCTCGCACTTCCTCTTAGTAACGTCGCGCGATCTTCCTCTTCGAACTGTTTCAGATTTTCTCGAGAAGACACCGTTGAATTTCGCTGAGAAACGTAGAATTTTCACGCAAGTTTCGCGTATGAGATTGGCGAGAAACGTTCGCGGACCGCCGATAGATTTTTCGGTTCTGTCAAGACGTTTGAACGCGCTGGTAGAGAGAAAAAAAAAAGCGTAATTTACCTTTTACCGTAGCGAATCGTATGGCGCAGATCCGGAGGTGGGTGAAGAAAATCCGAGGATTGCTTCTTAACCGCCACATAATAGCCTATCGATTAGGTAACCGTATCAATTGTTGCAAAATAATGTCAATTGGTCAGTGTGGAAGACAGGGATGAACCGCGTCACTCGCTCTCTTCTGGACGTCCTACCCCGTGCCTGTGTATAACAGCCATTTCCGAGCAGCCCCTCCCTTAAAATTTCGACCCACACCACTCGCGCAGAACACCATCTATGTATACAGGGTGTCCCAGTAACTCTGTTACAAAACGATACGTATCTCCGTTGCCATCAACCCTTTCGACACTACTGTCTTTCGCCAACATGCATCCTCAGCACAAATGCTCAAATCGCGATCATGCCAAACGCTTGTCACAACTGCCAAATGCATTTCACAAGACAAAGCCTCAATTTTTCTGAGCTCAAAGCATTTGATAAACTTCATACTATAAGGACAAAAAATTGGAAAGAGTTTTCGCAAAGAATCTATATTATTTTACAAATTTTCTCTACTTCTTGCAAAGCTAATCGGTTCAGCAGATGAGCGACCCATTTGATACTTTGTCATGTGATACAAACGAGAAAGAATGAAACAAACGAAGTCGGTAACTGTAAAAATCGTGACCTTCGTCTGACCTTGAGTACCGGAATTACACTTTTATAACAAATTTTAAGCGATAAGTACTTACTCTGGTGTGAGAAACGAAAGCCACACACTGTGAACGAACCTCTTGAAGAAAACTATCGAAAAATATAATTAATTGTCAATCACAAATATCGATCGTTGATATGTATGTTTTGAATTTGAAATATTCCTCAGTGGCGCGAACTACTTTAGATTTCAATTCGAATAGCACCACGACTGCTTTGTAATAGGAGATGTTGGACTTCGGATTGCGGTTGGGATCGAAAAATGTGTTTGGCCGGAAAATATGTTCATATATTTGGAATCTTCCTTAATTTACATATGCTTTATATATACATATATGCTTATGCCGCAGTACGCTTAACAGAATAAGTGATCTTACAAGGCTTTATATAATAAAGATGCATATACACAGTAGCCATTCAAATGCAGCTTCAACTTGAACGTTCGCCGTTTACTATGATCCATTACTTCTTCTCTGTCACTACAGCTAAGACAACATAGCTGGAATGTAACACGGAGTAGTTGTCTTACAATTAAATATAATGTTCTCGGGTTTTTCCGCTAGGAACTACCTTAATCGTGGACATAGATTTGAATTCTCTTTAACATGTAACAGTCATTGAAATTAACTAAATAAATTCTGCTGCGAAGCATCGTTCTCGAACGCGCTCCAGGCGTTGTTCAGTTCCATGAAAATCAATTTCGCTATGTTCTCGTTCGCCGTGCCAGCTTGCTGAAAGCACAATACATTCTCATTCAAAACCCCTCTCGATAACGATTCCGACAACAGCAGAATCACCGTTGTTTGAGAGGTAACGCCTATATATAACCGTCCTGTTCTATACTCCGCGACGCGTGTAACAAAAATCTCCAAACGAATTTTTAATCAATCGTTCTCTCTTTTCCTAAAAAAATTCTAAAACAGGGCGGTTACATAGGTGTTAATGAAGCTATACCTTGTCCGGATGCACTGCCAGGCAGGCTTTCCTGTACGCTTTTTTAACGTCAGCAGCTGAGACCAATTGGTGCATCTCGCAACGCTGCCACCTGTCAGCTTCCGGCCACAAAACGGTATGCATCGAGCAGAGCAGAGCGCGTAGGTTCCCCTTTTTGCCCTCTGTCCACTCCGCGATCTTCATCCGATCTGGATCCATGGTTTTCGAGGCCTCTACCTTTCTCATCTGGTTTATTGTCTTCGGACTATCCTTCTCGGCTTTCCTCGAGCTAAAGAAATTGTATCCCTGACTGCCGAGAAGGTCCTCGAACGCGTCCCCGCCCGATTTCGACGATTTATTGCCGGATGCGGTGCCGTTGTTGTCCGCGACGTTTGCTTCGCTGGTTACATTGGATTTGTGCGTGTTAGGACTCGAGTGGATCGGCGTGCTAGCTGGCGCTGGACTAGCGGATAAAGGAGTATTCGAATTTCTCGGTGTACCGTTCCAACTGGACGTCAGACCGGCCCCCAAAGAATTGGCAAGATTCGCGAACGGATCCTTGTTCTGCGTCGCCGCGAAGTTCGGCACGCTCGAGTTCCGTGGAAAGTTCTCCTCGGTATTCGGGGACCTCGCGGGGTTCGTTTTAGCGTTCGGCAAGCCTCCACCGAGAAGATTGTTCGCCGCCGCGTTCCCAGCCAGAGGATCGAACAAGAAGTCGTTCACCTCTTGCTGCTTAGACTGGCTAGTCGACTGGCTCTGATTGAATAACAAGTCGTTCATATTATTATTAGTATTATCGTTTCTAGTAGGCTGTTGACCGTGTCCGAACAACAGGTCGTTCTGGACAGGATCGCTGATAGTCGGTACGGTGGTTTTCGTTTCCTGCTGCGAGAAAACACCAAAACCTGCTAAGAGATCGTTATCATTTTGACTAGAATTCGAAAAGATATCTAATCCCGGTGTTGCAGTAGCGGCGGCGGGCTGCCGCGGAGTATTTAAGGTACTGGCTTCTGGCATTCCTAAATTCAGTAAATCGGCCTCCTGCAAATCACCATCATCTTTCATTTCCTCTTCCTCTTCCTCCGCTTGATTCAAGGGCACCTCTTCGGGCGCGTTCGCGTTGCTCGGCGTTTCGATCGCTATGGGCGCAGACGGCGGGTCCTTGTGAACCTGATCGGGCAGATCGGAAGACGTCGGAGTGAATAATAATGCGAAAATACGATTCTGAAAATAACAATACCTCCTTGAGCGGTTCAATTCTCGTGCCAAGACCTACCTCTTCCGCAGGCTTAGCGGTTCTGAAGTTCTCCAGCGTTTCCTCCATTTCCAGAGTCGAACCGAACAACGGATCCGGTTCCGGTCTTGACGTGGATAACTCCGCCTCCCAGGGTGCCGGCACTCTGGCCATTTTCGGGTTCTCCTCGGCTACCGTAATATTCAAAATCACGCGGAACTTGCCGCCGACGTCTGGCGCGTCGTCCAGATCTTTCTTCTCGAACATTAGAGTGTTTTCGGTCAGCGGCAGGTAGCCCGTATGGAAGTGCAAAGACGCGATTTTAATTCCTATCACGCGGCCAAGTTGCTGCCGGGCATGAAACAAGACTATAGTGACGTCCCCGCGGACAGTTACATTCCCTAACG
Source organism: Lasioglossum leucozonium (assembly GCA_028454225.1). NCBI lineage: Eukaryota > Metazoa > Arthropoda > Insecta > Hymenoptera > Halictidae > Lasioglossum > Lasioglossum leucozonium. The sequence continues at coordinate 7,396,180 of CM052218.1, forward strand.
TTAATGGTACTTTCCCCTCCATCATGCCGAACAGTCTCATCTCCTCGTATTCCGGCCTCTTGGTGGAGAACACCAGCGCGCCGTTGCTATAGATGTCGATGTACGGCCGACAACCGTCTTTCGCTCTAGTGAACAACGGCACCGGCTGTATAATTAGAGAACGTAGCGCCAGCGGTTTGGTATGCGGATGCACGCCGCCGCTCAATAAGCTCATATAATTAATACTACGTAGTTCCGAAGGTTGCAATTGGGGCGGCTGACAGCGTCTCGTCGTAAACAGCGCTATCGCCTCCTCAGGGGTTGCCAATGCTCTAGCGTAAATCAGTAATGTGCACGCGATTGTGGCGCTCGCTCGGTATCCGTCCTGCGAAAATAAATGGCACAACATCAACTTTTCAGATTTTCAATGCTAAACATACAGAATGATTCAGACAAGTATTCCACCCAATTTACTAGTGTACATAAACTGTTTTTTTCGATATACGAAAAAATGGTTTCACACATTCATGAATACATATACTTACAGTACAGTACAACACCACCACGTGATTGAAGTCCGCGTTTAAGTACCGATAAATGTCCTGGCAAATTTGATACAGGGCCGATAACAGAGGGGCATTCGAGTCCGACGAAGCATAGGCGAATGAGCAATCGATATGCCTGCCGGGCAGTCTGGTCACGTTTGGCCGTCCGCGAGACAAGTTGTACAATTGAATGCGAGCCGGGGGTGGGTGTCTCGCTTGAAGAAACGCTCTGACATCTTCGATATGATTCGCCCGATAGGCAGACTCTATACCGTCTGCTGGATACGGCATTATCAGTATTCGAGACGTTAAGTAACTCGCGTCCAGCTCTGTTCGGGCCATGCTTTGCTGCACGGTGTGCATCATTTTGCTCGAGGTGTCCTTTAGATTTCGTAGAAGACTACCAGCACCTCCCTTTAACGAACTAAATAGGCCTGTTGTTGGTTGAGCTACCGGCATCTTTGCCACGGCTACTTGAGCTGGCGCAGGTCTAGGAGGTGGCACGTTCATCGGAGGCGACGGTCTCGGAGGCGGCGTCGGTGTGCTAGGGGGTGGAGCGGGTCGTGGTGGTGGCGGGGTCTTTGCCACAACCTCTACACTTGGGGGTTCTCTAGGATCAAAATTGTTCGACTCTGCTACCGCTGCTAGGCGTTCTAGGACCATTGATGTCGTCAGTCTCTTCACCGGAGAGATTTCCAGACATCCCTTAATTATCTCGTGGAAACAGTTCACGCGGGGATTAGGAGGAAGCGGTGGGTACTTGCCGTTAACTATTGCGAGTTTGTTACCTGGGAAAGAAATGTCGAAAGATCAGATCACTGTTACATAGAAGCTAGTAGAGAGTTCCGGAACGAATATGAATTTATCAAGAAATATTATGGCTTTATAGAAGCGAGCGTACCGATAGTGTATGTAGATCTTAATACACACCTTCGGGAAACGGATGCTTCAGCGTGACGAGCGTGTACAGGATACAACCGAGCGCCCAACAGTCCACCGGTGGGCCAATGGGTTCGTTATTCCACGTGTCCATCATTTCCGGCGCACGATACATCGGCGTGGTATATTTCGCCATTTGGTCTTCTAACGTGGCACGTTTCTGAGCATTCCATGATGGATTGGGTAGAATCTGCTGAGTAGAAGCACTTCCGAAATCGCAGAGTTTCACCAAACCGTCGCTTCCGATTAAGAAATTTTCTAGCTTTATGTCTCGATGTACTATGGGTTCGGGCTGTTGACCGTGCATATGATGTACAGCCCTAGTTGCCTGGTAAGCTATTCTACAAATTTGGGCGACACTCAAGGAAGTCGAGGATAAGTTTCTTAGTATATCCGCTACTGTTCCACCTGGACAGTATTCCGTCACCAATAAATACTCGTATCCTTTACGGTCCTCTCGTTCCAAACGTTGAGCATATAAATACTGAATGATATTCTGATGTCCCGTTAGTCTTTTCAGAGTCTCTATCTCTTGCACGATAGTTTTGTTCGCCTCTTCGTCGACTGCGATAAGCCTCTGCAAACAAGGGAGCGTACGTTTGTACAAAATTTTCATCGCAACACAATTATTGAAAATATAATGGGATTTACCTTAAGTGCATACTCTTTTCCTGTACTAACATCTTCCACGGCAAATACCAGAGCCCAACCACCTGTTGACAGAATGTTAGCCATACATTACTTAAATACTGGTGATAATAAACATGTGTCTAAGCATATAGATCTTTTTCGAAAATAAAAAAAAAATTTAATGAAGACATTAGACATTAAAAGACAAGTCCGGTGGTGTCGAAAAATTTCTTGTAGCCAGAACGCATTACAGAACACTATAGCGTGTGCTGTCAGCCAAATGTCAAACTACACACTCAACACATGTCAAAACAGTTTGATAGTTCGCTGTGCTAGCGCGATCAGTCCACGATCGTTTCGTGCCGATTCTCGCAGACAGTATCACGAAAAACAGCGATTTTTTAAAGGTCATCAAGGATCGTCGTCGACAGAGAGAGAATCTCATTCCATTACAGAGAAACGGTATAGCGATCGAATGATCAAAAGGTTGACAGAAACTCACCCTCGGCGAGTAGCCTGGTCACGCGTAATTTCACATTGTTAATTTCGAGTATTTGTCCGACGTACTCGTTCGTATTCGCTCCGTTCAAGTATCCCAGCGCGGATCTCAAATAATCCGACATATTTCTTGAAAAATATCCCTCGGAACCCCCGGGAACCGTTCACCCACAGTTACAATGCAGACAGCCGATGCTGTCCGGCCATACTGTCTTTGTGACGTCATCGCCAGTGCCGTACGAACACGGTCCTCGTGTTGCGCCGATGGCACCGTTTCCCAACAATCTCGTTGTGAAATTTTTCTTGCTCGAAAGTGTATCGAACTGGAGACTGTTCTTCGTCTGGAACTCCACGATGACTCATGCTACCGAGAAAATAGAACTTTTTTAACATTATAGGTTTATGGAGCATTGAAAGTGACTATTTTACACTACCTTATAACAATAACAAGAGTGTATCTATTAGAAATTTTTCTTTTTCTAATATATACCCAAAAAAATGTTGATTAAATCCTCATGGATGCATCTTTACAATCCCGATAATCGTAAATTAAAAATATTAGAACCCGTCCTTTTGACGAGTGTTATAATTGGTCCAAACGACTTCAGGTTTTTTGAGAAGCTCGTGAAAAAACTTGTATTCGATTGAAACCGCGAGGAAAATAATAAAGATTATATTTTACAATTTTATTGTGCGAGTTTATAATAAAAATGTTATAGTTGCTGGCTACGTGACTGGCTATCTCTCTTTCTTTTTCATTCGCTGTCTTTCTCTGGGTCCGAAACCTGTTATCGTCAGTTCAAACAAGTAAATAAAATCCAAACTAAAAAGTCTAAAATATGTTGGTAAAATTTTTTGCAAAAATATAATCAAAGATAAAGAAGTTTTCTCATTGTCAATGTAGTGTTGTGATACGATTCCGAATGCTATCATATACACTTCGCGGCAATCGAGCTTTTAGGGGTGTACCCGTGGTATGTAGTGGGGATAAATTTTTCACAAATATCGTGCACATCTTTTTCACACTTATCGAGACATTACTGTGTATGTTAGCGTGTTCGGAACGTTTGGGTATTAATAATTAACAATACACGTTAGCGCTCTTGCCTGCGAGAGAAGGTTATATTTTTATTCGGACATGGCTATAATTACATTAACAACAATGAAAAGCGTGCGCCGTGTGTGTCATGAGGCAGCACTCGTTCGGAAATGTTAGTCGATCGTCGAGGAAGTTAACGAAGACGGGAGAAATAGTTGATGGACTTATTTTGAGGGTATATACTTTCACTTTAGCTGCAAACAGCGTGCAATTTTGTTGATTTGCATTGAACGGACGCATGCGCGTATGCTATTCGATGCATGACAAATATTCGTCACAATTCAAAGCACGTCCGATGGTATAGTTTCTTTCTGATCGTATAAATATTGTTGTATCGCGTGTTATCAACGATCCACAACCGTTATCAAAATATAACACAAGCGATCTATATATTCGATTAAAACGAGCAGACTGCAGTTCGCAATTGATCGTTTTATAATCTTGTGCTTTTTTTTTGGTATCTCTGACATATAGCATACAGCACAAGAAAAACAATAATACATCTTTTGTTTGCTGTATCTCATCTCTGTTTCTAGATATTGCCTTACCTGAGCTCAAACCAGCACAATGTCTAAGTTCGTGAAATTCACGAAACTTAGGACCTCTACGGATCAAACGTTCTGGGCGAAATTTGCAGAATTGAAAATAGACAAATTTAAGTTGGACGAAAAGGCAGTAATAAATATATGGGGAAGCTATAATCTCCAGCCCTCGAACGAGGCCAACATGAAGCCCTTGGTGTTGGACTTCTCGTCGTTCAATGAGTAAGTTTACCCTTACATTATGAAAGCATTTACTTTGTCATAATTTATTTGTAAGGTAAAGTAAGCAGTTGTTGGAATCAACTCCACCTAGGTCATTTTTAGAGACGTTGACTCCATCCTCCATACCTCGTCGGTCTTCTGTTGCGGAAAGATGATCAATAAGAACACATTGGAAGCGTTCAAACAAACCCATCCTGAAACATTCATCGAATTTTTGGGAAGGGATATCATAGAAAGTATTAAAGACGGATCAAGCTTGAAAGACCCTAGTAAATTGTCGTTGTTTCTATTGTTGGCTTATTCGGATTTAAAGAAGTATAAATTTTATTATTGGGTCGCTCATCCTACTCCGTTAAAGTTGCCTGAAATGTACTACGAAGAACCTCAGAGGCCGGTCAATGAAGAATTCATTGCAGCTCATTTGGAAGACCTAAGTAAAGGCTTCCTGCAACTAAACAGCAAATCGAAGAATTATTTTGCAATCTTGATATCTTGCGAGAATAATATGATTGTTACCGATTTAGCAACAGGTGTAAATGTACTTGAAAAGCTCGAAGTTTACGAAGAAGAACCAAAGGTATCGGATATATATTTTTCTGTAATTCTGTCATGTGTCCTCTCCTTTACACATAGAATTTTTTAGAAGTACAACGAAGTTTACTTTGCTTTTTACGATCCTTGCACAAGCTTAGAACCAGGGTGGCCTTTACGCAATCTCCTGAGTCTGTTGTTCTGGTATTGTCCAACGCATTGCTTCGCAAAAGTAATTAAAGTCGTATCCATAAGAGGGAACAAGGCACAGAAGAGTATCGTGTACAAACTTAGAGTTAAACAATGCGAGAATACCAAGGAAACGAGGGATAGTTTATTCGCTAGCCATTTGGTTGGATGGGAAAGCAATACAAATGGAAAACTGGGTCCTAATATCGCTGATTTATCAGATGCTATGGATCCATCTAGGTTGTGATTACAAACATAAATTACATATTTACATTTTCCTTAAAATCTCATTATTTTCGTTATTTTTTCCAGGCTGTCTAACAGAGCTATCAACTTGAACTTAAAGTTAATGAAGTGGCGGCTCGTCCCGAATTTAGATCTAGATAAAATAAGTAGTCTCAAATGCCTTCTGCTAGGCGCTGGTACGTTGGGCTGTTCGGTGGCGAGAGTACTTTTAGGATGGGGCGTGAGCAATATAACTTTTGTGGATAATTCTAACGTATCTCATAGCAACACCGTTAGACAGAGTTTGTACAGCCATCAGGACGCCGTGGACCGGAAGTTCAAGGCCCATGCGGCTAAAGACGCGCTGCTAAAGATACGGCCGACCATGGTGAGCATTTAAACAAAATGTTCCCGGTATGTTCCCTTGTTAGTTACATAATCGCTCGATTTTTATAGAACGCAGAGGGGGTGGTCCTGCATATTCCGATGCCTGGCCACGTTGTGGGTGAAAGCATGATGAAAACTACGCAAGAGTCGCTAGCAAAGTTGGAGGAACTGGTTAACAGCAACGACGTTGTGTTCTTTCTGCTGGATTCTAGAGAAGCGAGGTGGTTACCCACGGTTTTATGCGCAGCTACGAATAAAATCGCTATTAACGCAGCTCTGGGATTCGATTCATTCACCGTACAGAGGCACGGTACACGAAACTTCTCAGTTCCATCCTCACCAGACTTGGAAATGAAAAATCCTTGCGGTCCAGATCTGGGTTGTTACTTTTGCAACGACGTGACGCAACCAGGAAATGTGCGTAGATAATTAGAATTAATCAACCGTGTCTGTTTACCAGATTTTTCATGGACACTGTTTTATCTCGCAGTCGCAAACCGATAGAACGCTAGACCAACAATGCACAGTGAGCCGGCCAGGCTTGTCTCAAATTGCTGCTGGGTTGACGGTGGAGTTGCTAGTGGCTTTGCTGCAGCACCCGAAAGGGTAAACTAGAAAATTTTGTTCGAGGAGCTACTCTACTGGGTGAACTACTTAATTGTCACCTAACGGTACAGTTAAGTGACTTACCCTATATATTGATTTGCAACTAAATTATTTATTGTCCCCATGTTGAACAGTGTCGAGGCAGGAGCGTTGATGGGCAACAACAGAGAAACCATAAATTCCAACGATGCAGAATTGGCTGGTCTGCTGGGAGGTGTGCCTCACACGATACGCGGTTCCCTATGGAATTATGATATGCAGCTGACGATAACGCACAGATTTACGTCCTGCACAGCGTGTTCGCTACCAATCGTCACAGAATATAAAAATCGCGGCTTATCGTTTGTACTCGACGCATGCAACGTTCCAAATTATTTAGAGAAATTGTCGGGGCTAGAGCAATTACTCAAAAGGCCTGATTTGGACGAGGTAGTTGTTCAATTATACGTACGAGAATATTTTTAAAATTCACAGACATTTGTCATTACGTTCTCTTTTCAATTGCAGCTTTGTTATACTTTGGATAACTTAAGCGACGGCGACGACGACGACGAGGACGTCGATCACTTGAAAGATGCAACTTAAAACGCATACCGTGCGCACTCGCGTATTTTTAACGCTAATAAAAAAAAAGTACCTTTGTTACAGAAAGTTTGGAGAACATTTTACACATCGAATATAACTGAGCTACACATTCGACGGTATCAGTATTTATATATCCACGCGTTGAATATTTGTGAATCTGGATTTTAATGTTCATTATAGGAAATTGACATTTGACATAAGTGTACGTGTCATTGTGACGTATCATCTTGAATTCATTATTACAGACATGACCTTTGCGTAAAACTTTTATACGAATTGCCGGATAGTAGGAGATTCTAGGCACTGTTTCAATCTTGTTTTTATGAACGGAACACTGAGCGAAAAAAGGAGAGTATATCATGTTAAATAAAATGTGTTTCGGTTGTCCAGTATGCAAGGAAACTCGCCAGTTTTATTTCAACCCTTCCGATCACCTCATTAATACCACTTCCGATCCCAGAATTGATTATCCTGCACCGTCTAGTTCGTAAGCTATTTAAAAAACTAGATTTTCACCCGCAACTGTGAGGACTGTTATCAACCCTACTCCTTACATATACGTATAATACGTAGAGATCGTAAGGATATCAATGCGTTAATTACAGTTTATTAATGAGGAAGAAGGAAATTTCTATTTGGAATTGATACAGTTTTTATTTTGCATATCCGCCTCTTGTCAGAATTTAGAATCGGTAGGTACACACGGTTCCAGGGTTCGGAACCAACATTTACGAACGGAGTACCTAGCGAGTGTGCTCGTTAAAAGAGCCCGGTGGTTATTTTTTTAGCGGCGTTCGGTATTGGCGAAACGGAAAAATATCGAAGTCGCGTTACATTCGCGAGCATGTATCGAACTTATTCCCATCCCTAACGGATATGGAGTTATGATTTTTGTCCCGAACGGCCATATACGCGAAACCGTGCAGTGTTTGGAGCGTGGCAGACGGTTGGCAGTTTTGCCGGCAGAGGGCGGGTCCGAGAACAACCGAATGCCATGCATTCCAGTGTAATGTTGAAGTGGTAGGAGAAGCGAGGCTACCTCTCGTGTCAAACAGTCCGTGTTCTGCGTGTCCGCCCGCATACCATTAGATTTTCATCGTTTTCAATGAAAATACGTGCTCGGCGCGGTCTCGGGATGCCAGGGGACGTCGCCGCGGACGTGTGATCGTGTGTTCACGCGAGTGTCATCGCACAACGTTCGGTAAGTAGACGAGTTTTCGTGAACGGAAAAAACCGTTCGTTCGATTTTACGTCGAGGAATGCGTGCGCCTCATTCCTCCTTTTTTTTTCTCCATGCTACGCCGCCGCATTCCTCTATCGATTCTTGTGACCGACGGACACGAGCTTCGCTCGGGGACAAACACACCTACCACCGCGTAAACCACGACGAAATTTTGCTTCTTCTTAAAAAAAAAAATAGACGAACTCCCCCCCCGTGGCATTTTTTCTCTCCGTTGCTTCTTTCCGCTTGGAAAGAGAGTGAGAGAGAGAAAGAGAGAGAGAGAAACGTTTACCAATTTGCGCTCCCGTGTATTCGTCCCGCGTGCCCCCCCCCCCCCCCTCCCGTAATTGAACGTATATGGAACATATACGTATAGAAAGTATTCTGGTATTCCTTTCTGCAGTGTATTTTTTTTTTCGTTCTCTCTCCAGTAAAACAATTTTAATAATCGGTGGCGTCTCTTATTCGATTTACCAAGCTCGATAGAAAGCTAAAAGTCTGCGACAGCGTAATTTTGAATGAGTACGTGCAACGCAAGCCGGGTTATACAGATCTATTAACGATTCGGATCGAAGCGAAAGTCAGTCGAGTGTACGAGCACACTTAATTCTTTTCTTTTTTTTTTCTCTCTCGCCGTGGTCCGACGTTTCGTCGATTCATCACCTTCGAGGAATTCCCATTTACAGCGATAACTCGATAACTCGTCTGATTCACCGGTAGGGATCGGACGATATCGAAATACTGACTTTTCTTTTTTTTTTTTGTCGAGGAGAACGTCGATCGCCGACGGAGGAATCCGATCGATATCGCGATACGGATGTCCTGCGATCGAATTCCGATAGAAATCGAGAGAAACTCGAAGAGCGGCGCGAGTTTCGGTTACCGAACGGGCGAAGGCGTGTTCGATCTAAATTTCGAGATCGCTCGCTAGATGGAAAGAGCGGGACGTTCTATTCGAATTCGAATACAATGTAATTTTCATTCGAATCCCGTCACCCTTGACCCCCCCGTAACGTCGCGCGTCTTCGATCAGTCATATTTCCATATACGCGTCAACGTTCTTCGAGGCTTGGTCGATTTATCTGCTTAGTCGATTTGCTTTATTACCGCTTCGAGGAAAATAAAAACCCGTGGAATTTGTTTGCAATCTGTAGTTTCTGTTTCTCACGCCAGAGCACTTGTTGTTCCGACAGCGATCGCTGCTTCTTACAATCATTATCGCCACTTTTATTCTCAATGCCAATAATTAGCAACGCGATCACGCATTCATCATAAAGGTTCGTAACAGCAGCTGTCTCTCTTTGATATTGTTGCAGATTTACTGTCTGTGTATTTCTACACGCTTAGCATACCAAGTTGTTTATCATAACGATTCTGGTTCTCGCGAGCATTTAAAAAGGACGACGATAGCAAACGTGGGCATACGTTTCACGGTAGAATTCGTTCGAAAATACGAAAAGAATTCGAGGCGTGCGCGATTCGAGTTTCCGAACCGACCCTGTTTGATTAGGGGCACGGCAAAAGGAAATCTCTCCCTCGACAACGGCGAGGTGTGAAAATTTCCTGAGGTTGATGGTCGTCAACCCCTCCATTCTTTCGCCGGCCCTCCAAACGTTCGCAGGAGTGCAGAAAAATGCACAGAATTTTCAGAAAAATAATAGTTGACGCGTAACAATGCGGTCCGTCGCGAAAGAGTAACGGGGAGGAAAAATGTTTTGGCCGCGTGTCTCGTACCAAAATTAGACGTCGAAAAACGTCTCGGTGCATCGGTGCGCACGGCTGGAAAGCAACGCGTCGTTACGGAGGGTTAACAAGTTCAAGATTCGAATAGAAGATTTTTGTGAAAATGTGTGCGCCGAGTTTATCGCGCTAGGCGGCAATGTATGGTGGGTGGAGTGGGATATTGCGATGGAATTGGTAGTGCGATGGAGCGGGTAGGCAGGGGGTGGGGCGGCGGTGGAGGGGATCGGGAGAGAACATCGAGGGGAGGGAGAGCACGCGAAGCAACGGAGGGTGGGTGGGACACGAAGCGAGGAAAGATGCGAGGGGAGGGGGGCGAGAGCGAGCCTCCGGTGAGGGGTCCGCATTCCACAGACAATGTCACGTTTTTTAATCCCCGTTTTACTTTATTTGTGTGTTGGCTTCGGCCGCGAGGAAGGCCCCCAAACAGTTAAGTTCGACTTCTGTCCTTAGAGAGCGGATTCCTGAGAACGGTGCTGCGCGCTTAGCCGCCGGGCCTTGCAACAACAATCGTCATAATTTTCTGGTGTACGTGCGCGTTGTCGACGACGTTGACGACGGCGTTGTCCTCGTACCCGTCAACAGGCATCGCCTCCTGGACAAACCGCCCGAACGAAGACACCTTCCTCCCGCCCCGCCAGCAGGACAATTAACACGTTGACCTAGCCGGGACTTTACGAGGATATGACAAACGCCGGCCGAGACGCAAAACGACGCGACTAACACCCGATAAAATAGCGTTCCTTAGGCAAACGTAAATACCACACGATTTATATACTAATGTAAATAGTATGACGTAACGGAGGAAGCGCCGGCCTTGGCTGGGTAAAGTTACGAGGAAACAGCGACCGCGCGCCGCGCAGTGGTCGATTTTTCGTTAAACTGGGACAAAAATCGGGCACGACTTGAAAATTTCATCGATCTCGGAGAGCCATTTCATGACTTTCAGCCGGTAAATCTCGACGTGCCGCATACAGACCCGCGCGGCTATTGCTCGATTCTGCAATTGCGGTAACGAGTAACCGAATTCCACGCAATAAGAAAGAATTTCTGTATCTGACCCAAAGAAGTTCTCTACAAATATTCCAATTCTTTTGTTTTTTTTTATATTTTTGTCCCAGTTTTCGTGGTTGTCGACAACTGCGCGCCGCGCACCCGTGGAAACGGAAACAACGACGTTTGACCAACGCCAATTTTGCGGTTTCAAATCAGCGAGGACCATCCGCTGTTTTATCGAAACGTAAAATTAGACGTTGTAAGCGACAAAGATTTTATTTTGAAAGTTTCGCGTAGCATTTTACCCGGCCCGCCGCGCTGGTCGAATAGTTAACGGGGGCGTTCTACTATGATGGCAAACGCGATGAGATTGTCGGAGATATGTAATGAGAAGCAGAAAATCGATTTTTTCAAGTTCGTCATAGTAGGAAGCCCCGTGGAAGAGGGGAGGGAGAAAGTGAGATTGGAAGGACGGAGACGAACGACGAGATAATTCACCTTTCCCGGTTAACAGGTTAATCGGATAGATAAGGAAATCACCGGGACAGTCGCCCCCACGTTTGGATATATATCTCTCTCTGGTCGCTGCTCACAGTTTTCGAGAGGATCCGCGCAGGATCGTCGAGATCGGCTGGATCACCGGATATGTCCGCTGTCGAAAGCGCCTTGGACGTACTCTCCAGGGCGGCCACGATGGTCCAAGGTCAGTCTGTTGCAACTTGGTGCACGTGGAATGTCTGGCGTGCGATGCGATGCGATGGGACGCGACGCGACGCGACGCGACGCGACGCGATGCGAGTTGGGTCGGCTCGGGTCGGGTCGGGTCGAGCAGTCTTTTTACTTATCTAATCCACGGGTTTCTGGTAGCAGGACAATTAATCCCGAGCCCCGAGACGGTTATTTCTGTTTGGACGATCCGACCTCATTGTATAACGTATATTGTGTACCGCACCGGGGAGAGGATTTATGTAAGACACGCGAGAGAGAGAGGGAGAGAGGAGGGAACTCTTCCTGTGATATTTCGCCCCAGTCGCGAGAGACCGCATTCCTACCAATTGCCAATTTCATGTTGAATTAGATAACATTGTGCAGTGTTTATTTTCGATTCCCGCTTCTTCTAGCCGTGTTGTTGGCAACACGTAGCCGCCACGCACTTGTGGCTCCTTCTCCAGCGTTTCTCTCTTTTTCTTCATCTCTTGTTCTTCCTCCTTCTTCTTCTCTTGTTGTGACGCCCGTGTCCTCATAGTGCTGCTGAACCATATGCACGTGACTACCGAACAGCGAGCAGATGTTCTGTCGTTTGTGACCGTGCTGTCGTTTCTTTTCTTTTCTCTTCTCCTCTTCTTTGTCGTCACTGATTTTATCCCTCCCCCCTTCCTTCTTTCAATATCACGAGGGTGAAACATCTTATTTGTTTTTCGACGATAACAACGTTTTCAGATTGTTCGGCTTTCTCGCCGTCTGATAAATGAATATTATACCGTTAACGTCAGGTTCGGTTTTCGTCGTTATTCTTTTTACAACTTTAACGATACTCAATTATACGCGTAATTAAGACAAAAGTAGGAAACATGGTGGACGCGATATTAATAGGCTAATATTCATTTGTCGGACAACGAAAACTGGGCAATGCGAAAGCCCTCTAACGGCAGCGATTCGTTAACAAACTGGTAATACTGGTATTCGCTTCACCAGTCCGTCTACCAGCAATAATTGCTCAAGACCGAAAGCGTTAATCTTTCCCAGACCCCCCCAGACAAAACGAATCTCTTTTCGCGTCTCAGGGATTGTGCCCCATAAAGGGTTAACGAGAACGAGGCCGCGCGAGCGCGTTGGAAGCGGGTTCCCTAATTGTTTTCATTCGAGGAAGGAAAAAAGAAGTAGCGTGTCTGGAGGGCGACGAACGAGGTCGCGCACGCCGCCGACCCGAGATTAATGGAAATGATCGGGTCCTATCATCGAACGGAATGTACCAGGCCGTGACGGGAGCTCTCCGATTCGGCGCTTTGCGTCGCGACGCGACGCGTCCACTCGCCGGTGTACTGTTTCTTGTTCCGATGGAATTCCGTGCCTCGAACCTGTTCCGAATACCTGGCGTAGTACCCCTTCGCACCGACCGATGGCGCTCGTGAACCGTCGGTATTGCCGAGTTCTCGATAATCGACCGAGCGCGCGATCGGTAAGCACGAATTCTCGGCGGCGGTCGGTAACTTGTCGACGCGGTTGCGGGAATTACGCTGCGATTTAATTAGCCGATTTGATCACTTTGTACCGCAATTACGTGGCGATTCAATTACACGATTTAGTTGGTAAACACTGTGATCGCTGGACTGCGGATTTTATGCATTCACGGCGAACACGGGTAACTGCAATTTGACACGACTCGGCGGCACGCGAGAATTGCGGAAAAATTATATTTTGCGGATTTCCGTGTGACGGAATTACGTGGATAAACGGAGCAATTTCTTTTTGTCTAGATACGAAGAATGCAAATACGAATAAATACCGTGCTCGTCGCTTAACATTCTTTTTTCTGCATGAATAATACCGACTGAATCGCAATTCGCTGCGTAATCGCGCTTTAATCGCAGTCCACAGATCGCACGATAATTGCGGACGTCTAAATACCGGATTAAAACGTGATATGATCGAATGACTTAATAATCGTCGGAGTCGTCCGGTTCTAATTTCGCGCAACTGCGGACACGGTACTGTCCCCCGCGGTGTTCTCGCGTATTCACGGCCACGAGCGAACGCATCACGGTTAAACGAACGCCCGATAACTGGCCGCGATTACCTGTACGCGCGCGCGGGCGCGCTCGCCGCTATTAAAATACCACGGATTCCTCGGTGATGGCTCACGATCCAGCGAGAGGATAACGCACCACCTTGATCTTGCCTTTGCAAGGCAGAAGGACTAGGTCCTATAGCTTGTTGCTTGGCGTCCAGCCTCCGGGAAATCGTGGGTGTATGCGGATTGTTCTTTCTTGCGACTCTAAAGTTCAAGCCGCGCTGCTTCCATTCGGCCAATGTCTCACCAGACAGTCCTGATTGTTCTAAGCCGATGCATAATTCTTCTTTTGAACTGTACATAAAATTATTCATGCTCTTCGGACGTTTTGCAGAGAACAAAATGATCGATATCAGCTTACAATATTCTCCGAGCTTGATCAGACGATTAGCAGACGATTAATTCTATAAATACATTTATGCGATGCTGAACGTTTTCTCTTTTTCGCGAAAAGTAGTCGAGTCGGCGGGGAGATATCCCTCGTTGTGTGGTGCGTTCCCGTGCGTGTCGGTGTGCAGTGCGTGCGTGCGTGCGCGTAAAAGGGGCAACCGATCTCGAATGGAGGGGGCACGGAGAGGCCGGGACGAGCTGGATGAATGAATGAATCTTAAGACAGTCGCGTAAGAGGGGCATTCATGAATCCGCACGGCCTGTTTTCAGGAACGCGTGTCTCTCCTCCGAATAGCGTGGAGCGTGTGCTCTCTCTCTCTCCTCTCTGTCTCCGTGTGCGGTTGTCGCGTGTTACCGGAGCTACGTTGTGCGGTGCGGTGGTGCGCTTTGCAACCTGGACTATTATATTGTTCTTCGAGAGCATGCTCTTTGTCCCGCGTTTCCCTAGCCGGGATCTCGGTCCACGGCGAGATCGCCAGGTCCGATCGACGATCTATCCGCCCGGGGCTCGAATCTAGCTCGATCGGGGACACAATGGTGGCATTCTTCGGCGAGCGAAAGATCCCTGGGTCCAAACGGTTCCGATGATACCCAGTCACCGAGTCCAACGCTACGGGTTCTAGGAAGATCGTTCGCGTTTTCCACGAATCGAGACGTCGATTCGATCGTTTCGAACGTGGTATTTTTATTGAGGATGGTCGTTCCAATCCTAGCGTTAGTCCAGACTCTTCCGCACACCTGTTCGCTCGTGTGTATGTGCGCGGTGGCGTGAAACAGGACCGACGACGCCGCAGACTAGCTCCCTGGCTAGAATCGGACCATCAATGGAAGTCTCGTCCAGGAGAAGCTGTTTCTGGCAGCCGTGGCTTAGCAACGGCAGCCTCAGATCGGTCTACCGGACCGCGGGTACGTGGACCCGTCGATCTACCTGGTCGTTACTCCCATTCGGCCATCGCTCTTACTCCGAAATCACCAAAAATTTGCGCATGATGCAACGAAACCCTTTCTACTCGCCGTTTAATCGGTGAAGTTGCTAAAAAAGGCCGAGATTGACCTTCAACTTGAGATTCAAGGTCGATCTCCTTTTAATAATGCCGAGATAAGTCTTAAATTTATTGAATGTACATTTAAACAGTAAAGCTCCAAAAATCTTAGGTAGACGCGTAGGTCAGGGACGAGTCGTAACAGCGGTGAAAATCTGAGGATTTTCCGAATTCTCGGATTCGATTTGCGAATCGTTCGGACAAGGAAGAACGAACCGTGGTCGGAGATCCATTCATCTTTTCATCGGTCTGCGCGAGCTGCTCGTCCTCCGTCATTAAACCAGTTCCGAGCGTCTTCCTGGCGATCCTCTCACGGCTATTACGCGCTTCCGGCCCGATCCCGCGAAACCGGACTCTACAGCACCCTTTCTCGATCGTTCGCAGGGTGGCTCGATCGATACTCGACCCGTCCAACGTCCCAGGAAACGGAAAACCGATCCGCTTCCTTCCGCGAGGTTCCCAAAACCTACCCAAAAATCGAATCTATTTAAACAGCCATCGCATGTAACTAAACTGCGGACTCTTCGCGCGAGATTCGGAGAGAGATCTCCATTAAAAAAAAAATATTTCTTTCCCCTTGCATTTTCAAAAATTGTATAAAATGCAACCGCGTTAGGAACAGTTCGACGAAAATATTTTTCGTAATGCAGTTACACTGGAACATAAATTGCGACGATACTGACAAGAGAAATCTTTTTTTTGCAGAGGAAAGGCCAAAGGCGACAAATTTGCACCGGAAGCCGAGCAGCGCGTGGCGCAAGGACCGCAGGAGAGATCCCATCCAGAGCGAGGCTCTCGACATGTCAGCAGCCAGGGTACATCATCATCATCGTCACACCAGGCCTAGCGTGATCGTGCCTACCACACCGCAGCCTGGTAAGCGTGTGCCCTACGGGGTGCGGGGAGAGGAGAAACAGACGGCTGGCTGCGAGAGAGACCCCAGGCTTTCGCCGCGAATTCGTTAGGCACGTTGCCGCGTTGTTCTTGGTCATAGGGGGCTCCCAGCCATCCCCATTGTCCATCGCGAGGGGTGGCTGGCTCCTTGAACAATGCACCACGATCCACGGCCGGCAGATGCGCGCCGTGCAACACCCAGCACAGACTGCCCACCGCCTGCGTCGACGTTCAACGGGATGTATTTCCCGTTTTCCTAGAATTCCTCGGCTTTCAGACCCGCTTTTTTGTTCGTTCAGCCAAAGAACGGCTGCGCCAGCGCGCCGCCTCTATCGCTGACTGTGCTCTCCACCCCCCTTTATCCTCGAATTCAAATGATAGACTCAGCTTCGACAGATAGCAAGATATATAATACGTTCGCTACCACTGTCACACAAATGTGCCGTTCACAGTCGCGACAATAAAATTCAGAGTATACACTCGACTATTTAAAGTCGTAGTACACAGTATTCAGACTCCATAACGTTTTCTTGATGAATTCTTTTAACATTACAGTTGGTACAGAGTCTTTATTGAGTAATCGTAGGGGTTGTATTATGAATTCAGTCCCGGAAACATTGCACTCTCTCTCTCTCTCTCTCTCTCTCTCTCTATACAGGATATCTCAGATAAATGTCTGCTTCGCTTATATTGTCGCGCAAGGAAACCGGGGGAAAATTTAGTCTGAGCCTCTGTGTATGAGCTTTGCGATTTATAATATTTATAAGACGCCGGCTGAGGGTCCAGGAGATCACGAGATCTTTGTTTACCAGGGACCACGATTGAAGACACCGCGGGAACACCCACTCCAACCCTCACACCCTCCGCAGCGGCGGGAGGCCAGAGGACCGGGGTGAGAACCGTGGGAGGGGTAAGCGATCCTGCGATAGATGAACACTTTAAACGATCACTGGGGCTGGAGGAATACGCTGCAGTCTTCAATGCAGCCACCACCGACAAGGAAGCTGGCCTCAGCGGTACACCATTAGCTATATTATAATGTAGAGGGTGTCTCGGCTAACTTTGTCACTCTCAGAACAGAATATATTCGCTTTAACAAACAAATCTACCAGCACATTCCCAGATCATTTACAGTAGATTCCCTCCTAGCGATAAACGATTGACATTGTTGATTGTCTTTCGTCGAAGTCCATTATTACCATAGAAACATGAAAATTCTCATTTTTGTCAAAAATGCATAAAATCCGCGGTCTAGTTATTAAACAAGGAAATCAATTTTTAGACAATTTTTATTTTGCATAAAGATCCACAGTCTGGCGGTCATAAATTAATTTACATTCGACGCATAAAAATTGATACCGTGAAGTGGAACGTCATTGAATAGCGTTGAAAATTTTGGCTATTGAGATACGGATTAAAGATAAAAGATATTACCCTCTTCATCGGTTCTTTGTAGTTGAAATGATACCTCTATAGAAGACAAGACGTGCGACCGATCGTTTGAGTGATTGATGTAATTTTTTTCCAGTGGACGACCACTTCGCGAAGGCGCTGGGCGAGACTTGGACCAGGCTGCAGGCGGGTAGCCGACGCAAGGACTCCACCTAACTGCCGGACAGTTGACAGAGTTCTACCCGGGGATCTTGTTGTGCTTCAGCGTCCTCCAGGAGGCGCGGCCAGTGTTCCAAAAATCGAAAAAGAACTCGTTAAGCGGGAGAAACTCGGTCGAGGATTCCTCGCCTCGATGGAGACGGTCGTCCGTTGTCGTTTCTTGCGATTGTTGCCCACAAACCTGATGCCTCGAGCTACGCTAACCTCTCTTCGAACGCTATGAAGCTCGAGCCGTTCCTGGGTCCGGAAACGACGACGACGCGTGCCGGAAAAAAACAAAAATTGCTCTGAAAACCTGTAAACACGGTGTCCCCATAGCTCTTAGCACAACCGTAATTAAGAAATTTATTGGACACGATTACGTCACCAAGCAACTGCTTCTCTTCGTTCTCGTAAACTGGTTGAAACGTGATACATTAAGGGAGTCTTGTTTTATTTAATTCACAGACTTGCTCTGTGCTACGAATTGCGCGACGACACCGTGGGTACAGAAATCGAGCGAAATCTGGAAAAAGACATTTTACACGTAGAATAATGCAAAACGTTCTCCAGCAAGCCGAACATTCGCGTCTGTTTCCGTAGCTCGCATTTTCTACTTGCTGCGAGCACGAGGATGCGCGCGGCTCGTCAGAGAAGCCTGCAGTCTAGATCTTAACGAAAAACGGAGTTTTGTACGGATAAATTTCATTCTATATTTTCGATTTACCCTCGCACGACGAATTTCACAGTTCTTCCCCGTTAGCGCCGCGCGATGGACAATGGGACGCTAACGAGGGAAAACTGTGTTGCACCGCGATCTAGGGTACATTCGTATGTATGCAGGGTGTCCCGGCTGAATGGGATCACCTAAATTTCAAGTTGCCGCTAGTAGATAACTTCGCGAAGGTTTTCGTACATCAATGAAAGCAGGCGTCTAGGCGATCCCGTTTATTTGTGACATCTTGTGTTCCTTGTCAGTGTCGGCGCTTTATACATTGTACATAGACGCGGGCGTATTCTTTTATTATGCCATTGTCGCGGCGATCTCCGCGGCCCGAATTATTTATTACAATGTTGTCCCATACAGCCTCGCTAAATAGTTGTAGTAGCGGATTCGTTTACACTCGCGCCATTCGTCCTGTTCCGCGATTGCGAACCGATAAGAATACGCGCAACGCGGTGGATCGCGAGAGCAGCGCGTAACGGACGCTGTTCATGTAATGATTATATTCGCATAAATGTTGACGTTTATACATACACCGCCGTTCGCGCGAGCCAGAAAAATATTTTTCACTCTGGAGGTGGACTTGTCGCGAGGTCCACCAAATTGAAATTTATATGGAGGCGGTGATTCTAGGCTTTTGAACGGTAGCGTGTATACATACAGATAAAAATAGTATAGATAGACATGTAGATACAACTATATATCCTCGTTGTTCAGCCAAAGAAATCACTAAAGATTTTTTTGTTGGTCCAAGACATCGACTGTAAAATCGTTTTTGGATTCGCACTTTTTTGAAGAACTCTTTTCTCTTTCCCCGGAACGACCGTTTAGTGGTTCTTGGCTGACACATGCACCATGTACTGGATGGCTCAAATAGAGTGTTACACTTTGTCAGATTCTTTTCTCTACCGTGCGGATGAAAAATCGTTCCATTGAAGCTTGCAACACTTTATTTGACGTGCCCTGTATATGAGCCACACGCGTTTGCCAAATTGAAAGGTACAGAGGTAATCGACGAGATAAAAATCTGAATTCGACCAAGAACATTTGTAGAATCTATTGGAACAATAGTTGGCAAGTGAACGGGCTCATATGTTAGATCGAGTCACGAATTATTTCCGTTCTAGCGATATTTTATTTCTCGATAGAGCAAACAACAATTATTATATAATCACGGCGACTCGAGAACACGATGAGTCATTAGGAACGATAAACGCGTAGATCTGTAACCAGGAGAGAAGGAGAATTATTTCTGACTCGACCTAATATGTATACGTATACGCATGTACGTACGATTGTAATTATACGAGTCGTGAGACAGTGTTCGAACGATCGAAGATTAGGGAGAATGATCGCGGACACCGTGTATATCGTCGCACAAAAACGCTTTTGTAACACACGGGGCGAGCCTCGCCCGAGAGAGCATTGTGTACTAAAGAGAAAGAAGAGGATACATAAAGCGACTGGTAACAGTTTTAATACCGACAAACCAGTGTTCCGCGTATATTTTGTGGTTGTGTGATCGCTAGACCGCGGATTTTAAACCGGTAGAAAGATTAAAAGAATTTTAAAAATGTCAACATATTAAAATTATTAATGGGAGATTGAACATTTTCATTCGATTCCTTGCGATCGACGCATAAGGATCCGCAGTCTAGTAATCACGCGCGCGCACGCACGTACACACACACACAATTTGATACACAACGCGTACCCTTGATCTTCAGCTTCCTCTGGATCCTTCGTGTCCTGCGTGGATTGCCAAGAAGAGTAGTACTGATTTCAAATGGTGCTAGGAAGTCGACGGCATACCCCAGCACGCACAGAAGTCAGTACTTCTGCCTTCTTATTCGTTTTCGACCACGGAGATCTTTCCACTTCCGGTTCCGCTGTTCAAATTGCTTGACCGACGAATGCTGGTCGCCGCAGCCTTACAAGCTTGCAAAGGGCATTACCTGACCAGGTGTAGCGAGAGCATCGAAAAATACTCTGTACGTGATTTTTGCTGCAACCCTTCTTCCGGGGGGTGAAAACAGCCTCTAGTGTTGCGAACGGGAAACGTATTTTATTAACAGAAATTAACGGAGACAGAAAAATTATACGAAACACAAAAATTGGCCTTTTCACAAAAGGGACGTAAACCAGAATTTTTAAAGACAGAAAATATTAACGTAATTATCTGTGAAAAGACGAGCAATTTTTGTGAGTATTTTCCTGTCACATTTTCCGGAGAGATGTTTAATGAAATATTTTCCCCGGGGACTATTCTCACTCTCCCTCCCACCCCTCACCGAAACACGAAAGCAGCTGCAAAGGCTGCGCGTCGAATATTTTTCGATACTCTACACGTGCGTCAAGTTTCGTAGCCGCGTCCCTTGTTGGTTTCTATAATAAATTAGGCTTAAGTTGTAGGGGTTGACGCGCGTGCAAACAATCTGCGAGCTAGGTTCCACCCGTGCTCCCCACCGCACCCCCCTCGGCTACTCTGTAAAACGGTCGTCAACAGTCTGACTTATACCCTGAACTTTGAACTTCTATGTTTCGAACTGTTCGAAACCTCGCAGATCCCGCCCGACTCGAAGGCGTGCCATCTTCTTGTCCCTTGGTGTGGCGGAGACTTGATAGAACCGGAAACAGAGATGAATCGAAAATATCGTTTTCGTTTGCGCGAATCAATTTTGAAAGGGGACGCCTCGGAGTCGAGATTTTTACTAGTGTCGACACACTAGCAGATAACTTGCGCAACATTTTTCTAGTTTTAAAACCAACCGCGCGTTTTCTCGGAATACGATGCACATTTCGTTACGTACAATAGGTCAACGATATCTGTCAATTATAACGCTCTCCGAAGGTAAAACTCGATTTTCGTGACTTGCCAAGTTGAACTCACTTTTGCGCGAGTTACTCGCTAGCGTGTTCGCACCCTCCTCGGTGTGCGCTCTCGTCAGGATTCCTTCGATTTCCGGTCCGGAAATCGGGCACACTTCCGCTGGACGTCACTCGCGACCGGAAACCACGACGACAACGGCGCGGTTCGATTCGAATGGGAACGATTTCCGATAAGAACTCGTGACGATTATTTCGGGACACGTTGGACGACGCACGATGGCCACGGAAGACAGCCGGGCCGGCCCGGGCCGGACGCTTTATGTGTCGTAGGTGGGCCCAGACGGGCAAGCCAGACTGTCCCAGGAGCGCTCGGATGGCTTCCTATATGCAGGCAGCCTGTTCACTTGCCGTAAAGCAAAATGGTAACTTAATATTAGAGTTGAATATAAGTACCGGTAATCCCACACCAGAGTCCAAAGTAAGCCTACACCTACCCGCCGCGACGGCCTACCGGACGGCCAGCCATCCCTGGACCTCCGTTCCCCCCTTACGAACGCCCTCGAGCGTAATAATACGACGGGATACTAGATATCGGTGGCTCTCTGTGTTCTAGGTGCAAATTGCGACCACCTATGCTTAAGTCTCTCTCTCTCTCTCTCTCTCTCACACTCTCTCCCTCTCTCTCTCTCTCTTTTTCTCTTCTCTCCTTGCACGTCGTCGCCTCGCAGACCACATCCGTCACTCTTCCTGCAAGCCTCTCTCAGTGTCCTCCAAACACGAGGACTCTGCCAACGCAAGGACCCATCTGTTCAGCTCTGCTCTAACCCTATGCCCTACCATCTCTTCCGCTGATCAGCTCCAAATTTTCTGCGAGTAATATAGAATTAGATCTCTACGAAGCTAGAACATTTTCTGCATTGTCTATCCTTGAAACGACCAAGTAACTAGATCCGCAGTCTAGTAATCGTTGGGTATGTCTATCTGTTTTATTCTATACGCGAAATGATCATGTTTCAATAACGTGTGGACTTCAACAGGTGGTCCAGTCTAATACATTCCGGGACTTTCTACCGAAGTTTCTATGATATGAACAAGGAGAGAACGCTGGCGAAGAACAATTGCTCTGCTGGACACTGAACTACAATCCCACTTTGGGTAAATCCTTTTCTTTTTCTCAATCAGTTCTTTCTAAGCATTGCAAGTTGAAGTGCTCATATGTTCAAATATTCCAGGTACTTCTACCACGCAACAGGCCAAGAAGCAGCGTGTTGAACATTCCTGAAGGCAATTGGAAGTAAGCATTACTCTTCTACACAATAATCTGCTATACTCCCGATTGAACCTAATTTGAATAGGTGTCTAAGAGAAGGGCGTATGCTACGTTTCATAAAATTTACAGGAAGACACACAAGTAATTCGTTGCTCGACACTGCAATGAGAGAATCGGCTAAAAACGAAATTTTCTTTGGGACTCGAATCACTCGTCGCGCCGCATCACCGATGCTCGCATAACGGGAGCTTCTACTTAAAATACATTATAGGAGGTATGTAACCTGAATTATTTCTATATTTGAAACTACCAAGTAGATTTCGTATAGAGCTCACTTTACCCACCGAAATCCTATTAATAGGATCTTCGGTGATTGCACCAAAAAGGAAGCCTTTAAAAATGATCGAGCAAGGACAATATATTGTCCCGGGAGTTGGACGTTTGATGATATGTTTCTACGACTCGGAACGACTTCGCACGTTCTCGCGCTGAAACTCGACACCAGCGTCTTTTTCAACCTGTTTTCTTTTGCAGGTAAACGGGAGCAGAGCGCGACGCGGTGTGCTCCCCGAGGTGCAACGACCTTCGCGAACCAAGAAGAACTAGGATAAAACCAGTCTAGTTGTCTCTGCGTGACGCGACAAGAGACTCTCTTTGGTGGCGCGGCGAAGTAAGCTAATCCGTCCGCGTGTATCATGTTTTTGAGTCCCTTTAAACGACACTGATACCTCTGTTGCCCTCGCGAGAACGACGCGTTTCGCGGACTCTCGACGCACGCAGAGCACCGGTGTCGATTTCGACGTTAGTCTCGCGACAGATGCGAGAGCAGACGCTCTCGAGGCACCGCTGACACATCTTACACCGAGCTGAGATCGGTATCGATCATCCCCTAGGATACATTGTAATTTCAAATCGGCCTCCCAATGAGAAACGCAGCTGGAAATAGAACAGCCGACCTAGGCAGATGCTGTTTCCCTGCGCCGCAAGCAGGTGTTTCCACCGATGACCTCGCATTTCCATCGGTCATCATCAACGACGTCCTTCCGGCTTCCCGGACGGCTTTTCCTATTAGCAGTCTGCTACAAACGGTATAAAGATGATGAAAAATCCCTTTGGACTAAATTGGATAAACCCTTCGATAGGGCATCGAGAAAAAAACACGTCTCGCCTGGGATGGTGGGTAACATGGAAAACTTCGTTTTTGGCCTATTCTACCTGCTTATTCGTCACGTAAAATTCCTGGTTGTAAAAAATGGAAAACCACAGAAAAATCTGGAAAAGACCGAT
This sequence comes from Lasioglossum leucozonium, assembly GCA_028454225.1. NCBI lineage: Eukaryota > Metazoa > Arthropoda > Insecta > Hymenoptera > Halictidae > Lasioglossum > Lasioglossum leucozonium. The sequence goes on from CM052218.1 coordinate 7,419,933, forward strand.
TTAAATGCAGAATTAAATCGTATTATAAGAGCTAATGGTATTATGAGAGCTAAATACTAACGGTGTTATTTATTCTCGTAGGTGGAAAATTTTGGAAACGACTAGTTCCACCGAAGGATCGCCAAGATCGTCATACGGAAGAGGCAGCTAAGAGAAGACTCAGCCTCCCGCAGGAGCAACGATCTAATTTCTCGCGATATAGATCATTCGGCCGCGTCACCCGGTATCGAATCGATCGGCGACGATCACGCGGCTCGATCACGTCTCTCTCCTAACTTCTATCTGCCGCGTTTCTTCATTTTAAGTCCCAGGCGTATCCTGTTTCGAAGTGAGACCCAGCTGACCGCAACCCGGCATCGTTTTCTCGTTTCGTCCGCTTGCATTACGCGTCGATCCGCGCGCGACCACGTACACGGAAAAATCGCGGCCGATAAACGAGTGGCTCTCGGTGGCGTTTCGAAAATTCCTGTCCCGCGACACCGTGATTGAAATAATCAGACACATCGCGAGCATTCGTACTTCGATCAAATTTTTAAAGAGAGGCCGGCTAACACGTTGACCAGGTTTATTGATTTGCTTAAAAATTGTTGTCATATAACTGAACAGCGGATTTTATCCGCAGTCTAGTCGCCACATTAGTAGTAGCACCGAATATCAATTTAAACGTTCCTGGACGAACTACATTATAATGCAAGGCGCATACTTGATCATCAAGCGATTAATAATCATTTTTAACACCTCCGATCGTTTATGCGAATGTAATAAGCAAGATAAAACACTAAAAATCCATGCGGTGGTCAACGTGCTTTTTTCACGGCTACAGCACTGGTCTCTGTGTTGAACTCTCGGTTCTTTTTCTGTTCCAGTGAATTTCTCTTTATCAATTGACAAACAACCGCGTTGATAGTGAAACCAAGCGTAATACACATCTGGATGCGAGAAAGAGGGAGGGAGAGAGCACGAATAGACGCGGACCGGCCCGCGTCGCGACGCCTAGTCTCGCGTTCACTAGCATCGAAATCCCCGTGAGCCCGAAGGGAAACGGAGCGAAACCAATTACCTATCTAATCACTGATTCACCTAATTATTCAATTGCTTACCAATAGACTGCGGATTTTTATGCAAAATAAATATTGTCTGCGTTAATTTCAAGACACAAAAGCTACGTAGACACTCGTTTTCTTTTTTAAAACTAACTTTAGTGAGTTGAGAATGATAAAACGATCTACTAATTTTTGTGACAATGCATAAAATCTGCCATCTACTTATCAATCTCTAATGCTGTAATCATTCCCACACGGTTCACTATTGATATTTTTACAGGAGCTAGACCGATCTCTTGTCTAATTTCGAAGACAAGCTCTCATCCTCTGAATACGGAATGTTACCTGTACGATTACAAGCACTCATCTGAAACACACACGGGTAAAGTGTTCCCCTACAATGAAACGCGAGAGAGTGAGAGAGAGATAGAAAGAGAACACTCGTCGTTTAGACACCACCGATCGTTCATCATCGTGTTAATCATCAACATCGTCATGATCACCGGCAGGAGCAGCAACGGTGGTAGCAGCCTCGTCATCCTCATCGTCACTGGAATCTTCGTTCGAAAGCAGCGACGCACTGGGAGTCGCGAACGCGTCGATTCGGCGCGGGTAAAACGCGTCGTTCAAATCCCGTAGACGAGAACCGGAGGGGTGGGTTTCTCGCCCTCGCTGCGTGTTCCACTGACTTCTAAGCTGTCGCGAACATGTTTCCGGCTCGCGAACTTGTCCCCGTTTTCTGCGTGCACGAATTTTTGATCGGGGTTAGTATAGATTCGAAATCGAAGGACGACGGCGAGAGAGAATCGGGTCTGCACGACGCAACGCGTTGCATCGCATCGCATCGCATCGGTTTCCAACCGCATGGCACTTCGGACACGACTGATCGAGTGACCGAGGGGGTAGCATTGTAAGAATACCCCTCCAACGTGCGCTTGTATAGAATTACGTGTGTGCCCGCTCATCGCGCGCATAGAGCAGAGTACAACTCTCCGCGTCCCCCTTTTGGTTCTCGGCAAAAGGGAGAGAATCGAGGGGAGAGAAGAGTGGTTGCTCTACCTTCGCTTCTCTTCCCCTCTCTCTTCGACTCCCTTCCGACGGTGTCACCCCGTCTCGTTCCCATCCGCTTATCTTTTCTCTCTCTTCTTCGTCTTTCCCCCCCATTTTCTGGCTCTTGTCCCCTCTCCCCTCGCCGCTCCTTTCACCGGGTCTCTCTACCCACCCCTAGCCTTCGCGTACCCCTACCCTTAGCCCTCTCTCGGTTCCCTGTTCCCCGCACAACGCGCCCGTCGCCTCGCGTCTCTCTATAGCGTGCGTGAATCATGCATATCGATTTTCTTTCGTTTAGTACGCTGTTCGTTCGTTCGTACGTTTGTACGTTCGTTCAGCCTGTATGTTGCTCGCTCTCTCGTTCGCTCTGCTTGGTAGTTGGCCGGTGACGCGCGTACGCCCGCTGCCACTGTGTCCCCCAACACAGAAAAGCCCAGGGGCCGGGCAGACCGACGAGCCCCCCCTTTTCAAAACGCGCACGCTCGCCGCCCGGTACCCGATCTCTCGTAGATTACCCAGCCTGAATTCGAACCTGAGTTCAGTTTTGCGTTTAAAAGGTTACTGTAACCCGCGCTAATTGCCAGCCGGCGCGAGGACTCCAGAGACTCGGTTAACGGGGGTATTCTGTTTTACATTTCTCGGAATTTTTTTCTCGGAAAAACTATTGAACCCTTTGTATCGGAATTTTTTCACGCGTATTTATTGGTATTCGTAGCACGTACGTGATTTTTACCAAGTAAATGTAATCAAAATTGCGTGACTCGTGTATTATTTTGTAGAGTATGTTTTGTAGGTAAAATGCGAGCGACAGATAGCACGGAGTATCCGGTGCAAACGCGGTAGAATAATCTTGTTCGCCAAATTCTACGATAGCAAATCATACGTCAGCTCCATACGGGCTCCAAATTATTGCGAATTTATTGTCTACTTGTAGGATTGTGAAAATATCAGCGCGTTGATGGGGCGCAGCATCATTTACAAGCAACGTTGGAGATCGATTCATTAATTGTCACAGGCAATTAATTCCATGCAATTCGATCCTACCGGAGCATTCTAAACTAGCCCCGATCGAAGAGCCTCCGAAATGCTTGGATCTGCTTTCGCGTCCCCCTTCTCGCGAAGCCCTCGGAAAGCCCCCGCCCCCCATCGAACCCCCTCTTCTCGTGTTCGACGGCTTTTTACCGAAGCAAAATGTCTCCCCGAGACGCGGAACAGCGATGAGACGTGTGTGCTCTTGTACCCTCGTCCCCCCGTCTCGCGCGGGGGCCCCCCACGCTTCTTTTCACTTAATGTCCCGTACTCTCCCCCCCTAATCTTTGCGCCACTCTTCGGCCAACCACGGTAATAAACCCCTTTTGTTTTTGCCCGCTCTGTTCACTCTATTCGTGTCCCCATGTCCCCTCTTCCTCGTTTGCCCATGGTGTCCCCCTCTCCCACCCCTCTCCTTTGCGTTGCTTTTTATCGGTGGCGCGCGAGCGGTGCGCCCGACCGATTCAGAGCAATTATCGTTTTTTTTTTCCTTCTTTCTTTCTTTTTTAAACGTTCCTCCGCCGCTGGCCATTGGTGCTGTAAGTCTTGCACCCCGTGGGCCCCCATCGGCGCTGGACCCCTGAAGAACTCGAGGACTTCCGCTCTTGTTCCCGGTCGAACATGTATTCTTCATGATTATTTCTTTTTCTCGAGCAGAAGGAACTATTGTCTTCTAATTGTAAAAACTACAAAGCCGAAAGGACAGAGAGAGAGGAAGAGAAAGAGGAAAGGAGAGGTGAAAACAACCACGGATTTTTATAAACAATTGCTTTAATAAGTAAACGTGATAGATATGGCGCTTCAACACGATCGAAAAAAACTTTAAATATGTACAAGTCGTACATTTACAACAATTTTACACTGTCCGGTCAGGGACAAAGATAAATTAATAGATTTAGCGAACTTGTGTGTGTACGTGCATATACACGGCGTAGCTACGCACGTACGCACACACGCACGCGCGCATACGCATATATACATATGTATATTGAGATTCGTAGAATGCTGCGAATAAATAAATAATAATCGCCACCGCGCGAGAATGGCACAAAATTGTATCCCCACGACGAATTAAGTATAGAGAATATAAGTGTTGTCGCCTCCTAATGCGCGTACATACAACGAGGGATTCGCCCCGGTAGTCGGATGAACAAGTACATTGGTGAAATGCGAATGGAATGCTTAGTCCTTAAAAAGGTGTGTTACCCTACGAGGTAATTGCGAGAGGTCATTTTATCACGTTGCCCTACGTAATATCGAGAAAAATTATTTGGCCACTGCATCAATAGCTTCTCACCGAGCAAACTTGGAGCCTATCGAATTTCGTATGCATGTGCAAGCTTAATTTGCGACGGTATAAATCACGGGAATCGCCGTCGCAAAAATTGTCGGAAATTACTTGCCAGTGTGTTCGTACCTTTAGGGGAGGAGTTGCGCGCCGATATAATGAATGACTTAGCTGCCATGGTCAATCGCGAACGCTTTCGAAGAGAACAAAGACATCATTGACACCGTTTGCATTAATACATCAATCGATGGTCTTCCAGAATCACGGCCCGATGTCAGGCCACGTCCACGGGACCTCAAGTTCGCTTGGTAGTGCTATGTTCTCCCACTTATCGTCGACTATACAAGTATATGTGTAGAAATTGTAATAAGGTGTCGCCGCGAAAGTCTAAGACTTTCGATTTTGTTCCCAGTTAGTTTACGCGTTCGTCTCGCCGTCTTGTATGTCAACGTTCACCGCGGTGACACAAAGGAAAAGAGAGAACACAGTACAGAGAAATATAGTACATAATATTCCCTGCCTATAAACACGCTTCATCCCCCACCATCGGTGGGGCTACGGCCTACGGTAGGCGTGGACTCGCTTCAGTCTAGCCAATGGCGAAACAGTGGGAACAAAACGGCGCCGCACTGTTCTCTATAATCACGTTGCCAGTCTGAAGCCGGTGTACTTATAAGAAGGTAACAATATGTACTTCGAACAAAGTTGCGTATTTTACAATTTTTCTCGTAGACACGACTTAACCCGTTAACCGGGGAAGACATGTGTACATGTGTATATGTGTGTATTTTTGTGTGTAGACTCTGTGCATCGTTTGCCAGTATTCTTTGAATCCAGTTTCTCCACTTGCTTATTTTATTAGTTGCTGTTGAATTGTAATCGTTCGCCTGGTTAACGGGGTAAACAGGTGCGACGTGTGTACAGATGTGTCTGTGTGTAACGATTACGAGATTTCCTGACCGTGGTATGAAAAGATTCGTGAGAACAGTCTCTACCCGTAAGAGCAGCTCTTCAGCCTCGACGTTAAGACTTTTTCGCGTACACTCTGTTCTGCACCCTCGGCGAAACCGCGTACAGCTTCCGAAAAATCTCTACCAGATTGTTCTCCGGGAACAGCGTCTCGACGATACCCTCCAGCAGCACGTACAATAGCCGTCTGTTCAGCACCGGTCGCTGGAACAATTCGAACACCCTCAGAAGACCCCGTCTGGTCGTGTCGCTACCTATGATATGTTTCAACTCGTCGGAGAGGCAAGACAGTAAAGCGACTTTCGCTGCCACTCTAGTCCTATCCTTCGTCTCCGAGTCGCGCGGTGGTTTCTTTTCTGCCTTCACGCCGTTGGGCCAGAAGCTGTTCCTGCGTGCAAGGGAAACCATAAAATATTTTTAATTCTTTGTAACGCTGTTGTTTAAAATTTATAAAACGTAGCATAATATTCAGGAAATTCGGTACTTTCCTTTGCTAAATAGTTTTAAGATTTCACAATGGAAATGATTTGTATTTAACAAAATATTCAAACTACTCACTTGAACAGCTTCAAGTACCCTGCGACTTTGGCTGGACTAGTTAACAAGGAGACGTACTCCACTATCCGACGGTTTACTATGTCCCCGAACATAGTTCGAATGATTTGCCTCAGTAGAGTGACAATCCGTCGTCTGAGCCATTGATTCCTCACCTTCAAGTCGAAGATCTCGTCCATCAGCAACAACATTATACGCAACGGAATATTGTCGTCGGTCTGGACAACAAAATAGAGACATTAACAGCACATATTGGCATGATTGGAAACTAATTTCAGTAATTATGCGTCTAATTGCTTCCTCGAGCTCCGGAATTGTCTGTGGATTATTGGCATAAATTTTTCCTTTCAGAAAACTCCAAAGAAAGAACTCTGACGGCGTCAAATCGCACGATATTGGTGGCTAATTCACATCGCCGCGGCGTGAGATAACAAGACCATGAAACTTCGTTCGCAATAAAAAATAATAAATTTTCACAATTTCTATGCGTTGCTTTGATCATATAATTCTCCATGACTCTTATCTCGATCCTACCTCTGTGTCAAGACCAGCGCCGACTTTGGTGTTCTCGTAAAAGCCGCTGGGCTTCTTCGGGTTCCCAAACAATTTACTGATATTGTCCATCACGCCGTCCACCGTGTTCAACATGTTGTCCGGCATGGTCTTCACAGCCTGGGTCACGGTCTTCATGGACGTCTTCAGAGGGTTCATCAGACTGTCTATCTGCAGTAAAGAAAACATCGAGGACCCTGTTTCGTCTCGTGAAAACAATTCCTCGTTCACCGTACCTACCGTTCTGGATATCTGTCCGCCAGTCACCCCTTTATCATAATCCCCCTGCTCCAAGAAGTTCAACAACAGATTCTGAAGACCCATATGACCGTCGACCACCGTCGGTTTGGTCAGCTGGTGAAGCCAGGCGTTCAGCATTAGCATCCTTCTCTCCAAAACGGTCCTCTCCATATTGTGAAACGCCTTCTTCGCCGGGAAAGGTATCTTGGCTAGATCATAGTACTTCTCCTTGACCTTCTGGTACAGATCGTGGAAGTCCGAGTACCTCCTATAGATGTGCCACTTCTCCTGGTACCCGGAATCATAGTTCTTGGTCACGGCCACCGCGTAGATTCCATAAGTTTTCCCCCGGTCGTTCACGATCCCGGTCTCAATGATCCTGGCAGTGATCTCGAACCGACCTTGCTGCAGCTTCTTGATCGCGTTCCGGTCGTATGTGTTCTCGTCGAGCTTGACGAACTGATCCGCGTTCGACTCGAAAAAGAACGAGAGGTCCTTACCCTCGGTCACGTGGTGGTCAGCGTCGATGCTAGCTGCCCTCTTCATGTTCTTCGTAGCTCTAAAGGCGATCTCCGCGTCGACCTCGTCCAGTGGTTTCGCCTCGTTCGGCTCTGCCATGCTAGCTAAACTGGTCGACGAGCCGGACCTCAATTTGCTGTCGCTGAAGTCGGTCGGCTTCGGTTCTTCGGATTTGTATATCTCCGACAGCTCGTCCAGAGTCTCCAATTCATTGTTCGTACTCGACAAACTGATGCTATCAAGAGATTTAGAGTCCTCCTCCGAAGTCGGGTCCTTCAACAGATCCAGTTCAGCGAGCAGACGAACGTAGGCGACCGATCTCTTGAAACCCGGCAGAAACCGGTCCTCGTTCCTCAGCTTCTCGTAGCAGCAGAGCCTCAGCTCGTCGAACCACGTCTCCTTGACGAACTCGGTTCGTATTCTGTACACCAACATCTTCACCAATCCATCGTCCAGCTGTAACTTCGGCGACGCTTTGTCGCTTAGGTATTGCTGGAAAATCTTCGTAGCTGCCTCCTTCAGGTTCTCAAGATCCATGTTCTTCCGCTTCGTCGTCCCCGTGAAACTGGAACCCGCCTGTTGAGCAGCGTGCAACTTCTGCAACTCTATATCAGATATCTGTTGCTCGGCGGACACCCTCCACCCGTATATGTTCAGGTAGAAGTACAAGTACGATTCTGCGTTTATGGAGGTCATATAGTCGATGAAATAGCTCAGCGCTATGTTGTTCTTCAGCAACTCGTCCAACGGCAGGTTCACCAGCTTCTGACCTGGCATCAGCAGCCTGTTCCACTCGGGCCTGGCTCCTATCCCGTCGCTCTCCGTCTCCAAACCTTCTTGCATCCCGATGATCCTAGTCTCCAAGAGCTTCTTCACGTACAGTAGACTGTTCAGCTGTTGCTTCACGAACAGATCATCCTCGCCGCCAGAGTCCTTCGAGCGCAAATGAGCGATCTCCTTGCACACTATGTTCTTCGTAGCTGTGAGCTCGTCCAAACTATCAGTGACTCTGATCACCGTTAGAAACACGTCGCTCGGTAAGCCTGCCTCTTTAACGCACTGAAAAACCGTTTTCGCTTAGACAGGAAACATATTCGATAGAGATGTGCTGGAACCCGAAAACGTCGGGATTCTCGAATAAAATTCTCAACCCGACATTTTTGAGTACTAGCATTCCTCCAGTATCCAAAAAAAAAGAAGTTGAGACCTTCGATGTCAGGTCACCAAAACACCGAGGACTTATTGATTTTGTTATCTTGTTTCCCCACAATTGGTGACCCGAAGCGAAGGTCTTGCAGCCTCCACTCACCAGCCATAGACACGCCTGATTAATGTAATCAGGGTCAGAGAATAAATCCAAGAGCGGTCTGATAATCACGTTTACCAACAATTCTCTCAATATGAACCTGACGGTGAGGCAATCGAAGTCTCCCTTCGGCAGTACCAAGTACAACAGGATCTCGGATATCTCCCCCAGGAACTCTAGCTCTTGAGTGGTGTCGGTGCAGACGAGATCCCTGCAGATCAGATTATTCTCCATCTGTACTTCTAGGTCGAAGAATATCTTCTCGAGGGACTCGTCCTCTTTGTCTTCTTCGGTCTCGATCGGTTCGGTCAGCGAGGATAAATTTGGAATGTAGAACTTCGACTGCGAATACCAGGACACATCCGTCTCGCTTTTGTTCCGTCTGTGCGTAGGTGTTCTCTTCGGGGTCCCGCCTGACGTGCTAGAGCTTGCACTACCTTTTTGCAGTTTTCTGGTTCGTAGCTGCTTCATCCTCGCCCTCGCCTGTCGATACAGCCTCACGTGGGAGGCTGCATCGTCGACGAGGCGAGTCGTTAAGTAAGGTATCCAATCGACACCTTTCACTCTGTTCGTTCGAAGAGATTCTTAGTTAAGGTATTTTCCCATTGAACATTGTCTATATTACAATACATACCGATTGGCTATATTGATGGCTATCTTTTGAGCAGTGTCCCGGACAGAATATATAAACTCCTCGTCGTCTGTAACTATGCTGTACCATGGTTCCACGTAATCTCTAATCACGAAATCTAATATTTCCTGTACAAAGGAAATTAGGAATCGCTAAGTTTCTATGACACAAACAGTAAATAATGCTAATGAAATTGTTCGAGAACGAGTATGTACTTGCAGGGATTCGTCGATAATACGGCTACCGGTGATTCTTTTATCTAACGTGAGATTCAACTTCTTATTTGATAATTCTAGAATATACTGTAACATATTACAATGATTAGATATGGCACTAATTGTCTATCATGTGGGTTCTATTACCTGCCGTAACTTTTCAGTCTTCTTGTTTAAATCTTCCCTTTCGGAGGCAATCACATTGTCAAGATTCGGGCCATAGGTTCTAAACACGCATGTGATGGTTCTGTAACACAAAGTACATGAGTAGAAAGCGATAGCACAGGTTTTAAATATTAGGTACGAACAGATCAGGTATCTCACCCTAAAATTAAGGCTAGCAGGCAAATGAATAGCTTAGCGATCGTACCAATTCCGGCCAGGTATACGAACAGAGCTGTCACAACTCCGAAAAGTCCGTAAAGTGGAACATTCATCTGCAAGAGATTCAAACCGTTTTTAAATCAGAACAAGCCAGAAAATTCGATTGAAGAGAAATAGAAAAATAAACAGACTATTGGTGCTCCATGACGCAGCCAATGAAGGATATGTTACTGAAAAATTTGTATGCGACGATGCTTGTTAATCATGATGAAGCGTATGAATTCAGCAGTCCGTGATATCGTTGAACAATTACTTGCGGAGTAGATAGAAACGGGAATACCCATCGACAACTGTCAGACTGACGTACAGACCGAGAACAGACGATGGCTGCAAAGTGTCTTGCAAAACATCATTCGGAGAGGCAAGACCAACAAAAAATTAAAGCTGACTCGAAAGATCGTAATAGAGTCATGTGATTCACGCGGCGATGGAGTGCGCGCTCAGCATTACAAATTTTGCGCAGAATTTTATAGAGACGGCCGGAGAAAAGTCTCAAAGTGCAATACTGCGTAAGTAAGTATGTGCGCCGTCTGCTGCACGGACGTCATGAATTGCATGCACACACCCACCTTTGAATTCTCGGACAAACAGCCGTGCATGTAGTTACGGACATATTGTGAGTCTCGTGCACAGTTCGTCGACACGAGCTGGTCAGCTGAACGGCAACAGTTTATTTACATGTTTGCAGGGTATCATTAGTAAGTCGAATAAATCTGGCGACATGTCTGCTTGATTCCGCGTGTGGATGGTAGAGGCGCTCACTCTCTCTCTCTCTATCTTCGATTCGCAAAATTATAGAAATTTTATTAATTTTTACAGGACGAATTACTAGTTATTAGAGTTTTTACAAATTTTGTTAGCATCTTAAAAATAAATCATTGAAAGCATCGGGATATTACTTTTTAATCAAGCGCGAATAATTCTTGACGCTTTTCGCATAAAACGCAGTGTAAATTCTGGCAAGAATCATTCACTTCGTTCAGGGTTCCGTACAGCGTCAATTGACGCAATGGGAAACGTTGGGACTACTAGCCAAATTTATCGATGGAGCAGCTTTCTTTTTATTTAAAAATTGTTAATCAAACATAGAATAATACATAGTATTTAATAGGTGGAGTGCCTTATCGTCCTATTCAGGTATCAATATTAATATTCCATATTCCGTTGATATCACATTATTTCGCTTCAATATCCACCGCTAGGTGGCGCTGATAGCACGCTTAAGAATTTACCATCAACGACACCACGGTTACCGACCGTTGGTAAATGTACCAGCTTGAGCATTTCTGCCGCTACGCCAAGTGGCGCTGTACGGACTTTTTTGGAGAGCATATGATTCGCGCCGAAATTTACACTGTGTCTTATAGAAACAGTGGCTGAGATTATTCACCGTCGAATAAAAATAATTTTTCAATCGTTTCCCGTTGAAATTTCGTAATGAAAGCTGGATGAACGCACTGTGAGTCGATTGAAGTGTGAAAATAATTACGGTAACATAGCGGATGAAACGTTTCAAGTGCCCGCTCATTTTTAAACATAGTTGGCAGCACGTGTGCAATTGGTAGCGTTTCCTAACGTACTTCGCGGTTGTATAGTTGAGGTTTTAAAATGAATGCACGAGTGGTGAAACGTATTTAAATGTAACACCAAGATTTCTCGCGTGTTTCTAAATTACGTGGTGTTATAGGTACTCTATCGGACGGTATTGTGAATATACGGGCTATAGATTGACGATAATCGTCTTCGTAGGAACGTGACGGAATCGTTGGAATTTGGCGGCAACATAACCTTATGGTGACCTTAGCGAAAGAACGTATAAATGATTTTTTCGCATCCACTGTGCTTTAATATTCGCTCTAAAAAATGAAAGAGTTAGAAGAAGTGAACTGTGAGGTAATTCTTATACTCAAATCATTTTTCTTTCTCCCAGTATATCTCGAAATCTGTACGGGCTATTTATTGCACTGTGAATGTTTATGCATTTTCAAATTTATGAACACTGTCTCACATAGACAGGAACATGCATTTTATATCAAAAATTCTAAATGGCACAAAATGAAAGATAAATCTTGTAAAATTCACAGTTTAATGAATATTTACAGTCTTGCATTCATTATTTATTTTATCCACAGATACACAACGTTATAGACATTCAACATGCATTCTCGTCTCGATCCGATAACAGTGATGGAAACGATGGTGGATCGTCTAACGGTTCCCAACCATATAGTGGAATCGATAGCCATTGTGGAGGCTTTCTAAGCGATACTAGATACGCTTGGTTGAACTACGGTTCCCACATAATAATTTTCAATGCAAGGACCGGAGAAAGTATCAGCTCATGGACCTTTCGTGGGAAGATCGCCTGTGTCTGTCAATTTCCAGCACAGCCTGGAGAATTACCATTGCTTCTAATTGGTTTAGACAATGGAGCCACTAGAATTAAAGATTCCGTAGGCTTGGTGTGCGTTTTCGACTGCGCCAGCTCTCGTGTTCTTCGAGCTGTAAAAGTAGGTTTTATATTGAGAAACGTTAGCAAAGCATTTGAAATTGTTACTGACAGACTATAATTTTACAGATGCCGGTAGGAGTTGAGCAGGTTTGTATCGTATCTGGTGGAGCGAAATGGGAGGAATTGAATGAAAAGAGACCAGACAATTTCCTAATGCAAATGGATGGGATAGCTTGTATAGTATTACGTAATCTTCATCATCTGATGATCGATCTTCAGAGATCCGCTTGGGAGACACCTGATGATTTGTCTCTTATCATGGACGAGACCAATCCGGCCGACATAGAGTTTATAACGTCGAAAGATTCTCTCCATAGGAATCAGTTGAACAAGAGCAAACACATGGTGTGCAACTTAATGAATCACCGTAAGAGAATTTCCATAGTTTTGCTTATCCTTCACAATGATATCCGTGTAACCGCTTTCCGTATATATTCACAGGCATAGAAAAGCATATTGGGTTCAATCGGGAAGAATTCGAATCGACCGGTTTTTTAGACGAACGGTTAACAAATACCATCGTTAGTTCGACAAAAATCGGCTGCTTGATATCCGGATGTCTAGGTAGAGTAATAATATGGCAGAACGATGGTTCTGTAGGTTCGGTAAGTTTACCGGTGGACGAGACTATGATCGTGACGCATTTGGCGCTGTTGGAGCCGGCCGACGATCCTAGACCGTTCTACTATTTATGGGTCGTTTTCCAAGACGAATCGGCGAAGGTGCCCCCGCTTCTGAGAATGTACGCGTTACTATTCGAGCGAAAGTACTCCGACAGGGGGACGAATTTGTATTTCAATCTGGAAGCGGAGCCCAGCCTTAAATTCGAATTCGAATTGGACGCGGACGACAGAGTGGTCAGTTTATCCGCCATCGAGCGAGAAATGAATCCAGATCAAACAGAATTGGAGTCGAAACGGGGCGAGGACAGCTTGTTGTTGATTTCCAGCACCGGTCGGACATTGCTGTTCGACTTGAATCAATGGTACAAAGAGCAGATGCCGCGAACCGTCGGTGAATGCAAGAATCCCAACAGTATATTAGCTAGCTACGACATTGAAGCACGGCCGCCGAACGTGACGAGCAACGAGATAATTAGCTGCACTTACGTTCCTCGCACTTTGCAAGAGTTCCCGAACAACAGACTAAGCTCGTCGGAGGAACTGTTCTATCCGAACTCGTTGGCGCTCGAGTGGATAGAGCTGAGCCTGTCGAAGTTAACGTTCTGGTTGTCTCGAGGTGTCCAAGCCGAACTGCTTCACGAAATGGCAATCGCCGGACCGATCCTGTTAACAGAACCTTCCGAGATGTTCCACAAGTGTCTTTCCGTCGGTTTGGTACCGTTCAACACAGAGGTGTCCTTCTCGAGCGATCATAACGCCCAGCGGGACATGCTGCTCTCTCTTTGCTTAGAGCAACACTGGGCGACCTTCTTGATAAGGTGCGCGAGGGAATGGTCGGACGGGAGTGCAGCGTACATGTATCCGAGCTTCTTGAATTGGGGTATACGCCGGGCAGCTTCCATAAAAACGATCGCCGATCATCTATGCGTGCCTCTGTTCGACCAATCGGGCAGCAACATCGGAGAGTCCGAGCTGAAGACATTGAGATTTTGTTACCAGCAGCTGGAATGTCTGTCTAATGTGGTGTCGAAGTTGCCGCTAGAAACGAATGATCTGGTCAAGCAACGAAAAGCACTGAAACGCGTGTCGATATATTTCCAGGTGCTTCTCTGGTTCTACGACGCAGGCTTGCTGCCCGAATCGCAGGACATGGAGGCACCCGTGTCTGCTGCGGTGAAAATACCTTACCCCTATGAGAAACTGCGTCGTCTGTACAAAGAGAAGAGGGAGTCTGTCGGAAACGATAAACAACCTGGCGAGATCGGAGAAGTGTTCTTCATAGACGAGCTGATAGAACGGGAGTGTCCTGCTCTGAGTTCCCAATGGAAAAGGGAGTGCGGAGACATAACAGCGAATGGTTACTATCCTCCTCCGTCGTTGCAGTCTTTGCTGAGAAGCTACCTAACGGACTGCGATCAAGGCGAGGCGGACAAGCTCGAGTGCAAACATCAGATCACCATCTACCTCCTGATGGACCTGGATCTGGTGTTGCCGGACACTTACGCGGGCGTAGATCAACTGATCGAGTATCCCTCGTCGTTCAAGATAAGCTCTAGCATCATCAAGCTGACGCAAGCGTTCTGGCTTCTGGATCATGAGGACTACCGTGGTTTTCTGAGCATGATGACCGGCCAGCTGATCTCCGACCCCGACGTGAAAGACTGGCATCACAAGCTGGTCTTGAGAACCCTGGTCAAAAACGATCAGCACAAGCTGGCTCTGATGTACCTGCGCATAAGAAAGCCTCCTCTGTCGTCGGTTCAGGATCAGAGCACGCTGATCGGCTTGTCGGTGGAACACGGCCTGGTCCAATCGGCCTTTCATCACAGGCCGCAGACGCATTACGCGCAGCTGCTCATGTGTTTCTTCCAGTCGTGTAAAGCTTACGACAGGCTCACCGACGTTTTGCACCTGGCCCTGGACACCGAGGAGGAAGAGATGTTCGACAAGTTCCTGGAGGAGAGCAAGTCCGAGGACGTGAGATTGTTGTACTATTTGCAACGTTGCCGCTACATGGAGGCGAACGGCGGCAGTTTCGCCGCTGTCCGTTTCAATCCGGGAACCAAAAACGATCACGTGGACATGCTGAACGCTTACAACGCGACATTGCCCGACATTATGAAGAAGTTCTCAATGAGCATGAGCAAATCGGCCTCGGAGACTGGGATGGAGCCTAGGTATCCGAGACCGATGACGTATAACAAGAACTGCCAACGAGCGACGAGCATCTACGAGACCGTGATTAAAAAAAGCCAAGGAGACCTTCCACAGAGAGGAGAAGGCTGTGATCCCGTTCATCACCGCTCCGTGCACCACGCTCAAGTCGAACGACGAACAGATCGACATGAACTGCGTCATGTCACCGAAGATCATGCAGACACATAGGAAACGGACGTTGGACGAGACGCAGGCCGAGGACGACAGCGGCAAGAGGACAACACCGGAGAGGGTAAAGCGCAGGAAACTGGTGGACGACGGGGACGCGGATTTGAGCATGGCGTTCAGCACTCCGTTGGTGAAGCGCAAGGTGTCTCACACGGACACTCGCATCGAGACGCCTCATTCTATCCTGAAGATCAGACAGCTGATAAAGAACTCGACGTCCCCGAGCCTCGGCCTCGCGAAAGCCGAAGTCACCGACAGCAACTTGGCAGTCATCGACAGAGAGAGGAAGATCAACAGACAGATACGGTTCAATATCTCCCAGGCGAAGAAGAACGCCACCAACGACGACATCAACGCCGGGGACAGTTCCGGTGGGATGCACGCTTCCGGGAGACACGAGGAGGAGCCGTTCTCCAGCTCGTTGGAGACCGATAAATCCCTGACGGAGAGCGCGGTATTGTCGGAGGGTAGCATCACTTGCAAGAACATATATACCGCCCGTCCCAGGCCGAGCATTGGGAGATCTCACCTGCAGATTCCCTCGTTCCGGGACTCGAACAGAAGGAGCTTAGGAAACGCCGACCTGGAAGCGTCGAGCTTGCTGCTGGGAGAATTCGGTACAACCCCCTCGAAAGGTATGTCGCAGGCATCCAAAACGCGTACCTCATGGTTCTCTGCTTCTCTTCACTCGACAGCCGTGCTATCGCCGGACAGCAGCTTCGACATAGGCACTCCGCAGAGAAGATCCACCGCACTTCCCTCGCAACTGGGCGTCGTGTATGATTCTACCAGCATGTCGGTAGCTTCGATGAGTCCGGAGCAAGAGAGGTCTTGCCGGAACAGCGATGAAGCGATGAACATCGACGACGAAGAAGACGAAGAAGAAGAAGGAGCGGAGGAGTACACCGAGTCTATACTGAACGAGTCTTCGGAGGTACAAATCACGTCCCCGATTATACCGAAATCGAATCACTTCAAGTTCAACGACAGCAGCTTGTCGAGCCTACACAAAAACGGAGGCATCTCCAAGGACCAGGAAGAGCTGGCGATGAACGCCAGCTACGCCGAGGATAAGGAGGACGCGGACAACGACGACGAGTTCGAGAGCTTCTCGAACACGTTCGGGAACAGTTCCACCCAGTCGGAGAACAGAGAAGGACAATGTCCCTCTTGGTTGCCGAAGTTGCGCGACGAGGTGGACAACGACGCGCAGGAGCGGCGCATCGACGATCTGAAGAACGGCGGCCACTTCGACATCACCGACGACGAGTCCAACTACGCCGAGGACATGGTACTAGCGCTGGAGGAGACTACCGAGGTGATCGAGAAGACGGTGTCAAGGACGACGCAGGTACGCAGAGGCAGCGAGTACGACGCGTCGAACATCACCGACGACGAGTCGGACGCGAGCGTCTCGGCGGACCCTAGGAAGAACGCCGAGGAGCATCACGACAACAATAATTCCATGTCCGGAACAGGGGCGGACAAAGCTCTGCCTAAGACGCAGCGGGTGGAGTCCAGGGACACCGACGACGAGGTCTCGCCGTTGAACGACAGCGTCGCATCGAGGATGACCAGATCCAGAAGAGCCTCCTCGATAACGAAAGAGATGAAATCGTCCGCGGTTGGTTCACCCACGAAGGTCGCCCCGAAGGCGGCCCCTAGATCGAGGAGAGCGAGCTCGTTGATGAAAGAGGTCCTGATCGCGTCCATCGCCGGTGCGGACGAAAGCGTCAGGGGGCGTACGGGGTCCTCGGGGTCGGAGGATTCGTCCGTCGCCTCTTCTCCGAGCAAATCGAGAGGTCGAAGAGCTTCGATGGCCGCGAAGGATGTATCCATCGTGGTGGAACAGACCGAAGAAGACACGGGAGTTTCTACGCCGAAGAAGACCAGGGGTAGAAGAGCGTCTTCGATAGCGAAGGATGTATCCGTCGCGGAGGATCGCGGGGAGGAGGACGCGGGGATATCGACGCCAAAGAAAACGAGGGGTAGAAGAGCGTCTTCGATAGCGAAGGATGTATCTCCTGTAGGGAAACAGACGGAAGAGATCATGCCTGTGCTGGCGAATACTCCGAGGAAAACGAGGGGCAGAAGAACGTCGTTGGCAGCGAAGAGTACTCCCCTCGGAGAGGAAGAGAGGGAGGAGGAGTCCCCAGGGTCTGCTTCCCCGAAGAAGACTAGAGGCAGAAGAGCGTCTTCCGTGGCGAAGGACGTTCATCCAGTGGGAGAAGAAGGGGAGGAGGAGGAGTCGTCGAGCGTTGCCACTCCGAAAAAGACCAGAGGCAAAAGAGCCTCTTCCGTGGCGAAGGATGTTCATCCTGCGGAGGAAGAGGGTGAGGAGGACACCCAGGGCGTTTCTCCGTCAAGAAGAACTAGAGGCAGGAAAGCATCCTCCAAGGATGTTCCTTCTGTGGAGGAACAAGAGGAGGTCAGGACTCCGGTGAGGAGGAACACGAGACGGGCTGCCTCCGTGCAGAAAGAAGTGCCGGAGTCGACGAGGTTCGGCAGGACTTCGTCCTCGTCGAGCATAGCGGTTGAAAATGAGGAGGAGAAGTCGGAGACCAAGGGCTCGAAGACTAGAGGCTCGGGAGCGGGCAGTAGGTCGTTGCGGCCAGTTGCAGAGTCGAAGACGAGCGAAGAGTCAGCCGAAGAGAAGAGTACTGTTAAGCCGATCGGGAGGAGACGCGGTAGTTCTGTGCCTAAAGAAACTGTAGACACTGTTAGGACTCGGAGGGCCAACAGCGTTGCGAAGGAGATCATCCCGGAGGAGAACTTTGAACCTCCGTTGAATGTATCGAGAGGAAGACACACGGTAGCAACGATCAGCAGTCCGGCTGCGAATACCCGAAATCGTAGGTCATCGATACAGTCGATACCCGAAGAATTAGAGGAAATATTAAGTGTACCGTTGAAGGAGAGAATGTCCAGTGCGAGCAACAAGAGACAGACCGCGTCGGTCCCTAGACAAAGAAGAGCTGCGAGCGTCGAGATTCCGCAAGCAGACACGATGAAGAGAACTCGGAATACCCGTAAGAAAGGTATCCTCAAGGAGACTATAGTGGAAGAGGAGGTGACGGAAGTGGAGATTCAAGAGGACCCGAAACCTAGCAATGTTAGAAAAGCTACAAAAAGGAAGGACACCTCGGTGGATTCTGGTGCTCAGGAGATCACCGAGACCGCCTCGAAACCAAGGAAAGGTGGAAGAAAAGCGAGCACGAAGAATGATGCTAGCGAACAGTTTTCGTTTTCTCAACCGGACAAAACAAACGTACCGCCATCGGATCAGAAAGGTAGTTCTTGCGATATATAGAATCTGTGGTCTTATTTTATTTGTAGAACGTTGACGAGTACCGTTTGGAATATTTCAGCTATTCAAGAAGTGCCGAACTTTGTGTTTTCCCCGCCTCATACCAGGTCGAAGACCGTGACACCTGATAATTGTAGGTGGTCACTTTTCAATTAGATTCATTCTCTCGTTCTGCTTCCTATCTACTTTGCCCTCATTCAGCACAAACTATCGTCACATCAACTAAGAATTATGCACTCTTCTTTTCTTTTTGTATTAGCCTATTGAATGCTCACCGTAGTCGCATACTAATTTCTTCTTTTATTGTTCACGTAGGAGATCAAGCAGCGTTATTCCCATTTTGAGTAAGGACAACTCGGAAGAGGAAGAATCACAGCACATTGTACAGAGAAAGTCACAGTTTAAAAACACGGGTAATTACGTTCCGGTTATTGTAAATCATTCTAGGAGAAAATTTGTATTACCTAAAAGATCAAATAGCATGTCGAATTAAATGCAGTTAGTAATTTCATTTTCAACCGGTTCTCCAATTTTAATTGAACCACACACACCGTCATAGTTTCATAATGGCTAAGGATTACAAATATTTCTTCCTGAAATAATAATGATTTTTTTTTAATGACGATTACTTTTTTTGCTGATTTCTTTATACAGTACGAAACAGAATTTGATACGTGGGACCATAAGAGACGAAGCGTTGTCACTGAAAGAAGCGAATGTTTCGTTTTGTTATCGAATATATTTATCAGTGAACGATCCCATATATTATTATTTTTGAGCTTAAATGTGTATTTTGCGTAGAGCATATTTTTCGAGGAAGGTGTGCTTTGTTGAAAAGATTATTTTGTATAATCTATAAATTTTTGTTCAAGTTGTTTCTATCATTTTATGCATCTTGCATTAAACGAACATTTTATACTTATTTTTGTTATTTCCCTTACCGTAGAATCTCGAATCGTGTAGGCAGCTGTACAGAAAATAAACCCAAAATTGTTGATTTCTCTTTCGAAAACGTTTCAACTGAGAAGAATTGTGAGAGTGTATTATATCGAACGAGCATCTGATCTTAGTATTTGTATATCGTAAGGAATAATTACTTTTATATACTATTCGTCAAATATATTTGTTACATTATATTAATCATTTTATCTTTTTTTTTCTCTCTTTCTCTTTTTCACACACACGCAAACTTACGGAATTAATTACTGTTGTATGGTATATTAATATGTGTATGGGGTTTTCGATGAAAACATGTATTATAGCTTTGTAAATAATTTATTACAATTTTACATTTATTACAATTTATTACCCATGTATAGATGTATTCATACAATAAATGTAAAAAATAATACTACTTCTATCGAATACACATTTCCAAACACCATAAATAATATACTGTTTATATTTTAAATACTAAATTGGTATTTAAATAATATTAAAAATTAACTGCTCTTATACTTCTTCCGAATATTAATCGTTCCGTAGATTAGTAGAAACAATGTAGAAATTACGTTTCTCAAACTTAAATATTGGGAAATTGTTACAGAGATTATTAACATATATACTTTACTACATCTTTGAGTCTTAACAACTTATTAGCAGCTATTAAGTTATCAAGTGCCAAGAAGCACTTTGTTAAAGCACACCATTCAAAATTCATTTTTCTTTCATCTGGTTAACTCATCAATAATTAACTCATTTGGGTTCAAAGTGAGCGCTAATAATATTATCTTTGGCAGTAAATTATTTCACGCGCTGCACCTCAAGCACTTAAAAAGAGAATAATTCCCTCTAAAAAGCAAGCACATCTTGTTAATAAACCTATTAAACAAAATTTCCTTCGGATAGAGCGTGTATATATGTAGATTCGATTAAAGCCTGTCTCGATTTAATCGTTTCACAATTCAGTCTAAATAGTCAATATTTTGTACATTTCTGTTTGCTTATTTGATTACGTCACCTTTAACTCCGATTGTCTATTTCACTATGCCCTTTTTGCTTTCTCATAAAAATCTTTGTTTATCAGCACAATAGAAATATCATCGTATTTAAATGATTCAAGGCAGATCTATGATTTAGGACGGTGTGCAACTCGTTATTTGAAATGTTAGACCTTAAACATTCATCGATCTCATTTTACACCGTACCCTTTTCTCGAAGGCACATTTTTCTTCATACTATGCAAAGTATTGCTTTTACTGGGACAAGTCTCTTTCTATGTTTCCGAGCTTCTTTTCAAAGTCTCTATGTTTCTACGATATATTATACTAATGATTAATGTTCTTATGGCAACGAACCTTATTTTCATCGAAAGTACTCGATATATTCGAACCTTAAAATCGTTTTACTGCTGTTTGCAGCCGTCCTTCACTCTACGTTTCTGTTTCTCTTCGTGGACCTGCGATGGGGACTGCATTTGATTTCTTCGTTGTCCTTGTATAGGCATGTAGCATGGTATGTCTTCGTTCATAAGCTCTTGCGGTGGTGTAGGTAACGCGTATGTGGGACTGACAGTACTGCTCGAGCTACTAGAAGTGTGTCGATGCACATTTCCATTGTAGGTGGGATCGATAATTGCAGCCACGTTTGGTACTTCTCGTATACTCTCGATAGAATCGTCCAGTATCTGGATCTCCTCGGGGTTCGGATATTCTGGACAATTCAGATTCGGCTGCATCCTACTTTTACCAGGTGTAACTTTCAAGTCCAACTTGTCCGGCCTCTGAGGCTTTTCGGTAACGCTCTGCTCCTCCATATCTTTCTGAAGTTGCTTCTCCAGCTTTCTCTGTCTTGCCCTTTGCCTGGCCTTCCTAGCCTTCGCCCGCTCTTTCTGCTGCAACATCTTGGCCAATTCCGCGTCTTGCGCTTCCATCGCGATCTTCTGATCCAACAGAAATTGTTCGTCCACGGGTCCATCCTGAGTATCTATAGCGTTCTCCTCTTCCTCTTGCTGCAATTTCCTTGCTAGTTCCTATTGTCAATAAATATCACGTGAATAGAAGATTATCGTTAATACATTCGAATAAGCAACGCTGTACAAGTACCTCGTCTTTTTCCTCTTGAATATGTTTCTCAAGTTCCAATTGCGTTACTTCGTCGTCTAGTCTCAACTGCAATCTCATCTGCTCTTGCAACTCTCTATCTTTCTGCCTTTCTTCTCGCTCAAGGGTCAGAGCAATCTGCTTCGCCACCATAGCATCTCTTTCCTCTCTGAAAAATCATATATACATATATATCAATGTAAAGAACAATTGATGTAATTTCCTATAGATGTGGCACACGAGAGCTAGATACTGACTGTTGTTGAACATAGCTTTGATATCTCATCGCTTCTAATTCCTGTTCCACCTTCGCTTTCGGTAGATCCTCCCTGACTTGGGCATTGCGCACTTTGTTGCCGGTGTAGTGTTCCCTGACTGCGAGCAACAATACGGTGAGGTCATTCTCTGGCAGGAGGAGAGCTTTTCAATATGTTTGATTAAATACCTACTTTCTTCGTCCTGCAAACGGTAGGCGAGCGCCCCGTCCTCGTGAACCAACCACTCCCGACAAACTGCGATAGCATCGAAAACAGGAGTTACATTAAAAAAATGACAGTAGATTATTCGTGAACAGCCCGCCGTCTTACCTTCGTTTACTCGACCAGCCTTGGGTAGAGAGTCCGAGCTCAGCACAGATTTCGCCATCTCGAATTCACAGTTGTCGCTCCTTCCGTCGAAGGATCCTTCGCTCCGAGTCGTCCGACTTTCTTGTTTACAACCACCTTACGAGACACATACGTTGTTTTCTCTCCATCTTGAATCCCAGCAGTGAATAGACTCTGTGCGCGTGTTGGTACTATTCTCTCCGACGGTGTGCATTTCTCTTTTTCTAGTGTGCGTGGGGAACGTTCTCAGCAAGCGTGCGATAGAACCGCGTCTGTGTGCGTGTGCGCGCACACAATCACGCGATCTTTCATGCGAGAGAAGTTTCTCTGAAACGTAGCGACGGGTACGAACGGCTCGCGAACAAGCCGATTTTGCAACTGATCGTTTATTTCTGTCTGTATCTTTTTCCCTATCGCGAGATCGTATGTATTTTCGAAAATCTTGGCCGATACGTTCTAAAAGGGGTCTTTTCCGACAAAAATGAACATTGCGAGAAGGATCGCCGGCGTCTCGGAAAAACAATTTTCTACCATTCAAGTGTCGCCGCCTACGTTGCCGACACAGTTTTAACCGCTGTTCATATTCCACGAGTCAACAGCCTGTCTGGAATTAATAAAATCAGATAAAATGTTCCAAAAATCTATAAACTTGTAAGTTCGGTCATTGTGATTTTCGTTTATACCCAACGCTCTTCATACGCCGCGTTCAACGCGCAGTCATAGTAGTAGTTATTCTAGTAAAGGTAGTACGGCTCATAGTAAGGGAACGTACTCACGCCGAACGTTAGTCAAGTGGATAGTAGAGACCCTTTTAGAAACACAGCTCCTCACTGCAACTGCATGTACAATTTGTTCGAAGAATTTCTATATATATGGGCGTACAAAGGATATATATACTGTACGCATAAGAATTCAATTTGCATAAGTTCCCACTTCTTCGTTATGCGTGTAGGTCTGCGACGACAGTATTATAATTATGTTAACATCTCTGTAAACTGGAGCAACGGCCTATAATCTATATTATAGTTCGTTCAAAGGTGAAGGAATATGACCTCTGGCCATTTCGTCCAACGTTGACAGACGTATCATTTGAATTCGAATTTTTTTCAGCATTTAGCAATGTTAGATAAAATATATATGCAAAAGAAAACTGATTTATAAATAAGATTCGAATAGATTTAACTATACATATTCCATATATATGGTAGCAATGAAATCGGTTAGAAGCAAAGGCCGATTAGTTTAAATGTATTCTTATTTACAATGACTTCTATTGAATTTTTCGTTTCTCGAATAAAAGACATTGTTTGACTGGACTGAATGATTCTTGCCGCTTCCGTCATAATTCGCAGTGTAAATGCCGGTAAGGATTATTCAACGCTGTTTTGGCACAGTGGCGCCATCGGTGGCGAGACGTTGAAACTGCACGACAGACATTATCGACAGAGGGGAGTTTTCTGTCGGTAAAGTTTGAGAAGGAACGCGAAGACTGCAAGACCATAATTGTATTTACTAAAATTAAAGGAAGAACAACGGAAATGCTTACTAAATTTTAAGTGAATCAACGAGGAGTTTTCTTAAATAATATTTATTCTTATTTTAAAATATATGCGCAACAGCTTAGGTGTTATTCACAATTAGGTATCTCATCCTTTCACTTCTTTTTGTTTGATTTACAAGTATGTAATACAAGACATATAGATATACATAATATAGATACATGCTTATATCATGCCAGACAGAAACTTGTATCTGTATACATATGTATGTATATCTATACAAATTCGCAATGAGGTAAATCTAAATTATCAAAGATATTACGATCGACGAAAGTCCGTAAGAATTGAATTCGAAATTGCCTAACTAATCGGCCTTCCGGTTTATCGTTAAGAATCTTCTAACACGAGTAGATCACAGATCGTAGAACGTCGATTTGATTTGCTTCAACTGCGGGGATGAGGGGCGAGAGAAATACCTAGCGTAATTAATTAATCTATTATCATTATCATTTATACCGGTAATCCTTCTTTTTTTTCTCTTCATTTAAATTACATTTCGTAGATTCTTGTAGACACGACGATATTAAACGGTCGATCCGCGGAAGCGAAACTTAGTCCCTTCGTCTAATTAAATATACTTTAACGATCGCTCTCACATTCAACAACGTTAACACGTTCTATGCGGTTTCCTATTCGCCTTTGTCTCCCTTCCAAGCTTCTTCGAGCGGACCACTAAAAGGAAAGTATCGTGAGCCAAGGTACAGGACACATTAATCAACACCGCGGTGTTTAAACGTTCCGTTTTTAACGTTCGTCTCGCAACCATCCAGCGAAACCGCAACGAACGTGTTAACGCGGTCCCCGTTGTTACTCGTGAAATATAGATTTACAAATACAGTTTATTCGCCTAGTTTCTCTCATGCGTGGTTTTTTGTGCGATCACGTAACCGTCTCGGGTTAAGTCTGCCGCATAAACGAGTGGTCCTAACGGTTGGAAACAGATCCGGTCACACGCGCGAATAAAGCTCGAAAATCCCGAAGTTTCGTTTGATTTCTAAAAAGAAAAGAGGACCCTGATATTTAACACTTTCACTGCCGAACGAGTCGAAGAGCTGCGTGTGTGTCTATCTTCTTCGTCGGAAGATGTGTGCGGTGATCGTGTTAAATGTCGTTCAGGACCTCGGGGCCGGAGAAACTATACGAATTGCGTAGCGATTGTGACAACGGTAGCTGCTAAATCGGAGACGGTCATGGAATGTGTTCAAACGGAAGAGTGCTCGCGAGCTGATCATGATTTTAGGCCGGACAATTAATAAAAGAAAAGAAAAAAAAAATCCCCACGAACGAAAACGAAAGACTCGCTGCTGCGCCTCTGTATAAACTCTTCCTTGTTCGAATTTTCTTTGTTCTCCCCAATTCTTCTCACCCTTCCTTCCCACAATTCCCGCCTGTATTAGAACAAGATCGATACCCGACAGATATATCCGTAGCAACATTAAAAATCTGTGACGACAACGATCAATGAGGACAGTCTGTGTGGTGCACGTGTGAGTTAGCTTATAAAAACCAAAGTGTATTGAGCTGCGAATGCCCACGACGGATTCCTGAATGTTCCTCGTAAATTTCTATGCACTCTGACGACGCGACGTTGAACACCATGGGAAGACTATTCGTATATCGACTATACAGACACCTCTACGCACACTGACCGGTAGAACGCGAAGTCCAGTCGGCTATAACAGCCTTCTCAGATGTTCACGTCTGTCGGTGGTGCACGTATATATATACACACAAGTTAATTATATTACATATACAACGTATGTATGTATGTACATTAAACTATGATTAGGATGGTTGAATTGATATTTTCGGCCAGGACGCAGGCCATAAACGCGCGTGTCTCGTTGTTCGTCGACGGTGTGCGGAGCTTCAGGGTCTACCGCGACCTTGTTCCACTCTTCAGACCAAGCAGAACTGTACAATTCCCTACACGCATATTATCCCGGATGTTACATCGTTGAGAATTAGCAGAGTTTTAGCGATAGCCCCCCTTGGAAATTCAAGTGGAACGAACCCTGATGCCCCGGACCGGCACGCACGTCTTTACCGGTATACCTCTTTCTCTCTTTCTCTCTCTCTCTCTCTCTCTGATTTATATACACAATCAACCGTTCTCCGCGAACAGATAAAACCTAAATCGCGAGACTATACAACCGATACATCTTCCCCTTGTGTCCCTGTCTGTCGCTCCCCTTATTACAAAAATATATATTGACCATCTGAACCGGCTACGGGTAGCGTGTCAGGTCATCATCGTGAGATAACACGTGGTCTCGATTTGGACGCTGATAAAATTGCTTCTCGCTGATGACGATGCGTAACGAAACAGAACTTTCTCGACGCGCGAACAGATTAAAACGTGTGCAGATACGCATAGAGTGGAGAATCGACTGATTAAGCGTGGCAGGCAGGCGTTCGCAATTGTTCACTGTTAAAGTGAAATCGTTTAACTTCAAAATGGAACAGAATACGTTTGGTAAAGAGACAACGGATCTAGATCGTGTACTGTATAACGACAGGCGAAATGAATGGCAGTCGCGACTAGAAGAAAAAGAAGAATTCGGAAACGAGCAAGTTACGAGTGTCCAGCCGCGGCTTCCGGGAACACGGTACATATCTTTCGCAAAATTTGAACAACGGTGTGCTAGAAAAATAGTCGATTGTCCCGGACAAAAAGCGTGTATCGTTCCGTCGAAGATTCAAAGGCGAGATATAAAAAGTAGAAAAAGTAAGATGCAAGAGTGGGAGGGGAGGGGGCTTGCGAAGCACGAGCCGGTTCTCCCTCTGATCAAAAATATTTTCCAGCCTTCGTTTTGATTATGAATCCGGCAGGGACAGTGTCGCGTATCTCACCCTGTGCGCCTTCTCGGTGTCGTTTCAAATTCAGAACCGAAAACAGTTTATGGAAACGCGATGTTGTCCGAAGCGAGAATGTTATCGCCGCGTCGACGCAGAAACGGTAGAGAATGATTTAAGCAAGCGGCAACTACCAAGGCAAGGTGTCCCACGATACGCTGGTGATCGCGATGCGATTCCGACCCTGGAGTTCAACGAAAGATAATAAGAGTCAATGGTGTCTGCTTCTTTTTCTGGTTTAAATGGTTGGTCTGCGTAAAACGATCGACGGGGGGATGAAGAACGCCCAAAAATGGTCTTTAGGCTAAACCATCCTCAAGTTTGGACCTCGTCCAGAGTAACGATCGTCCTCGGCAACGATCACCGGTGATCTTGTGCGCGTTGAGCTTCCGCTAAAGGAATCCTAACGGTCGCTACTTTGTTTTGTTGATATTGATCCGGAATCGAGGATGCTATTCCTCGTGTGGTCTCTCGTGGTTCTAGGGTTTCTTCGTCTATCTCCCCGCATGTCTGTGAACGTGTGTGTGTGTGTATGTGATCTTCCTCTCGTGGGTTTCCTGACGCGGGACCGGGAGGAGCGAGGAGCCTAAACTGAAGCGCGACTCGTTTGGATCGATCAAAGACTCGGATCGACTCGATTCGTTTCGGATTTTTTCGTAGATTCTATGGAGCTCTCTGTATACTCTTTTTTGCTTCCCTAACAACGACGATTCTCGCGTCTACTGACATTAGTCCCGAAATCGTTTCCCCGAGTCGACCACCTGGAACCTCGGCAGGCAAAGACCGAACTTGGTCTCGATGCCCGTGAAGATCGGCAACGCGATCTGGTAGCCGCCTATGTGATCCGGGTTCGTGGAACGGATCTCTTGCGCCACTCCCGTGGCCGGGATCCTCAGCTCGGACCCTGCCGGTCGCCTGAAACCGATACGCTTGTCAGTATATACTGTCTCCGGAGCAGTCGGGTCCGTAACTCGAACGAGGGAACATATGTTCCAAGTGTACTCACGATCCTCCGAAATCAACCACGAACAGCCTCTGCAGCAGTTCATAGGTGAACAGGGTGACGCCGAACTGCGGCGACGATCTGAACACTCGTGCTGCAAAACAGAGAGGTACGCGATGAAGCTAGAACTCTAGCGGCGGAGAACGAGTCCGAACAAGTGTACAATTAGAAAACTGTGTTCGATGAATGTTATAATAAATGATCATGTTCTCGCGAGAAGCGTCGGACGTTGGCTACCGACACACGCGACACAAATGTTCCCCTCGCAATCGCAACGGGACAGTTCACATGAACATCAACAGAATCGTGCGACGATCAAAAAAACTCATCGGATGTGGGGTAGGGTGGAGGGGAATGTTAGAGGTTACGAGAATAAAATGAGAGTGAAAGAACGAGAAACACGGACAAGAGTGGGAGGGAGCTTGAACGAAGAATGGGACGTGGGCGGTCAGATAAAAAAGAAAGAAAGAACTCTAAAAGACCACGAAGAGAGGCTGGCAGGCACAGAGAAAAATAAAGTACTCACTTAGAAGCAAGTTGCCAGGTCATATTGGAGGGGGGAAGAATAGTCGAAAGATGCAGCAGGGCCAATCCCCGCGCATGCAATCGACCAAAATCAAAATATTTTACTAACTGTCTTCGCAATACAGAGCGTCAAATAAAGCTATTCGCATTTGCTAACTCGCTACCCCCTTGCTCCGACATACCCAGATATCGATCGACCGATCGATCGTCGAACGCGGGATATCTAAATAGTTTATCTAAGTACCTGTTGCTCCCTTCCAGAACGCTCTAGCCCCTTCCTCCTTATAAATTTTCCTCGCACAGTCTGCTAGACCGTTGTACGTAGTCTGACCCTCTCTGGCTACCACCTGTAGGAACCATTAAAACGTGTCAACTATGCGTTACGATAGACGGAGAACAGAACATTCGAACGTAAGTAGACGCACTTGTAATCTAGTCTTGATCACATCGGCAGGAGTGACTAAAGCTGCGGCAGGCACACCGGCGAATGCACCAGCGAACAGGAGCGAAAGGGGTGTGTTGTAGCCTCCCTCGTCCGCCAATTTCGTTTTCGTGTGAGCGTACATAGGGAAATAGATAGCACTGAAGGGAATGTCCCGGAGGAAACATGCTCTGGAACCCTGAAATCAAAAGACACCCGTTAGGTGATGGAATGTTTGCTTGTTTCTCGAGTAATCCACAAGTTCGAGCCTACTTTGTACAATCCGAACAGACCCAGCTCCTTCACGACGGACCATGCTCTCACTTTCTGCGCTCCGGCTATCTCTCCAGCCACCTGAAGTCGGATCTTAACGATCTCCAAAGGATTGGTGAATATCACTTGAGATCCTCCGGCCTGGAATAGTTTATAGCTAAGTGGCTACCTTCGAGCGGAGCAGGCTGCATTGTTTTTTTCAAAGAGGGAGAGAGAAAGAGAGGATCAATCAGGTAGGAGGACAAGTCTTCGAGTGGCTATGATCACTTACACAGGCGCCGGACATAATCTCTCCGTAAAGTGGCAGATTGCCATTCCTATCCATGAACTTATCTCTGACGAAGTCGTTGACGGTCAGCTTGATCGCCTTCTCCGGCGCTACGCCCATCAGCTGCGGCAGCAGACCTCTGTAAAGCCCGAAGAAACCCTCGTGTCGGATTACCTGTCAAACGCGAAACACCAGCTTCATGATTAACAATGCAGGCGGTGTGTCGTAGCGAGACTTTTCGATTCCAACCTTTTTCAAGCAATCAAAGCTGTTTCGGTACATCAGCTCGCCGACCAGAGAGCCGGTCCTCTGGTTCTGCAATCTCGTCTTTACCAGGTCGATGGGGTACACAGCTGTCGCGCCCACCGCTGTACAGAATATTCCTTCGTCTAGTTCTCTCTTTTATCGTTACTGGCGACGATCGAGTGGCCATCGAGAAGAGAAGCTGCTCTTTACGGCTACTAAACCACCCCTCCCCCGGCCCCCGCGGCTACAAACTCTCGACACGCGAGACTGGGACAATCGCCCTTCGAACGATATAGCTCACAGCCTAGGCTTTCTTTCATCGACCAACCGTTTCCGTTTCATTTACAATACTCTTTGGGTCTTCGATTACCCATCTAACTTTCAAACACAGCGGAGTTACTACTCTTCACAAAGGTACCGAGACAGGCGAGTTAACATTTTTTTAAAATCGGTTTTTCAAAAATTCAGCGAAAAATTACAGTCGAGCGCCCCGTTTGGCGGAACGTTCGTGAATTTTTCGTAGAATAGAATAGCAAGATATCTTTAAGAACATCACTGTGGTGTTTCTGAATGTTGCGTCCCAGTCTCGAGTGTTCAACGTGTTCAGGCGAATCGAGTCAGAGCGTTATCCTGGAGACGCGCGGTTCACGGCTGCAAGAATGGTTAAGAGATTCGGTTGGTCATGTGTTCTCATAGACGTACCTCCTCCGATCGAGCCGAGGACGAACCGATATCCACTCTCGAGTATCTGCACGACCACGCCCCGCTCGTCCGGGCTCTGAAATAGAAGAACGCCGTGGCTGTTAAACCCTGCGACCGGTGTTCAACGTTCTCGGCCGATTTTTCTACAACGATTCGTTCTCCCGGGTGATGATTATCTGACTGACAGACTGACCGACTGGCATATCCATTGACCGACTCGGCGTGTGACAAAACGACACGCGGCGCTTCTAGAATTCCCGTCGCACACTTACCGACACCGCCTTGATCTCGGCTAGGCGTTTTGTAATTTGCTTGAAATACTGCTCAGGTGTCATAGCCACGAGATCATTGTATACAATTTTCCTGAAACCCGAGAAAATGCCTGCTCAATATAGGTGAGTTGTGGCTTCCGGGCGGCGTGAAAGCGATATTTTTGTTCTAGATAGAAATAGAATAGACGATAGAAAGAGTAAAGAATGAAATAAATAAATAAAGAAATAGGGTAAGGGTGTGTGAACGGATCGTTATCGTTATCGTTATAATTCCCTTAGTGTTTGTCCCCCTTCGAGAACCGGGAATGGTACGTGTATATGTCTAGGATGATCATTATAGCAACGTCGATGGCACTGGTGTTCGAGCGAATACTAAGAATCCTGGCAAACGGAGCTCCTCGAACGAGTCCTTAAAAGTCTGACGAGAAAGGCAACAAACGGGCTTTGATTTGGGTTGCAGGAGTGCTGGGAGGAGACAGACAGAGAGAGAGAGAAAGAGAGAGAGAGAGAGAAAGAAAGAGAGAGAGAAAGAGAAAGAAAGAGAGAGAGAAAGAGAGAGCAGAGACAGGGAAGACAGAGTATAGAATGGAATCGTTAGTGCCCACGGTGTGCAAATGTTTGCAAATACCATCGTCCTAAGATAGATATATGCCGAAGAAAGTAGGTGAGACAAATATGGTGTGTACAATACGTGTAAACTGCACCGTGCACCTGAAACCACTTCAATCATTGTACGCAAGATCATTCCCTCAGAAAATGTTCCAGACAAGGAAATTAAATGGTTTTGAAGAAAATAGAATTCTAATCGGTTCTTCTGCAAGTGATCGCAGATATAAAATTTACCATTAAAATTATTTAAAATTAAATTTACTATAGAAATCTTGAGTTTTATTCTGTGCATACGGTGACCATATTTCGTTGCCTGTCCTCTTAAATAATGGTCATCGTACTAGTAGATCCACTTGCAGAGAACACAATCACATCTATCCGAAAATCATTCGATTCTTATCTGAAACATTCTCCAGCAAAATCGTTGGTTACACGGTAACTGTAGTGGTTCCATTTACAAGTTACATATCCTGTATACACGTATACGAATACACTGAACGATCTCGCAATTAACTCGATCATTTGTGGAAAAGATTTTTGATGTTCGAGTAGGCGCGATACTGCGTCCATGTACGGATATACGTGCGCATGTAGAGGTAAGATTCGTGTGGCAAAAGGAATGGGAATATTCGTCTCCGAAAGCCAGCGATCTCTCGGACAACTATCGAGACTCGTTTTTACGTGTGGTTTTCGTGCGATTCAGAGAGATTCCCGTTGCTTTCGCGCGTGGCCAACAACATTATGCTTTCTTAGAACAGACTTATAGCACGTGATTATTCTTGTATATACAAAGACGCACCCAAGCCGCGAGTCTGCCTCGTCATCTTCCGTAGATCTGATCATATCCAGGCAGCGTAAACACGTAAACAAATACATTGAATCATGAGAGTCACGATCGTCGCACACCGAACAGATTTCGGAGAAATAGAGTGTAAAATTGCATTCGGAACAAA
This sequence comes from Lasioglossum leucozonium, assembly GCA_028454225.1. Classification (NCBI taxonomy): domain Eukaryota; kingdom Metazoa; phylum Arthropoda; class Insecta; order Hymenoptera; family Halictidae; genus Lasioglossum; species Lasioglossum leucozonium. The sequence continues at coordinate 7,451,874 of CM052218.1, forward strand.
AGGTTTTCTGTTTGTTTGTTGTTTTTTTATCTTGTTCAAGGAGGACGATTTAGAAAAAATGGTATTGGACTGTTCTGTCGCTCGATAGGGATCGTCGTTCATTGTCTTCCTTTGCCAAGGAACGAGAGACACGTTTGGATGATGACGATGCGCTTGCTGGTACAACGGATAGCAATTTTCACACGGTGGCTAACATTGTATTGTTCGCTTTCGTTCGTTTCGTTCTTTTTTTCCCGTTCGGTTCTACCGTTCCGCATTGTTGTATCTGCTTTTCGTTGACCAGATCAGCGAGGAAATTCAATTGTTTTTCTATCGCGCGTTTATCGTTTTATCGCCGGCTACCCACAACATCCTTGACACCCGCGATGATACCGATACGAGAAACAGAGAAGTGAGAAACATAGAGTGAGAGCGCTCGGTGTGTATCGCTTTTGTTTTCTTATATTGTATATTATATCCTGCTCTTGCGGTTCACGCCTGTTCGATCGATCCACGCTGAAGAGAACCGCTCTTTGCTCTTCGGATCGGAGATACTCACCCAGTCTGATGAAGCAGGTCGCAAAGCTGAAACAGGATGTCCACCTCCAGCGGCGTGATCTGCGACATCATTTGCGCGGAATGGAGAAATCTCTCTGAAAACGAGACACATCATTTTTCTGTATAAATGGACCGAACGACTTCAACTTTTTTGCCAAGCTAGATTAGGTCAACACTGAACCTACCACTGCCGTTCAAACTACCGGTTTTATATTTTTCGCGTTGCAATTATTGAAATGATGAAGTTGTTTACTTTAATATTTTTAGCAGAGCACATATTAAAATAAAAATTGCAGAAATCTGAATATATAGAGCCTTGTCATTTTGATAGGTTTAAACGTTTTAATCGCTTTTAGTGCTCGGTTTAGTGTTGATAGACGATTCCGTAATGAAAATTTTTGGAAAATTCTGTTTAGTCCGAATAATGACAAGGTAGTTTAGCTACCTTTGGTAACTTCGTCGTATCTGTGGCCGTTGGTCGCGTTCAGGTAGATGCGTTTTATCAGCTCCATGTTGTTCAGGAGCGAGCTGAACGCCATGAAATATGGAAAGCTGACTTTCCTTCCCGATTGACCGATACTCGCAGCCTGAAAATCGGGCGGATATAGTACTGTTTAACACACTCGATGTAACATAAATACGTTCGGTCGTGACAAGTCCTGACTGCGAGTGGCTTCTTTTCAACCACAGTTACGTCCATTTACAAAGAGTCGCGACAAAATAGTGACGATATTAAAAGAATTTAGAAACGATTACTAGACAGCGGATCTTTATGCAATTTACGAAGAAGCTGGTTGGGTGAGACATAAAACAGTAAAAGATTTTTAAAGATTCAAGAATGTTTGGAATGTTGTTTTTAACGTAACAAGGGCGTCAAGCGACGAAATCAATTTTTACGTTATTCCTGGTTCCCAAGATCAATGCAAAAGATTTTTATTTTGCATGAAGATCAGCAGTCTAATGATTACATTGTTATTTAATTTCTGGTCCCCTAGCAATCGACTTCAATATTTCTCATTTGAAGAAAGCGGCTTACAGCGACCAAGTTGTCCCTGACGTTTGGTGTCAGGAGATGACTCTTGATGCTGAGCATGATGTCTTGGAAGTCCAGCGCCGAGATGAAACCCTGACCGTCCTTGTCGAACTTCTTGAAAGCCTCTGTCGCGTACTCTTCGTGAAAGTCCTGACAACGATGAGCACAATGAGCGAAACTAATCGCGGGAGACAAAAATGTGAGAATACTACAGGTTTTTTCTACGTACGTGTAAAAACTGACTGAACTCCGCGTAACAGATCAACCTCTGTTTGTCCTTCCCGAAGTAGAGCTTGATGAAGCTGCTGTTCATGTTGAACGGCATCCTCTGGTGCAGCTCCGTCTTCATCATCACCTCAGCGAACTCCTCTGCAAGAAGAACACCGTTGTCAGACTCTGATCCGCTGTTAGGTTGCTTCTGTGTCCCCTGGTCGACTTACCAAACGCAACCATTCCATTTCCATTAGTGTCGAACAGCTGGAAGGCTGTCTTGTAGAGAGCGTCCGGCACGCAGAGCAGGCCCTCGAACGCTTGGAACTCGGCGAACGATATGAGTCTGCAATGGAAACAACATAAAATAACAATAAACAAATTTTATGATGGAAAAGTTGTCCTTCTTCTCAGTGTGAACGTGGTTTAGAGGTTTCCCAGAGATTTCTAGAAAGGCGAATCGGATCGAAATATAGAGTCTTGATCTTATATGTAGATCCTTATAGAGTCCTTATTCTTATTAAGTTGTGTTTTATACAATTAGAACCAAAGATTATTTTACGAAAATTTGTTTGTTTTTTGAAATTGTCGTACCTTGGACGAATGGGATATTTTCTGCTTTTTCGTTTTTTATCTATAAATGAGAAACTTTTTAACTTTTTTATATTTCTTATTAAGAATGTTCACGTTAAATGGGTACGAATTTATAATAAAATATTGTGTTTTTAAATTTTAACTATTTTTTTTATCATGAAATAATAAGCGATCCGATTCGCCTCGGTCTACCCCGTATGCGAGAAAAGAAAAAAGAACTGACCCATCTTTGCTGGTGTCGACGATACCGGCGAGCAAATTGACGGAGTCAGGGTTGTAATCTGGATTGGTGTAGAGGCCAAGGTAGCTTCGTACGAAGTCAGCCGGTGTCATGTAGCGCTCGCCATTCTTCTCCTGCGATGCGTACTACGAATTCGCAGAAAGAAAACAGTCTTACGAGCCGATCCTTTCGTCTGGAAGGGACCTATCTATGTCCAGCTTTGTCCCAGCTCTTACCTGATTGAAGATTTCATGAAGGCGATCAGTGTGCGCACGCTTTAGATATCCGGAACCCTGAAACCGAAAACGACGAACGATCAACACGTCGATCTCCTGGAGATCTGGGACAATCACTTTGAAAATGATCGAGATATTCTATCCTTTTCTCGAAATTTTCATCAATCCCTGTGAATCGCGGGTTATCTACGACAACGGGTTATCGGGCGAGCGAAGATGGCTAGAATCTATGCGCTCGCGTCTCTGTTTATAAATTTTTTCGAACTCAGTGGCGTAACTACAATATCGCAAGACCGTAATCGGAGGGGGGCCAAAATTTTTGCATTTATTATCTTGCAATTTTACTAAAATTATCACTAATTCAAATTAAATTATATAGTATAAGTTTTCTATCGTTATACAATATAAATTGTTTTTTTCTGGGGGTACAGAATTATATTTTGCGGGGGAAGGTGGGCCAAAATTTTTGCATTTATTATCTTGTAATTTTACTGAAATTGTCCCTAATTTAAATGAAACTAAAAGTACTCTGACAAAAAAAGGAAACATAATCTTTATTGAATTTCGATCGAAAATTTGTAGTTTCACCACTGGTCGCACGTAAACGTGATACGAGCAAAATATTCGACATAATTACAACCTTGCAATTCATTGAGATTCATGGTTTTCATTCATACATTTATTTCGGGAAATATCTGTTAATAATCGGACATATCGTGCGCAAAAACCTAATAATTGTTACGTTAGCTGGATTATAATGATGCGTTTCGAGTAGAATCGCTACGATATATTTAGCATACTTTCGCCGTTTCGCATAATCGCTCGCGTTCAGGCAACCCGCGAACGATAGTCTACTCTCGTTACGCAACGGGGCGATAAAGAAAGTTTTGGTTCGTCGCGATAACGAGATATCAAGATCGAATTACATGACACGTCGATCGATTATTATCGCACCGATAAATGTTCTAATGGGTCGTAAGACTTTATGCTATACAACAGCGATAAACTGGACTATAAAAAACATTAGAAGAATTTCAAAAAGCTGTTATATCATTTTATGACTATTTGCAATGAAGTAAAAAATTTCTCACGAGAACATTACTATTTAGTAATCGTGAAAGATCTGAAATCCGCCATTTTGGCTCGGTAGTTCTACTGCTTAATGTACCGAGTAAATATATTTTTATTTCAATTTGTTTGTTTGTCTAATTATTACGATTACGAGCGTGTTTTTTGCGTTTACGTCTCTGTCCCTGCGTTTCAGCGGATATGTATAACATGTCCGGCCATAAACGCCGACACCGTGGCAAATGGTTCAAGGTTTAAAAGCAACGAATTTAAAGTGGATGCGGTAGCTGATCGGCGACCGGTCCCGAACCGTTTGACACGTTCGCTCGTTGATGCAGTTAGTTAACAGCTTGTTAACGACGTCGCACCGCCTCGAGAAATATCAAATCAGAAATTAATTAATTCCTCGAGCTGCGAGAGCAGGGGCTCTTCGAGACCAGCTTCGCACATATGTACATACAGCGACTCTCATTAATATTCGGACGCTCTTGAAAAAGGAACGATAACTTTTTTGATACTCGACCATACGATTTGAACAATTTTTGAGAAATTAGAGCAATTAGTTTACCGCACGATGTGACAAGAAACCTGGTCAGAAATTGCAATTGGTCGAAATTTTGGAGGGAATACTAATAGTTGCACTTCACAACTTTTTTTTATGTGGGACAGGCATCGAAAGATGTAAGAATCCTTAGATTTATTGCAGTTACAGGCTGAAAATCGTGATAAAAATTGCAATTTTTAGCATCTTTAACATTAAACATACCACGAGGGGTCAAATGTCACCTTTTATATTTTTACAAGTTGCTTACATGAATATTGATCGGATAAATTTCTCTGTCCAAGCACACATCTTTCTAAAAAAAGCACAAAATCTAAATAAATAGAGCCTCGTCGTTTTTCTAAGCTAAAATATTCTTATCGCTTTCAGTGCTCGGTAGGTTGGAATGTTAAACGTTTGTAGCTGACCGATTTTGATAAAATTTTCCAAGTACGTTTAATCGATACAGATCTGCGAAACGTGTTCTCTTTTAGTATTTTCTCGGCAAACCCGATCAATTTTCCCCAAAAATTCTTCTCGCGGTACGAGACGAAACCAATTGTTCTAACTTTTCGAGAGAAAAAAATCCAAGTCGTATGGTCCGATATTAAAAAAGATCTCGCCTTTTGGAGAGTGTCCGAATATTGGTAGGAGTCACTGTGTGTCTTTAAAATATCTTTACGGAAAGGCTGTGCGTGTAAATGCAATTTCCCGATTTCGCGTATTTACCGGTCGAACTGAATATCTCCGAGGCGAGCTTTCAAAGCTGGGCAGACCGACACGACCCAATTCGAATTGGCTCGAGCATGAACTTCAAACGTGTGACTAACTGTTGCTCGCTTTGTCCACGCTATTTCGACTATGGAACGCTTGTTGCTCGAGGGTTTAGTAATTTCTGGCAGACTACAGGGTGTTCGAATCGAATTCCGCGTGTGCGTTCTCGAGAACCAAGACTTCCCCGGCACGATAGACAGAGCATGTGATTGCATCACGTGGCGGTCACGTGCGGCGACGTTCTGTTACATGCAATTTTTCACGGTCGCTCGGCGTTCGAGAACTTGACGCAGAAAATAATACACGGGAATGGCAACAGATAGATAGACGCGCGTGCAAAGAAACAGACGCGCGCGCACAGACCTACGATGCCAGCTTTACGAAGCCGATAACCCGGTCCCCGTTGCTTCTCGAAATAAAACTCCTGCTAGCTACATAGAACTTGTTCACGCGCCCGAAGCGCAATCTTATCTGCCGGAATTATTCCTACGGTTGCCTCGAAATTCGGCCGGTTCCCGTTAGCTCCCGAGAACACTTATCGTAGAGAAAATTCGCGAATGTTCCGAGAACTTCCGATGGCAACGGGTTGTACGGGCAAACTGAAAGTTCCGATCAGAAAGGAGTTACGATAGAGATTCGATCTAAGAAAAACTCGTGTCCGTGACCTCGCCGAAAACTTACTGCGCACCGTCAATTAAACCACCGAACACAGCTCGAACTGTAACGTATTCGGTGTCATTTTAATCAGAAAAATGGCAGGAACAACACGCGTCGAAGGTCCCGTAAAGAAACAACGAAAAATAAAGAAGTTTCGTCATTGTAGCGACCGAGGCAGCTCGAGCTTCTCGCAGTGGAGGGGGTACACATAATTTTCTTAGATCCTGAGCTCCCGTTTTCTTAGATCAAGACTGAGATGACTAACCTTTAGAATGTGCAAACACATAACCCTCACCCGTCGGTTGTGTCAATTCGACAAAGGTTTCGCGAAGTAAGTGATACTACTGTCCATATTATTTGCAGATAAATTTGCCCGGAGCTGCGTGATTTTTATCTTTTCAATGCGAAATTCATAGCCGAAAAATTTTAGATATGAATGTTGACCGATCAATATTACTAAAAAAAAACATCGAAAAATAACAGTTTATATTGTTATTTAATCGATCTTTTATCACTGTGTCGATTCGACACTAGAGGGACAGTTTCAGTTCGCGAAATGAGTGACGGGATCAGGGTTAAGCTGTCTGTTATGCTTGATCGAAATGTTTGAATTTAGTGTTACGTTATAATTGTTTTAAATCAAAATAGATCGTAAGGTGTTAGGCTGCTCTGGCTATCGAGACGCAACGTTGCGGAATAACATGCTAGGTGAGTCCAGGAACGTACCATCACTCGGAATTCTCTCCCTTTGCCGTCGGCAAGACGAAGAAAGGGGTCGGAATGCGACGGCGGCGACTGCTGCTCTCAGTTTATTCGAGAAGAACGAGTCACGTGCTGCCGGAAACTAGCATGCTGACGGGGGTCACGTGCTTCGAATAATGGGTCACCGTCACGGCACAGAAAAAAGGATCAGCAGATGGCAGAATGCAACGTGCAGTATGCGTGCAGTATGCGCGGAACGCCGGTCATCAAACCGCGAAACAGGATTCGAGACGAGGACCGCACGATCACAACTCGACGAGAGAGTGTCTGTCTTGCACGCGCAAAACTCACCGTCAGACTGATTGCCATTGGCCTAGGCTGCCTAAACGAAAGGAGAACGCACGTTTCCCCTCGGCACACCTCGCCTAACTCGATCTTTGGCCCGCTCGGTGGTTAAACCAGTCGAAAAATATTCTCGTAAAAATATTCGTTCCCTTGACAATGAAATTATGAAATTTTCTAGATTTGTTACGAAGTAGAGGTATTTATGCATTTATAGCGAAAATGAGTAGACGAGTACATCATTTTTACTGGTGCATTATTTTACTAAAGTTATTAAAAGAAAACTTTTATGCAACTCCCCCTTTGTGTAATTTATAAATAAAAACTTTTGGTCAAAAAATATTCTTATCAAATTGTTCATTTCCTTAGCAATGAAATTAAGAAATTTTCTGAATTTGCTAAGAAGTTGCATTTACAGTAAAAATAAGCGAAACAGAAAATAGGGATTGGATGGATTTAATATTACCGGTACATAATTTTACTAAAAAGAAAATAAATTCTTGACCCCCCTTCCTGTAATCTAAGAATAATAATCACACAGTACAGTATAAGATCTTCGGTCGAAAAATATTCTCATAAAAATGTTAATTTCCTCAGCAATTAAGAGATTTTCTGTAAAAATGAATAGGCGAGACAGAAAATCGGGATTGGATGGATTAGCGGTACATTTTATTAAAATTATTCAAAGAAATTTTTAACCCCCTTCCGTGCAATTTAAGAATAGAAATCCGCGGTTGCAAAATATAGGCGAAGAATTTCGATCACAGTTTTCATGGAGGTGTTCTAAGAGGTCCTCGGTTCGCGGATAGGTTAATCGATCGATTGAGAAGTTTCTTCTGCACTGAGAGAGCGAAACGGTCATGCTCCATTGTCAAGAGCAGGTATTTTTATGTGTTTACGAGAGCGCGTGTCTTGGCCAACCGGTTCGATGGCGCATAGCTTCCTGCATGCATGCACGACGCTCATTTTGCAACGCGTTATGCAATCGGCGAATCAACGAGCACACAGCCCGTTCCTATCGTGGACGTGCGTACACACGTGGCCGGCTAATTTAGCGGTGTTCCTCGTTAGATGACGTATGCATCGCCGCGGCGCTAATTAACGCGGCTCGTGCCGATGCCAGAGCATCGGGAGACCGTGTACAAACTTGCTACGTGAACATCTGTCAATCAACAATCAGGACCGTGAATTCACCGAACGTAATCGCACCTATCAGAGGAGTCGCACGAGATATCGGTTTGATTGTTTAATCTACGAGATTCTCAGAACAAATGAAAAAATCGAACGTAGAAATTTAAGGAATTTCATGTACACGAACTTTTTAACGCTAAACCTACCCACTGCCGGTCAAATGTTCGAAATTTTTCATTTTGCAATCATTGAAATGAATAGACAGCGGATTTTATGAATTTATCAAAAAAATGAGCAAGTATAATTTAAAACAGTAAAAATATCACAAAATATTTTTAAATACCGTTGTATTATTTTCAATCTATCAAACATATTTTTAAAAAATATTTTTCTACTTCACTCCAAGCTTATTCCGATTCAGGCATAAAATTTTGCATAAAGATCCGCTGTCTAATTATGAAATTGCTTGGACTTTTTAAATCCAAGCACATATTCAAGTAAAAATTGCACAAAATCTAAATAAACGGAGCCTTGTCATTTTTCCAAGCTAAAACATTTTAATCGCATTTTAGTGGTTTTGCAGAGAACTCGACAAATCTTTTGTTACGGAGCGAACTCGAACTAGGAATAAGCTCGTCGTTCACAGTTAGAAGCTCGGCGCACGGGACGTATCCATTGTTCCGTTCAATTCCCGAGGGCGAACACGATTAATGGTGCAGTTGTACGCGGTTCGACGTTGCTAAACGATGTGTTTGTGTGTGTTCGTTGCGGTCGAAAAGAATGGTAAGCCGAGGCGAGCGAGCAACAGGTGTCTTCGAGTGGCACCGAACACGGAATTGGATCATCCGAGTGCAACAAGAGTGCGACGGTAGTGCAACGGAAGTGCAACGAGTCAAAGTGGCCGTCGAAACTTCCATATACAAATCTGTCCTCACAATTATCGAAGTTAATAACAATAGCTTCGCGGGGATTCCATAGGATTTCTTTATTCCAGCTTATACTGTTGTAATTAATATTGTTATAAACTAATATTGTTATAAAAATATCAAGATTGGGTTTATTTAGACTTTGTGTCACCTTTATCGTAAGATTCAATAAAGAAATCTATCGGATTTTGTTATTTTTGTAGCAATATTCGATTTATTTAGACTTTGTGTGATTTTTATAACAATATTGGATTTATTTGGACTTTTTATCATAAGCTTGAATAAAGAAATCTATCGAATTTTATTATTTTTATAACAATATTGGATTTATTTAGACTTTGTACGATTTTTATCGTAAGCTTGAATAAAAAGGAAATCCATTGGAGGCCCCACGAAGCCGTTGTTACAACTTCGGTAATTGTGAAATAAAATAAATGTGAAACACCAGCTAATTTTGCTACAAAGTATTACAAAGGATTACGTAATCGTGATTCCCGTTTTCTCAATTGATAAAAAGAAGCATCGCGCGAGATCGACCGCGCTCGACATGGAAATTCTGATTTCTGATTGTTAATTGCGCAGCGTGCTCATGGGAGGCGGCCGCTAATGTTAATTAGATATGAGAGAGTGAGAGAGAGAGAGAGAAAGAGAGTGTGTGTGTGTGTGTGTGTACGGTTGAACGTCCGGTATAGTCGGATATTCTTTATCTTGACCTGTGGGCTATCTGCACTGAGAACGTAAAAGATCGTGTTTCTTTTCTTCAAAGTGCGATATGGACAATCCTAAATGAAATGGTCACGAGAAATTCTTCAGACAAAATCAAGTAATGTTTTATGATTATTCAAAATCTGTAAGCCTGTCGACCATTAGAAGCGTCTGGTGTGTGTTGCCTTAAAAAAATGGCACGACCGAATTTATTTAAATTTTGTGCGATTCTCACTATAATTACTTGACCGCGGATCTTTATGAAAAATAAATCTGCATTGTTTGCAAGAAACACAAAACGAAATTGAATGTTATTTCTTCCCTTAATGATTTTAATAGAGAAATCGTATATCGACAACTTCAATTTAAAAAATTTTCCAACAATTTTTATTTTCATCTACTTAATTTTCCTATAAATGCATAAAGATCCGCAGTCCGATAATAATACAGCCTCGGATCACGAATTAAACGATACTTGCGAGAATAAAAAATTAAATGAACAAGTATGAAATAAAAAATCTGTTTCTCGCGTAAACCAAGAAGATCGCTGCGCAATCACGTTGCACGTCCTCGGGAGCACTGTAATCGGAGCACGCGACGCTAACGAGGTAAGCGGCGCGCGGATAGCGTAAAAAATTTTCGAAAATAATCTGACCTCCTCGTAAGCCGCGTTGGGATTCATCCTATTTTATGAAGGCTTGCCGCACAACAGAGAGGCACTGATTATTCTCACGCGTACAACTGGATCCTCGTCGACATGATTGGCTCGAAACGGAAACACGGGATCATGCCCAGAAATAGTCGAGCATGGGAAGCGTCCGCGGGAACGATCCGAGCGTAACTGGCTCTGTGCTGTGCGAGAGGTGCAGCACTCTCTCTCCGAGGCTGCAGGCGGCTGTACTCCGCGCAACTGGTACAAGTTCACGCACCAGAAGCCAGAAGGGAGGTGGTGGACGCTGACAGGAGGTCCCCGAACCTTTCCTTCGCCGAAGGGGCACCGTGCAAACCGTGCACTGTCGCAGGAACAGCGAGGAGAACGCGTCTACCGGCAACAGAGTGCACCGAGTGCATCGTCGTATCGCGGAATGCATCTGCACGCTGAATTGCCCGTTTCGAATTTTGTGCATCGTTCGTCAGGCTGTTTTTATGCATTAAAAAAGATGGGCTTGGTCTAAAACAATGCTCGGAGTAAAAAAATTTCAGACCTATCATAACTCATTCGAATCAATAAACAAAGAAATTGCAGTTAGCCAGAAGAATTTTTATTTTGCGCAAAGCAGTCCGATTATTACTGTCGAAGGAATTATTGTTCTAATATTCTTGAGAATCCGTGCGCTTTTATAGAGCAGACAGGCCAAGCACAGGAATGGTTCCGCGATAATGTTTCAGAGTATGCTAGTGATGGAGTCACGTAGGCTGTCACGCGGAGAGGATCGCGTTGCAATCGAGTATGAATGTGTAGGTGCTGGTATGTACATGCATACAAGTACTGCACCGATAACGCCAGTGCATCGTGTAAAATCGACGTCTTCCAGAGAGGAATTTTTCACCGACTGGGATCACGGATTTACCGGAAAATAATGCCGCCGTCGAGATAATAATACTTCGGTATCCAGGTCTCGCTATGCCAGAGGAATTAGGTCGATGCGAGCAGAGAAGGAAACGCCGGAACGCATCGCCGATTCGCGTACCGAGAGAAAGAGAGAGAGGGAGAGGGAATTTTCGCGAAACCTTTTTTTGAAACGGCTGCGACGCGACGGTTCGCGAACTTTGTCCTTCCGTCGTAGAAAGAAAAAAAAACGAGAGCGAAACTGGAGCAGAAAATCGTGAACCGAGGCTCGATTAAGTGGCGCCTTTCGGCACGTGTCCAACGTAAACGTAATAACGCGAAAGCGCGGTTGTATCGCGCACGAATACAACCAGCTGGCGAGTGTATTTATAGTGTAACGAATATAGTGCAGTGCATAAATTGTATACCGATCCCCGACGATCTAGGCTGGCTGAAATTAGCGTCCGAAAATCGTCATTTAATTTATCGAATGCTATTTCTACGTGCACAGGCTGGCATTAATATACGGACAGGTTGCAGACGATTTTGTTGAGAGAAGTTGCAACGCTTAGTTTACTATACAACGTGAACATTTTTTTTTTTATCAAATCCGCAGTCTAACGGTGTACCCCTTCCAGGTCTTTCGAGGATGCAATATGGCCGCCATCGACGGCGCCCACCTCGCGATTTCTTACCGAATTGTTGCGGGACTGCGCGGTTTTCTGACCGAACCGAGCGAAGATTTCGATTCCTGACGAAGGAACAACGCGTTTCGCATCTAATTTTATTGTACGGACACAATCGATACCGTTAGCAATTTATGCGCGCTGTATCCGACCAGTGATCGAGAGCTCATATTTCATCGGCTTGCCCCGCGGGTTATCGATCGTTCGCGGAATCATTCGCGAAACAAAACGTCGGTATATCTCTTTGTCGTAAATAGAGCCGTGATTCAAACGATCCACTTCGATCGTACTTCAAACCGACGAAGGTGAGATCGCTTCGAGCACAGACAGATAACATTATCTCTCTGTTCGCACCATTTCGCGAGCTGTCCTGACATCGTTATACAATTACGACGATTACGGAATATCTTCTGACGCGCAGCGATGATTTATCGGTGGCACGAGTGCAGCGATAAAGGGTAAAGCAGGAAATAAAATTGATCGATCTCCATATTGAAATTGTTGGCGGAGGAGGACTGCGAGAGATGCCGATTCGCGGATTTCTGCTGGCGCATCGGGTCGGACAACTGCGGCAATGCGGTGAACTGCACTAGACGTGGCCTTGACGTGTTTTCTTTGCCGCGGGATCGATAATTGATCCGAGGCCGGAGACCATTTTCACGATGTCACGCCGGTTGGAAGCGGCTCGTCGCGGCAATTATCCGCGAGAGAACAGCATTGTGTAAACTGTAAACCGAAGCGAAGATCCGATGCGCGCTAGCCTCTGCAATTTTGCGCTGGCCAACAGCAATTTTGCCGTGTCGACGATCAATAGGTAATTCCTATACATTGTAGATCCCAATTTCCGAGAAACTCGCAACGAAACGTAATATCGTTGACATCGAAGTTATCACCGATATTGATGATTTCAAGAATAATCGTGTTGTCAAGCATCGTTCTTTCCGAAAGTCTTCGCACATCCTCCTGAAAGTGGAATTCGCTGTGGTCTGTTTCGCGATTCTCGGAGAAGCAATAGCGGTAAGTGGTGCGTCTTAATTATGATGTACAATGAAAAAAAAGATGAAATCAATTGGAATAAAATCTAATTCCTATCCTCTGCACAGTTGGAAATGTTTAAAGTTTAAACAATATCTCTCGCAATTTCGAGATCCGCGTGTTTTTCTACAACATGCCGGAGACCATTGCAAAATCGCACGATACGCGCAAAACAGTTTCTTGCCGGCTGATAACAAGCGGACGTTGAATAACAAGCGTCGTAAAACGCTGAAACACGGCGAAAAAAAAAAGAAATCCCGAAGACGGAACCGAACGTATCGGGCAGAACCGGACCGGATTGTTCCGATTAAAAATTATTTACACACTTACACAGAGATACGCAAAGCCAAAATATTTGTCATGGAAAATTTCTCTCAGTCCCGACCGCGATTAATCGATATATAGCTCTTATCCGAATTGCGACCGATTGACTACCCATAGAGCGCGAAAATGTATTCGGTTCGCGCTCGACGAAATCTCCTCCGTAACGTCGCGCGCCTCTGGTAACGTTCGAGATGGTTGCGTAAAACGCACGGAAAATTGCTCGAGCAGGCGAAAAATGTCACGGAGAAAGATTCCGTTCGAAGAGGGAAACACGACGCAACAGAGGGGGGGCAGCGAATTGCTGAACGCGAGGAGCGACGTGGGTGTTTACACGGTTCAAGAGTGGCGTCAATTCGTTTCAATTCAGCGGCGGGTGCATTGAATAATAGGAGAGCGCATTAAGGTCCATTGCCAATGGAGCCGCTACAGGAAATTGTTTACGCGATGGTTAACGTCAACGTTATCCTAGATTCAGTTTGAAAAATCTATGTACAGCCTCGATTATCCTTACCGTGAACCGTTCGGGCGGTAGAACAGTTGCTACTCTCCGTAACTGTGGAAGGGATCTCTACCGTAACTGTTACGATTTAATCCTCACCACAGAGATAAAGGGAACAATTATTTAGTACAGTAATTCATCCATAATTGTTTATACCACGGGTCTGGCCAAAGACAATTATCGTGGAGGGATACTATTGTTTGACTTTTGCCGAACGTAGAACAGAACACCGAAGCTCGAGAAGCCTCGACCGCCGAGCAGTGAAATCCGATACCGGCTCGGGTGTATCGGTGTGAATCACTACCAATCCAATGACAATACTTCTTTATTTTTTTATGCAACTTTCACCAATATATTCGTGGTATTTTTCTAATGAAAATTATACCAAATATGATATAATTCCGATGATATTTACCCGTGTAAGATTCGCGAATTGTCCCGGTCAAGAGAACCGACCTGTATAATAAATGATCAGATACATCCGAATTATATTGTGTTTGGAATCATTTTAATCAGAAAAATGCCACAAATATAATGGCGAAAGTCTCGTAAAAAAATAAAGAAGTTTTGTCAGTGGATTAATTCTCCTGGTATCACACCGATGTACCCGATCCGGTATCAGGCGACTAGACAATTATCGTTTAGATATTTTCGACAATTATGGATGAATTACTGTAGTAATATTTATGTAAAAATATTTCTCGGGGCAACGAGATGTCGAGTATCGGTGAGACTCATACTCTTCTCTAACTGTAACTCCGGAAACCCGTGGTTTTCATAGTTACGGAGAGAAACCGTATTGTATGTATGTATGTAATGATATTTGGTCCCCTCAGGGTTTCAAATCCATTCCACCACTTCTCCCTTTAACAATCCTCAACTATCGCCTAATTTCCAGTTTCAGCGGGACCTACATTTTATTAAGGTGGGTTCCGAACCACCTGAGAAACCGTATTGATTTGTACAATAAAAAGTGTCGCATATCGAACACGCTTTAAATCACGCTGTTCGCAGTGTGCAGGATTAATAGACTCGAGACAATCGATGTTCTACCGTATAATTCGCGCGATGGTTTAATTGTTTAATTGATAAGCAGGTGAGGTGGGACTAACGATGCACGGTTAGGTAATCGGCTGGACAGATTCACGGTGTCGGTTTCGAAAGGATTCACCGTCATGGTCAAGGCGACCGGAAACGAGGCTCCACGTTTGCGTGGATTCGAGCCGAACGCCTCTAAAATTAGGTCATTGTTTCGGTGTACATTATATAACCAGTGTAGCGAAACGTTATTATCGCCGATCTTCTACCGTGTTCGCCGCGATTCCGGAGCGGACACGCGACACAATTTTGTCGCGACAATACATGCCCGGATTCGTTTATCCGGATCGTCGAAATCTATAAACGTGCTCTGTGGTCGGGATCTATAAATGCGCGAGGATCCGCGGTACAGTTTTATAATTAGCGGATATAAACGACATCTAACGGTGGAAATATGAAATGGACGTGCGGCTTCGACGACCGACATGCACATATACATATAGGTAAAAAGCGGCCGTTTAATCGAATTAATTACCGTCCCGGTGAAAGGTTAAACGTTTAATGTGTCTTCGAGCAACGGGTCACGGATTCGCTGTTATGAACCGTCGATGCTCGAATACACGCACGCAAGTATCTCGCATATACATGTAACGTATATGCATAGCGGCGAGCGTTCGATTGGTTCCATGGTTTCGTTCGATTCGACGGAATCGAGACGTACGACCCATATGGAGATAATTCGATGCTCGACTCGAAACACTCGAGTGTCGATTACAGGGTTCGAGAAACATGGATCGTGGATCCGCGGACGAATGGATCGGTTCGATCGCTCGACACGATCGACTCTCTCTCTAGGGGCGTAGATTCGCGGAAATCGGCGATCATCGGATGTGGTTTCCGGTTTCGTGTAAATAGAGTGGTGGCGTGGTGGCCGAACAAAGTTGCGTGGACGGTTTCGATGGGAAGATCGAAAATGTATCGAGATCGAGAGTGAGGGTTGCGGGCTCGAGTCCCCGTGACCTCGAAACGAAGACGGCCTCGCGGCCCGACTATGTATTCCAAGGGATCGATAATCGCACCGCCATTCGCGGGGACACGTACACCGCACACAATGCAGATACGGATCGACTGGTGTTGCTGCAGTACCGGCCTCTCCTCGGAATTTCGAACCGATACAGACAGATAGAGAGAGAGAGAGAAATTCCTTTCGAGATCCGAGTAAATTCTGACCGTACGGCCTTGATCTACATCGGCATTTTAGGTTGCAACGGAACATAACGCAACCGCGTTGCAACCGACTACGTTTAAACGACAAACAAAACTTACCCACCTCTTGGCAGGATACTCGAACGAGAAGCGAGTCCTTCAACATTCCCAGTAGCAGAGGGTTTCACTGAAATATCGCCGGTTCGGTGTCAGTGTTATTCTCACAAGACGTAAACGCGCAGCAGGCAACCCGGTGGGCTGGTTCGTTCGGTATCGTTGTTCGTTATTGTACGCCGCACACTCGCACCCCTTACCACTCACACTTCAATCATTTAGAACACGAGAGGACGGTCGGTGTTTTCTTGACGCGATCCCGTCGAGACTCCACGGATTCGACGATTATCGTTGCGACGCGATCTACCAAACGCTCGACCGCACTTTGAAAACACTCTGCGGAACGAAACCTGCCATGCTACTGCGCGAAAACCGACCACCTATCGCCATCTGGCCGACCACGCCGGGAACATTGCCACCGATGCACGAGACCGCCATTTTGCCACCGGTGCAGCGGACTATTTGAATTGTGCGTGTGTATTTACTCGGTCGTTTATTCTATTTCTGAACCGGAATTTACGGGGATTAGAGTGATATTAGAATGATCGTACAATCTGATAAAAAAAATGGATCGTTATTCGATCGGATTGAAAAATCGAAAAGGCGCGACCTCCGATTTCGACAAGGTTCGCACGATTTTAGAATCTATTCACGTAGGAATTTCTGAACGATTGAGAAGTCGAATTGAAAGAAGTAAGAGACTGTATGGGAAAATCGATAGGATACTGATTCGATAAAATATTTCAACTACCTAACAGGACCATGAAAATTTAAAAGAAAGTTCGACATCATGTCGAAGCATTTACCGATTCCGAGAGTAAAACAAAGTGACAGAAAGATAGTAGCTCGAAGTAATCTTATTCGCGTTAATACAAAACTCAAATGAACCAGTTTGAATAAAATAGTTTCTTCAGAGGGAAGGTGACATTGCAAAATGTTATGGAAGGGAAAAGGTTTAAAATAACCAAAGATATTAATTTACAAGATCTTTATTGAGATGCTTTCAATACATATGTTTTCATATTTAACAAATCTTAAATTCTACTATACAATGTTATCGAAAATTCTAAATGTGCAGCTATTAGCTCGATATTATCCACTATTTGTAAGATACTAAAAGTTCTTACAAATAGAGGATGATACCGATTGCCCAGGTCTCACCACGAGGAGGTTGCCGCACAAGAGACCCGGAAAGGGAGTCAGAACGAATGCAATATTCCTTCTGGCTCCCTTTCCTAACAACGACGAACTTATACTAACGCAGTAACGCAATATGTCGAGTAATTATTGCGGGGAAAAAGGTGTGAATCGGAGAAGAAGTCTCCGATCCACGGGGGAGCAAAGGCGAATCAGGCAGAAGGCTCTGATTCTTTCAAAAAAAGAAACAAGAACGAACCAGAGCAGAAGGCTCTGATTCGAGGGTGACGCGAACGCGTACAATGCTTGCAGCCAAACTCCAGTCAGCACCGATACCCAACATGAATTCAAGAAGAGCGATGACCAAGAGAAGAGTTCGCACGGTGTCCCATTTACTCCAGTTACCACCTGTTACCAAGCAACTTACGTTGAGGTAACTCGGGCGGAATTACGACAGAGAGGACTTTTCACTTACACAGTGTAACACAGCGAACAGATCGCTTGACCATCCACTCTCAATGAATTGACGTCGAATACCGAACCAACTGGATTGGTACATACAAGCAAGGTCCGACACAGCAGAAGGCTGTGTCGAAATAAAAAAACGAGCCGAGCAAAGTGAAGTTAAATGAAATGAAATTAATCTAAATTAAATTAAGTGAAATTAAAAGGCAATAATTACTCGACATATTTACAACGACGATATACAATCTTAATAATTAACGCACGCACGCAAGTCGAGCAATTATTGTCGCAAAAAAAACTAAATCGACAAAGAGGGAAGAATCAAAACAAAAGGCTTTGATTCGCAAAGAAAAAACATCAACTAGAGCAGAAGGCTCTAGTTCGGGGGTGACGCTAAGACAATAATTACTCGGCAAATATAACTAATTTAAAAATATACTGAAGTTCTCGTAGATCTTCTTCGTTGGCAGGTCCTCTTGTGACTTGTAGTAATCAAATTGAAATAAACTAACCCCGCACACGAGTACGAATCTAACCAGCTCACGAGAGCCAAGCTAACCCCGCACACGAGTGCGGCCTACAAACCCTGCACACGAGTGCGAATCTAACCAGCTCACGAGAGCCAAACTAACCCCGCACACGAGTGCAGCCTATAGGCGATTCGGGTGCCCCGGGGACGCGACACCCCGTACTCACTCATGGCCCCACCCGTGAGTGAGTCCCTGAGGGACCTCCGATCGAAGGAATAACAATTGTAAATAAGAAATATAAAGTTTGTAGAAGAGGATCGCGTGAAAATTCAGAATCGAACTTCAATTAGACATGGAGCAATAAGAATAACGATGATAAAGATGCGACGAGGAAGAACTGTAAACCCCGTACGCGGGTACGGCCTACATACCCCGCACACGAGTGCAGATCTAACCAGCTCACGAGAGCCAAACTAACCCCGCACACGAGTACGGCCTACCTACCACGCACACGAGTGCAAATCTAATACCAGCTCACGAGAGCCAACCTAACACCAGCTCACGAGAGCCAAACTAACCCCGCACACGAGTACGACCTACCTACCACGCACACGAGTGCGAATCTAACCAGCTCACGAGAGCCAACCTAACACCAGCTCACGAGAGCCAAGCTAACCCCGCACACGAGTGCGACCTATAGGCGCTAAATGTCGATGTCCGTTGAATTAACAGTTGAAGAATCGCTGAAGGTGGGCCAAGGGTAATCAACAAAACCATTGTAAAACCCTTGGCCCACCCTGTGCTGCAAAGCAGAAAATAAATCCGCACAAAGTAAACCATCACAAATAAAAAAAAAAAAATGGCCAAACTCACCAGACTGGGCCGGATACTCGGCTACTGGACAGCTACTGAACAGCTACTGGACAGCTACTGGACAGCTACTGGACAGCCACTGGTCACTCACTAATCACTCACTAATCACTCGCGTTCACTCAGTCGGACCGCTTCCGCCCGAGTCCCGGGCCCGACTGACTGACTGACTGAGAGTGCTCGCCGAGTTCAGGCGCAGCTGCGCAGCGACGCGGAACTCTCCCCACTCCGATCTATTTCCACTCCGGCGATTTCGATCGCCGTGATAGTAATTATTGATAAATTTATTATTTCTGGCTGTTTAATGTTTATAACAATTCCTTTTGTCAACGATGTCGACAATCCCTCCCTTCACTATCTGACCACCTAATTTTTTAGCAAAAGTAGTTAATAATACTCGAGATACTGAACAACTTTTAAATCATGAATATTCGCACGCATTAATTTATTCAATACAATTCACTGATAAATTTATTGTTTCGAGCTGGTTAATATTTATAACATTTTGCCATCTAATTTTTTAGTAACAATAGATAATAGAACTATGACCGGAATACATATGTAAATCAAGGAGAGTTCGACTGTGCGACAAGGTGAGACACAAATCGTAAGCTAAATTAGAAACAAAAATTGACAAAACAATGTACACGAAAGTTGCTGAAGGTCCATTCCCCAATTTCAATTATTTATAAACCATTCCTCGTAAGTTCATTATCCTCTGGTCTGTCCTTCTTTCTCTGCAGTAAATTCATACGTCTGTCCTTGTTGGATACCATCTTGTATATCACGTTCGCCTAATACTTACCAGGGGACTCGAAATGCCGCTAAAAAGTAGGTGGCACGAGTGAGACGTTCTCTGTTCTTGTCTTACGCATGAAGAGATAGGAAAAATTTAGTTTGCAAACCCGCCACCAGTCTAACACAGAATCATCCGAGTAAATACATAAATTTCTGGCATAATTTACGTTGTATCTTAGGTTGATCTGTTTTGACGATTGTCACAGGTGAATACGTAAAAAATGACTCACAGTTACGAATGTAAATAAAATCTGTTTATATTTTCAAGAAACGTATCAACAAAGTTTTCAAAACGGACGGATCTTCGACGGTGTTCTTCGGTCGATTCTGTTGCTAGTCAAAATCAAAACAGTTTGTTCGTCGACAGTGACAGCGAATTGTAAGTGATCGTTTAACCTCAAATTTATAACTAAATAAATACAGGTTAGGCTTCATTGTGTTTTTTGTTCTAATTGTTTATCTATTTAAAGCGGCAATGCGTAACAAGGGTTAGTCGCTGATCGTTGAAAGCTGAAGCACGAATTAATTAGGTTATGTAGCTCTAACAGCAGCTGCGTGAAATTCGGTCTGTTCTCGGGCTCCGTCATCCAGCAGGAACGCATTATGCTGTAAATATCATTGGAAATGTTGTCGGGTTGCTCTAAACGACCGTTCTCTTGAACTATGTAGCGCAATAAACGTTCATTCTCCAGGTTCGAATAGGGGAAAGCGCCGTAAGTGCATATTTCCCACAGTACAACTCCAAAAGACCACACGTCGCTTTTCGATGAGAACGAGCGGTCGCGCAAAGCCTCCGGTGACATCCACCTTATGGGAAGATGATGCGTTTTACCTTTGCAACTCTTTATCACGTATATACCGCTTCGCGAGAGCCCAAAGTCAGAAATCTAAACATTAGACGTTGAAGTTCAATATTCAAAGAGGCGTCAAATTGAATCCTACAATGTTATTACAATTTCTATACCTTCAAAGTAGAATCTGCTCCGACAAGAACATTCCTCGCTGCCAAATCTCTGTGAACGATCTGTTTGCTCTCCAGATATTCCATCCCTGTGGCAATATCTACGGCGTACTTCAGGAATTGAAGTTTTTCTGTTTCGTCTAAATGGTTCCCTTTCTTCCAGTGACTGTTCAATATATTCAGATAAGTTCCGTTGGACACTGCAGAGCTTATGTTCGTGTATACAGCTGAAAATGAATGTGAACAGTAGAACCTCGTTTATACGAACCAAATAATGCTAAACCTCGTATGCGTACTTACTTTTGGAAACGCTCGAGTCGGACAGATATCCAAACGTGTCTCCATGGTTGCGAACGAGTTTCTTGGCCCAGTTCTTTCGTTGGAGATGCAAGTAGGAGAGCAGATCTCCGCCTTGCATGTACTCCAGGAGAATGCATATTGGCTTGTCCGGTTGAACGCAGTAGCCGACGAGGCTGACCAAGTGCGGATGGTTCCCTGCCTTCTTCATCATCTCGATTTCCTCTATGAATTCTCGACGCACCTCCGACTCGATTGAAGCGTGGTCGTTCTGGGACATTTTCACGGCCACCAAGGTGTCGGTGGTGTCGTCCAGTTGACCGAGATACACCTTACCGAAGTGTCCGTTGCCTAATTCGTGTAGGAGCGTTACGCTTCTAAACGGTGCATCCAACGCGTCTGTTTCTCCCTTCTGCTCCTCCTACAAAAGATTTCAATTTTTTGGATTCCTTGCACAGCAAGAAATATATTAGTAATTTACTCTGCATTGATTCGTTTAAACCTCGATCTCTGGTAGGAAATACAGAATGTTACTCTTCCGAAGAACCGTCTCTGCCCATTGGTTTTTGCACTTGGGGATGCTCTGTATTCTGAAACCGAACAGTATTATTTTATATTCGATCGTTCAATTACGCAGAATTTGATGCCCTATCGATTCTCGATACAAAAAGTGGTTCGTTACTAGACCACAAATGGGTACATACAATTTAAAGCAGTGGACATATTAGAAAGATTTAAGAATATCAGTTTCAGCTTAATAAAATAATCAGTTAGCTGGAACACCTATATCTCTTCTATTTACCTAGCTTTCTTGCTGTGATAGGTTGCACAGTACAGCGTGTTATGGAATAGTACACAGTAACTGACAACAGCGAACAGAACGCAACAGGCTCCCATTACCGCAACGAATATCAACCACTCCTGGAAAATAAATACATCGATTTTGTGAGCGTCTTGTTTACAAAGCGTTCAGCAAACAAGCTGATACTTTACCAAGTTCTTATCGACAGTTTCGGAGGTCCCTGATAATAAAGAGCGTATTATAAATGTCCCATCTGTTCCAGCACAATCACGGTCGTTCAGAGCACGGACCATCAGCTTGTAACCATCCCTTAGCTTTATGCGTTGATCGTCGGATTTTACGTTCCACGAGAAACTTGTTGTTTTTGCGGTTACACGTTCTATTTGCGTTACATTGTAAATTAACAGGCCTTTCTTCGAAGTTAGTAGCGGCACACCGACGCTGCAACAGTTAACATGCTCAGCTATGTACACTTTACTTTGGCATACAGATAGATTTCTTTGTGCAATATACGACATTATCGTCCGGTTACCTAATTACATAATAATGGATCTTTGATGTATCCGAGGAGGTGCTCCAGTCCACAATCACTTCGTTTCCTCGAAGAGTAACGTTTAACTTTGGAATAGGCAATGTTGATTTAGCGTTGACACAGCTGCACTTACGACCGATACATTCCGGAACGGTGTAGAGAACCTGCAAATATTTTTTAGTCAGTGTAACAAAGTGCACACGCGATAAAATTATGCAGACAATTTTTTCGTGACTTACTTCCGCGGGTTTTCTCATAGCTTTTGTTCTAGGATTCGCGATAACTTGTACTTTGTAGGTGCAATTCGGTCTGATGTACAAATCGAGCATGTCGATCGACGACATGTTGTTCGCTGGCAGCAACGCGTAAAGCTGCTCGCCGCTGTTCAACGCGTGCAAAATCAAGCCTTCCGGACATTCTGTGACGCTCGTTGTTTTCTCCTCGGTTCGCGCGTCCGTGATAAGAACGCTGCAATGAACGCAAAGGAGACGACGCGTCTAATATCAACTTAAAAATATTTCTACGCTCTTATCGCACGATCCTATTGTCTGCTCGACGACGAACATTTACCTATAGGACGACGGTTGTCTCGCGCTGCTCGGAGGCAGCCAAGACACGTTCAGTTTCAGGGACTTGTACGCATTCTCGCTCGCCGAGTATCTCTCATCGCGTAGAACGTCCACGCTCAAGTTCTTTACCGCGCCAAAAAATTCGATCGCACCTGCCGCGACATGTTGTCCACATTGTACACTCGACGAGACAATCAGCGCACAGTAACAATACGCTTTCAGCAACGAACTTCTCGCGAACATTTCATTTTCGTGTTATGATCCGCGCTCGATCGTCGAACTGCTTGGGTATACGACCCGCTTCCATCGATCCGGGATTTATCTAATAATCTTGTCGCGAAAATACGCAAGATCGGCTCGAGTACGCGATAAGACGATAAGCTGTCGATACTTTAAAACGACAAACAATTGCGCGAGCGTGTGCGTACCAAATAGTATGACGAAGCGCAACGGTGTCGTTTTTATCTAATTGTAAGGTGTGAGAGATAATCAAAGGCGCGGACGTGTAGTAACCAGAAGTATCTGTTGTAGAAAAGAGCATGGCCTCGGCTACGATATCACCGACCGAGGATGACGAGCTGACCTTGCCGCGGGCGTCGATCAATAAAATGATCAAAGAGATTTTACCGCACGTGCGTGTGGCCAACGAGTCTCGCGAGCTGATTCTGAACTGCTGCACGGAGTTCATTCATCTGCTTTCGTCAGAGGCGAACGAGATCTGCAATCAACAGCAGAAGAAGACGATAAACGCGGAGCATGTTCTACAGGCGCTCGAGAAACTCGGTTTCGGCGATTACAGCGCGGAAGCGGAAGCGGTTCTAAGGGATTGTAAGGCCGTCGCGGCGAAACGAAGACGGCAGAGCACCAGGCTAGAGAACCTAGGCATCCCCGAGGAGGAGCTGCTCAGACAGCAACAGGAATTGTTCGCCAAGGCGCGAGAAGAACAGGCGGTCGCCGAACAGCAACAGTGGCAGCAATTGCAAGCTGTCGCGCAGATGGCGTCGATGCAGCAGGCCGACAGCGAGCAAGAAGATTACTCATAAAATTGTCTTGAATTCTTGTCATTGGCAACGAGCGGTCGGTCTTCGTTTCAGTAAATGAATTCCTTCTTTTTTCTTCTGTCGATTTATTGAAACATGCGTACATGTTATTTGTGCATGTACTGTGTATTATTTTCAACAAGAAAAAGTCACTATTCTCCCATCATGTTGCGTCTCTTCTGCGAGCTTTCAGTCCCCCGATACTTGTATCCGCTTCTGTGATTCATTATGCGGTCGGCGCCTGGAGACCAGTCTTGAGTCACGCACTCCGAGGAGGAGTGCAGGTATTGTATACTTCTGCCATCAACAGCAGAGACTTAGGGCATCAATCTTCCGTACTCGGAGGAGAGGTGACTCTTCTTGATCGCTTCCATCACCCTCGACACGTAGTGGTACCTGAATCATTTGATGAAAATTTACAGGTTAATACAGTCAATGATTCAACCCTTTGCACTCGATTGTCTCCTCTCTGAGACATCACTAAAAAGATTGTATGCTTGTAACTAAAATGTAAAAAGTCAAAATGGCTTTGACTGCAAAGAGTTTAATAAGACTGTGCTCATTGTGCTTACCAATTTTTCTCGGTCAGAGTGGTCGGCGTCATGGGGTTCCTGGTGACACCGTGTATCTTCGTCTTCAATCGTTCTATCAGTTTTTTCTCATTCTGCCGCATTGCAGATTCTAAACGAAACGGTCTTGCTTATCAAATTAAACCTACGCGATTCGACGAATCACCGTACCTTCGTTTACAATCTCCGGTATGAAAAATAAATTCAAGTTAGCGTCCGTCGATTGTGGACTCATGTCCAAACCGCTGTGAGTCTGCAATCTCGAGGCGGAGAATACTTTGCCATAAAAGTCCTGCAATTATTAATACCATAGGATTATCGACGCACCGCTGACTCCAGCAAAAATTGAATCACACCTTGGTCTTTTCCATAATATTTGGAGTGAAGTCCTGCAACTCGGCCTTATTGTGCAAGAACACGATGTGAGGATAATACTCGACGTAGTCTTGGTCCATGTTGCTCGTTGACGAAGGCTTCAACATTTCTGCAGTTTGTAAGAACCTGTATTCAAAGGAACAACGAACGTATCGGCGATTGAACTCGTTTTAGGATCCTTAGGAACGATGGTACACTTACCTAACTAAATTCGGATCAATGATCCAGTCCTGTACAAAGATAATAACGTGACAAACTGAGAACAAGAACGCCGCGAATTGCAAGGACTGCAACTCCAAGTTGGTCTCGATGTTTGCGAAATCGGTGGTCGGTTTCTTCTGATCGTAGGGGATCGAATAGTCTATC
Organism: Lasioglossum leucozonium; assembly: GCA_028454225.1. Taxonomy (NCBI): domain Eukaryota; kingdom Metazoa; phylum Arthropoda; class Insecta; order Hymenoptera; family Halictidae; genus Lasioglossum; species Lasioglossum leucozonium. Next base: position 7,477,252 of record CM052218.1, read on the forward strand.
GTCGATCCAGAAAGTATCGGCTGGGTGTCCAGATATATCACACGATTTTTCGTTACGAAGAAATCGATACCGGAAGTGCAGTTAGCGCCGCTTTCGTGGTGCGACATGTCCTGGACCGGGAATACATTCGACCTGAAAAATCAATTTAAAAAAATTAGAGGCGCATGATTATTAATGGCAAAATATAAGGCTTCTCGCGATGAGATGCGATACAGACGCGTAATTCGACGTTAACAGAGACATTATAGTAGATTTCCCAACGCCCTGAGCTCCTAGACATCCAACCACCAAGAAGTCTTGCTGATCGTACAGGTATTCCAGAGAGTTTTCGCACAGCTGCATGTTTTCGTCCATGAACTTGACGCTGGTGGTCATTTCCACGCATGGCGAGAGCAGGGTGCGACAGGCTGCAAGCATTTATGATCTTGTAAGATTAGTACGTAGAATGTTAGAAACAGGGAACAAAGACGTACGTTCTGGGATCTTCGAGGAGGAGCTGGAAGACTCGGTCTCTTTCCTGCAAGGTAAATAATGAATTATGAAGACGTTCTAGCGAGACGATATCCGGATAAAATAAAAATGCACTTACTTGTTCGCACCGTTTCGTTGACTGGGTGAGACGGCCCTGCTTTCGCCTTCTCTGGTTTTCAGAATGAACGTTGGCCGATCTATAACTTTAATGGTCCCTCTGCTTTCGTTGTCTCTCATTTCGGAATCTTTCGTGGTTATCGACATCATCTTGTGCACGTTCATGATCGCTAGCCTTTCGTACACGACGGAACTGAAATATCGCGCGAATTAATTGTCGTGACCGAATAAACAATAACACGTTAATCACTTACGATCAACACGGTGCTCTTCTCTCACCGGAACTCGGACAAGCTATGACGTTCTAGAAATGAATCTGATTAATCTCGTGCGATAGTAATTGTTGACTCCGTCCAAGTTGCACAGGTGCACGATGTATGTAAATAAAAAGTAGAAAACACACGGGGCATCGTCCACGGCAGAACGATCAAGCCGCGATAATAACAATAATCGTAATTCTGTGCCATCTGTCGATGGTTGGCGCTGTAATTAAGCCAGCAACTTGGGCGTTTTGCCGCGGACGGCGCCATTAGCTCTTTCCGATGCGTGCTCGGCGGAAAATTCAAAATGATACGACCAAACCGTTTCTTATTAATTATACAACGGAGAAGCGGACGATGTTTGGGGTCTTATGATATAATCTGTGATTGACAATCGACGAATTTAAACGACTGGGACGGGGAGTCGGAACTTTCCACCTTTTTGGTGGTTCGATCGATCGGTCGGCTGGAGACTGAGCTTCCTTAAATAGGTCAATTCAGTTTCTTCGGCGGTGATCTGGTTGAGCAGAAGCGGGCCGCTGAAGGTGATGACGAACGCCCCGATCGGGGCCAAGAAGAAAACTGCCACCACGGATATCTTCATCACGTCCAGTGCCATTTGGAGATTTTCGCTGTCCGGCTTGGACTTCAGATGTTCGAACGCCATTGGCGCCAGGGCCGCCTTAAAGAACGAACAAAATCGGAATCTCTTCGCTTTACACCGATCACGATCTTTTTTTTAGAAATCGACGATGACGTGCCTGCAGAGTGCCTTTCGGTATCCAGCAAACCACGACGAACAGTTTTTCCTTCCAGGAGTACGGCGTCAAGAAAGTCGTCACGTAGGTGGTGAGGCATCGCGCCTGTTTTTTGCAAGCAAAATAAAACCTGTTTGGCGCGTAATAATAATAAAAATAAAAAAAAAGAAGTTCAGCGTACTATAAGTCCCAGCAGGATGCACACAATGTGAAGACCGAATCTGGGCATGGACCAGACAGTTAAGTCGATGTCAGCGCCGATCACGCCGACCAGCATCGGCTGCACCAGATGCCAGAGGATGTAAGCTGCTTTTCGAAACGGCTCCGACTAGAAAAATTCGAGGAGCGAGTCGTTGAAAAGATCGTTAAACTGCTGGAAACGTCGCGAGGAATTTCTTTTTATTCCGAATATAACAATATATGATACTCGCTTGGAAGTTGGAGGATAAGAGCCTCCATCCGGTGATGGCGGTGACGGAGAAGACAACGACAGCGAGGTATCCTCCGGCGGACACCGTGATTTTCATCGTGGCTGTGGCGAACATCAAGGACCAAAGAACCAGGCCGATCAAGCGCTGCCAGGTCGCGTATTTCTAGTTCATTGGGAAACCAGTCGAGGCCAGGTGAAAACCGGAGACGGCGCATTACAACGGGCGAAAAGAGCTGTTTAAAACAATAAGTATCCTCACGTGGCTTCGATGCGGGATAAAGGTAAAGCAACATCCGAACACAACTCCGGTGACGACGCCCAGCACAAAGTCTCGGAGACCGAAAAGTACGTAGCGCCACCATTCGCTTCGGGGATCACCTGAAAATCCTTAGCTTTAGATCCAGCTTTCGTGCCACCTTAGCTCCTGCATATCGCAGTGCTTTGAACAGTTCTCACACAGATCAAAGTAGAAATCTCTCCTAAAACCTGTCGAACATTCAAAAGCTGAATATGTTTCTCTTTTTTTTTATAATAATTTTGTTATAATGTCTATCTTTGATCATAATCACTTCACAATATTAAACGCAATCAACCACGAAACATCGTCTGCTCGAATAAGAGTATCCGACCAGAGCATTATTTTTAATTTAATTAATAATCATATTGTTTGTCCCTTTGTGTGTTGAGAGCTAAAGCAGGATCTCAAACACTTAAATCCAGATCTACATACGGATTAATTAATCCGATAAATCGCATTATTGAAGACTCTAACGCTCTATACAATCGTATTGATTTTTTTCAGTGGGTCTTTACACACTTTTAAAAAACAATTATGCAGAATTATCGGATAGTACCATGCCTTATGCACCATGAGAGTTTTTGCGCATGTCCATTCTTTGTTATTGTACGTAAATTCTTTTTTTCTACTGTGTAAACATTTACGCAAGAGCGCTTCTTTTTACAAAATAAAATAATAATAATAATCGATTCGTACAACTTTTGTCTTCCATACAGATCCAGCAAAATGAACGAACTAGATAAGAACTTCCGGCGTTTCGGGAATTAATGGTCGAAGAAGAAAGATCGTTCCGGAAGAATCGCGTAGGAAGTTCGGAAGTGCTTGGTCATGAGTTCAGCGATGCCGAAAGAAGTTTTGCTGTTTACCCTCTCCGAAAACGATCGAGAAGCAGACGACGAACACGGAGACGATGTTCACGTCGTCGATGCAGGCTGCGGTGCATAGGATGCTGGCCATGCTCTTGTCCTCGCCGTAGCCCTTTTCAGCTAGGCCTAGGACGCAGTTCATGGTGACCACTGGCGACAGGCACGTGAGCGTTGTCCTTTAAAAAAAAAGAGCTGCGATAATCAATTCACCGAAGAGACTCCAACGAGGAGTACCAACGAAAAATACACCATTGTGCAAAAGAAAGAAGCGCTCGGTATAATTACAGGATACAACGACAAACAATACCTTTATTTCATTTATTTATTGCGATAACGCATATTCTCAGTACTATTCAATTAAACAGCGGAACTTACTGTGTTTTTATTCGGTTTCTTTTGCGCTTTTCTATTAAATATTACCGGGTACTTCTTTCTTTGGTACAGCAGTGTATACAGGGTGTCTCAAAACTCCTACAACATCCGGAAATTGGTTCCCGAAGTCATTTGAAGCGACATTATCCTTCGTTTAGGAGTTATTAACGAGAAACACGGACCAATCAGAGCCAGAGTCCGTCCATGACTTTGGGAATGATCAGGGTGTTGAAGGAGTTTCGAGACACCCTATTGCTAGAACTGTATCCTAAGAAAAAGGTTAATGTAACACAGAAAAATTCCATCGTCGTTTTACCCGACCATGAAGGACCAGTCCCAGGGATAGCTGAGGATAGTTCTGCAGCAGATGCTGAGGATGACCAGCTCGATGGTCGATGGGACCAGAGCCAGGCTCACCAGGAACATCGAGTATACCTTCAGTCTGGTCAGCGAGAGTTGGAGACCGACGCGTATCATGATGAAGGTCAAGCAGAATGTTCTGAGCTTGGACGTGGCGACCACGTCAAGGTCTCGATGAATATTGTAGACCCCTGCATTGCGGATGATCAGGCCGCCGAGCAGCATCCCGAATATAGGTGGCAGGTGAAGGTAGGGCACGTAAGACAGACTCCATCCTAGCACGTAGGAGAAGATCGCTAGCATGAAGATACCAAAACCGTCGTTTCTGGGCAGCATGGTGTCGCCAAGTAGAAAATAGAGGACAGCCCAGGAGATCGAGACGAGCATCGTCATGGTAGCCAACCAGAACAAATACGACCAAGTGATGTACTCGGCGAGGTACGGCGAGACAGGCTCCGTCACCAGCATATTTCGAATCGAATCGCTGATGAACGGTATCTGATGGCAAAATGTCAGATCCTCTTCTGGGATCTCTTCTGTTTGCTGCGGTGCCACCGTTGTCGTCGGCGAGTGCATTTTCAGTTAGAACGTAATCTTTCCGAGACTGGAGGATTAGTCGGGGCTCCTTCTCGGGCAATTCATGGTCCCTGTATGTCTACCTCACTCTCTCTCTCTCTCTCTCTCTCTTTAGGTTATCCTGGTGCTGTTCGATTGTATCGCTGCTCGGAATGCGTCGCGCGCTGAACTTCTCGCTGATTGGAGTCGCGTCTTTGTCGCATTGTGGAAATAGCTGCTGCATCGCAAGCTTCAGGGGCTTCCAAAATTCGAAGTATTCCCCGGTTTTACGAAATCGTAAAGACAATAGCGAACAAAAAACATGGATTTTTCAGGTTTCGACGATGTTTGTGGGGATGTGGGCGCACAGCGAGAATCGGGATTCGTTTCGTCTGGCTGCGTCGGAATTCGCGGGAGCGACAACCCCCGTCCCACCCCCCTTCCATCTGGCAAGACAGACGGTAGCGGCACGGTAGACAGCGAGAAGGGGTTGAGAAGGTGTCGGTGATCGACGGGCAGCAACCATGTAGAGCACGGGGTAGAAAGAGGTGCCGGTCGCGCGAACACCGCAGTGCTAGGTGTGCCGCGATGCGAGGAAAAGGATCAATGAGCAGGTTCAATAACCTGAAATCCACTTGACGTCCGACTCTGCCCATCGGCATCGGCACACGAGCGACTGCGTCGTTTCAACAACCAAAATAGATATTCATTTTCCAAGAGTGCTATTTTCCCAGCCAGACACAAATCCAATACCGGTGATTTAAGTGCTCGGGCGCCAAGCCGCGCGCGTTTCGGGTCAAAGCCCGCGAACGATCACACACACGCGCACACATATATGATAGAGAGAGAGAGAAAGAGAGAGAGGCAAACGACTTCCCTCGCGGATTCCGCGGCTCGACTGTGTCACCGGTGGTAATTAAACTGGGAACACCGTGGAACATGGCCCTGGACACGTTCCCGGTCCGAGAAGCCCGACCGAACGCTTCGGAAGCAAGATTAACGCACCGTGGAGCGGCGCCTTGCCTTTTACACCGCGTTACGAGTCTTTAATAATGTTTAGGGACGACACTTGTGTCCTCCCTGTGTCGCCAACATTGTATTATACTGCTGATAACTTCTCGATGTTTCCCAACGGTGTCTTCCGAATTGTCGACAACGTTTCGGATCGATTTTGGAGCATCTGTCCGAGTCAACGCGCCGCGCAGACATGTGCAGAACTCCTCAAATATTAACAGCGACAAGGTTAACCAAGGTTAAACACGCGGCCGACGCAGCTCCGTTCGAATTGTCGCAGTGCGTCAGCGGCGATCGACTCCAGACGAAATCGAAACGACCACGCACAGAGAGAGAGAGAGAGAGAGAGAGAGAGAGAGAGAGAGAGAGAGAGAGAGGGAGAGGGAGAGTGTACCTCGAGCTTCTGTTGCCAAAAGGTTGAACGAAACTGTCGACTCTTATAGATCGAACTTACTTACCGGACTTTCTACTTTTATTAATCGAACTCCCCCGACAGAGCCGAAGCGTCGATGTACAAAGTTAACTCGAAGCGAAAAAGAACGATTCGAACGTCAATAGTTCGACGAAGTTCTGAAGCACAGACTGTGAGGGGGGGGGGGAGAGTCCAAAGGACATTTAAAGGTCGAACATCAAAGTTGGAGATATTCTTTGAATCGGTACGATTCGCGGAATTGCTAGATGGGATCTTTACCGATTTGTATATTAAGTAGTACATCGTTGTCGGCCGAAACTAAAATAAATTCCACGTAAATTGCATCGTGTTTGTGCTGGTTTTTCCTCGGAAAAAACAGTGTTTCGGTAGAAGATAAGCATATTTTTTTCGCACGGTTCGGTCATGTTCACGACTAATTTTATTTACTGTTCTAGGTTCGAAAAGAGTCTGGACAAAATTCTGGAACACTTATGGAACGTCGCTGTTCGACTCGACCGAGGAAGCAACTTCGCCCGAGCGGCATGTACCCGGCGAAAAATCGGCTCGATTCGCGGGATAAACGATCGGACCTCGCAGGATTTCCGTAACGATCGTCGCTTGTTCCCCCGAGACTCGAGACGAGCGAAACGAGTCTTTGGTAAGGAACGGTCGCGAGAGGGTTTCTCCTTTTGATGCGTCTACTTTGCGTGCCGGGGCCTGGGGGTCTCTGTTCCGGCGTCGTGTGACGCGCGCGCTGAGGAAGGAAAAAAAAGAAAGAGTACCCTCGCGAAACTAGCCGTAACGACCGGTAACCCCATCCTAAACGAAGCCTTAAACAGAGAAGAAGGGGGCAGGGGTAACCGTGTAACAAGAGGTCGTGCAAAAGGGGCTGAAGAGTCGCGAAACCATGAAGGGTGGAAGCATGAGCGACGAGTCCGCGAGTAGGGTGTGACGTAGCCCGTGTATTGTCACCCCAAAGAAAGAGAAAGAACCGGGAGAGAGTTTTCTTCGTCCTCGCGCTCCGAATAAAACTATTCTCCCAGCTACGCGCGGGAAGCGGTGTAAAACTTGCGAGCAAATATGCGCCGACGATCGATCATCACCGATTTCGGACCGTAGCCATCGCATTGTTCCTGAAAATATCTAAAATCCAAATTTCGTACAGATTGGCCCGAAGTACACGCGAATAACCGCAACTTCTGAAAATTAAATACATACAATATCCCGGCATTCTATCGCAAACCGATTCACAATGGCCGGGGCGGAGTAAATTATTCCGGTGTACCTTTGACGCGGAATAAGCATGTTTACAAACAGCGGATTCGCTTTATTTTGCACCGGAGCTCGTTGTGTACGAATGCGCGTGTCAGCTCGGTTCCTCTACTATGTTCGTTCGAAATATGTATCTCTGGCTTCTATTCTATACCGTTTGGCATTATGTGCGCGGGCGCTCGCGCTTGCGCCCCCATCGATTCGCGGAGATTCGTTTGTCTCTCTGGGTTGCCGTCGCTCTCTGCTTTTTTCCACGTTTCCTTGGTCTTTTCTTTCCCGGTGCTTTCTCCCCCGTCGGCGTATTATCCAATGAAAAGATATTACGATGCCCGTTGAATCTCGAATCTCGGTTAGAGAGAAAAAGAGAGAGAATAAGAGAGGGTGAGAGAGAGAGGGAGCAGTTGTTCGAAACTCGATCGACGCTCTCTCGTGCTCCTCTTCCCGGCAACGCGTTCGCCGGTTCTCCCGTCTCTCTATGCCTTTTGTATCGCCCCCCCCCCCCGGTAAATACGTGCAAACACTCGATAACGAACGGCTGGTTGACTGTCTGGTTGGTTTGCTGGCTGGCTGGCTGGCTGGCTGGCTGGCGGGCTGGTTGGCTGGCTGGCTGACTGGCTGACTGGCTGGCTGGTGGTATTCCCTCTTTCTCTTCCCGAGCTAAACCATGCAACGACGAGACTCGAGTATATAAAGTCGAAACCGGTAGACAATACTCTTTTGTGTGTAACCAAAGTCGCGTGCCGTAGGAATATTGCAAGGCCGCCTGCATAAACGCAAAGATCGTCGGATAAGGAAGAGTCCGCCAGGACGCGACATTGTTTCCCCCGATTGTTCCCACCTCCTGCTGTTCACGTTTCAAAAACTACGTTTTCACACTTCGGGGACAGCAGATCCATCGTAAATATGGCCAATGTGTGTACATCTCTGATAAAAATTTCGATGAAAAATAAAAAATTGTACAGAAAATTTCGAACGATAGAAAAAAAATCAGCGGAATGATGACACAAAGCTTTTTTATATTAAGCTGATCTTATATCAAGTCGACAAGTTTCGAAGATGCGTAGAATTCGAAATAATACTTTACAAATTGTGCATTTAACTGTGTAGGAGTCCCCAGTAACGACAAACAAATTTTAAACATAAATCTAATACGACCGCAAAGGGTTAATACACGCACTGTGCTCCATCATCGTAATCACGGGCCGCCGAAAAGAAACCCGGTATCGATCCACGTCCGGTTCTTAGAGTTTTCATTTAAGACTCGTCCGCTGACCGTGGAAGCGCGTTAGGACCCGTCAAAGCCTGTCCCCGAGGTGTTTTAAATCGCAAGGACGATCGAGGAACGTGCTCGATCGATTCCCCGGGAATCGGGTGTCGTGATAGAGACACGTAACCGGCGCTCCCGGAATCGTAGAGAGATTCGGCAAGGGTAAATTCTGTCGACGCATCGTAATTAGAGTCACGTACGAGTCCTCGAGGACACGCGAGCGCTCCTCGAGAGGAGAAAGGAGTCGAGGACGGAGGATAGACAAGGGTCGCAGACGGTCGAACACGTTCCCAGACGGTCGTAGATGGTCGCAGACGGTCGTGTGCACCCGGAACTCGTGCCAAATATCCCCGTGTGTCGTCTTTCCCAATTTTCCCTTGTCCCTATCTTACCGTACACGCCTCAAAAGTCACCGAACTCGATGTTTTTTCCCGGACGCGTGTACTTCGTTCCATCGTTTGGCGGACCCGGGCCTTTTTCTACTGTATTAATTATAACGTGTATATCGATTTTTCTAAATCCGTTCACCTTGCTGAATTTTCTTCCAACAGTTACAATTTTATTAGTTGTTTTAAGTACGCTCGTAAATTAGCCCGGTGGTGGAACCGGTTCGCGTCGCTAAAACACATTGTCGCGCACCGGCTTTTTCGCCGTTTTGTCAGCCGGGCGCAGCATTCACGGCGCCTTTTGAATGCAGCCGGCACAACGGACCGCGTCGAGCGGGTCGCGTTTGCCAGGCGCGTCGTGCACAGCGCCGCGTTCGTGCGCGTTCGGCCGCCGTCGGCTGGCTCCGCGACGGCGACTAGCCGAAGAGCGGCGCGCTCAGCGGTGTCTCGCGTCAGTTACCGACGAGGCATCGTCGCGCGAGCATCGTTCCTCTTTGCGCGCGGAGACGTTTTACGCGACCTTGGCCATTCTCGCAAAGGAATCACCACGATCGCGGCCGGGCGAACATCGGGGTGAACACGCGAATCCTCTCGACGCTGATCAGCGATTCGTTGACCATCGATCCGTCGGGACACGGGAGAATCGACGGGGACGCGTGTCAGTGCTCGGAGCTGCTTGGTGGCGTCGCGTCGGTTTCGTTCAGTGATTTGTTTTGACATGTGTGTGTTCTGCCATATTGGATTATCTCATCGTGCCTCGAGGGCTACGGGAGCGCGAGTCTCGCATTGAAAAGGTACGTGTCGCATAACATCGAGCGTCCCTCTCTCTCTCTCTCTCTCTGTTCCTTCATCCCCCCTCCCCACCCCCTTCCGCGGTGTCGCGATCGTGAAAACTCGTTCGGAAATCCGAGTTCGTTCGGGCCGATCGATGCTGGGAACGCGACGATGCCGCGATTCCGGCCGTCGCGCGTTCGATTCGATTCGATGATAAACGACGAAACCGTTCGAATGCGAGCGAACGGCTCCGGCGAATCGTTCCGTCGGCGGAATACGCGTCGCGAAATGGCTGTCGCGGGCAAAAACCCATGGTACGAGCGTCGTACGCGATCATCGTCGGCGGCGGTGCGACGCGCGATAGCGTCGGGTCGCGTCGCGAGCGTCGATTTCGCGCTTAAGGCTTTTCTTTTCTTCGGATGACAAACGCTCGCATTTCCGACATCTTCCGGCCGCGGGGGAGAATATTTTACTTTACTGGTGCGCGGGGGGTTCGATCGCGCGCGCGGTACCTTCCGACGAATTCGCTTCCGGTTCCCCGTGTTTTCCCGATCGATCGCGCGGCCCGCTAAAGTCTCTCGGTGGCGGCGGCGGCGGGGCGACGCCAACGAACCTCTCGCAAAGTCGACCGTTTTTACGAGCGGTCGCGATGCCAGCAGACGCACGGGTTGGGGAGGAGGGGAGGGTTAGGAGAAACACACGCGGCTGGCTCACGCCTCGCAGCGGTGTATTTCGCTTTTAAAAGCAACGGAAAGAGCCTTGCGACAACGGCAAAACTATGTGCTCGGCTGAACATCGTCAAATTTTCATCGTTAAGTGGGCTTTCAACGTGTCTTCTCCCCCTCCCTCCTCACCCGCCTCCCCCTAACCCGTTCGAATTATGCAGTCGACGAAAGTGGCTCGTTCTTATACAACGGGTTTTGGAAATTTCGAACGCCTGCTCCGTTTCAGTTTTTGGTCCGAATGAGTTTGGAACTGTATTTATAAATTTAAACGCCGACGGGACAGCAGCTACTCGTCGAACTACCAGCGCGAATGTCATCAAATTTTAAGCCTCGAGTGGGCTCGCGGAACGGGCGCCAGCGTTGCAACAACTTGAATATTGCATTCGTATACCTAGGCTACGTACGTACCTACCTAGCGCAACTGCCGAGCGCTGAAAGTGGCTCGTTCTTATTGTCTTTCCGAAGAACGAGGCCTTGTTTATACGGGCTTTCAGACATTTCTGCTGGCTCGGTAATGCGTGCCCGAGTATAAACGGATTTGTCTGTGTAATCGTTTGCGATTCGGGATGACGAATGACGAATTTTTATTGGCCTGGCGTTAAGTGGTAGATGAAAAATCAACCGAATAAAAGAAAACAGCAACGGAAGGTACCAAAGCATGTGAAAAATGCTTGAAAAAAATTGAAATGTGCTTGGAACATTTTTATTTATTTATTAATCTGGTTATATATTTTTTTTTTTACATAGTATCGATTTTCTTTCAATACTCCATATTTCATTTTTACATAAGCTTCGTTCACAAAGCCGTTCGAGGGTTAAAAAAGTGTGTCCAAGTATTCGAACGGTTGAATCGATAATCGTCGGACGAGCCGATCAGCGGCCTAATCGGGCTTTCTCCCGATTATAGTAAATTCCCGTAATAATTAGGCTCTCGAGACCACCGAATGCGCTAATATATCGGGAGTCACTTTTAAAGGAAAATGCACGCCATTTTACTAATTTTCCGAGGTCATAGAAATGGGCGGTTTAATCGTACCGAGATGACCGGTTTCTAGTTTTCTATTTGACAATTATTGAAATTACAATGACGCTTTCACTGGAAATTATATTATAATAAAATTCACAACGAATTGATACAAAATTTTATGTGATTTTTACAAAGCGAAGCATGCTAGCCATTCTTACAGCTCTGTAGGTTCGTTGTTAAACATTCGAACAAATTTGCACGGGGTCAGTTCGGACCCGAACCGGTCAGTATCGGAGAAATGTCCTCGGGCGAGGACTTGGCAAAAATGTGTTGAACGTTGTACAGAATGAACGAGATCGTCTCTATTTTTATCAGTGACGCAACGATACGCGAGGAAAGGGAAATATTTGCACAGATGTATACAGGGTGGCTGTTTATCGATGCATCAAAGCGAAGTCGTAGTCGACGACGGCGACGGCGGCGTTGAGCCGTAGAAAGTATAAGTATAATAAAATGAACACTGGAAAAACCTACCGGTTGTTGCTTAATACTGTTTCGTGAATGAAAGATACATAGAGTACAGGAATTTTCAGTAGAACCGGTATTAAGCTATCTTAACTCGTGTAATCCGATAATCCGTTTTGAGATTTATGGTTGAAAAGAAGGCGATTAAGCTTCTTTTAAATCTGGCACAGCCGCTGAAGGGCTTCCGGTGGCTAAAGTTTTTAATCGTATTATGCAATTATGACGCCGGCCGCGTTCGTAGAACGTTGACTCGAATAAAATAACAACAAACCACGCAACCCACGCCGATATCGCGAGTTTCCAGGATCGGTGGAAGGCTCTGTTAATTTTTCAATGAATCGAATTTTCAAACAACACTCGAGACTGTTACCATTCCCACTTCCACGCTGTATCTCGAGCACGCTCGAACGGCCGCTTGATTTAATTCTGGATATCCGAATGCATCCTCCGATTCGATTTCGGATACTCCAGACACGGCCCCTCGAACGCAACACCGACGCCTGGAAGCCCGAATCGGTGAAATTCGGTCGCGTATTAAAAGCTTCGTTTGTGGGAATTCAAGCTTTGCGGGGGAAAAAAAGAACGCGTTATTCTCGTCGGCGATCCAGATTCGTCGACCGGTGTTCCCGTTTTCCGAATTCGGTTTTCCCGCCACAGGAACAACCGGAGCACGACTAATAATACGCGCGGGCACTTTTGAATAAATCCGAACCGTCCACGAGAGAAAGGGAGAGAGAGAGAGAGAGGAAGAGAGATAGCATGGAGAGCAACTACGTTCTCGAACGAAACCAAAGTCCGGGTGAAAAATATCGCGTCGGCATTGAACGTGACCCGTTTTACTCTCTGGCGAGCTATTCTCGGGTGTATCGGGTGCAGTCGCTCGTTCTTTCTTCTTTCTTTCTCTCCATCCCACCGGTGCGCCACGGTGTTTCGCAACTGGCCCTTTACCAAGTCTCGAATCGACTCGATCCTCCATCGAGAAGGGCCTCTGGCTCGAGGTCTGAAGCCACCGAGAGAGCTTCATTTTCATGGATTCTTGCCGCTCGGAACAAATTCTCTCTTTTGTCTAAGCGACGCGACTTTCTCTTGGCTCTCGTGGTCTCTTTCGGTCCCACTCGTTCCGATCTTGACTGATTTAACCCTTGCGAGATGACGGATGCTTTTTCGCGGCAACTTCCGTTCACAGTGCTTACACCGTGGATCCGCCTTTTGCAAAATATTTATCGACCCTTTTCATATAGAACAACATCAATCTCGTTAAATGTTAAATAGTAAAATTAGATCAAACGTTGAGATTAAATATTAAATAGTGAAAGTAGATCAAATATTGAGATTAAATATTAAATAGTAAAATTAGATTAAACATCGAAATTAAATTGAATATTAAAATTTGAATTCTCAGGATACAGCAAATTTCTAAAATTTTATCCAGTGAGCTCATCATTTTCTGTTGGAACTGCCAGTCATATTTGTTAAATGTATTTGGGATACTGTGATATGTACACTCATCTTGAAGATAGAGATCTCTTATCTCGTCGACAATGTTGTAGCATGTTTGCGTGTGCCAAACAAGTTTGATAAATATTAAATTCTTTTGGCATTTTTGCGGACTGTTTTATCTCAGAGTTTTCTTAAGCAAAAAATGCATTAGACCGTAGATTCGAGGCAAGAATCAGTGGCTGAAAGCACCAAACTGTGAAAACAGCTTGAGTGTAATGCTCCCTCGTTAACAGAATCAAATTAATATGTAATCCTGGCACTTATTTTTCAAACAACATGGCATCAACAGCAGATCCCTGTGCGAGATACAAACGATTTCTCCGTTAATTGCAACAAATAGGAGTTAAACAGAACTTGATCTTTGATAGGATCAATTCGTTAATAATAATAAGTATTCCGAAATTCTTTCTACTTTTTTCCCACTTTCACAATTTTATCATAACTGCGTCAAATTCCAGTTACTATACTATAAAAAGAGCATGATCAATTAGAGTAGTACGCTGCCTTACAATTGCCAGCTCTAATGCCAATTTAACACCAATAATTAATTAATAAATACAGCTCTCAAGAACTCGGTACTGCGTTGAGCATTTGTAATCCCATCCACTGTAATATCGAGTCCGACACGTTCAATTAATTAAAGCAAAATAAAATTTTGTCATAGTTGATTAGTCATTGGAGAATACAATGAAACATTTGCTGCGACCGCGTAGAATAAATCATAGTACAAGGGGTTAATGACGAAGAAAGCGATCTTCGGGTCCATTCCAACGCGAGCACCGCATAATTTGTTGGTTGGTGAAATAAAAAAAAAATCTATGAATCCCATCTGATTGCTGGAACGATCACGATTAGTGTCCTCGAGGGTTAATCCGTGGGATTTCGTTTGATTCCAGAGGAAAGCTTTCGTGGCCGCGATGGATCCTACGAGCAGGACCTTGTGGATCAGTTAAGGTAAGGAATGATTGCGCGTGGGCGCACGCACTATAACGCACGGTAACACCCATGAACGCGAACTCGAGCGAATCGCGTAGATTCGAGGCGATTAGGTCACCGGGTCGGCTCGAGGAAGTCGGTCCCCGGAGGACGGGAAACAATTTAGGCTAGTGGAATCGGTTAATTTTAGAAAGGAATCCACCTTTTGTCGAAACCCAACTCTATCTCCATGGCGCTCCCCTTATCGCTTTTATTTTCGTTATCCGCGCGCTTAAACCTCCTCGGCCTAAGAATCTGGTAACCCCTTGGCTATCGCGCGAGATATCTGTTACACTGCTGTTATGGCCGTCGTTCTCGTATGTACAGAGCTCTCTGGTCACGATTGTGGTCGCATACGAAATAAAAATCAAAAGTTTTCACAATACGAACACGCTACGTCCGAGTATTTTACATTGGGTCTACCTCGACCCGAAGTATCAGAATCGTCGCTCGACAACTCGATTTTTGACGATTTCGAGAATTCTTGCATGAAACGACTGCGGATCGTTCTGCCAAGTTAAAAATTGTCCGAGGTAATTAGAGGAAATTAAACACAAATGTATTAATGATTTTCTTTTTATACTTCTACTATTCAAATCTCCAGTCTACCGATGAAAAAGCTATTCTGTAATGGAGAGATCTAAATGCAAATACCTAAATTTGTTTATTTATCAGCCGAGACGACTTGCTTCTGAATAGCAGAGGGCCGAGTCCGTTATAGAGATTAACCGTGATAAACAGGAAGCCACTCCAATAAAAAGACCGGTTCTAATTAATAAGGAAGCTATTTTACCGATTAAATATACTAGATGTTATTTGCGTTCCGACCCGAGGTGTCCCGTTTCTCGAAAAAGGGGATCAACACGGGTCGCGCTGCCCGTTATACATAATAGCTGTCCACTCCTAGTTTCGCAACATGCGACCGACAGGAATTGTGAGCGACAGGAACGGCGCGGCGGCGGCTTGACAAGAAAGCTATTCTGTCTGTCGGCGAGGCTTCTTCCGCGAAACAGAGCGTAATGCAAAAATTCGCATCGTCTTCGCGTATCCAATATCGAGGCAGCGATCTCTATTACAACGAAACAAGCGTTCCGCAGAAATTCGGACAAATTGCATGGACCGAATTTTCCCGCGAACGGTCCCGATGAGCTCGCGATGCCACGCCGCGCCGCGCCGGGAGAGCAAAAGGGGAGGCAAAACGGGATTGCGAAACGCGGATGTTGCACGGTCTTGCTCTTGCTCTCGCGTTTGATCTCGCTCTTGTTCGTTCGCTGGAACGAACGATGTGGGAACGCCGTGCCCCGTATTCCCGTCGATTATTATACCCGTGGTCTTTTCGATATAGTCCGTCTTCCCTTCGATTCGATACGATCCGATCCGAGCAACCTTTCTCGTTTCGCGCGTGAAGTTTGCACCTGCTGCTTTTCCTTCTGTTCCCCTCGGAATAGGGGTGAGGCTAGCAATATGAGATATCGATTCTATTTTCTAATCTAGAAATTTTCTTGCCTTTTTTTTAGTGTAATATTATTTTAGTATTAGTATTGAGTGTAATATTATTTTAGTATTAATATAGAGTATAATATTATTTTAGTATTAATATTGAGTATATTATTTTAGCATTAGTATTGAATATAGTATTTTAGCATTAATATCGAGTATAATATTATTTTAGTATTAATATTAAGTGTAATATTATTTTAGTATTAATATTGAGTATAGTATTATTTTAGTATTAATATTGAGTATAGTATTATTTTAGTAATCAACATTGAGTATAACATTATTTTAGTATTAATATTAAGTATAGTATTATTTCAGTATCAATATTAAGTATGATATGGGTATCTGTATTGCGTACTTCTCCCTTTCTTGATTCTTCATCTATCGTCAACGAGCAGTCCTCCGAGAATCGAAGATTAACGATTGCAGGCCTCGCAACTCGTTCGCTGTCGTCTTAGCAATCACGGAAATCGGGGTCGAAAAAGAGTCCTCAGTTTCATCCAATTTATCCTTGTCTATAGTAATATGTTTTTCTAGATAGTTCCACCTTGGATATCTTTAATTCTAGAAAGCGAGTGATTGCAGACTGCGAACAATTGATGAAAGTATACCATGGCTGATAATAAAACATCGTGGAATGAATTTTCGAACTGAAACCGATTGGAGCTGGTACAGTGCACATAACGTCGTTACCGAAGGGTTCATATCTAATACCGTGATTTATTTATGAGGAGAATGTATCGGGATGGAATTCGCACCTACGTAACGCCGCGCCGATGTAACGCTTCGTAATTTGTGAAAGAACCGCTGGCCGACGATCCATTGAATTCGTGTAACGAGCTGTTACGCCATATCTATGCAGAACCGAGAGAAATTTTCAGCTTCGTTCATTTTCCCAGAGAGTAAGTTCGATCCTCGAACGAACGTAGAGTGGACTACACGATTTAAGAAAAACGAGTGCCCCCTCCATGCCTCGCGGAGGGCAGAGAGGGCTTAAAAATTCACAGAAATCCAGTTCCATTACCACTGGGTTTCTTTATTTCTCATTACGATTATTGAGATTGTTCAGATACATTCTATCGTTTATTATCTTGTAATTTCACTAAAATTATCCCTAATTTAAATTAAATTAAAAGTACACTTACAACAAAAAAAAACATACTTTTTGCGTTGAATTTTTATAATTCTCTTTCCTCGAAAGCATTAAAAAATCTCAATCCTATAAAAATATCGAAACAAACATTTCTAGTTCCGGCACACTGGGCACATTCACGAGGGATTCAACAAATTATAGAACGGTTGTTTAAAAAATAGCTAAAAATATTGGTAGACACGTTGATTTTTCCAAAGTAACGTAAAATGGTCGACGAACTGGCAATGTTATCTATGTGCAACGACCTGCGTGGGCGTGCAGAGTGGATGATACACCACGGGACGCGCTCTTGCCGGCGATTAGAGTCCTCGGACTAAGAGATTCATCCCGATTTCCACGGTCGCGCATCGTCGTATCGAGCAGCTTCGTTTTCGTTCTTCGTACTTTCTCCGGCTTGGTTCTGTTCTTACATAACGTCACGGCTCGACGGTTTCGTCGGTGAGAGAGTCGTGTGCTTGCTAGTCAGTGTGTCTATGTGTGTGTGCGTGTATGCGTATGCATCGTGTATCTCGGATCCGCGGGTATC
This sequence comes from Lasioglossum leucozonium, assembly GCA_028454225.1. NCBI lineage: Eukaryota > Metazoa > Arthropoda > Insecta > Hymenoptera > Halictidae > Lasioglossum > Lasioglossum leucozonium. The sequence goes on from CM052218.1 coordinate 7,494,735, forward strand.
TAGGGCGGAAATTCGTCGACGGTTAACACAAGAAACCGTCGTCAGCTCGCCTGGAAACGTGTCTGGTTATCGTTTCTCCGCGGATTCGATTACCTCGAGGCAGTCACGAAAATTCGAACCAGCTAGTCCGCTGGCTTCCGTCGGTGTAGATCGATGAGAACGGATCATTGGCCTCTTGGGAAATCATTAATAGTTTTCGTGCTGGATAAGGGAGTAAATGTTAAACAGTTGCACGATCGCAGCGACGATCGGTTCTCCGGCAGTTTCTGTGCGATTCCTGGCTTGGATGTTTGGAGGTAAATTTTTTGCCAAGGTTTTTTAGTACTTTTTTTTAGTCAATGACGTTGCAGGAGGCTATTGTCACTCTAGATTGGCAAGAAGAGAGCATGATGATCTTGAGTGATTATTTTCTCAAGGGCCAATTTTTGGCCATTTTTGAGATATCTCCAATGGAACAATATTGGAATATTGATCTATTTATTTTTCGTGTAAAATTTTCAGCCTGCCGTATTGTGAATGAAATATTTGTATTTTAGATTCAATGAAAATCCAAATAAACTCAATTGTGTCATTTTTATATAGCAACGTATAGTAGCCATTTTTAGTGCCCGATAGGTTTAGTGTTAGTATGTCTAGAACACTAAGAATAGTGCAAAAATATTTTTAAATATTTTAAAATTCCACCAACGAGCCTACTGTTTCGAAGCATAACCGATGATTTTGCCAATTCCACGAGGAAAAGGTATCAAATCTAGAAGAGAAATCTGCAACGACCAGGTACGAAACGGCCTCTCTAATAGAGAAATTTGCCCGTAACACGGAGATCGCATCGCGATATCAATAATTCGATTAAATTATCCGACTGCGTTATTCCGAAAATCATTGAACAGCCAGCGAACGAAAAGTTCGTTAATTGCAGCAGTAGTCGCGGCAAATGCGAACGCAACCTGTCGCCTGCGAAATGCGGTGTTTAATCCGCCGTGAAACGCGAAATTTAATCTTCAGCGAAGGAAAAAAAAACCGGTGGTATTCAACGAAATTTTTACGAAATAGAAAACACGGTGCTTGTGGAATGAAAAAGAGAAGGAAGGAAAACGAAGAATTTTGAAAGCAGCTCTTCTGGGTTATTCGGTTCGTCGGTTTTTGCGCGCGAGACGACAGACTGGATCGCGGCCGGATATAGGACGATGAGGGAATTTATTCGTTTGCACGCCTCCGTTAGCTGTCGTTAGCCATCGTTGCATCGTTGCATCGTTGCGCCGTTGCATCGGGGCCGAGAGAGCTCGACACGCCTCTCTCCGCAAGCCTTTTTCTCCGGCCGCGCGTCCATCCGTCCATTCATCCCTTTAGTTGTTATCCGATCGATGCGATTCTGCGGACCGTTTCGAACCAGTCCGCAAAGGTCACTGGTTACTCCACTCGTAGCACTCTTTGCTCCCACGAGCTCTTTCACCGCTCGTTCCGCGAAATTTTCAACTAAACTGTTTGCCTCGATAACAGTCTTCCATAACACCCTCTATTAAATATTCAACACCGCGTCTGAAGGGTTCAATCGTCGCATGATAAAATAATTATGACACAATTTTACAATCGACGATACTTCGTTAATTATTTTCAGACGCAACTTTCACCAACGGGTTCCTGACGTTTTCCCGATTAAAACGAGCCCAAACACGACACGATTCGGATCATATTTGCCTCGGTGTTACACGATTCGGTAGAGCCTCGAGTATGCGAATTATCGATTAGGCTTTACAAAATCGTGGATTGCAGAAGCAATTGTGGCTCGAACGGTATCATGTTTGGGCTCTTTTCAATCGGAAAAATGCGGGGATCGCGTTGACGAACGTATAATCGAAAGTAAATAAATTTCTTGCCCGTTCAACGCTGTTCGGTTCTTTCAAGCCAGAGACGGGTTCCGTCCACTCGTCGACAAGGATCGGGAGCAAACAGGAGGTTTGTTTCATCGTGGCGAATCGTAAATAGCTATCTGGAGCGATAGGGACGGGCAGAGAAACGTTATTTATGGTTTCGCGAATGATCAGGGGAAACAGAGGAACGGCTCGGCGGGTGACAATCGAAGCCGCGCATAGTGCGGACAAATGGCCTAATATGCGGCATTTCTCTAAATTTGGTTATTAATGTATATGTATGTATGTAATGATATTTGGTCCCCTCAGGGTTTCAAATCCATTCCACCACCTCTCCCTTTACCAATCCTCAACTATCGCCTAATTTCCAATTTCAGCGGGACCTACTTTTTATTAAGGTGGGTTCCGAACCACCTATTTTGCCAACAACACGTGAAACGCACCCAGAGGGCCACTTCCCGGCTTTTTACCGAGCGGTCACCCATCCTAGTGCGTCCACCGCCCTCCGCCGCTTTACTTCGGTGATCGAACGAGAACCGGTGTTTTCAGCGAGGCAATGGTCGTTGACGAACCATATTTAATATTAACAATAATAAACTTAGACAAATTATAATAGCATGAACAAAATTAACAAACTTAACAAAACGCTATTCGCTATCTGAGTCATCCTGAGTACTTTGAATGTGATCCAATTTTTTTGCAAAAGAAATGTATTTCATATCGTGATATACACGAATATCGAATTTTTCTGTGGTGGACAAATGGCAAAATTTTGGACAAAAATCCAAATTTGTTTACGAATGTATATGTATTAGTAATTATTCACAAAAAAAATTTAACAATAAAATTAATACATTAAAAAAAAAAATTAATAATATTTATGGATAAAAATTATTGTTATACGATTAATAATATCAATTACCACCTAATAAAACATTTTGCCAAAGGGATTTATCGTACATCGTGATATACGCGTGTAGTGAGATATGCCACGTTTGTCCGCACTGTGCGGCGAGTGGTTTCGAGCGTCTCTTTTTAAGCGGCTCGGGTCGAGGAAACGTTGAAAACGGATCGGATCGTTCGGGAAGTGCAAGGTTAGGTTGCATCGTCGACCGACAGACGAATCTATCGTAGATGGATGGATGGATGGATGAAAAAAAAGCGACAGAGAGAGAGAGGGAGAGAGTGAGAGAGGGGGCGCGTGGTTCGGGGTTGGTCTCGTGAAATATGCAGGCTGCAATCATGGTCCCTTGAATAGAAAAGGTCAGAAACGGGGATGCAAGGTTGGAGAAGGAGAGGTTCCGGCATCGGTGAAACAGAAAGGGAGATAGCGCGAGCCAGAGACGGAAAAAAGAGAAAAGGGGGTGAGAGCTGGAAAGAATGCCGAGCGAAGGATGATAGAGCGACGTTTCGAGCAGAAGCAGAAGCGCGAACATGGACGGATAGCGTGTCGGATAGCGGCGGCGGCGGTGGATAGAACGCGTACTGAAAAGAGAAAGAGGGGCCTCCGGAAACTACAAAAAAGGAAAAGGAGAAACCGGTGCCCTTTGCGCCGCGTTTCGAACAGAGCAACATTCGCGATGCATGCCCGTGGTGCGTTCGCGAAAAAATTTTCATAACTACCTGTCTCCTCGCGGCTCGCCACTCATCGTGATTGGTCTGCGATCGGACCCAAACATCTCGCGCGAGAACCATATATGTATGTATTTCCACCGAGCAAGCTTTCACGGATCGTTCACCTACGGATAATTCAGTCGTCGGGCAGGACGACGGTCTTGATACGGACACTTATCCGGTGTCACTTTCTTACTTTTCGTCGTTTCCCCGCGAAACTTTCGCATGGCGTGCTCGCCCGATTTTTTCCAAGTAAAACGACACCAAACACGACACCGTTCGGATCACGCTTTGCTCGTTTAATCCGCGATATCGTAGAACCTCCGGTATCGGAACGCCGGCGGCCTGAGACGAATACGATCCGAACGGACTCATTTCAATCGGGAACGAGCGACCAACGCGATGCTAGCGGGTTCACGGGAAAACGATTGAACGAAAGTTCCGTCGTTGTTTATAAATATCGCCTCTTTCGCATACCGTCAAGGCATTACTATATTCGAAGGAGGGGAGCTGGGTGGGATCAGCTGAAATTTTCGAGGCAGAGCCGCGAGGTATCTCGATGATCCGTCGGTGTTCGACCGGAGCGGCGCGGAGCTCGGTGGAAAACATTTGGCGCGCGAGCGGGCGGGCGGGCGACAAATGAAAAGTACATAGAAGGCGACTACGGTTTTCTGCTGAGCAAGTCAACGCGAGGATAGGGACAAGGACAGGGATACAGGGACACGATGACGGGTAGGGAACGCTGGGACAGAGAAATAGAGGCTGAACGCCCTGCAGAGAGGCGAAAGTAGCGGGAAACGGGGGATGAGGGAGCTGTCGGGTTCCTCTCGAGCATCGGGTAAGCGTAGTTGAAGGGATTCTGCTGGGAAAAAACGCGAGCGAGTCTCGAGTGGCAGCACTTTGCTGAAATATGCACGATCTAGCCGAAGTTAGCGGGTACTATAGAACGCTGCTTACATAATAAGTGTAAACGTCGGTCTCGAGAGAAAGAGAGAGAGAGAGCGAGCGAAAGAGAGAGAGGAGGATGACACCGGGACGACGATCGAATCCGGCGGACAATCGCGATCGTCGTCGCGCGACATTGCTTTTCGCACAGGCTGCACCGAGAATCGCGGTACTAGCAGCGATGATTCTACATTGGAAAAATAAGTCGAAAAGGTAGGAACGACATTTTTCGGTTGGCGGCGCTTCGTTTTCCGAGCATATCGATTCTCAAACTCGATTTACTCGAGAACGAGCGGTCCGACGTGGAAATGTTATTTTTCTTCATTTTCGATTTTTTTTCTTTTTCTTAGAAAATATCGCCACCCGGTAGGTTGCACTTTCGATTTACACGTTGTGTATCGCGCGCACAAAAATTCGCACGTTCCTCTTCCGTGCGCTGAGAGGGAGAGAGAGAGAGAGAGAGAGATCCAAGCAAGACTCATAGAGCACTTCGCATGTTTCAGGCCAGGGGCGGTCGATGCCTGATGGCGTGGTTTGGAACGCAACGCTGGAGAAACCCTGCTCCAGAGTAAGTAGATTCAGAGATCGAACCGCTATTCCGAAGCTTTCGGCGACCGGATCCCCGATTGCGCTTCGTCGTCCGGACGCTAACATCGTGTTTGTTTTAACCCTTTGCGTTTCTGCGTGGCTTGTCTAACTCGATTCCGCCCCTAATCGCAGCTTATTCTAGTTGGCATTCGGTCGAACTTGCCCCGGCCAACCGCTCTTGCCTGTTTGCGATCGGTCTCGGCCAGCGTCGAGAGGATATTTCTCGTGCCACCGTTCATTCAGGCGACTTTTTCTCCTCTTCTACGCACGTTCCCGTACCGTGGGAGGTATAAATCAGCGAGAGAAACTCCGGCGACAATGCCAACCTTTCCGATTCAGTGCACTGTGGTCTCAAGACGAACTTGCGGGACGGGTAGGAATGAACATCGGACGTATGAAAAATTTTGAAATTGTATAATTCTTTGTGAAACGTTTACCATCGTGTTCCTGGCGTTTTTCTGGTTAAAATGAGTCCAAACATTCGCATCATTCGCGCCGCGTTTATTCGTTTAATTCGCGATACGGCAGGACGTCGGATATCCGGACATCCGCGCGCCCCTAATTCGGATAACAGGTGGTTATCCGCTGTGTCGTGGATTAAACGAGTAAATACGATCCGAATAGTACCGTGTTTGGACTCGTTTTAATCGGAAAAACGTGAGAAATACGACTGCGAAGTTTGTATATAAAAATAATTCCAAACAACAAAGTTCTGTTATTGTTAAACATTGAGAATTTGCGCGTGCAACACGGATATCGAAACTTCGGTCTTCCATATGATTATAATATGCTGATGCAGCAATAAAATCTGAAAATGTGTGTGTTGGTATTCGGTGGCCCGAGTCGATTACCCGGAAAACAAGGCGCGCGCCTCTCTGGCTTCGTTTTCTCTGTTCTTTTGGCGTGTCTCTTGGCGCGCACAAGATACGTTGCGGTTAGCCCACGGATCCGGCATTCGATCCGATCCGATTCGCGAGCTGTGTTCCACGGCCCGGAAAAATCTGGAGGCGGGGCTGCCGGTTCGCAGATTGCGAATATGTCGAACGGGGGAGGAGGGGATGGGAGGGACGGAGGGAGGAGGGGTCTGAGCCCCTCTAGATCGATCAGACACCAAGAACTCCTCTCGATTTCCTCGGGCGGCAGGCAGCATCTTCGATCAAAGACGGTCTCGATTGGATGCTCCACCGATTGGTCGGAATATTCTGATTATGAATAATCGAGCAGCAATCTGCGTTTCTCCGGGAATCTGCCTGGTAAGCATGATCACATCGGCGCCCCCAGACGACGACGCTCTGCCGTCGTGAGCGTACCTAAAATCGTGAACCGCGGTTCCGCTGGTGCGTGGATCTTCGGACGAGGATCTCAGATTTAAAAAGACGTTAACAGCGGAATTTATAACTCGTGGGATTTTGGGAATTTCTGATTGAAAAATATCGCACGCGAATACCAATGAGTACGAAGTCCCAAAGGTTCGACAATAATTTTTTCTGAAAAAAATTCGTAAAAGATTGATGGAGCAATTTTTAAATTGAGCCCCTACGATTTTCTCTTGAAAAAAAGTTCGATAATTTTTCTGAAAGGATTCCTAAAAGATTGGTGGAGCAATATACATACAAGTTCAGCCCCGGCGATTTTCTCTTGAAAAAAATCATTTACGTGCAAAATCCCAAAGGAAAGGGTTCGATAATTTTTCTGAAAAAAATTCCTAAGGGATTGCTGGAGCAATTTTTAAGCCCCTGCGGTTTCCTCTTGAAAAAAAATCATTTATGCGCAAAATCCCAATGCAGCAGGTGCGTCAGTTCATACGGAGAGAATATTCCGGAAAAATTCATACAAAAACGGCCCCGAAATAGCCCGTATGATTTCAGCTGCGCGGTGCACGGAGCGGTGCTGGTGACTGGTCAAAAGCGAAACCCGATATGTTCCGCGATCGAATCGCAAAGAAAGGCTGTGCTGTCGCGATCCGCGATCCTTGATCCGGCCAGGCGGCGGCGCGGCGATACGGATTAATTATCAGTTGCCGGTCTCTCCTCGGCTCGAGAAAACGGGAGAATGGAAATGGAAATGAGAATGGCAGAGCTTGGGTATAGGTCGGGGCACACACAGGTGTGTATGGTCGGCGTTCCGGGTATGGATATATATATGGATAAGAGGAGCAGTAAGGGGGGTAACGCGCAGGTATCGGGCAGCAGACCAATTAACTACTTAGGACGGCGCTTTCATCGGCTCGACAATCGGACGGATCGATTCGGGGTGAATAACTTTTCTAGCCGGTGCTCTCTCTCTCTCTCTCTCTCTCCCTTTATCTCTTTCTCTATCTGGCTGCGTACCATTCGAGGATGCCGTTGCGTTGCGTAGAACCTACGACCGAGATGGATACCGCTCGCGTTCGCTTCCGCTCTTCGGATCCTTTTCACGGGCTCCGTTGTCCGCTAACCCCTCAGTCTCTCTCTCTCTCTCTCTCTGTCTCTCTCGCTCGCTCGCTCGCTCTTATTCTGCTTGCTACTCCCTTATCCTGCTCTCTTATCCACCGTGGAGGCATCCTTTGCGTCGAGGAGAGAGAGCTCGCGGAAAATGTTTTCCACCGGAGGGAAAATGGAAAAAGAAGTAACGACGAGCCTCTGAACGAGACTGTTTAGCCCTAAACTCTCGCGAAGGCTTAATCCTTTGCAATCCGATGTAGGAATATTGCTTTCAATTAGAGTATAGTAATTTCTAACGGTGATGGTGAATTGCGATCGAAAAATTGAAATGCGGCATCTATCGTAACCACTATTTTTTTTTTTAAGAATGACCGAACAATAGTAGATATGAAAGATGTATGAGAAACAGTGGCGAAGCTCATTTCGCTCGACCGCCGCGCCGCGCCGCCGCGATTCAGGGCGAAAAGGAGGAGACTGGGAAAATGGTTCCGATCACGCACGATACGTTTTCAAGAGGTCGTTCCTCGGTCGATCATCGTGGCTGAATGGTCCGTATCGTTCCGATATACGTCGAAATTTCGAGCAATATGGCAATATCGCTCCGCGCCCTTCCACCTCCGAACAAGTTGAACGACCCTACGATGCGAGAGGGAAGAGAGAGAGAGAGATAGGCCACGGGTTCGCTCTACTTGCCTCTGCTAAAGTCGATGTCACTCCGTTCGATAATTGACAGCGCTGAAAATCCCGACAGACGCTAGAAATTGCATTAACTCTCTCGGGAGAGGGAACGAGATAGACAGAGCTCTCTTCGTCGTCGTCGTCGTCGTCGTCGTCGTTGATATTACGTTAACGAAGCGCGCGCGCGAGCGATTTCAGAGAGAATTCCATCGAGCCACCGAGCCATCTCCATCCGAGGAGAGAGAGAAGTATGGTCGAGCAGCAGGACACGAACCACCTCTGGGTTAGTCGGCGCGAAAACGCAAAAGTTGATCGTCGGCTCGGATTTTCGCGATTCAGGCCAGCCTGCGGTCGGCCGCTCGTTCTCGTTCGGCAGGATCCTATCGGCTCTCGCCGAGAGTTCGCGTGCGCCGGGAACACGTCCGTTCGAAGGTTTGTCCGTGTCTGTTGCCGTAGTCTAGCCGACGGATAATTCGATAAAGAGTTACGAGGGACTGCTGCTGGTGCTACGGGTACCTCTCTGGATATGATTAGGTCGTCAGCCGGCGTTCTAACGCGATTTGCTCCGGTCGCCGGAAGGGCTGCGACCTTATTACAACCGAGGATTAACCGGCCGAACCTGCTTCCACGTACCCTCGAACATGCCAGACTCCGAAACCCCTGATGTACAGTCCGTTGGACCTCGTTCGCGGAATTATACCGCACGCACTGCCAACTGGAGCCGGCAAAAGTTGAGGGGGCCAGTTTTAGTAGAATCTTCGTTTCTTCGGAATCTCGTCGATTACTACTCAACGTGTTCCTGACGTTGTTCCGATTAAAACGATTCCAAACACGGCACCGTTTGCATTGTGTTTACTCGTTCCTTCCGCGATGCGCTGGGACGTCGGATGTCCGAACATCCTTGGTAGCATCTTAATTTGTTCAGAATCTCGTCAATTACTTCTGAACGTGTTCCTGATGTTTTCCCGATTAAAACGAGTCCAAACACGGCACCGTTTGGACCGTGTGTACTCGTTTAATCCGCGATGCGGTAGGACGTAGGATGTCCGAACATCCGCCCGCCCCTAATTCGGATATTCCTAGTGTGATCGGAATGGTATCGTGTTTGGACTCGTTTCAATCAGAAAAATACTAGGATCGCGTTGGTAAAGGTTTTCTGGAGAAATGATAAAAGAACAGAAATTGTTTGCACATATAATACACGTCCCTCGATTCAACCGATTTCGAAGAAACTTCTGTTCGATCTCGGACAGCTCGCAGAAGACACCGATCTCAAAGACGTTTTGCAAGCGGCAGCTTCCTTTTAGCCCCATTACGTATCGCGATTCCCATTCGGGATCGTGTACGTGGATAGCACTAACGAGTACCATAAGAAGAACTGGATACGTTCCCAGCTCCGCCATTCCCAAATGGGGACATTTTGATCGATCGCTCGTAACAACAATTAATTTTCGCCATATTTAATTCGACTTTCTTAAATACATATAATCAATGCTCAAACCGTATAGAAAAAAATATATTTGTTGTCCGACTGTAACAGCGCCGTAAGACAACGATTTCGTAGAAGAGATACGTGTCGCAAGGAGGAGCAGCTTCCTTTTAAGGAGCGTTCGTCGGAATCGGAATCGAGGTATCGAGGTATCGCGACGCGTCGCGTCCGATTGTAACCGCGATGCGTAACAAAACGCAGCGACGTATAGCATCGCTGTCGCAGCGGGGAATTGGCAATCGCGGATCGGCGCGATGAATCACGCGGCGTACGCGATTCTCGCAGGAGCAGGGCGCGCCACGCCATGGCACGCCTCGCCTCGTTTCACCACGCCAACGCCGCGCCGCGTCGCACCGTCGACGAGAGACAGAGAGAGAGAGAGAGAAGCAGGCTGCGTCGCTTGATGCTGCACGCCGGACACATTGGACACGCGTATCGACCACTGACCCACATACGGAAACGACTGCGCCGTTCGATACCGGCCGATCCGCTGAATTAGGCGATACAACGCCTGCCTCGCCACCTATTGTACCCAACCTGTGCCTCGGATACACTCTGTCGCACGGTCTTTCCGAGGCGGTTTCTTTGCCAAAGGCGATCGGCTTCGACGTCGACCGATCGATTCACCTTCGAAAGCTCAAGGTCCTCGGCTCTCTCCCACAGCTTTCGGTGCCGAACGTGTCCAATTTGTTCTCTCGCGAGGTTTATCATCGCTCCCCGAGCCCCTGTCTTTCCTAATTGACCCTCCTATACTCCTCCTCCCTCCTCCCACCGACACAATTCGAAGCTGTGATATTACGACACTTCGTTAACACGGTTTGCTGCCACCATTTCATCGCTGCCCACCTTCGTTGTTACGTCAAACGTTTTTATTAATATATGATCATCCAAGAAAAAAATCTACAACGATTTTCCTGTTTGTCCACGGAAATATTAATTTTAAAAATAAATTGGAAACTAGTTAAACTCGTTTTATCTGAAATCATAGAACAAGCATAATATTTGTGGAGCCTACAGATATATTACAGTGCAAAAAATAAATTAAAAACTAGTTAATTTGATCCAAAATCATAGAACAAGCATAATATTCGTGGAGCCTACAGATATTTTGCAATAAATTTTGATCATAGAACAAACATAATATTCGTGAAGCCTCCTTTGCTAAATAGTTTTAATATTTTGTGAAGTATTTACATTTGACCACGAAGATAAGCATTGAAACGGTGGTCGCGCGTCAATTTGGACTGTGGAACGTTGTTTGTCTCTTGCCCCGTTGATTGAACAACAGGATTGCTTTGATTGCCCCGAGACAATCGAGGTATCGTCCGAGCTTTCGATCATCGGGTACAGTCATTTTCGTCCGTTTTGGTATTTCCGTGCGACGATGCGATCATTTTATTCGTCCGATCGGATGCAACCATTTCCCCGGAAGTTCTCTGCAGCGTAGCGATTCTTGTAATATTTGCAAATCATATTTTTCATTTATCTTCCCTATCGATTCTCTCGAAACCGGCGACGCGCGCGACGCTGGAATTGCCTAACGACAACGAGATTCGGTCGCAGCGTGCGTTCAATTAGGTGTGACGCAGCCGGGCACAGACACTCGGCAACTTAGGATTCTTCCAAAGCTACTCATCCGGGATTCGTCGATGCAAGAGTTTAACGGTCCAGTTCCCTCTGTTTTCCTCTGTCTCTGGCGAGCTCTCGTTGATTCGCTGATTGGCAAGTCGGGTCGTTAGGACATTTCTCTTTCTGGCCTCTCGTTAGAGCGATCTCGTTTGCTTTGAAATCGACCTGGCGCCATCGACGAGCGTTCCTGATGACGATCGGCCCGACAGTGAAAAATAAAAGGACGCCGCGGCTAGATGACTCTCTGTGCACGTCCAGACGCTGCGAGACGTAACGCGGAGTATGTATGCATGTAGCACGATCCGGGGGACGCGTACTTTTGTACCGGTGCGTTCACCAGTGAGTCACAAACGTAACAAACTGCAGCTTTGATGTGTGTCGGGCAGCGGTTACGCTCGCCGCGTTTCATGATGTCCGAACTGCTCATCGGACCTAACGATGGTTAAGAACGTGGACTCGCGAAATGTCTGGAAATGTTCGGTAACGAGTCACTCGTTACGCGGACTGCGGGGATCTTTCATGGCTTCTAAAAATTTTTATAAAACGACAGAACCGTACGATTTTCGTTTATTTCAGATCTACAAGGACCACTAAAAATAATATTTCGTTTGGTTCCTCCTCAAAATCCCTCTGCAAGAATTGCGAATTGCATCCGCAGCAGAGTAATTAGACTTCGTGTAAACTAAAAATATCCTGCATTGGCCACCATTGAAATTCTATTCCTTTTATTCTATGTTTCGATGTATCGAATCCGCCATCTGATAAAATTGAAATCGACGATATCGGAAGAATTGTTATTTAGGGAAATGTTGTATTTCGCGCAAAGATTTTACGCGTTTATGCGAAAAATTAGTAGCCGTAATTTAAAACAGCGAGAATATCCTATGAAACGCGTATTTAAAACAAGAAATAAATTTCTCTCATTCCAATTTGTTGCAATTCGCATGAAAATATTTTATCTTGACGAACCCCCCTACCGCATCGGCAGCGACGACTGCAGGCGCTGCGCCTCTAGACGGACGTTCGCAGAGCAGGGAGTGGATGAACCAGAGGACAGCGTGACATGGTCCTGTGTCGCGGTCGTTTCCCGTTTTCTTAGGAATTAACATACCCGATTACGTGTCTCGCTTCGGCAAAGACCGCATTGCGCCAGCACGCGCAGGGGTGGTTTGCCGGCTTGCAGGCGGCTATGCTCTCGCGGCTCCGCTCGCAGCTTTTCCTCGCGGAGCTTTGCTTCGCCGACGCACACCCCCTCCGCATTCGTTCCCCCCTCACCAACCCCTCCGGGCCCCTGGTTCCGTCGCCACCATCGTTCCCAACCAACCCTTGGCAAAACCCCGTTTCTCTCGCTTCCATCTTCGCCTATCCAGCCGAACCCACCCCTTCGCGTTTCCCCTGACCTTTGCGAGTTCTCGGTTCTTTGCCCCTTTCGTCTCTCCTGCCACTCGTTGCCGGTTCCAACCCCCCCCCCCCCCCCGCCCCTGTCTCTCTCTCTCTATGTTACGTCGGTCTGTATATTCCCTTCTCTCTCGCGAATCCTTTCTTCGCTCGTCGAGGATACGTTCCAGACGACGTCGACGACGACGATGACGACAAGGCGTCGCGACGCTCCGTCTCTTGCGTGTGCTGCCCGATCGCTATCCGCCGAGACCCCGACTAATTAACCCCCTCGTTACTGTTTTCCAGAATGGAGCCGCCGTTTTCCTTTATTGCACTGCGAATCGATGAATCGCGCACGGCTGGTCTAGCCGCGCCGGCGAACGTTCCCCGCGAACTCTTGGAACAAATGAATCCAGCCATACGATTTTTCGATGTTGAACTGTTGAATTTTCGTTTTTTTTATCCTCTGCACGATAAACAGGGAGGCGCATAAATATTTACTGCTGGAGCAGAGCAAAATAGGGTCCGGAAATGAAAAATGTTGTTAGTGAATTTAAAAAAATTCAAATAAATTGATCGCACGAATGAAATGGAATGAAATGAAATGAAAGACCTTACGGCAAGGTGTCGGAGCGCGGCGGGCTGTTGATCGAGGCGCGAGATTGCGTAAGCGGTTAGGCGGCTCGGCGGCGGGTCTACGGGTGGCGGATCGAACGGGATCTGACTCCTAATCTCTATAGAATCGACCGATCCGTTTGTTCCAGAGGTGACGATGTGCAACGATCGATCGAGCTGCTGGACAAAGTGCTCTCCGAGTACGACGAGCACGAGCCAGAGGGTGAAGACGCCGGAGGTGGAGACGGTGTCGACCAAGTCGGAGGCGGTGGTGGCGGAGGAGGAGGGGGAGGAGGAGGTGGCGTCGTCGTCGTCGGAGGAGGTGGAGGAGGAAACGACGGAGGAGACGGAGGAGACGACGGGGGAGGAGGAGTCAGGGGCGTCGGAGACGTCGGGGATTGTGGAAGCAGCACCGAACCGAGTATTGGTCTCACACCCGACGACGAGAGTCCGTCCTTAGGTATTTTTTCGTCCTGCGTCTCCTCCATGTCCTCCTCAATGTCCTCCTTCATCCTCGGTCTGGCTCCCTCTCCTCCGTCGTTCCCTTGCGCCTCTTTGAAATCGGTCCGAGAGAATCGCCGATGCCAGAGCTAATAACAAAGAAACAATGTAACAAGTAAATGATTATCGCAACGTTACGCGATGGGACTCTGGTTTATCCGAACCGAATTTTAGAGAACATCAGACGATTTGTTCGGATAATAGGAGTCCCGTACCTCTTTCTCTTCGCTGTCCCCTATTTGTTCATGCGATTAGAGTGTTCGTACGACTTTATTTATTGACACGATTAGAATGATTGAAACAAGAAAAAAGTTTTACATCGATTGGAAGACAGACAGAAGTTAACACTGAGTCTACCGAGCACTGAATTATTCTTACGATGATACAATTATCATGAAACTGACAAGGTTTTGTTTATTTAGATTTTGTGCAATTTTTGTTTCGTTATGTGCTTGGTTAAAAAAATTTATCGAATCAATTTCCATGTAAAAGTAACTTCACAATTTCGATAATTGTAAAACGACGAAGCTGTAGGTTTTTAGTTTTGATTCGGTATTTTTGAGAATACGAACGGGCCACCAATTCCACGTTGTTCCGTCGATAGGGCACCAATCGGAGGACGACGGCTACATGAGCATGAATGGCCGGAAAGCGAAAATGGCCCTGGTAGCACTGCGTCCGGTTCCCGATTGTCCAGAGCCGCAGGATCCCACGGCAGGGTTGCCCGCGCAAGAGTTTCCTCCGCCGCCGGAAGAGGCCGAGAGGATCATTTCTACCTTGTTACCGATGTGAGTATATCCGCTCCGTTGTACCGTTGTTCCTGTCCGTCCATTTCTGAGATAAAAGCATCATCAATTATAGCGTGCGTTTCCTTCGGCAGGGTATCGCCCGGAAACTCCTCGAAGAGAAGCGGCCGGTCCTCCGACCGTCGCGCCCGAAGACAACAGTGGATGATCGCCATGGAGGACGTCAGAGACGGAAACGGAAGCGCGGTAACCACGCAAACCACGCTTGTGAGTGCACTTTACCGATCATGATTCCGTGTTTGTCCGGAATGGTCGACAGTGCGATTCTAATTTCACCAGAGAAAAATCGCTAGTGTTCGCTCGCAGTGGTTAACCTTTTGCGGTTATATGTCTACTCTCAGCCACCAAAGCTTTTTTACCGTTCCAGTCGTATGTTCCAGTCGCCACAGCAACAAAGAACCATACAGATCTTTATATTATATTATATCGACAACGTTTGGGGATACGTAGAATGCGAAATAATATTTTACAAATTGCATGTTTAAGCGCGTAGGAATCCCCAGTAACGACAAACAAGATTTAAACATAAACTTAATACGACCGCAAAGGGTTGGTCTGGTTCAGCTAGAATCGCGGTTTCGATCGCGCCGGTGACTCGAGGTGGCTAACTGCGGTCTCCGGAGCTTATCTAACAGCAATGCTTTCTCCCGCAGCCGAAGACGCGACACCAGAGACCGTACGGTTGGAAGAACGGCACGACGGAGCCGTTCAAGCTGACCAGCTTCGGCCAGAATCCTCCTCCGAGCAAGTTTGCTAGTCTGCCATTCGACGGGAAGCTGTCTTTCGGCTGGATTCCTCCTCGGACGAACCCAATGGTGACCGAGAGGCACCGCGAGGTGCGTCGTCGTTCCTCCGAAGAGGACGACGAGGAAGAAGAAGAGGAAGAGGAGGAGGACGACGAAGAGGAGGACGAGGAAGAGGTCGAAGAGGAAGAGGACGAAGAAGAGGAGGAGCAGTTCGAGAGACCGGAGGCTAGGAATCATCGGAACGACGGCGAGAAGGATCGACCGTCGCTGCTTCGGAAGCAGCGTCAGCACGAGATGATGAAGTCGAGCAGCGTGGAGGATCGGTTGCTGATGAATCACGATCGCCGTGTGGACCAGCAACGCGACAGAAGAAGGACGGACTCCGATTCCAGCGAGGGCAGATTCTCGAGGAACTCGGAGTCCGAGAGATCATCGATCCCCAGATCAAGCTCCGTCAGCGTCGAGAGGTTCTCGATGCGAGCGATATGCGACTCCAGCGATTTTTCTCGCGCGAACTCCACTTCGAATTCGAACGAGAGGTTCCACTCGGACTTCTCGATAGCCGTGGCCAGCGCCGGGTCTAACGACCGAGTATCCGTGCCCACCTCCGACCCGTTCTCCATTCGGAATCTTGACTTCGTCTCGTTCTCCCTGCCTAATCGAGCGGACTCCAGCGAAAGGTTCTCTGCGCCCACGTCGGACAGGTGCTCCGAGGAACGATACTCCGACATGTTCTCCACCAGGAACTCCGACTTCTCCACGAGGAACTCGACGGACTTTCGAACGCAGTCCGAAGAGGAACGGTTCTCGGACGACTCGCTGGAGGAGCTGCTCCCACCGCCACCGCCGCCGCCTCCTCTGCCCATTGGCAAGAGGCACTCTATCGCGTGGGAGGTCTCTCTGGAGGATGATCCCCTCTATGCCCCTGGTAGCACCAAGGTCATAGGTAGGAGACGACGCAAGAGCAGCGACATGTCCAGTAAGTCGTCGAACCTCCGGCGAAAGCCCTTTCTTTTCAGTGTATTTTTATTTCCAGTTACGTTATCCGCACAATTAACTTCGTCTATTGTCATAATTCACTGAAACGCGCAGTCCGCTAATAAGAAATTGATGTTCCAGGCGCAGGCTCGGTGTCGAAGCTGCGAGACTTCGACGACTGGCCGGACCAGCGTCTGTCGACGACGGACGACGACCTGATCTCGCCGTACTCGGACTCGTCGACGAACGAGCTGGACCAGATACGTCCCCGAGACCTGACCAAGAACGGCACCTACGTGATCCGCCGCGGCCGGAAAAGGGAACGGAAAGGTCTGCCGAGAGCTCCGACTAAAACCAGGAGCCTGTCCTTCGAGAACGGCGAGGAGACCCGATTGTCGGACGCGAAACGTTACTCGAGCACCTTCGACAACATCCGTAGCCTCCTTAGAGAAGGGAAAACCGATCCTCAACCAGCGAACGGTGGCGGCTCCGTCGATTTCGCATCGGTGGTACCTCCGGATCTGGTCAGAGTGGTGTCGTTACCCGCGATCAACGACGAGATCGGAGCTCGGGGACAGCTGGAGGTCACCGTGGAGGAGGAGGAGACGTCGGACGTCTCCGACAAGGACAAGGCTCGAGACAGAGCGCAGCTCGCCGGCCGGCTGTCGCCTTCTATCGAGGCCCATCGGCGATCCAAGCTCGAGAACGAGCCTAACAGAGTCTCCATCTCCGCGTCTAGAAGCTGCTCGAACAACAGCTGGGGCGGGAACAACGAGCGGGCAGCCCCGAAGATGGAGGAAGCCTCGCACGCGAGAAGATCGCCTAGCAGCAGCCGCACGGAGCACAGACCGGCCTCCAAAATCCCGGTGAACCTGCTGATCGAGGAGCAGATCGTGAAGAAAGCCCTGAAGGAGAACCGCAGGCAGCTGGAGAAAGTCAGCGACGCCATCAAGGAGATCGAGAGCGTGAAGAACAGCGAGTCGTTCTCGGAGAACAAGCGCTGGAAGACTGTCGGAGACTCCAGGTCCTCCGTGACCAACGTCAAGAGAAATTCCCTCGAGATCGAACCCGGCGAGAGAAAGGCTCTGGAGGGTCTACCAGAAGCCCGGCCCAGGAGACGACACGACTCGGAGATGGAGGCTGAGAACTTGAAGAGCGCCGAGATCGACTTCGATGGGAATAGGATCAACGGGGCGGACGTCGTCTACGGGTCCGAGAGGAGATCCAGGCAGAACGGGGTCGTGGAGAGCCATAAGAACGACCAGAAGCAGATCGAGAACGTGATAGACGCTATACTCGAGGACTCGAAGAACCCCGAGTTTCAGGTACTAGTCTACCGAACGTTGCAGCGTGTTGTTGAGACTCTGTGCAAAGTCCTGGGCGATGTGTAGCAATCCCTTATATGAATCTTGTCTTTATTCTACATCTCAAGAGTGTCGCACTCCACAGGTGAGCGTCGAAGTCCTCGAATTCCCACCGCTGCCACCGTCTCCCGTGGAGGAGGCGGACGAGGAGAACTCTGACGTGGGTCAGAGCGGAGCTGTGACCCCGAGGCCGAAGGCTCATAGCAGCAACCGGACGATGGAGTACAGACCAAGGGTGCCACCTCATCGAGGACCAACGGCCTGCCTCTCGTCCGACGCCAAGGACCATCAGTCGTCCTTGAACACCAGATCCATGGACGCTGGGTTCTCCAGAGGCAGACGCACGCCTGGGACCACCAACACTTCCAGACGCGAGGCGAGTCTCGTATTTTTAGCTAGTATTTCTTGCTATCTTTAACTCGCGTATCGAATCATGACAATTTCCTCCAGCAGCAGATACCGGCAGAGCGACGAACCCTTCCGACGGACCTTCCGGGACCGTCTCGACGACGTCCGTTGACGAAGCGACACTCTCCGTCGACGGAACCGTGCTCCAGCTCCTCGGGCAGTGGCAGCAACGGGAACGGGAACGGAATCGTCAGCGGTGCAGCCAACGGGATCGGAAGCACCATCGGTAACACCGGTCCTATGGCTGGCAACGTCTCAGCAGGCTCTGGGATGCAGACATCCTGCTCGCTGCCCGAGACCCCGGTGTTTGCCAGAGGCAGCGATGTCCCCAGGACACCTCAGCACGCTGGCAACCCTACGCAGACGCGCCGACAACCTGGTTGGTACGCTCCAACCACTGCCACCACCGGGTAAGGGGACCGATCACGGTGAACCATTCGATAAATGTAACGAAGTAAAGATCCAAGAGTCACCGATGGCTGTTTCTCCAGGTACCGACGGAACAACCCGGGTCTGGAGCAGGCGATAATCGGCACGGAGCTGCTCCGGCTTGCCGGAGGACCTAATCGCGGCTGGTACCCGACGAGGAAGGCGAATCAACCTCGACCGGCGTCGATCGAGCACCTGGAGAGGTTGAATAACGCGTTCGACGCTAGATTGACCGGGCCCGGAGACCAACGGAAACCCCTCACTCTGCCGACTAACATCACACCGAACAAATACTTCGGCCAAAGTAAGCACAGCTCCGCCTCCAGCACTCGCGAGGCGCTACGGAGGGTCACTAGCTTGCTCATCAAGAAAGGTAAGCGCTGGAATTTGCGCTATTACAAAGCAGGGAAAGAGAGCGAGAGAAATAGAGAGAGAGAGCCCGCAAAACCGCAACACGCAAATCGCAGTCGTTCGCTGACCCTACCGATACGCCCGTCGAATCGCACGGAACTCTCGCCAACGGGATCGTCGATCTTTCGCAAACTCGGACAATTTGTTGCTCGTGTCCGGAACGCACTGTTCAATTGTGAAATCCTGGGATTGACCCTTCGAATTTTTTTCGGACCTTTAACCATACCTTTTGGTAATAGTTTGGTAAATAGTTCATTGCTTCGAAGCATATCTTTATTGTGACACGCTGTAAAATAATTTCAGTTTATTCACATTAACAATTTATTGTATTTTCCAACGTTTGGATTTCTTCTTCTTAAACTTCTTCTGAAAAAGTGAACAGACTTCATAAAGTTCAGACATTAGGATAAGACTTTCAATTTTAACCTCGGGCCATTTTCAATCAAAAATCCAATTGAGAAAGATACAATTGACTCTTAGAAGCTACTTAACGAACCGAGTAATTCAGAAATGCGAGGAAAAGACAGCTTGCGAAAAATCGGCGATTCCGAAGGGAATTCCACGCTATTTCGTGCGGATTGGCCGCGGACGATCCTCCGCATCGAGTTTTCCACGGACAGTGTCTACCTTTCTTTCTGAAACCTTGACCGCGCGACGAACTTTGTCTCCTGCGTGACCTTTCGTGGCAGTGAGCCCCGCTAATATTACTCTTTTTAGCTGTTCTATTCTTCCAATAGTGGAGCTGTGTCCATTTTTCTTTCTATACTCTATATATATTTATATATATATATGTATCTTCATATACAAGGTTTCTGTTAGCTTCCTCGATGTTTAAATTGCCAACGATCGTAACGAAGAAACTGCTTTTCCGGTTTGTTCGTTGCGGTCAAGCTCGTTATGGTCGTGCTCGCACGTGCTCGCAACGTCGTATGTTTCCTATTTCTTGGTATTGATATTGGTATTGGTATTGTTATTGTTTTCTGTAGATCTTTGTTAAAGCGTCGATTACGCCTCTTTTCCATCAGTTGACGTATTTCCGATTGAGCGTGTTCCAGATACACCAATCGTTGAAAAGTCCATCGTCTCTAAAAATAATATCTTGAAGCTATTGATATCCTCAACGCTGAACCTGCCGAGCATCAAAAGCAACCGGCAACCATGTGTTGCGTTGTAAAAATAACAAGATCGAATTTATTTCTCTACCGTGCAACTAGAAAGACTGTAAACAGCGACAACATTCTGAAGCTTGTTATTCGACCGGCAGTTCACCGCGCAGAGGACTTCCGGTAGCCAAAGTAATCGACGCTTTAAGATTCCAGTTTCAATCGATATCGCTCTGAACAAGCCACAAAACTCGCAGCTTTCGCCATGCAATCGCAAAATCGCAGTGCTACTATCTCTCGCTGTTCGTCTAGTTGCGAATTTATTAATCTTTGCGCGATCGTTGCTCGACGCGCTACTTACCGGCGGCCATTGAACGATTCCAAAGGCTTACGCATATCTAATTTCACAAAATCTGTGTCGATAGATTTAAAAATGCATAAATCGCTAGCCTCGATAAAGATAACTACTGCATGCGCGATCGGTCGACTGCGGATTCAACGCGTTTCCAGCAAAAATATTGCAATTTCAGCGGAGAGAACATAGTTTTCTATTCGGTGCCAGTGCGTCCGGCGAGCAATTTTCTCCTCCGCAAGAAGACTCGCTCCGCAGTCGATCGATCAAGTGTTCCAGTTTCGTTTTACATAGTTCTAAAACAATGAATCGTTCTAAAACAAAACCGCCAGTAATTAACGGTATCGAGTGCGCATCGCTTTTCGCAAGCTTGTAGAAATCTGCATCGAAAATTCAATCGAATACCGATGGCGTCGATCGCGCGATGCTCGCGAACGGGTTCGCCCGAGTCCGCATAGATGGCGCGTCCAGTCCCGATTCAAGAGCGGGACGCTCGAAATGCTTCGGAACCGGCCGCCACGGGTCTTCGTGCACGCTTTCAAAATTTCCTCGATCATCCGTGAAACCGTAACCAGTCCGAGCGGTGTCTCCACCTGTCGAAAATCCGCGAGCGATGTATACGATACATGCATACGTAGAGTACATACATAGATACAGGTACACGGTATATCGTTCTCGGATTGAGAGGCGACCTTGAAAAACCCATAACAGAGCGGCTGTTCTCCCGTGGACTTGTCGCGCCGGTCGCAGCCGGTCCTGGAACCGGTATCGGATGAGAAAGCGACGGTTTCTCGGCGGGCCGCACGATAAACGGGAAAACAGTTTCGGACCCGAGCCGGGGAATTCGTTCGCGTTCGCCGCGGCGAGGACGAAGGGCGGCTCGTGCGGATCAATACTCGTCCGCGCGGACAGGTACAGAGAGCAGACCGTCTGTGCTTCTGTGTTCCCTTCGCGTTCCATCGAGCTATACGCGACCGATGCGAACCGATTCGGACAACGTTCGCGGCGTCCGAGGTCGACGCGACAACGCGTCCGCGAACCGTGTTCTTATCGCGTCCTCGTTATTTTATTTTTAGCTCGGGAAAATCGCGGTGTTTCCGCATTCCCGAAATTATCCTCGCCGCTCTTTTATTCGCTGGAATCGGTATTTTTCATGGGAATCGTGCTTATCCCAGATTCTACAGTACAGTCTAGTCTATTCTGCCACGTTCTTGTACATTTACGGAATTTTATTCAGTTGAAAATAACACGATAGAATTCTAAACTGTTCGACAATTTCTCCGAGCTCTTACAAAACTAAAAATTCTGCAATCGGCACTGCAGTTTCTGTTTTAATGTAGTAATAATCGTTGGAAATTAAGCATTGAAAAATTATATTCATGTTTATTCTAGTGTATTCCAGTGCGCGCTAGAATATGCTAGTATGCTGTAGTACACGGCGGTGTTTGCTCTGCCGAGGATGAATCGAGGGACGTTTTCGTATAGGTTGGTAACCGATTCCGCGATTTGGACTCTGTTCGATACGATTCGATTCGGAGCGAAGAGAGGATGCAGGCGGAGTGTAGGAGGCTCTTGTAAATGGTACGGAAGGGGTGGTTCAGCAGTAGCGTCGCTCCTCGTCGCGCGAGACGCAAGAGGGGGTGGCGCGCACGTTGGCAATCGTTACTCCCGTCTGCTAGTCCGTCTAGCGAACTAGCGACCCTCCAACCGCCATACCAAAGCCAAAGCCGGTCGCATCACGGTCGATCGTTCACCGCCAGAGTATTTCGACCCGCGCGGCTTCCACGACAAGTGTTCCCTGATCCGAGAAAGTTTGTGCCGTTCTTTCCACCCGCCCCTCCCACAGGATCTCTCCTCTCAATCCCTTTCTTCCATAGATGCTCTAACTTCGGTGAATTCACTGATATCGATGGCCTATGCCTTGCCTGCTGGCGACCAAACTTTCATCATAAACGAAGACCCCTTTCGCAGGAACTGATTCGGATCTAGTTTCCGGTCCTCGTGGCTGCAATATTGCATTCTACCCTATGATTTCGCCTGGGGACCTTTTTCACGGTCAAATACAAAATTGCAACGACGTTAGAAGAATTATTGGAAGAGAATATACACTTTTATGCAATTTCTGTTTCCCAGATTGGACAATTTATGTTTTACATAAAAAGTCCCTGCCTGTTGGTCATCGGTAGGATTTTTATGCATTTCTGAAAACTGGGTGAAGTATATTAAAAAATCTGAGAATATTGTTATCCTTGTATTCAACGTGAAAAGACTACTAAGAGGTGAACCGAATTTTTATTTGACCACTGCTTCCCAGAATCGATGCAGAATATTTTTATTTTGCACAAAGATCAGCAGCCTGGTCATCGGTGTCTTCTTTCAGTTCTCGAGGAAATTCATGGAATTTCTGCCAGAGTTAATTTTTGGCAAGAGTCGTCGTAGTTGCAACATTAACGTTCAACCTATCAACGCCGGTCATATGCGTACTGGTTGTAGACCTATTCGTATCATTCATAGGAGACTGTATAAATAGAACGAGAGTCTTCATTTAGCATTAAACATGACCTCCGATGAAATATGCAATTCCAAGAAACGACGGGTACAAAATTCCCGAGACAGTTTAATAATAATAATGGAATCCAGAGGCGCGGCACAGCGGCGCGGTCCTCGCGTCCGCGAATCGAGATTTTGCGTGTGGCACGTGTACCCCGGTTTTCCGTCGTTTTTCGGGAGAAACCGCGACATCCTCCGACAAGGTACTTCTAAATATACTCACCCGAACAAACCCACGCTCGCCTCCATCGACCGCGTTTCGTTTCGTTTCGTTACGTTACGTTACGTTTCGTTTTCAACGAAGATTCGCTTTCATTCGAGCGAGCGCTGTAAAGCTACACCGCCACACTACGCTTTATCGTCCGACGACCAACTGCAGGGAACGATCTAACGTTACGCTTTCTTGTAATCCACGTCTCCTCTCGTCGGGAGATATTTGGACGTCGCGTAACACTCCAAGAACAGGTTGAACAATTTTTCTCTCGCAGAGAATTTCCCTCGAACTTCAACCCTTTGCGCTCCTACGTCGAGCGTGTCACGTCATCAGTTTTCATCCTGGGAGCTCCTCGTAATAATAATAATAACGAAGTTTGTAAAATATATTTAAATAATTGGTAAAATGAAAAAGAAATTTTTTAATAATAAGTAGCAAGGGACCGTTGTTTAAAGTGAATTTCAAATAAAACACTTGAAACATTTGGGAGTTGATGGTAACAAAATAATTCCGAGCGCAAAGGTTTATTAACCCTTAAGGAAAATTAAATTCTACATATGATTTTTTCTTTTAATTTTATGGGTATGCAATTGATGTACCTCACACAATACTTAAATGTTTAGTTATTGATTAGGTACCAACATATTTAATAATATGAACAATATTTTGAATAATGGTACAGCAGTTTTTAGTGGCGATAGAGGGTCGCCTGTCGAGTGCAAATGCAAATTTATTTTACGGTTTCAGTGATCAGAACTTTTTTGTGTTTATTTCCTAAAATAGGAGAAAATTTATTGCATGCCTATATATTCTCCAATAGCTGTATCAACAAAACCAACGTGGAATTTTATTCCGACTTAATACAAATTAATAGCATACGTATTCATTAGATTCTGTTCAGAATTTTTATCGCGAGTCAGATACGATATCGTAGAGCAAGGGGTTCGTACCTTCACCGCGCGTCGGATAAAATGTACTAAACTGTTTCTCGTTCGAAAATTCGCCTCCGCCTGCTACGAATGTTTCCGTTCGACGGAGGAAAAGTAAAATTTTGCTGCTAGTTTCGGCCACGTTGGAATGGTCGTTCATTCACCGAGCCGCAGAGCAGACTGAGAATCGAATGTCATCGTCCGATTCGCGGCCAGGCAAATCGATTTTGTCAACCGGTTTACGGCGGGTGTCCGACGAGAGCCTCGAGCATAGTTGCACGCGTTTATCTCGAACCTCGAACCAGGAGAGAATGTACGCCGAGGTATCGATCGCCGGTACGGTCTGTACAGTCCTCGTCGGCCGTTCTTCTTCACGGTCACGACCGAGAGAGGTCTAGGCTCGATCCACGGCGAGAAAACATGGAAATGGAAAGCCTAGACGCATCCAGGCACAGAGGAAGAGAAAGAGAGAGAGAGAGAGAGGGGGGACAGACGCGACATGAAACACACCAGGCAACAAGAGACCGTGAACATTTGGACGACCGAAAACGTCAGCTGGTTTCAATATGTTGCTGCTTGCCCTACCGCGCGCGCACGCTGTGCTCTTCGTGCACGCGTTCCGAGCTACTGGCCCGATAACCGAAACTTCGAGAAGCTTGGGACTTCCGGTCTGCCGGATAGTTGAACGAGATTTCGATGTTTCCCGATAATGATCCTCCGGGGAAACGCAAGTCCCTCGGTTCCAGGAAAACGATTTTCCGACGGGAAACCGAGGAAAAACGATTCTTTCTGCTCCGGGAAATTTTAGGCGCACAGCAGGAGGTATTTAACACTGAACCCACCACTGTCGGTAGAATATCCGGTTTTATATTTTTTATTTTACTATTATTGAAATTGTGAATAGATCGTGGATTTTATGCGTGTATAAAAAAAAATGAGGATAATCTAAAACGGTGAAAACATTCGGAAAAAATTTTTAAATACTATTATATTATTCTCAATCAGTTGGAATTCAGGTATTAAATTTTTATCTCGCGTATAGAATCGATTCGATAAATTTCTTTATCCAAGCATATATTGAAATGAAAATTGCAGAAAATCTGAATAAATAGAGCATTGTCATTTTTTGTTATCTAAATCATTTTTATCGCTTTTTGTGCTCGGTAGGTTCATCACTGATGATTGTACAGTTCGCAAGGTATGTAGAATCATCTAGGAAATTGTTTATCAACATTATTATTGCATAAACACGCTGAGCGCTTAGCGTGCTTTTTTCAGGGGTGCAAGTCGACAGTCGATTCGTTTAAAACTAAACCTACCGAGGGTAAAAATGACAAGGCTCTGTTTTTTGCAATTTTTGGATGGATAAAGAAATTCATCGATTCAATCGTGAGCAACAACACCGTTTCAATAACTGTAAAATGAAGAATACAAAAACCGGTCGGCCAGCAGTGTTCAGTGTTAACAAAGATGTAAATACGGGGTGGGTCCCCGGTGACCCGGCGATAATTTTGGGAGCGCGTTAAGCACGGCGACTATTTGCAAAATTCCGCGATTTTCCGCTCGCTCCGGAAAGAACGGAGATTATTGATTTATCGGGGGTGGCCAGCACACGATCACCACCCCCGACGACGAGCGTCGAAGCACTGAGCAGCGTCATTGTTCTCGGTCGTTTCTGCTCGCCGCGGTTTGTATCTCCGAGCAACAGAAGCTTCCTCTGCGAGTGCAATGCCTTCTCCCCGCCCCCGGAAGCTCGCGATGTCGTCGATATCGGCGATCGATGACATTTCCGGCCCCCGGTTACGTCCCCGGTTCGCTCCTTTCAAATGGAAACGCGCGCGAGAGTTCGAAAGACTCGCACCGCTCCGAGAGCTTATTACCACTTATACCATCGAGTTGTTGAATTAATTAATTCATTCACGATACGTTATTAATTGTTTCCCGTATACAGGGCGAGTCACCTATCGATTATTATTACTATTTTTATTGTTTTTAAAGATACGTCAAATGTGGGGAAGGACCATGGGACCCGCACGATGCCATACAAACATTTTTTTTATGTTATCCATTTTTTTTTAACGGGACCATACCCTTTCGAATACTCTGACTGTGACATTGAATGACCTTGAGTAATTGTAGTCACCGAATTCCTAACGAGAGAGATTATCATCGCAGGCGTTTGAAAAGAGGTGATTCCGTTTAAGAAAAATAAAAAAAAAATAAAAAAAAATGACAAAAATTAATATTTTCACCTGGTTCTTCAAACATTTGACGTATCTTTGAAAACGAGAAATCGCGGAAACGAGATATCTCGTCCGTTGTAGCGAGGTGGCTAACCCCTTGCCGTACTTTAACGAGTCAGACTCGTGATGAAGATTTTAAACAAAGTCTAACAAATACGAATGTTACGCCCTTCTTTTTAGATGAAAGAAAATTTGACTTTCTTGTGATCAATATTTCAGCATTAAAATCCATGAAGCCATACAAAACATATATATTGTCTTTTCTCTTCTACGACATTTTTGGGGATGAAGACGTTTTAATCGCTGTAACCGTAAAGAAAATGGTACGGCAAGGGGTTAACAAACAATTGGACGCGTTAGGGGACGCTATTAGAGATCGATGGTTCCTCGGAAGTTTTGGAGTTTTATCGATAGCGAGCTGGTGAATCCCGATTCGGGACCACCGCGCGACGACGGGAGCACCAGCTCCCTCTTTCTCTCTCTCTCTGTGAGTCCGCGCGTTGGGGTTTATTATTATCTTTCTAGAAATAGAGTTGCGAAGATGAAACGCGCTCTCTCCGGTTCGGATAATTCCACGGCCGATGCAACCGCGTCTTGGAATCGGCGGATATCACTGAGTCGAAAAGACGGGAGCTGGTCCGATGGAAAAAAACAACGAAACTGTCCCGCGTCGTACATCCATGCTTACAGCCGAAGTTACGCGTCACGTCACGTCACGTCACGCCGATCTCGCTTGTTCTCCAGCCTTATCGTTTTCTCGGTTGTCCTGTTACGTTTGCTCGAACGATTTCTCGATATAATATCTCAGCTTGCTGGCTCGTTTCTGCTGCGCCGATAGAACCGTAACCAGAATCACAGACGTTCGATCATCAGACGAGACCTTTGCTTCGACTGTTTCAGGGAACGGAAGCAAGGACGGGAAGAGCGGGAAGGACGCCGCGGCGCCCTGCGGAGGACCTTACGCCGGTGAGTTTGACACTCGAAACGTGCCCTTTCAACCCTCTCGACACGGTCACCGTCTCTCACGGAATTCTCTCGTCAATAGCCTCTCGGCTGTAACTGAAATTTTATTATGATATTCATGCGTTTATGGAAATTTAAAAAAAATGCTAAAACAGAAAATTCTATAGAACTTAGCACGATTTTTATTTGTTTTCGACCTAGAAATGCTGTACCCATTGGAAATAGAGTTTCAGCTCATTACACTGTCTCAAAATTTGTCTACCAAAATTGGAAATTGCATAAACATCCGCAGTCTAAAAATTATTAACGCTAAACTTACCGCTGCCGCTCGAATGACCGGTTTTATATTTTCCATGTTGCAATTACTGAAATAATAAAGATACGTGGCAATTGATTCGACAATTTTTTTTATCCAAATATTGAAATAAAAATTGCAGAAAGTCCAAATAAACTTGCAATGCTCGGTAGATTTGAGAGAAGGAAATATTGATTTCGCCGAATTCGGTTACATTTTCCATTTTGCAATTATCGAAACAATGAAGTTACGAGGAAATTGGTTCGACAAATTTCTTTATCCAAATATTGAGATAAAAATCGCAGAAAATCCAAATAAGCAGGACCTCGTAATTTTCATAAAACATTCTAATCCAAAAAAAGAAATAAGAAAGGAAGAAACGTTTATTTCGCGTTGATCTAAAACGACGAGCGTGGGGCATAATGAACGACCACGTTGACCGACAGCGTCGAGAGGATTGCCAGAACGGTGCATAGAACGGGGGAGAACAGAATAGCGCGGTCGTGTTCCAAGGACTCTGTTCCAGGAGGTAGCTCGGTTAGGCGTCCGCGGCGGCTATTTATAATTTATAAAGACGGACGGGACCGCTTGGGCGCGTCTTTAACGAACGCTCGTCGAAATATCGTCGAGCCAGGACCAAAATAAACGAGGAGATCCTGGTGAAACCGCGAGAAATCTTCGTTCACAAACGCTGTTCGTAATAGCTATTCGATGACGATCTCTCGTCGATGAAGATACCCGCGCATAAATCCCCGATCGCCGAATAGAGAGCGCATTGCCGAGAGTTGGTCGCCGAGATCGTGTCCACGGATTAGGATAGTTCAGAAATACCCAGAGTCCCTCTCGGAGGGTGTTTACTCGCGTTTCCCGCCTAACTCTATTAATATTGCGCGGCTATTTTCGGCGACTACCGCTTACGAAAGGAGAGAAGGAAGAGGCGAGCGAGAGAGCGGTCGCTTTTCTGCGGGTCTTCGGAATCGTCGATCGCGGCTCTAGCGTGGTCCAGAGTGGTTTAGAGCGGTTCGCGTACCGCGGGATGCTGTGCGGATCGGACACGCCCAACCAACCGTCTAGCTTGCTATCGGCATTATCGATCCGCACGCATATCTCTTCTTCGCTACGCTTTTACACCCTGCCACTAGAGCCGGAATTGATCGTGAAACGGAGCAGGAGACACGCGATCCATACCGATCCTTCCGTGGGCGGATAGATCTCGGCGGCGCGGCGACGCGCACTGGGGACACCGGGCAAACGCGGAGTGAATTCGCGCTTATTCTCAATATACTATAAATATCTACCGATCGCTAAGAATTCCTACTACGAATGGTTGCCATGTTAAAATTACACGATCCAATTAATTCGGATTTTGTGCGATTTTTGTCAAAACGCGTGCTTACGCGCTCCGAATTATTTTCTTTTCAATTTTGTTACCAAGCAGCACCCGACTGTTTTATTCGAAGTTTACTTTAACCAGTTAAGCGCGTTTCACGTCGTGTATACACATCGGACCAAATCTCTATTGCTCGTTCTTTTCGGTTTCTTTTTCGAGAGTGAATTGTTGATATTTTATCAAATATAAATGTAAACCTTCCACGTTTTTCGTGGGAAATTTATAATAGGACCATCTGTCCTGCGTTCGATGTGTATACTCGTCATTGGGAGATTCTTAAAATTAAACTCCGCACTGGTCAAAGGACAGTTCCTCGACTGCCACTTAGTTTTAACAATTTTTTTTAGTTTATTTCTTGTTTTTTCCATCGGTTTGTTAATGTGGTACTCGGCAAAGGAGGTCTCCTCGACGTAGGAGAGATAAATTCAATAATCTTAGAACACAAAATCTGGAAACGGGGTCGTTTGACCGGTAGGTTTAGCGTTAACGCGACGCCGTGCTGCATTTTTATTTTCTGTTGAGAAAATCTCGCGCGAATAAAGATCGCGACGTTCGTACTCCCGAGTGGAGAAACGAGATTGCTGAACGTTTTGGACCAGTGCGCGATGCCGCCGCGCCGCGACGAATCTTGAGGCGACTCCGAGCCGCGTTTAAAGTCCGACGAATAATCGAGCGGAGCCGGAAAGACGGTCGATTGTCATGCAGCTGGCAGACAATTGCTAACGCTTCCCCATTAACATATAGCGAGAGTAAAAACGTGGCTGAAATACGTGACAGGCTACGTGGCGCGATGCACCGCCGACCACTCTGCGATTGTTTCCCCTAACTCGCGTAGGATACTTCTGAAAACGGTCATGAATCAACAGCCTCGATAACGTAATCCGATAACTTCGTTTATCGTATAAAAGAAGATTTTTAATAAGCTTCCTGTAAACAAAGTATCTCTGGCATCGGAGTGGCCTGATCAGGAGTACGGAAGAGTTACCCCCACTCTCCGGCCAGTCACACGTGACCGGTCCGTGACGCAGGCGAATAGCGTCGCGGAGGGGAAAGTTTAGAGGCTTCCAATGAAATTTCTACGGTTTTCAAAGCTCTATAGACTGGTGCATTGTTTTTATATTTCATTCGACGTGTTGAAAATCACTTCGAGGTCAAGCTCACTTTTCATTGTTTCTCGAATTGAAATGC
This sequence comes from Lasioglossum leucozonium, assembly GCA_028454225.1. Taxonomy (NCBI): domain Eukaryota; kingdom Metazoa; phylum Arthropoda; class Insecta; order Hymenoptera; family Halictidae; genus Lasioglossum; species Lasioglossum leucozonium. The sequence continues at coordinate 7,524,837 of CM052218.1, forward strand.
GTTTCGAATAAAACTTGTTTTTTCTTTCATAGGAAAAGTTGGTGTAATAAAAAAATTATGTTTTCATTTTTAAAAAAAGTGAACTCGACCTTAATATGGCCTTCGACACGTCAAATAAAAAATAAAAAGAAACTACACCATAGAGCTCTGAACACCATACAAATTTCATTTGGAAGTATTTTTTTTTTCTAAATACGATCGCTTAGGAGAAATTTTGGGACACCCTGTATACAGAAAAATATTTTCAACAAAAGTTGATCAGTTTTCCATTGGCTATATGTTGCAATATAAGAAAAGTTCGAAAAACATTTTTTTTATAGCATTGTCAAGGTCACCTTCATTTTTTTAAATGGCACCTTGTATTTTTGACTTAACAGTATTGCAGCCAGTGTCAAGACGAATTCAACGATCTAGTATATGACCTCCGGATGACCTTGAAGTGCCATTTAAAAAAATGAAGGTGACCTTGACAATGATAAAAAAGAAATTTTCGAACACTTTTTTTATTGCAATGTATAGCCAATCGAAAACTGATCAGCTTTTGTTTAAAATATTTTTTGTCAGATTATCGCAAGCACATATTTAAAAGATCATGAAAACTGTTACGTGGGACACCCTGTATATATATTTCTGATTTGGGCAATATGTCCAGCAATTGTCTGAGAAAACGTTAGCAACCCTAGTGTTACTCCGGTCGAGTGTAGAATCGTTTCGGGTTCAAAGGAACATTGTTTGAGGCCGAAAGTGGGACGAGGCGCAGGCAGACAGAAAGGCAGACAGGAGGCTAGGTAGGAGAATGTGCTTGTGACCTTTTGGGTTTCAGCGGCCGAGTGCGGGGACGCGCCTAAGAAGAAAGGATTCTTCAAGGGTTTCTGGAAGAGGTCGCGCCACTACTCGCTGGAGAACCAATAGCCCAGGTGCCAGCAACGGCACAGGCACGCGTCCAGACAACAGCACTCTTATCGGCAGCAACGCGTCGCTACCACCAATCTGGCGAACGGTCCTTGCTGCTGCGTCGTCCAATAGCTTTCGAATATGTACGCCAGCGCGGTCTCCGCGTCGACAAACGCGAGAACGTTCACATATTCTCTCCACAGCGTCGGGAGAAAACAGCGTTTTCCATTCCGATCACCGAAAACTACCATGTCCAAACAAACAAACAAAAAAAGAAAGAAAAAGGAAAATTCAACCCTTTGTTTACACTTGTGACCTCGACTCGACTCGACTCAACTCGGACCCGACTCGCATAACGGCGACCATAATCGCTAATAATGACACCCAAGCCTCTCCAAAAAAGCCCAGACCCTCGGATCGACGTCTTCTCTTCGAACTGATCCTCTCGGTTTCCTCTACCTTGCTCGTCGATTCGCTTCGTTTCCTTTCGTTCCCCGAAGAAATCGATAATCGGTGCTCGATTCGGCCGTTCTCCAGCTGCTAATCGACCTTTGCCTGGCTTTCTTGCAATTCTGTGACAAAGCGTTTCTTCTTTGTACTTTTCTCCATCGAAATTCGCCTCGCAGAGATCGCTGCCTTGAAACGCCTGCTGGTTGGACAATTTTCTGGCAGTTTTATTCAGTACTTATTGTGCACTCGATTCTGTACAGAGGAGACCCAAGACTCGTTCGAGCGCATACAATAATTATTTTTTCCAGTTTTTAGTTTTCCGAGTACAATCTTAGCACCGTATTGTCAGAATTTTTGAGTACACATGGGCTAGGGACTTTTTAAAAAAAAAACAAACTAATATTGTGTAAAGAAAGCAAACTTATGCTACATTATTTAATTTGAATTAGGAATAGTTTTAGTGAACTTTCAAGATAATAAATGCAAGAATTTTGGGCTCCGTTCAATGTAAAATTTCTCATCTTTGCCAACTACCGAGCATCCTATTAATACTTCCAGAATAGTTGATTAATTCATCTCGCATACTTTCGAGGGAAAATGATCCACGTGTCTAGGGTCTCTTCAAGAAGACAAAAATAAAATCGAACGCGGATCGCCCGAAGGAACGATCGATAAAAAAATTTCGATCGGTTCGTTAATTAGCATCGATTTCCCCCCGCCCCTCTGTTTTCCCGACGCATATCCAGCCGCACCACGTTCCATTGCTCTTCCTTTCGCGTTCGAGGCTCGCTGCGCGAACATATATAGGTTCGCGATAGCGGGCGCCGAAGTTTATTAATCGTCTTGTACCCGAAGCCACGAGCTCTCGGGGTATGCGACAAGACGAGACGAGACAAGACAAGACGAGACGAGAGGAGACGCGCGCGCGTCGTCTCGTTATCGTCGATACAATTGTCGTTTCTTGGAAACTGTCGGACGTCTCTCTGGCTCTTTTGTTCTTTTTTTCCGTGTGCACGATTAATCGAGTATTATTATTCTCGCTATGTATTTCCTTTCTTTCTTCTATTGTATTCTTTCCGTGTGTATCTTATATTATTATTATTATTATTATTATTATTATTATTATTATTATTATTATTATGGAACACTGGTGCGAGCGGTACCAGCGAGAAAACGATTAGTTTTTCTGTACATACGATCGTCGTGTGTAATCGTCGTTATTTGTTGCGATTTATTTATTATTATTATTTCGGATTATTATTTATTATTACAATGTTGTTGTTGTTATTGTCGTCATCGTCGTCGTCGTCGTCGTCGTTGATGTTGTTGTTATCGTTAGCGTTGTTAACATTTATTATTATGATTTGTTCATTTGATTCGGCAATGTCGAGAACGGAAAGATAAAAACAAAAAGAGAAACACACACCGCTACACGAAAATTCGCACGTGTGATCGCAAAAACAAAGACAAACAAAAGAAAAAAGAAGAAAAGAGAAAAAAATTATAAGAACAAGCGAAAGAGAATAATAACCGCGCGTTTTTGCACGCGCGTTCCGTGTGCGAGCGTGTACTTTGTGTACTTGTGTACGTATGTGTTTGTAATGAGTGTATGCGCACAAACGGAAGGAAAAAGAAAAGAGAGGGAGCCGGGGGGAGGGAAGAAGAAAGTAGTAAGAGGGGGGAAAGAGAAAAACAGGAACAGAGGTATAGAGAGAGAGAAAGAGAGAGAGAAAGAGAGAGAGAGAGAGAGAGAGAGAGAGAGAGAGAGAGAGAGAGGGGAAACATTATTACGAGAAAATGGTAACAATTATTATTACGATTTAACTAACGAATTACTTACTATTATTGATAATCGGTATTATTATTAATAATACGTATAATAATACAGTATACATACATATAGATGATTGAGATTATATAGCTGGTAATGTAACGAACGGTGGCGCTAAACTACAAACGGTTATATTTAGAATAATTTCACGTCGATTATTCGGAATCCGATACCGCGCGATAACACGATACGATTTACGTATAATATAAGTACGGTTTTTCTCGGGATACTCGAAACGAAAGTCGATCGTACGGAGAGTCGCTTGAATGCCAAAGACCGCCTCGAGGTGTGTTCAGTATAATACAGTTGTAACACCGGTATACCGTATACCGTGTACAGTATACAGTATACAGTGGTTAATTCGCTGTACAAGGGGTGGGGAGGGGAGTACAATAATCGATATCGTCGGATCGTTTATTCTCGATCTTCTCGCGAATCGCAACGACCGAGAGACCACCGAGAGCTGTGCTCCTCGATCTTTTCGCAGTGAAACGCCCGACGAAACCGAATCAAAATTGCAAGCTCGCTGTCCCAACCTATTTTTCAGTTTTCAAACTTCTGTCTACGAGACAATTTTCTGTATTTGCCAGAAAAAAATAAAAAACTGTGCAAGGTCAATGAACCACCCTGTAGAAAGGAAAAAAGTATATTTTGTTGCTTTTCTTTTTCACCCGGTCAGTTTTCCGAAATAACCGATGAACCGAGATTTAGCAATTTTGCGAGGCATCGTCGCGCGTTGAGACGAAAGAGAGAGAGCGAGAGAGCAGGTCTCCCTGCCTGTCCCCAGTCCTTCGAGCACGAAGGACGCGTCGACAGGACTCGCGCACGAGCGAGAACTAGAAATAACGACCACACGACCGCGAATTATTAAACGAAAGGAAGAAAGAAAGAAAGAAAAAGCAAAAATACATAGATTTTGATATACACGTCGTGCGCAACGCAACAATTATTCTCAACCACGATTTCGTAGAGGCAAGATGAAGATGAAGAAGAAGAAGAAGAAAATGAAGATAAACACATGGGGCACTTCTCTATCGCTGTGCTGCGTGCGAGGACTGTAAATAACGAATTTGCAACGATAGGCATAGTGAACGAGAAAGAGAGTGAGAGAGAGAGAGAGAGAGAGAGAAAGCGGTGGGTGTGAGAACGTGAACGTGAACGTATACGTAAAAACGAACAAATAAAACAAAAGATAAAAAAAAGATAAAAAAGGGATAACGGGTTGGATAAGAGATAACGGGTTGGAGAGACGCGTGTTTCTCGCGTGTCTGATGATTCTAAGGACGACTCGAATGGGCATTTTTTGTGGGGCGAGAGATTAGGCTCCGAAAGATCGCAGAACACGATCGACCGTTGTCGTATTCGTGCGTGTAACACACACATATACACGCGAAAAACATACAACACACACACACACACACAAACACCGACCTGACAAGGTACACCGAACTCGGTGGAAGGTGGAAGGTGAAAGGTGAAAGGTAGTTCAATAAAGGTTAATGCTACTGAATCTCAATGCCAGTTGAATGCACCACCTTCGTAGAATAACTAGCTGCGAGCCGGGGCGACTCGTCGAATCGACGCTCAGTGGGCTCTCTCTCTCTGGTGCCTTCCCATTATCGTCAACAAATCCGACGAAATTTATTTAACTTACGGCTCTGTATCCGTCTACGCAATCTGCGAGCAAACACGAACGACCGTTTTCGTGTAATTTCACCGGAGCGATCGAACGATAAGAGAGTTAGGACCTCGCGGGTTCGGATAATCGAGGTTCCGCTTTACCGTGGATCACGCGAGTAAATACGATCCGAACCATGTCGTGCTTGGGCTCGTTTCAATCGGGAACGTGTCGCGGATATGTCGGTAAAAGTTGCGTTGTTAAATGATTTTCAACAGGACAATTGCATCACTGAAAATTGTATTTTCTACGCTGGACGCTGGGTGGTAAGAGTACGATCATATATCGAGGCATTGCTGTGACAATAGTTGTTCGCCAATTTCCGAAAACGCGAGTCGTTCGTTTAAATTTTCAGGAAGGAAGCGAGAGGCGCAGGAGCCCACTGTGCGACGGCGGATCGAACGATCGCGCTCCTCCACGATCGTAGATCGTTCGACGATCGTGACCGCGAGGTTGGTAGACCGCGGATCTCGCGCGTGTCAGCTGTTAACCGCGAGAAATATTCGACAGTGTCTGTAAACAATCGGTTTATTAGCGATGATTCGACGCCATTTTCTCGCGAGATCTGCAGTCTATGGATCGAAACGGCTGGATCCAATACCAACACACAGAGAAAGAGAGAGAGAACGAACTTGCAAGTCGAGTCGGAAAGTTTGCAAAACCGTATGCCTTATCGAACGTTTGAGGGAGGAAAAAATCGAATGGTCGCCGCGCACGAGCTTATCTCGTCGGCTTCGCTTGTCTTTATCGCATAAGTAAGAAAGTGGGAGAGGATGAAGGAAAGGATGCCTTTTAAGAAAGAGAAGAATCGTTTCAACCGTTCGTTTTTTTTTGTTTTTTTTTTCAAGGGAATATTGTCGACAATCAACGGTGAATCGCACGGCACGAGAATCGACCGAAACGAAGCGCGCTGTGTCCGACCGAACGGTCTCCCGTGCACCAGATTATTGGTGATTGCAGACGGAGCACGCGTGTCGAAGACCTCCCTCGTTGCGCACGGACACGCGCGCTGAATCTTAGAATCGAGAGAGAAAATGCGCATCGAAATGTACGCGCGAAGCTTTCCATCTTTGCAATTTTATATTTTTGCGATTTTCTGCGTAGGCAATTTTCTATTTTTGCGATTTTCTATCTTTGCAATTTTCTATCTTTGCAATTTTCTATCTTTGCAATTTTCTATCTTAGCAATTTCCTGTCTCTGTAATTTTCCGCGCGATCAATTTTCTATTTCTGCGATTTTCTGCGTTGGCAATTTCCTATCTTTGCAATTTTGTATTTTTGCGTTTTCTTATCTTTGCGATTCTTCGTCTTTGCAATTTTCTATTTTCACGATTTTCTGCGTGAAGAATCTTCCGTCTTTGCAATTTTCCATCTTTGCAAATTTCAGTGCGAGCAATTGGCTCCCCGAACATGTACCCCGACGTGCAATTACTTTCCCGCGTGACCATGCCTCTGTGCGCAATTCTTGGGAACGTCCGTGATATGCGCGCTCTCGTCACAGAACCCATATTTTTTTAATCGCGACGGTCGAAAGCTGCAATCCGCGAGCATACTAGCGGAGCATGCTTGTACCGGTCGGTCACGCCGTTGGCCTAAAAGCTCTGATGTGTCGTGGGGCCAGTATCGAAGCGTGTCCTGTTCCGGAGACAGTGCGACGCGAGCGAAAATCAACCGGGAGACAGCGACGCGAGGAACAGCGTGCGACAAAAATCCCTTAATTGTGTTCAGATTTGTTAACGCGCCACGTCAGTGACCTCATTAAATCTGAATTGTTAACTGGCTTGTCCGAAAGATTTTTCGAACCGTACGAAGCTGTCGAAACCGTTTTCTTCTTTCCGAGAGAACGATCATGTTGCAAGTATAAAAACTGGCAGAACATTTTCGAATAGAATCAGCAATATTACTACAACGAGAATAATTTATCGAGACGAAGATTGTCTTCGAATGAAATTTAACAACTGCCAACGTCCGTAACCCGAGTTTTATTAGTTTTCTAGCATCGCAACAGGAAGCTTTCCAATGATTTGCGGCGCATAATATGTCACTGTCTGGACTCCTTATTGTCTAGGCAACATGTCAAGCTAACAGGACGAGGTGCGGTAACAAATGTGGACATAGCTTTAGGCTACGTTCCAATTAGACGTCGCGCGGCGTCGAGAAACGTGGCGCGTTCGAATTCGAGCTTGAAATTGAAGGTTTCAGAGCGTCCCTCGATAGTTGGAATCAATTTTGGAAATTTTTCCTTGGACATTGGAATATCCTAGAAGGAATCTAATTTATAAAAACAATATATTATCATCTTATTGGAATCACTAGAGGAACAAAAAAATTCTCTCGCACGTTTCCATTTTCTTTCCTTAGGGTCCTTATCTCGATATTTTCCTACAAGAAAAAAACTTGCAGAACAAAATAATGCGTTCCCTTTTCTTAAAATCGCAGAGGAACAACGTGAAATTATATGAAAAATTCGAACGGTCTCAGAGTGTAGAACGCGGAGAGATTCTTTTCAATTTCGAGAGTAAAGGAGACGCTAGGACTGACGCGAAGTGAAACCGAAGTAGGAAGCACGACGGTAGCCGGGCAGTTTCGAGCGACGGAGATCGCGCGAACCGTGTGCGTATCCGACGATCATTTTCGCGGCCGACATTGGCGAAGTCTCGTTGAAAGCCGACCGTGAACTTGATCGCCGCTATTAATCGACGGCGCGGCGCGCACGCTGACGACACAGCGGTTCCCGTCGCGGCGGGACGTCTAATGTTCGTAGCCTCGCACGATTAGTATATAGTTGTACGATTTAACGGGTAGAGGAAACGAGAATATGTAATAATCACACTTAACGACTTAACGCGGACAACTCCCGGCCCGGCGGAGAGAGGTTCTAGTACAAAATCGATAGCTTTACGGACACTTTAAACGATGGAGAAGAGGACGAGGAGACACGATAACGATGATAAAGAAGACGAAGAGAAGGATGTGGAGGTGGAGGAGGAGGAAGCAGAGAGGGACTTGGAAACGAGCGAACGAACGGAAAAAGGTCGGAACCACCGACAACGGTGAAAAACGCACGGTGTACGCGATAATCTCGTTCGGAACTGGTTCGCGACAAATCGGATCGGGGGCTCTCGACGCACAGACACGTACCGAGAGGTTTCTCCTCGATTTGCGACCGAGGTACCGCACGAAACTCGAGACTTTCGCGATGAAATCGAGCGTGCTCGTCTCGCCGGATAGTGCGTGCCATCGCTTTGACCGGAGACAGGCGTGCGTGCCTAACCGTGCGTTTACGCTGCTGCTGCTGCTATAGAAAAAAATCGCCAAAATGCATTCTCTATAATTGCGCGTTCGCCGCAATTGTAAAAAAAGGTTCTAGCCTGTTATTTTTAAAGAATATTTTTGAGAACAGTCAATACCGAGCATTTTCTACGTTCGTCAACCCTCGTACCTTGTTTGACGAACTTGAGATGATGTTCCTTGATCGGTTTTTCCACATATTTCTCGTGAGCGCTCTTTTTAATATTCCTGACAATTCTTATAATTCTTTGCAAGTTTTTATTTAAATATCTTTTTTTTTTTATTAAGGAAAATATGTATTTCCGGCGCAGCTTCAACGTGAACGCACCCCAACGCACCCCGTCCGCGTCACGTCGATCATTTCTGATTCCGCTGAAGTGTTTTTCGCGACGAACGAACGCCGACCGGAAGTGGCGGTTCTTCGTGACCGTAACGCGCGAAGCAGCGAACAAATATTCGCGGAGGCAAGAGAACAATTTGATTCCGGTAAACCTTAGAGATAAAACGTTTCTTAGAGCGAGCTCAGCGCGAGTAAAGTGAGACACACCGATTTTTATGTAAATCTTCTCGATAATTTTGTAAAGAATTTTATTTCACGTTTCAATCTAACAATAAACGAAATGAGAATTTACATTGCGTACACGACACAGAGGCGGCACCGTTCTCCACCGGCGCGCGGCGCGCCGCTCGGCGATCCGATCGATCGAGATCAAGAACGATCAAGGTAAGTGGGAATCGCTTTGGAATTTCGAATCGATCGCTTACCTTTCTGGCGAGCTGTGTTTCAGAAAGTTGTTCAACATTTTCTGTCCAGTTTTTCGTTTCTTCCGCGTTGGAAACTACCATTACTTAGAATTACTGTCTGCTGTTATTATTAAAAATTGGGCCCACGATCTTTTTGGGGGTTTTAAAAATCAGAGCAACTAATTAAGATTGAATTCAAAATAATTATAAAATAAATAGCAAACTTATTTTTAATTAAATGGATTTTTAACGTTAAAATCAACTGTAAATTTGTAAAATATGGTACTAGCCGAATCCAAAAATAAATAGCAAACTTATCTTCAATTAAATGAATTTCCAACGTTAACGTCAACTGGAGGATTGAATTCGCAAAATATGGTACTAGTCGCATTAAAAAATAAATAGCAAAATCATCTTCAATTAAACGGATTTGTAACGTTAAAATCAACTGGAGGATTGAATTTGTAAAACATGGTACTAGCCGAATTTAGAAATAAATAGCAAACCTTAACGAGATTTTTAATGTTCTTGGACGATAATAAATCATTTGAAAACTGTGGATTTCTTTGTTTATTCGAAAGCCCGAGATTCTCATTCTGAAGCACCGTGTCGCAAAACACAATTGCGAACACAGAATGTGACGATTAATTATTTCACTGCTGACCTGTCAAACGCAAGAAGATGGAAGATCGAGCAGTGGAAGGAATCTTGACTTCTGGGTGTTTATCTCTGCTGTGAAAGCAGGGTTAATCGCGCAGAACGGAAGAGGCAGGGCTTATCGGGAAGCTCAGACCACGACATCCTGTTATCGAGGCGAAGAACAATAATATCGTCGGGGATCTCGGACGAAAGCAAAAGACCATGGTTGCACCGCTTTATACAAATTTATTATTCTCTTAAACATTACTGCTCGTACGATTATCGAAACTTCTGTCGACGTATGCAAAAGAGTAGCTTCAAAGAAACGTGGTATTCTTGTTCCGTTCTTCTTTTACGATCACTTACAATATTACATCGAATATTTTCAACCGACACAAATGCTGTTCCACCCCCAACCCCCGGCCGCATCTTTGCTGTCACTCTCACTGCCACTTTCGCGTTCTGTCGCATTCACTCGCTCTATCTTCTATTTTTCTCCCACCGCTGCCTTTAACCCTTGGACAATAAACGAATTATTCGATTTTTCTTTTCAACCCTTAAGTGGTCCCACTTTAAACAAAGAGTCATTTTTAGACGACACTAAATAAATGAAAAGTTTCGATCAAGAGACTCCTGTTTCGAATATCAAATATGGTTACACGTTAAATTCTGTGACGCGTATACAATTGTTAATATTAATATAGACTGTTATAGTTCACTGTGGAGGTGCATTTAAGGGTTGATCGTTCTCCGGAAAGCACTTATTATAGACAGAACGGTAGACTGGTCTCGAGAAATCGCCAAGAACAACGATTTCTACTCATCGGGTCCCGATAGACCCAGGCTCTGTCCAAGGGATAAGAGGATTCTCGACAGTTTCCCCCGATTCCCAAGCCCAGTTCTCGATATCTATCGATCAACGGTCCTTCTGTCAGTCCCCCGCATTTTCCTCGTCCTTTTTTTCGGTTTTCTGTTCTCGATCTGGGCCGGGAACGGGAGAATCGACGTGCAAGAACGAAAGTCGACCGCACAGTTTCGCGACTTTACGTCGGAATCGCATAGTATTCAAAATGTTTTTCGGTGATAATCTGAGAAAAAGAAAAAAGATCGCCAATTCGCCAGGTTCGGTAAGATCACCGCACAGCGATTCCGAGAGGCTGGGTAGCGGTGGCCGAAATTTCTTTGTAATGATTCCGATCGGATAAAAGAACGACCGTCGACTTTCGTTCTCGCACGGGTCGTAACACAACGGCAGCGTGCGATGGGACACATCGTCGTTGTTTCCAAGCAAACACGCAACAACGAACGGGAAACGGTCTGACGCACGGTCTCCGTGACGCGGAGTAAGTAAGTAGACACCTAAAAAGCGAGAATGATGAATGCAGAGAATATTTGGATGACGCGTGATTAGGTCACCTTCGATTACAATTATTATTTCAATGTTTATTCCTTTCTTTTATCCATAAAAATCGTTACATAGTAGTTTAGGTTGCTGCCCGGCGTCAGACGAACCGCCCGGGCAACCAGTTATAGTAATAGTAGTAGCAGTAGTATTACAGTAATAATAAGTGGTAGCGGCATCGTGTCGTGTGTCTCGCGTGTCTATGTATTGTTCTGTTCGTGTGTGTGTGTGTATGTGAGTTTGTATCCAATGTATCGTGTCTGTAATATGTATATATATATGCATGTATGTATATACGCGTTCGTCTAAGCGTGTGCACGCGTTTGGCTCTGCATGTATATATACTATATATATATATGTGTGTGTGCGTGTACGTGTGTGTCTGCAACCATATGAAACGTGTCTTTCTCGATGTGTAAAAGATGATCGGAAGCTACACGAGTCGAACGGGAAAACCGTCAACGTAATTTTTTCGTTTTTTGTTTCTTTTCGAATCTGCTGTTTCCGTCAATTTTGTCCCCAAAACTAATCTTCGAACATCGAATCGCCGACGAACAAGCTTCGAAAACAAAGGCCAAGAAAAGCGTCGACAAAAAACGCTTCCCGGTTGAAAATTTTTTTTTCCATCGGCGGTCGCGTGCACGCGTTTATTCGAGAATCTCTTTTACCAAACGCGTACCCACACACACACACACACACACGCACGCATGCAAGCAAGCGGCAAACACACGCAATCACGCGCGCATTCGAGTATACGCGAATGCACATGTATAAAATCGCGTATACGCATAGCATTTCTTGTGTACGATTCTCTCTCTCTCTCTCGCGCTCGCTCTCTCTCTCTCTCTCTTTCTCTCTATTATCACGCCCTTCCTGCTTTCTTCAACTCCTTCTTCGCCTACCTCTTCATCGTCTACACCTTCATTTTCTTCTTCTTCTTTCTCTCTTCTTCTTCTTCGCTATTATCGATAAAAGTCTCAGCAATTATGACACATTGTTCGCCGTTTTTTTTTTTATTCCTCTTACATATAGCAGTAATAAAGACAGTAAATAGCTAAAAGGACCGTATCGATTTTGGGGGTGGGGGGTAGGCGGCCAGGACTGCGGCCAATCCGTGCCGTTTCACCCACTGCCGCACGCTCGCCTGCCTCGTTAATCGTCGTGCCTCGTAGTCGTCGGCGTTGCATCTCTCTACCGCGCACTCTCGCACACTTCTACAAACATCACCGCCGTCTCTCTCGCTTTCTCTCTCTCTCTCACTCACATTCTCTAGCATTCGCGCCCATTTTTTCACAAACCCTGACTCACTCTTTACGTCTCAAACTCTCTCAAACATCGTTCATGTACGCTCAAATTCTGTCAAACTCTCTCTCACTCTCATCCGTTCGCTACAAAAAACAAAAAAAAACTGTAAACCTAACGCAATAGTTTATTACTTATTATTGTTATGTCTTACGTTTAATGCATGCTTGCTTGATCTTCGTCCCTCGTTCTGTTCTCTGTTCTGTTTCTCGGTGAGCCCAAACGCGACGTTCGCCCGTGTAAAAAGACAAGAAAAATAACATAGAAAAACAACGACGCTACACCGTTTTCTCTGCCTCGTTACACCGCGTACAGCCCCCTTTTCTTTTCTTTAATTCTTTCTCGCCTTTTGCGCGTGTGCGTGTGCGTGCGTGGGTTCCGTGTGTACCTCTATGTTATCTACCTGCTGTGTATGTGTGTGTGTGTGTATACCTTGGTTTTTAAAGTCTTATGCGCGTGTGTTTGTTGGTCGCGTGGATTTGTGCGGGCGCGCGACTCGGTTTCCTCTGTTCCCGTTATCGGCGATCCATATTGTTCTTTCTCCCTCTATCCCGTCAAACTCTCCTTCTCCTTCTTCTCCTCCCGCTTTCATTTTTCTTCGCGTCCCCACCCGGACGCTTTCATTGAAAATCGTCGATCGCGAACGGGAACAGAGGAGCGGGGGAAATTGGACGACGAGACGCGACGATCGATGACAATGATCGATCGACGACGACGATCGCGCGAATGATGCCGATCCGAATCACGCTCGTCGATCTCGCATGATCGCGTCGCACGCGGCCTATAGACCCGAATCTAGCGATCGCGCGCGCGTTTTCTTATTTTTTTGTTTCGTGATTTTTTTGCTTCCTGAGTATCGCGCGTTGAATCGGAAAGGAGAGAACGACGACTCAAGTATGATAGAGTTGCTGTTATTTTTGTTCTTTTCTTTTTCTTTTTTACTGTTATTGCTGTTCTGCAGTTGTCGAGGTTCATGACGGTGGTGGTGGTGGTTGTTGTTGTTGTTTGTTGTTGTTACTGTTGTTGTTGTTGCTTCTCACAGAGTGTTGCGCGGCAAGCTTGCGGCAGTTCCGGCGCGACTCGTGCGGCATGACGCATTCCATTCGCTGTTCAGTAAAATAATCGATCGTATCGTTTAGTATTAATATTAGATATTTTGTGTGTTGGGTCCCAGAGGTTACTGAAACAGAAAAATCCCAAAGAGACCGGGTTAGCCGTTGCCAAATTGCGTAAGGTGCTGGTCCTCTCCAAAGATAACACACGGTATGTATTTTCGAATACGTATCATTGAAACTGATATTCGCTTGCCAAATTATGAAAATGTGGCAATCTATTCTCGTTGCCGATTCGGATTATAGGAGAGCTCGCCTGCGAAAACGGGCGACCATTCTTTCGTCTAAGGATTTGCAAACGAACAGCCTCGAAGAACGAGAAGAATTGGTCGCGATTAAACGTAAGCAGAGCACCGGAAGAACAGCTGCGCGTGCATTTGCTCGCAGAACAATGATAAGAGATTGCCGTGTCGTTGTTGGAATAATTAGACACACCTGCAACGAATGGTAAAAGCACATTCGAGGTCCGAGAATTTACTTAAATAGAATTTACAATAATAAAATACTGTCACCGAGAAAATGATCTTTAGAAATTTGATTAAATTCAAAAATCCTTCACGACGGATCGTACACTCTAAACAGTGGTCTTACATTGCTGAAACAATTACCCCCCAACCCTCTGCGATCCTGCGTGGAGCTGTTTCTCGGCCCAACAGTTTCTAACATTATTGATTCGCGTTTCATTCCGTGGGTACAAACAATTGTACAATCCCATCAGCTGTTCTAAACGATAAAAGTCCTGAAGTAGAGGGCCGCTTCGGGCCGCAGAAGATAAAAATCCACGGCGGTCTCTGAACATTGCGCTGTCATTTGTGGCGTAGTGCGTCGATCGCTGAAGTATTACTTGAGATTAGTCATCGCGCGGTGAGCCGATATACACCCGAGTTCCGAGGAGGCAACCGATATTGCCAAGCGCGAGTGAATCACTTTCGCGCGATAAGGAATACGCGATGCGCTACCAGGTTCGAGCGTTGCAAAACTCTCTAACGCTACATAAAGGGGCAGAGAGAGGGAGATAGATATAGAAGCACAGACTGGTTCGGTATAGCAGAGTTGGTTATCGTCGATTACCGCGTATACAGTGAGTATATTATACCAACCTAATAGCCGCAGCCCAAGAGGTAGTCGCCAAGCTTTTCGACGACCGACGCGGCTTGCTGTGGCTGTATGGGGTCTTCGTAGAGGGAGACGACCACGGCTTGCGTCGTCTTCATGCAGTGGACGCCGACCTTGCCGAGTTTTGCCCTTATCACCCGATCCGTGCCCGACAGATAAATGTACCTGTTGCCGGCCAAGGTAACGCCCGACGACGTCAGAATGTCCTGCTCGTCGAATCCCTGGACCAATTTCGCCAGCTCCTCTTTACTCACCTAAACACACAGACAAACCACATCCGCCGTTTAACGCTTGACACACAGTCAACAACCAGGTCTCGCGTTACAAATTCTGGGCAGCAGTTCGATTCGATCGAACTCGCCGACAAAACACGCCTCGAGAACGTGGATTCTCGTAACGCTGTGTCCGAGCGACAAAACGATAAACGATTCTGAAATTTTTCCATGTCGCTAGGTTCCTCGTTCGAAAAGAACCGATTGCAGGAAAACAAAATTTTACCGTTCCAGGCCGTCCAGTTCGTGAGAAATCTTGGGAAACGTATTTCCCAGCCCCGAGAGTCTGAGGGATGTTTCCACCCCCACGTTAACTCGTAAAAATTAATCTCATCGAGATTTGCGTCGTGTACTCCCTCAACGGATTTATTTCTGACTAGATTGTTGCTGCTTCTCCTCAAGCGTAATCCACGCTTAAAGAAGCGTATCTAGGATATCTCTTGAATGTCGCCGGACTTATAAAAAAGATCGAAACCGTATTAAAAAATACGAATGAAAGTGGTTCTGTCACTTTCAGTAATTAAAATGTCGACCGTAGTTCATTGTCCGGCAAAGTTTCGTTTCGATCAGACACGCTCGTCCCGAAAGCGTCGATCGTTCAGGCTCAGCGAAAATGTACGCTCTAATATTGATTTGTCACCGAGCTATCGCGATACCGTATGACAAACGTATGAAAAAGCCGGACAGTTTCTATTAAACTCAACCTCTGCACGCTGGTCGGAGATGGTCCGATAAAAAAAAAAACAATCCTCTACACAATACCAAATCGTGACGGTATAAACACGAACCGAAAGCCGTGAGTCGCGCCTAAGACAACCCGAACGGCGACCCTCTTTGCACCGGTGTAAGACGGGTTGCGGGACGCGCGGGGCGCCGCCGGTCGCGCCAAGGACAAACAAAAAAAGACCGTTGCCTCGCGATCGGAATTCCGACACCAATTTTGTACAGCGCCGAGCAGGCAAGCATGTACTTGCACGGCGGATACACTTCGGCCAGGGTTTACCTACGGCCGGAATCGCGAAAAACCGACGGCGAATAACTGCAAACGCCAATTTCGGTCCGGCGAAGGCCGCCGTCGGAAGCCCTGACTCACTAATTTCAAGTACGAGAGCGATAGAGTGAGAGCGAGCGAGACGAGTGTCCGCTTTGAAAACGGCCCTGACTAACCAAACGGACACGAGCAACGACGGCGACGAACGACGATGAATCAGCCCGATGCGAGAGAGCTAATCGTTCGCGGAGCGAGAGAGGCCCCTCTCCCAACGATTTCGCACACGGTGCACGCATATCAACCACGGGGCCGAGAAGCGAGAGCCTAAACGAACCGCGTTAACACGCCTAACCCGTCTTCCGATAACGCACACGAGGCCCGACCGCAGGCCGGCAGCCGGCCGGCCGGCTGGCCGTCATTGTTGCGAAAAACAGATGGGAGGGACACGGCCGGTTGGCCGGCTTCGCCATTTTGGCATTCGCAAACGGAAACCGTTCTGTCGCACGGACACGGGAACTGCTCGCGAATCCCACGAAATTTTCATCGTGCCGTTCGACGACATCGAGCTCGCCGAGCATCGCTCGTTGAAAATAGCCGGTTCGGACAGGATCTCTGACGTGGGTTTTCGCGCGAAGATTGGCCGGTGGAAGAATTTATTTGGTACCCGCGACACGCAGGCGTCGAGAGAAGGCGATCCTTCGATCCGATCGTTCCCGTGATCGGTAAACGAAAAAAAAAATCGTGCTCAGCCCAGGCCAGTTTTACCGACCCCGTGGGGTATTTACCGACGCGACGCGACGCAACAAGACAGGACCCGTTCCGCGAGAACTTCCGGCGTCGAACGCGGATGGCGCTCGGGTCACGTCGAACCTTTCTGGAACTGTCGGTTTTGCAATTTTAAACGACACCGCCGCCCGTGCACGCCGCCGATCGACGAAAAGCAAGTGACGAGAGGAAAAATGTCGATCGGCGGTGGTGTATACAGCTCGGTCAAAAAGCCACGGACACGCGATCACCCGAGAAACCTCCTCCGATTTCGCCCCGTCGCGTTATCGCGAACGCGCACACGTACGATATCCCCTCCCCGCGTCCGTCCTCCTCACCGCCGTGTACAATGGGTGCTGGGAGAAGAGGTTTCTAAAAGAGAATTTTTAGCACGACGATCGAGAAAAGCACGGTGCGTTGGATACGCGCGCACGCACGGTAAATACACGTAGGCGTCTTCGCGCGTCCCTTTCGATAACGGAAAACGGTGCCGAAGAAATGAGTCATCGTCCTCGGGCGAGAATCGTCAATACCAAAGTGGCAAAACGGATATTATATTCCGAACCGATCCTACATTCCCGGGCGTGTGCGTATGGCCAGAGAGTGCGTACGCACACCCCTAGCGAAAACGTAGAAACACGGGCAGCAGCAGAAAATACCGACGAAACGGAGAAAGAGCGAGAGAGACAGAGACAGAGAAAGAGAGAGCCCACCATTTCCTGGCGGTGACTAGCAGTGTGCCGAGGCGACAACGTGCCCGGCAGGCAGCCATGTTCAACTTTTGTCGAAAACCGTTCGACCACGGAACTAGACGAAAATTTTCAGCGACCGAGCAATTGCCACACCCAATTTCGCCCCCGGACGTCTCGGCTCGCGGCGAAATCGCACGGTTTCCGAGGATTATTTTCGAAGGACGAGGCCACCGGCGTCCGGTCTGTCCCAGAGCCAAAGCTTTTGTCGATCGAACCAGCAGAATTTACTGGTCCGGTCCGGTCCAGTCCGGTCTCGCCTCTCTGTATGCTCTTTCCCGCATCTGCGAGATAGAGAGAGAGAGAGTGAGAGAGAATTTTCGATCGGGAGAGAATAGAGAGAGAGCTGGCTCTCTCTCTCTCTCTCTCGGTTTGCCGGCCGGTGTTGAGTCAAAAATATATCTGCCCGTTTAGCCTTTCCGATACCTGCCTCTGCCTCTCTCGCATTTGCGTTTAGCCGGCTTTAGGCACGGCACGAGGCGGAATCTCGTGTGGTGCGCCGGTTCGGTTTCGGACTTGGGCTCGACACGCGGAAACTTTCCAAAGGTTTCTTGATTTATCCCTGGGGGGGCCTCTTTCGGGAAAGCCGGGACGCGGCTGGAATGGCTACGTGGCAGGATTTTTCACGATTAAAAATCCGGCGGGGGAGGCCGCAGGAGGCCTCGTGAAAAAAACATTATCGAGAGAGCCGCCACCGCCACCGCTGTCGATCCTGCTGCTAAGGCCGCAAAACTGCATATATGTAGAATATTCGTTCCACGCGTTCCGATTACGGCCGACTTCGCTTTCCGACGAGATTCGAAATATCAACCGATATTTTTGGGTGTGCGTATTTCTTTCTCTTTCTTTCTCTGTTACACACACGCGCGCTTATATCCCCTGTGTATAGGTGTGCATGTATATATATATATGCTATATATATATATATATAGTATATATCCGTGTACGGTTATACACGTAGTAGATACATATATATGCACATGTAGATATCCGCCGTGAAAAACGTTATTCTCGCCGGCCACACCGAACAACAAAGAACCAAGACGAAAGAACCAAGATATATATATATATATAATATATATATATATGCTGGAGAGAAAAAGAGAGAGAGAGACTATAGGCACACGATGCCGTCCGTTTCAGGCTTTTCTCGTACGATTATTCGGCCTCTACTGTGGGTTTCCTTTTGTTCCTCTGGACACGGGACGATAACGACGACGACTGCCGACCGACGACCACCACCATCCACCATCACCACCACCACAATCTACCGATGACGACGATGACGACGATCACGGGCGACGACGACCACGACTGAAGACGTTTTACCATAGCAATAATATATATCGCGATAGGCCGCAAATGCGGAGCCTCCGAGGCGCGTTAGCGGGTCCAGGAGAGAGAGAGCGGTTTACTCACTTCGAAACCTTCGGACTTCGCCCAAAGGTTGCCATCGTGTCCCGCGATCGCTGCTTGGGTAACACACCTAGACGCGAGCAGCTGCTTGTCAACGTAATCCTGCCAGCTCATTTTTGAACACAAGCGATTCGACTCAACTGTTCACTACAGCACTAGAGACACAACCCGTCACCGACTGACTCCTCTCACGACTACCTATATGCGTTCAACGCCGGTCACACTTCTCTTTCACCCCTCCTTGTCCCTTCGTGGTTATTCGCAGACCCCCCCTTTGCCAAGGAGTTTCGTTCGCCCTGCCATCCCCCCCCGAAAACCCCGGTATCCAGCGATCGCGTCCTCCCTCCCCACCTTCGGTAATTGACTGCCGAACAGTGCTGCCAACCGTTGCACCGTGTTCTCACCAGCTCCCGCCACGGATCATAAGACACAGACGCGAAACTAAATACTGTCGCAACTCCCCTTTCGATAAAAATTCTTACATTGATCTGTATCGATAGAATGCTATCGCTCTCCTCGCGCCTATTCGCCTTTTGTATTAGCCATTTACATAGGTGAAACCGGAGGAAATTACTGCACGCGAGCGATTGGAAACAAGTTGGAACGCGCGGGAATATTTGATACGCGCTGCAATTGAAATGCGTATATCCAGGAATATATACATTATTTCTGTTTCATTTAAAATTGTATGAGAAAGAAATTACAACGAAATGTGTGAGAGCACTCGGTACAGGATGAATTTTATACCAGTTTATACCCATTTTTGGGGAACAATCTGTGGAAACGATTGCGCAGCTATGTTCACGGCGTACCGAGTTCTAGGGGAATATTCGAGATGGCGCTGCGGTCACATTGGAAATTTAATTGCGAAAAGTAAACAGAGTTTCCTCTCTATAAGAATCCTCTTCTGCAATCGCATGCAATACGATGCAACATTTCGATTTCTTTCCTCTAAATTCTTATTTCATCGTTCTCCTTTGTGTTTCTGTCCCAGCTACCTCTGTTTTTCCATTCGTTTAACTTTACGAACGCAGAATCATTCTCCAACGTGAACTGCAGTATTTGTATATTTCTGCTTGATGAACCAATTATATTTTATTTGTCATTGATTATATTTTCCTTAGATAGATAAATCCGACGCGTACCTAGCCAGGAATGAACCGAAAAGCTTTGGAATTTTCGTTGAATTATTCTTTCAACGTTTCGTCTAGTGATTTTCGTGTTTGTGAATTTATGGTGACCCGAGCGACATCTTTCCCTAGGGACAAAATTGTTTACATGTCCGTGCGCGACGCACACGCACGTGCGATACGTGTCAATTGTTTCTTATTATGATAAAGTTCCACGTGCTTTGTCGTTAACAGATTACTTTGGAGCGATGCGAGGTTCCATTGGTTTTGTAATATTTTTTTAAGAGGTTTGCCACGATGCAGGTCTCTTGTCCGAACAACGTGAAGATTTACAATTTGAGCGCCGGAAAGTCTCTGCCAGAGGTAACGCATTATCTATGATTTTTCTCTGGTATTATCTCTTTCCTATTTTTCTAATCTTTTTCTAATTCCTGTTGTTCTTGTTATCTTGACAGTGGTTGTCAGAACGGAAAAGGCGGAGTTTGTTAAAGAAGAATGTCGGTGAGTACACTCGCATGACAATTGGTCTATATATATACATGATGTATGAAACGATTTTTTTAATATTGATGCTCCAACAGACATACGACGAAGGATCCAGCTTATCCAGGATTTTGATATGCCTGCAATCAGCACGTCCATCAATGTTTCCAAAGATGGACAATACATTTTAGCGACAGGAATATACAAGCCACGCGTAAAGTGTTTCGACGTTCAAAATCTATCTTTAAAATTCGAAAGATGTTTCGACTCGGAGGTAGTCGCCTTCGATATACTTTCGGACGATTATAGCAAGGTAGTCAGATTTATTCCACCACTTATTTTCACTTTTATAGCGAATCCTCTTATAATGTGGTCCTCTTGCAACACGATATTGTATATTTCAGTTAGTGTTTCTGCACTGTGATCGAACTATAGAATTTCACGTGGCCCATGGCAGGTATTTCAGGCTAAGGGTACCAAGGTTCGGCAGAGACATCAAGTACCATTATCCTATGTGCGATCTATTTGTGGTTGGAGACAGGTTTGTCATTTTATTACTATTCTATAAATATTCCTCGTACTAATACACGTTCTGCGTTGCAGCAATGAAATTTACCGGATAAATCTGGAGAGAGGACAATTCCTGCAACCCTTCCTCACGGACTCATCGTCGATAAACAAATGTGAAATCAATCCGGTGCATCAACTTGTTGTTGTTGGAACTGAGGATGGAAAAGTTGAGGCATGGGATCCTAGAACGAGAAGCAAAGTCGGCACCTTGGATTGTGCTTTGCACTGTGTCGGGCAGGACAATAAGTAGACCAACTTCTCAATGTGTTACTCAGTGAATTTCATTTACACAGACACCTGCAAATGAATGATTTTCTGTTGTTTTGTAGACTAGATTCGGTTCCCGCAGTTACTAGCTTGAAATTCCAAGGTGGGTTGACGTTAGGCGTTGGTACTTCGACTGGACAGATATTGTTATACGATATCCGCTCGAGTAGGCCGTTTTTAACAAAGGATCACATGTATGGATTACCGATCAAGAACATAGAATTTCATCGGACGATGGATTTGGTTTATTCCATGGACAGTTCGATCGTGAAAATATGGGAGAAAAATAACGTGAGTAGATAGAGTTTTAACGATGAACAAGGTAGAAGTAAAAAGATATTGATCTATTTGTAATTAGGGTAAATTGTATACATCGATCGAGGCGCAGCACGACTTCAACGATATGTGCGTGATGCCGAACACCGGAATGCTTTTATTAGCTAATGAAGACACGAAGATGCAGACGTATTATATCCCGTCTCTCGGACCAGCTCCTTACTGGTGCAGCTTCTTGGACAATCTGACCGAGGAGTTGGAGGAATTGAATTACGAGACTATTTACGACGACTATAAATTCGTCACCGAGAAGGAGCTAGACGAGCTGGGGCTGTTGCACTTGAAGGGTACCAATCTACTCCGGGCCTACATGCACGGCTACTTCGTCGATATTCGACTTTACAAGAAAGCCAGAGACGTGATGAGACCCTTCGAGTTCGAGGAGTACAAGAAGAAGAGGATTCAGCAGAAGATACAGGAGACTTGCGGCAGCAGAGTGCAGGTACTGCATTGTTTTATCATCTCGTTGTATCCTCCACGATTATTAATTTATTCATTTATTTACAGTTACAAAAGATGCCGACTGTGAACAAGGAGCTCGCTCTGAAATTAATGGACGACGATACGAACGCGAAGAAGAAGAAGAAGAGCGCTGGCAATATCCTGAAAGACGATCGTTTCAAAGCGCTGTTCAGCAATCCAGACTTTCAAGTGGATACGAACTCTGAAGAGTATTCTCTGTTGAACCCTGTTATCTCTCGCCTCGATAAGAGCAGAGAGAAGAAATTGAAGGCTCAATTGGCCGCGGAGGAGGCTCGACAGAAAATGGAAAGCGAAGCGGACAACGATGAAAAGCACAGTTCGGACGAGAGCTTCATCCACGACGATAGCAGCTCGGACGACGAGAAACCGTGGGCGAAAGAAGTGAAGAGGAATTATCGGTTGATACGCAAAAACGAGAGAGAGAACGCGGAAGAGGAGGAAAACGCGAAAGACGATGAGCAAAGCGCCGGCAATCAAGCCCGGCTTTACGAAATTAAGGATCATGTACAGTTCAAAGACGCGAGACCGATCGCGAAGAAGCGGATCAAGTACGTGTTGCTAATTAAACCTCTTACGGTCTTCATCTTCGACTACTTAGATCGAATAAAAAGGATACACATTCAGAACGCGAAAAAAATAATTACAATATTAATAATTAGTAAATTATTTCAAAGTATTGCACAATCTTCTTTAATAACAATTAACGCGAGTACGCGACAATTTTTTCTGTGAGCTGCAAAACGCTTTCATCTTCTATATTGCGTAAGATGTTGCAATAACCGATAAAATGTTAAAATATTTCAGTTGTTTTTTCCTCCTAATTACAGTGCAATTGTGACAATTTTTGTTTCGTGAAAAATTTGAACGACTAAAACACCGCATGAGGATTATTATAGAGTTACAGCGGAGATGATCTCTCATTCACGTATCGTTGCAGGGCCACCTTCGGAGAGAGGCTGAAGAGCGAAGATTTCCACGATGTTAAAGTTTCTGGATCACGCGGTAACAGAGAAATGACTTTCCAAATAGAAAAGGTAACTTTCTGGTTAATTCTACATCTTTAATCTCGTATTTCCCATTTCCATTGTACAAATGCGTATGCTTTCCCGGCAGAAGAAACCAACCGGACGCGCGAGACTGCAAGTGAAACGGCACGAGAAGGAGTACAAGCACGTTTTGAGACCAGCTGGGAATCTGAACAGGAAAAGGAAACGCTAATATTTATTGTTATACCGACTGTTTGTTTTTTTTATCTCTCTCTTGAAGCAGTAAACAATGTTATTTTTCCAAACGATTCTATTTTGTTCAGCCATTCCTCAGCATAGGAGACGAAACGTAGCAGCCAGTCGTCTCCTCTACTTTCCCGATGTTGTTCCGTGTCAGAAGTCGCGCGTCAACCCGTAAATAAAATAATTCGTTTCGAAGAGTATGTGTACGTGTATATCTTGACAGAGGTGAAGTGTCATCTCAAAAGGCAGATATAATTTAAATTCATACGTTAGGGTGAATCACATACAAGATGCCGATACAAATGTTTTCTTTTCAAGTTCAAAAGCATTGCGCTCAGCTTACAGGAAAAATGACATTGGTGAGTCCAACGATTATTTTATTCCTCGCCGTTCGTCGAACCCTTTTTTCCACCTACGTCGAAGAGATTGCGCCGCTCCGAATTTTGATTTGCCTGGGCCTGTATCGTTCACACGTACATGCGAGCTGATAATTTCGATCCGTAACCGTCACTGTTTATTTTGATTCCGAAGGTCCATCCGTGCCATCTGAATCAGTATGAAATATTCGGTGTTCTCGCGACAGCTCGCTTTCGTCTGATTTTTTTACGAGTGAACGGGAAATTCCGTTCGGGGAAAATGGGGAAAATCTTCGAGGCAACGGGAGAAAACCGCTTGCTAAAGGATCGTGTTGTTTTTCATAGAGTTCAAACGAGTCGAAGAATGGGAAGGATCCACCTCAACAGAATCACGAAGAGATAACACCGGCATCTACACCATCTGGATTATCAGACTTGCAGATGCAGAGCACAGAAGTAAGGAGACGTACTTTCGCAGTCTATAGTGCAAAATGCGAAAAACAATTAGGGGATATTTACGGGACGCGTTCTGATATTTTTAATTTACGATTATTGAGATTGTTATAGGTGCATGCGTGAGGAATTATTCATAAAATTTATTTCTTTGGGTATATATCATATAAAAAAAAGAAATTATTAAAAATTTGAATAAACACATTCTCGTTATTTTTATAAAGTAATGTGATATAGTAAATTTACCTAGTTTTAAATTCGCGTGTCGCATTTTCATTTCGTTATCGGAACTTTTACATAATATCCCCTGCTGTTTCGAGCATGTACACATGTATTCGCTATGAATTATCGCAGCAAAGTGACTGAGACTAATTTTGAATTGATTCGTAGATGGGAGAAATCACCGAGATGCCAGATTTCGAGATGCTGAGCACATCCGCGGTGCTTCATTATTGCAAGCACAAAATACTGAGACCGTATCTGAGATTATTGGGAGTGATGGGACTGAGGCCGATGAGCACCGACGATTCCGATCGTTGCTCGCCTTACTGTATCCTCGTGAATCTTCACACCTTTCAGGTCACGATATTCATGTGCATCGGATATATTTTGCAGTACATGGCATGCTTCAGGTAACGCGTCGAACCGTGCGTTTTATTTTGAATAAAATATTCTTGATTCTAATTCGTACGTGTTTATACTTGCAGAAGAGACCGGGGATTCTGTTACAAGTCAGCGCAGCTAGAACTCGAAATATCGTCGGACACGAACCAAGATCAAGTACAAGATCTTCACTGTTTCGGCAACGTTTTCTTCAGCTACTTCGTGCCCAGTATACTGCATTTGATGGCGTACCTGTACACGGTGTATCTGTTTCGAATTCGGGAGAACGAGCAGCTCCAAAATCTGATGGAGAGAGCGTTCCTCCTGTCTTCGAATCCCGTGAATCGCGGGAACCAGAGGAGGCTCGTCCGAATACTATGGTTGTTCATAGCATTGAGCGTCGTTTGGATAATTACCGCGCTGGTCACGGTAAACATTTTAATGGCACAGGGCAACATTGTGTTCCAGTGGCTGGATCATAGGTAATTCAAGCGCTTTCTTAATTTTTACGCTTCCTTTAATGTGCTGTTGATGTTTCATTTTCTTCGTAGCCCGTATCAAGTGAAGATAACGCTGAAGATACTTTTAATCGTGTGCACGCTGTGGCATGATATGGTCCAAGGAACAATCATCACTAGCTATTGTTTGCAAGGACAGCTTCTACTGGCTCATCTGTATTTTCTTCGCGGGAAGCTACTTCATCATACTTTACCCGCCATCGATTGGATGCGGGTTAGTCATTTTGTTAATGAATCACCAAGCCCCCTCGTTTCAAAGATTTTTAAACCCCTCTCTTTAATGGATTTCATCGACAATTATTTCATTTACATTGTCTTTTGATTCATAACAGGGTCTAAGGACTCTTGACTTTAATTGTTAATGCCGGTGAAATAATCGACGGCGAAATGTTGTCGGTGGAAACACTGTTGGTAACATTAAATAGCGATTGTAATAAAACATCAAGATCTATTTATGCTAAGTTTTCGTGCAGGAAATCTGCGAGTTCAAGAAACTGTTGAAATACTTCAACGACGAACTGGGCCCAGCCGTGTGTATTTACACAGTTGTAAATTTATCGTGGGCTGCGGCAGGAACAATGTGGTTGTTGCAGTACGATAAAAGCGACCCACAACAAAATCCCGTCACCTGGATCGGTATACTAAATGTTGCCCTGTGGATTTTGATATCGCTAGCTCCGTTTATTCAGGTATGAATAAATAATTTATTTAAAAAATAATTACTAACTAATTAATTGGCGGAATTTTGTCCTAGGCGGCCCGTTTGACTACTGCCTGCTCGATAATCCAAAACATTGGACACGAAGTGCGCATTCGACCATTTGTTTATCAGTGCACGCCCGGTGAGGATCTAGATACTATACTTCTGTACACATCATCGCTGAAAATGTGTGCTAGACTGTTTAGAGTACCAGTCACAGGTCGATACCTTTGTCTTTTGCTAACTATAAGCAGCATCTTGATCCTCACGTTAGGTCTCTGTCAATTTTTTTGATCTCAGTCAGTATTGTTCTCTGTCTCCCCTTGTCTCTGTGCTACTCGCTTGGATCAATTTTTTTATATTAAAATTAAGATTCAGCAAGCAGAAATGAAATATTTTAAGCATTGCGTATGTGTATAGCATTAACTAGTGCTACCTTTTACAATGTATTATATTGTATTTTACATATATACCTAATGAGATGTATATAATTTAACTCGTTGCTTGTAATGGTATTTAGAATGGATGAATAGTTTATAGCAGAATATTCTAAGACTGTGTATGTAGAACAGAAAATCCATGGAAAATGTTAAAGCGCAGGTGTCTTTGTAAGATTTTTAATAAAATTTATGGATTTGAGTATACGCTGTTTCAGATATTTTTGCTTCCTGATATAAAGCTGCAAACAGAAAGATCATTGGTCTTCGCAAACCAATTTTTTAAGTATTTTTTTATACATAATCATTTAATTTTGCGTTATTGCCTCAGGCTTTCTCTGTCCTGGTTTTACCCACATTTTTAATCCTTGTTTAGTAAAACAATAAAATTGGAAATTAATTATAGATGGTGCTGACACTATCATCGAAGTCTGTTTTATCAGTCACTTTGTCACCAGTTTAATCATTTTCCCACTACGGGCGCTATTTTAATATTTCACGAGCAAATAATTCCTGCCGCGATTTACATGGATTTACACTAGAATGCACGGTAAGTGCGGCAGCAAATAACCGTTCATATGCATATGAAGATGTATTAAAAAATCTCTAAGCACATATCGACGTTTCTCGCAAATTTAAATCCTGTAAATTATTCCTCAGGATAAATTAAATATTGTTTAGTTTAATACCTTCTCTCCATTTAATACAGTCTTTATAATTCGAAGTCCCTTTCAATTCTGCGCTTTCCACACATGTGTTAGGCCATTATCCACTGTGTGCGACACAGTTCGTGTAACAGTTACACTGTAACTTGTCAGCACGTGTGGTGCTAAGAGAACAGCAGAACACTCGCTGAGGTTTGTGATGGAAGAACTTGAGAGATATTAAACGGGACGTGGATTTTAAATACCAATTAAAAAGAGCGTATTAAACGCTATCCAAGATGAGTACGATACTGGAGAAGATCGCCTCGATCGAGGCCGAGGTAACCTCTATTTTCATCGTCAAATCTTTTCCAGCTGTCCATTGTATCATAAATCATCTAATAAACTTGCTTTTTTAATAGATGGCCCGGACTCAAAAAAATAAAGCCACATCCGGTCATTTAGGTTTACTAAAGGCGAAGCTCGCCAAGCTAAGGAGAGAGCTGATCACTCCCAAAGGCGGTGGTGGTGGTGGCGAACAAGGTTTCGAAGTGGCCAAGACCGGTGATGCTAGAATAGGCTTTGTCGGTTCGTATGCAAATTCTATACACCGTCCACATGTGAGACAATGGCTAGTAATAGCAATGGCGACTATCTGCGATTTTGCAATTAATGTCTCTTCATTGTCACAGGCTTTCCATCGGTTGGAAAATCTACATTGCTGAGCACTCTGGCTGGAGTGTACTCTGAAGTCGCTGCTTACGAATTCACCACTCTCACTACTGTCCCGGGCTGCATAAAATACAAAGGAGCAAAGATACAGGTATTTAAATAAAAAATAAAGGATTAACACTCGAGAGTTTATTGTAACAATCCATTGTCGTCCACGAAGGGTTAAGAACAAGCAACTTACTGTTCAATTTTCTTGCTGTTTTTAGTTGCTGGATCTGCCCGGTATCATCGAGGGTGCAAAAGACGGCAAAGGACGTGGAAGACAAGTCATAGCAGTTGCCAGAACCTGCAGCTTAATATTCATTGTCCTGGATGTACTGAAACCTCTCGGACACAAGAGATTGATCGAACACGAGCTGGAAGGTTTTGGATTAAGATTGAACAAGCAACCGCCGAACATTACCTTCAGGAAGAAAGACAAAGGTGGCATCAATTTCCAGACCACGGTAATTGAATTAACACCAGAAGAATAGGGAAAGCTATGCAGCAGTTCTTTTAGTTGCTCTTTCTTTTATAGTGCCCGCAATCTGAATTGGACTTGGATACAGTGAAAAGCATTCTTTCAGAGTACAAAATAAACAATGGAGACATCATGCTGCGATACGATGCCACTTCGGACGATTTGATCGACGTGATTGAGGGAAACCGGGTTTATGTTCCGTGCATTTATTTGCTCAATAAAATAGGTAACGATCTAACATTATTCAGCAAACAAATGTTGACGCAACGACTGATTATCCTTTCTTCCAGATCAAATCAGTATCGAAGAGTTAGATATCATTTACAAAATACCTCACTGCGTGCCGATTTCTGCTCACCACAAATGGAACTTTGATGATCTGCTCGAGAAAATGTGGGATTACCTTCAGCTAGTTAGAATGTGAGCCCTTGCAATCATTAGTTTATTTTCTTTACGAGCTGTAAAGAATAAATTTAATTGCACCATTTTTTTTTGGTTATAGCTACACCAAACCCAAAGGACAACTTCCGGATTATAACTCTCCCGTAGTTCTAAACAGAGAGAAGAGAGCGGTCGAAGATTTTTGCAATAAGCTTCACAGATCCATTGCAAAAGAATTCAAATAGTATGTACAAATTAGAACTTTTGCACAGACCTAATATTTGTAGAATCGTCGTTCTTCTAATTTGTCAATTCTTTTTAGCGCCCTTGTCTGGGGTTCGTCCGTGAAGCATCAGCCTCAAAAAGTGGGAAAGGATCACGTGCTGTGCGACGAGGACGTTGTCCAAATCGTGAAGAAAGTATAAACGGGACATTTACAGCGACTTCACAGTACATAATCGCGATTGTCAAAGTCATACGACTTATTGTAACACAGAACGAGGTGCGCCAATATATATATATATATTATATATACATACAGATTTTTTCACTATAAATATATTTAAAAGTTACAATAGGAATAATTAAGAAACTAGTTTTCTATAAAACAAAATTACTCGCAACTCGCGTTAACTGTTTCAAGAACACTGTATCATATGTGAAATGCTCCTGAGCGCACAAAAAAAAATATATAAAACGCATAATTATCTAACAGTGATCGTTCATACACTTTTTAAAATGTATTCTCTTCGTTGTTGATCCAGCAACTTTTCCAAGTGCTCGCATTTTGATTTAACGTCTCCGAGCTCCCTGGTGAGATTCTTTATCGTCAGGACCTTCTGAGTCATTATCAGCTTAATTCTAAAAAATATAAAACATTTGTATGAAGCATGAAACATTACTTTAGGTGTTTGTATATCGTAGTAATATACCTGCTGTGTAATTGAGCAAGTGAAGCGTCCCTGTTCGCGTTGATCAGAGCGATCTCTTGGTAAAGCGATGCGATCTTCCCTTCTAGATCTCTTTTCTCGCCCTCGATCTCCTGTCTGACCAATTTCTTCGCGTCATCTCTCTCCGAACTCAATCTTTTCGTTCTCTACAAATTATTTATTATTTATTACTAAACTGAGGATTTTATGCAAGATTTCACTCTCCAATTCTGATATTTTTCCAATAATTAATATTGACATGGTTACCTCGTTCGCTTTCTTCAGCTCACTCGTACACTCTTGCAGCTTCCTTTCAGTCTTCTGCAATAGAACCTCGGTTCTCTCTAGCTTATCCTGGACTTGTATCAGTTGCGTTTTATGCAACAGCTCATTGTCAACTGCAGCTTGTAAATCCACGTCGAACTTCTCCTTCAAAGATCTAGAATCAATCGTCAAAATTGTTGAATAATTCTCCAGTCATGTTCGCTTTTATTTTACCCGAGCTTGCAGTCGAACTGTTGCTGAAGAGTCATTTTCGTCTCTCGGGAATTCTTCTCAAGACGTTCAATGGCTAGCTCGATTTGTCGATCCCTTTCTCTGTTGCACTCGTCTCTTATGCTACTCTCAGTCCTCTGGAACTTCAATGTCTGCTGCTTTTTATAGTCAGCAATCCAAGCCTCCCACTCTGACTTCAAGGACTCCTGAAGAGTCTTCTTCTCGTTCAGATGCTGTTGTTTCTGAGCCTGCAACTCTCCCTAAAGAAACACCATGATTGAAACACCATTTCACGATTTAAACTAGAGAGAACATTACACTGCAATTGCACCTGGTACTGCTGATGCATCCTCTGCAACTTGACCTCCCACTCAGCGCTCTGTTTAGCTAAATCCTTGTTGAACTTCTCCTTCTCTGCTTGCAGCTCTTCCATCAGCTTCACCTGCTGGTCCTTGAACTGGCTCTCTTGCTCTTCTATTTTGTCCTTGTACCTGAAGAAGCAGGACCTAATTGCATTTCCTTCGCGAATGAGGTGAACAGGATAACACCTACGTAATCGCCAGATTTCGGACAGCGTTACCCCTTAAATTACACTGTTTGCATTTACCGAGTCCACAGGATATTCTTCTCGTTGGCTACCATCCTCTCGTGACTGGCAGTCAATTCTAACCGCAGCTGCTCTAATTGCTGATTGGACCTGCGAATCACACGCAATTCCACATCCTGCAGCTCCTTCATGTGAGCATTCCTCAGCCCCTGGACCTCCTCTGCATGTTGCTCCATCATGTTCCTCAACTCTGGCTCCAGCCCCTTCACTGTCATCTCCTTAAAGTGTCATCAACTGTTCAAACTATTCTGCAGAGCATTCTACATTAGGATTAAAGGGAACCGTAATTGATACCTTGATCTTGGTGGTCCTAGCCTCGATCCACCTCTCCCTCTTGATCTTCTCAGCAGCAGCGAAGTGCTCCTTGGCTCTTTGCAGCTCCACGGAGTGTCTCTCAGCTGCTGTTTTCAGATCTCTTTGCATCTTAACTTCAACATCCTTCACCCTCTGTGCCAGGGAGTTACATTTCTCAGTCAGCTCCGTCTTCTCAGCAATCAACTGTTCAATGAACTTCTGGTGCCGCTTGACAATAGCCTTATACTTGTCCTCTTGAGCATGCAGCTTGGAAACGGTGCTTTTCCGCTGAGACTCGAGCTTCTCGCAGACTAACTTCCTCTCAGACCTCAGCTGCTCCTTCAGCAATTTTATCGTAGCGTCTTTTTCTTCTAATTGCAATCGAGCTGTGGCCAAGTCTTCTTCAAAAGCAGTATTGGCAATTCCCGTAGGAACCATTCTTGAAGGAAGATGATTAGATTAAATTATTTTTCAAGGACTCAATTGAGAATGTCTACTCCTACCCATTGCAACTGCCATAATTGACTGCCTGCGACTTCACGAAGATTTCCTGCAGTATTTCAGGGTCTATTTCCGGTACATTAGCCTTCATTTCGTCCAGTGAACCTACGGTATTGAATAAATCAATCCAAAGTGAAACGATTCGAGGAATATTCGAATTATTATATTAAATTACTATATTGCTCAGCTACCCTCTTCAAGCTTCGCCAAGAAGGACATGATGTCCTCATAAGTGGTCCTGCTGGATCCTTTTCTCCTGGAGTCATCCTTCTCAGGCTCCAGCTAAAGATAAGACACAGGTAAGTTTTCTTCAAGGAACAGATCAAAGGATGTTTATCTCAAACCTGAGGTCCTTCAACTTCGGGCGAATCACCGGTGATATTCTTCTCGATCACGGTGATCATGTCACACAGCTGATCGAAGGAGACGTTGGATGACTCGATGACATTCTGATTGTGATCCGCTTTTTGCATTTCTATCTTTTTTGCTTCTTTCATGTGGGGGATATCCTTTTGGTCCACGTGGACATCCTTCGCTGCGAAGGATCTCTTCGCGGGCGGTTTGCCATGGATCATTGGGTGGAAGATATTTATCATTTCCTTCGTCATTGTAAGACGAGAGACTGCGAAGGTTTATGTATTTTATTGCCGGTTTCATGGTCGCCTGGGCAACTATAGAGCGACGATCGTGAAACGTATGGGGGGCAAGCATCCCCCACGTGATCTATATGGGGGTGCACTTGGTTAATGTGCGGAATATGAGGAAAGGTAGGAGCTGTATTAAAAAAATGATTTTATAGGGTAGATTAAATTATTTTCAAATGAAATGCATCTAAGAGATTAAAAGAATCTCGTCGGAAAGTCATTGAAATATGATTGTTTATTTAAAGTGATTCTTTCAAATGATTCTTTCCGCATTTCATACAAGACACAATGTCATCTGCTCCTTTCAAAGGTTCGTTCAGCGCCAATTGACGTAGCGGCAAACAGCTGAAACTATTGGCTAATCTACTTACCGACAGAGTCGAAAATAAAGGAGACAGTGGCGCCATCTCGTGGAGAAATTTCGATTTCCGATATAGTTTCTAGAAATTGTCGCCAGATAAACTAATTGATAAAATACATTTTACCCTCAGTTGGAATGTTACCATCAACAGCTGTGTAATTATCGACCTATTACCGACTTCGGTAAATTTGACAGGCAAAAAACGGCAAAAATGATTTGCTCCAATTAATAATGATATTTTGACGCTCCTAATTAAAATTATTTAACGTTTGACGGCTCAAAGTAAAGATGGAAGAACGCACTTTAAGATAGACATAGTCAAATGTTAAAATAGTTATGATAACATACTAAAAATTAAAAAATTGCGCCCGAGTGCCCCAAGGAGCAAGTGCTGAAAAAGATGGGTTTCGTAAAAACGATTTTTCTATCCTTTCCCGTAAAGATTTTTTAACATTTGCATGCTCAAATTAACGCTGGAAGGACGCACTTTCAGATGAATGCATTGCAACTTGCAAATAATTACGATGAGACGCTGGAAATGTAAAAATAAAAGGGAGGGATTCGCGCAGTGTTCGCATTGCTTGTTCTATACTTTCGATTGTCATTAATTTATTTTGGTGTGTCCGTTTAATAATTTTATCACCATTAAAATTTGTAATACATATCGATAGTGCAAATGAACTATCGATAACAACGGTCATCGATAATAATCGATATTAGCATCGATAGTCCTCTCCACCACTACACAGACGGCCTACGTTTCCTGAACAACGTAACCTCTTCGAGTGCTTGCGATGTGGCACCTTCCGTTTTAACATATTTCTACCTTGCTGGTTGGTCGACGTATCCGTCGGGACAAAAGCAATGGTCGTGGCGTGAACGTGAACGACCGTCGTCGAGAATTATTGGAGATCGTCGAACGTGAACGTTGCCGACGGATATGATTGTATATACGTAGCGGAGAATACAAAAAGATGAGATTGTCATTACTATTTCTCGGTGTTTTCTCTTTCCTCGACCTGTACAAATTCACGAACGCCTGGGACAATGACGAGCTCGAGGTGTTCGATGTCGTCGAAGAAGTCAATCAAAACTTTTACGAAGTCCTCGGCGTCCCGCAGGTCTGTTGCCCACATTTTTCAATTCTAAATTTAGTTCATGAAAGAAAAAATTCACCGTGGCGATCGCCAGGCCGTAAATCTTTCTGGAGAATAAAAGTTTTCTCTGTAGCCCGGGATCTTTCTAACATTTAATTGAAAAATGAATTTATTAAGCCTGGCCGAAAATCGTCGTCTCCCATGCGAGCTTCTCCCGTCGATTCAATTATTTTATGTCACCGCTTAACACGTTGCAGACTGCAAATGCGTCGGAGATTAAAAAGGCATTCAGGCGGCTGTCTCTGCAGCTGCATCCCGACAAGAATCCAGCTGAGGATGCGGAGCAGCAGTTCAGAAAGGTAAGAGAGTCGAGGAATCGGCAAAATCTTGAAGCAAATGTTTGAATTCTATTTTTGCAGTTAGTTGCCGTGTACGATGTACTGAAGGACTCAGGAAAGAGGCAACGCTATGATAACGTGCTGGTCAATGGCCTGCCGAATTGGCGGTCAGCTGTATATTATTACCGCCATGTGCGGAAGATGGGACTCTTAGAATTAAGTGTAATTTTATTCTTAGTGTTTACGGTTGGACAATATCTGGTAGCCTGGGGTGCATATTTTGAAAAGAGATATACATATGTACGTAAAGCATCTATAAAACCATAGGGAATCCTTCTCAATCGATAACAAATTGATAATTTTATTGTAGGAGCAAGTGTTGGGCAGTAAGCTCCAAAAGATGCAGAAGAAGAACAAAAAGGGTAAAATGGATGTACCGGATCTAGCAGATATTTTGGAGAAGATTCCCACGCCGAGCATTTGGAATACTCTTCCATTCCAGTTTCCGAAGTGGATTGTAAATTTTACGTTGTCCATACCAAGTATCGTGCGTGCAATGTATAATATGATAGAAGAGCGGAAACGTAGGAAAAAGGAAGAAGAGGAGGCACTGTGAGCGAACAATGCCTGACTATACATTGACAAGTGTTCTCCGTTTGTTCTACCAATTTTCCTGCTATTTCAGAGCACAAGAGAACGAACAACAAGAACCAGAACCGGTGCCTCGCACTAGAAGAAGAAGACCCGGTTTCACTCCGCAAGAAAGAAACAGTAACAATTACAAAGAAGTCACGAAGAAGCCCAGCGAGCAGACTAATCACGTCTTTCAAAAGCCTGCCCCGTCTAGCGGTGGATTGTGGGTCGATGATGATATTTTGGAGTTAATAAAGCTTGTGAAGAAGTACCCTAGTGGAACACCAGAACGATGGGATAAGATTGCGGACGCCATGAACCGCACGGTTGCGGATGTAACGTATATGGCGAAGAAGGTGCATTTTTTAATTGAATTTTTAGGAATTTTTATCAGAAAAAATATTGAACTTTTTACATTGGTATTTCACACACGTATATATTGGTATTTGGAGTACGTGTGTGATTTTTTTTCTACAATACTTATGCTTTAAGAAAATGCGAAATATCGATTTTTTAAAAATGAAAGACCAGGATAATTAATTTAATTAATTTAAGGGGTATAAATACTGTGAAACATATTTTCACTAGGTAAAAGACGAAGGCTTGAAGCCCAGCTCCCTGTCGGAGGAGCCTGTGGTGGAAGAACGTCCAAAAAAGGTAAAAACCCGCGTCGAGAATGTGGATAACATCGGCGATTGGAGTCAAGAGCAACAAAAAGCGTTCGAAGCGGCGCTCATCAAATATCCTAAGGGCACATCTGTAGATAGGTGGGAAAAGATAGCGAACTGCGTCGAAGGGAAAACAAAGGTACAGCATTCACTGAAATAATATTAAGTCACAGCAAAAGTTCGTGCCCGATTCAATGTTACATTTTAATACGAAATAATTGATCGTTCAATTAATCTTCAAATAGAATTTCTTGGTATTTTTCTGCTTTGTTTCTTGTTAAAGGATGAGTGCCAAGTGAGGTATCGGCAATTGGTGGAGTTAGTGAAGAAGAAGCAACAAACTCAGTAGCCTGCCATGTACAAGATGTTCCTTTGACAAAAGTGTGTAGTCCATACAATCAAGTCCAGAAATGGTATTCAATTTATATCTCGTGAAACTGACTCTCGTTTCATATGGATAAATTACAGATTTCTTAAGGATTCCCTTATACAGAAAATGAAAATATATAATTGCATTAAGAGCGACGAAACTTTATACATGAAGAGGAATATTGCTCTTAAACATGATTCTATTATTAAATGTTTCTGGAGAATGTATTTATTTAATAAATTTAATAATTAATTAAGAGGAAAAGACTGATAAGACACAATGATTGAACACTCCTGTTCTATGAGACTGACTTCGAACCAGTAATCGTTCATCTGATTAAATATATGCGTTTCACCTTCCGAACTTAAAGAGGAATAGTACGTACAATAACATTACGATGCCAAAGCACACGGATACTTTTTGCTATTCTTTCGAACGAGGTATCGATACTGCATTTGTTAAAATGGGATGCGTTATAGTGTAGAACGCAGTTCGTCTCATATATATTTTTAGAAATTTTATCAATTCTCTAATTTAATATACAATTACGATACACTTATACGAAGCATAAATTATTCTATATGACTCGTTATATACTTTACTTTATTGTATAAGGAACGAAAAAGTGTTACCAAAAAGAATCGATGTAAATATGGAATAATGTTCAACGTGTTAAATGTATCTCCCGATTTCGTTTTAGTGTTAAAATATAATCTATTCAATTTTGTGTATCGTGCATAGTAAACGAGGAAGATAAAAAAAAAAATTACTACGTTTGCGATTTTACGTTTCTCTTAATGATGGACTTACAAGTTAATTACACTCGTTCGTATTTGCATGTGATACGAAACTCTGTACAAAAAATATTTACAGATTGTATAATAAATATCTTAATTACGTCTTCTACGGACTCTGGATATTCGCCAAGCGTTCGGTTCCTCGTATTTATTGTAGAGCGGCTCCAGTCGTTGATTTTTCTTGAATTTGCTGAGTTTGGTCGGGTCGCTGAACTTGAAGAATGCTGGAGCAAACTCCACCAGCCATTTTGGATCGATGGTGGTCACTTCTCTCATGTACTCTTTGGTGGTCTGCACCAGCTCGTGATAGATGACCTGTGACAAAAATATATATGTATTTATTGTCGCAAAGATTAATTTTCGATTCGCTTACCCATTCAGGTTGCCTGTTGAACAGCGCACTGCTAGGATGAATGTAAACCACCTGGCTGTCCACCAGCGTTCTGTATCCTTCTTGAGGATCCTTTTTTGCAGCATTCCTGAAGAATCCAGAGCACACAGCCTTTTGAATCCTGACAGTGTTCTTCCCAGCGGACACAACATCCAGCTTATGCCTAGTATTTTATTAACAGAATATAGGTTACGTTAGCTTAATGTTTCCATAAAAAATCAGACATCTCGTATGCAGCAACCTAACAAAATAACTCACCTATCCATGATTCCCAGCAACTGTTTGCGCACATCCTGCGCGCGTTTCAGTGTCCTAATCTGCACGAAATTCTCATAGCACCACGCATTACTGAATTTATTATTCCTCCAGGAATTGTACACTGCCAGCAAAGTCAAATGGTCGCCTTCGGGCTGATTGAACTTCGCCTTCTTCTGATCCGCTAGAGCCTGCTTATCCTTTGGTCTGTAGAACACATTCTGCACAGACAACATACTGACAATGGTCAGTATCTCATCAGAACACTGTAGGTGGACGCTCATGATCAGCATCTTCGACAAATTAGGCTCCAATGGGAACTCCGCCATTCTTCTACCCAATCTTGTCAGTAGTCCCTCGTTATCCAATGCACTGAGGCTGTGCAGGGACTCCAAGGCCATGATGAGCGATTCTACAGGCGGTGCGTCCATGAAATCAAAGTGTAACAGATCGTTGATGCCCATAGTCTTCAGCTGCAACACGGTGGTGGCTAAATTTGTGCGTTGGATCTCTGGAACCGGAGTGGGCAACATCTCATCCCTATAAGCTCTCTCGGTGTAAAGTCTGTAACATTTCCCTGGACCAGTTCTACCAGCTCGCCCAGCCCGCTGTTTAGCAGCAGCCTGACTGATTGGAGTCACAATGAGACTGTCCATGCCAGTCTTCGAGTTGTACACCTTCTGTTTAACGAATCCCGGGTCCACAACATAATAAATCCCGTCGATGGTCAAGCTGGTCTCAGCAATGTTCGTAGCTATCACCACCTTCCTAGAACCCGGTGGAGCTGGCTCGAATATCCTGGTTTGCATCTCAGAAGGCAACGCAGAGTACACTGGCAGAATGATCAGCTCCGGGACGTCTGGCCCCAGGGACTTCATTCTCTCGTATAAAATCTCACAGGCTGTGTCGATCTCCTCCTGACCAGTCAAAAAAAGCAGTATATCTCCCGGTGGCTCTCTCAGATGAATCTGCATCACTGTAATCAACGCAGCGTCCAAATAATCCGTCTCCGGCTCCTTCGTGTACATCACCTCTACTTCGAAAGTTCTGCCAGGTATAGTGAAAATCGGAGCCTCGAAGAAATACTGCGAGAACTTCACGGCGTCCAAAGTGGCGCTCGTGACGATGAGTTTGAGATCCGGTCTCCTCCCAACTGCCTGCTTCAGTAAGCCAAAGAGAACGTCAGTGTGAATCGTACGCTCGTGCGCCTCGTCCAACATTATAACCGAATACGTCTTCAGATCAAGATCCATGAGACATTCTCGAAGCAGCATACCGTCAGTCATGTACTTGATGTTGGTCTCCGGGCCGGTGCAATCTTCGAAACGAATTGTGTAGCCTACTTCTTGGCCTAATCGACAACCGAACTCTTCAGCCACTCTTTTGGCGACCGACATGGCTGCTACTCTTCTGGGCTGAGTGCATCCGATTTTCCCACGAGCTGTAAACCAAGCCTCGGCTAAATACTGCGTGATCTGAGTGGTTTTTCCTGACCCAGTTTCTCCAATTACTATCAGAATTTGATTATCAGTTACGGCCTTTACTAGATCATCCCGTAGCTTATATATTGGCAAGCTCTGACGTTGCTCTAGCAGAGTTAGGTTCGTTTTCTTTCCGAAGGATGATTTTTTGCCGCCTATAACGTGCTTCTTCCATTCAGGAAGGTCCTGAGTCTGCAGCCCAATGCCTCGCATGTTTGCTACCAGAGTCCTGCTTTCTGCTTCTGGCAGAGGATCGATCCAGTTCTTGTTGAGCCCAGTAGGCACGGAGTCCATCTCCTGTTCTCTTTGTAGCATCTTCTGCTCTCTCCTCTCCTTTGCTAGAGCACTCTGCATCATTGCAGCTTGCGCCAGGGAACCGTCAGGGTTTTTAACAATGCGCACAGGACTTAGATCTCCAAGTGCCCGGCCGTGGCCGTGCAAGAATGGTGGCTCTTCTTCGACAAGCTCGATTTCAACGTCTTCTTCCTCGTCATCCTCGCGTGGGAGAATTCCAGTCTCCATATCGAACTCCGGCAACTCGCTTCTGTCGATGCAGGACGCTGCCAGCATCTGCTTTATCTCCCACTTCTCTGGGGACGAGAGTCTCTGCACTCGCTTCCTGGAACAAGTCTCATCCTCATCCCAGTTACCCTGAAGTTCCAATAATGATGTTGGTCTGTCCGGATTGCGCAGATGCTTTTCGTCTTCTTCGGTTTTAGCGACAGCTACTACAGGATTCAAGTCTCTGCCAGTTTCCTGGTCCACGTCCTTCATGCTCAATGATACCTGAAAGTATTACATTTTAGTCAAGAATTGTTATTAGTAGACTTCTGAACTCCAGTCTAGTTATCGCAATAATAATGTACTACCTTTTGTCCACCAATATTAAGGACCTTCACAAGGACCTTCTGGCCTCTAGACACCACGTCGCTAGCACTAGCAACCCTTCCTTCTCTACGCAGTTGAGAAATGTGAACGAGTCCTTCCCATCTGCGTTTTAAACCCTCCAGCTGTACAAAGCAGCCGAAAGGAACAATATTGGCTACCTTGCCTGAATAAATCTTTCCAACTTCAGGATCCATAGACATCTCCTCCACGGATCTTGATCTCGATCGATCTGATCCATTCCTGAAGGCAGAATGCCTCCCAGAGTGCCTGTCTTTGTAATCCCGAGGTTTCCTATCTCGTGATCTGGATCTTCTGCGATCCTTTGACCTGTGACGCTTCCTGTCTCTAGATTTCGAGCGGCCCCTCGATCTCGAATGCGATCTAGATCTATGTCTTTTCTCTTTGCGGTTCGATGAACGCGATCTGTGTCTTTTTCTGTCTTTAGATCTACTCCTTCTTGAGTGCTTGATCTTTTTTTCAGTGTCTACTGGCTTTTCTGGTTGGATCTCTTTTTTAGTTTCACCGCTAGACTTCTTATGCGACGGAGCAAGTTCCTCCAAGCTTGCCATCGCGTTGCTGACTATATCGTCATCTTTGAGCTCCTTAGGGTCCGGTGCCTTCGGCTCCTCGTTCGGCAGAGCCAAGCCAGGGAACTTTTGTGCTAATTCGTCTTGTTTGGCCGCTGACAATGTGGGCTTGTCCTGTGTTGGTTTAGTCGGCTTCATGTGCTGTATTATTCTCAAGAGATTAGCCATAAACGATTCCTGAAATGAGATGGTGCATTAGAGTATATAAAAATAAGGAAAATATTGAGCGTACCAATCGCTTACTGAAAATTCTGCTCCATTTTCTAGCAGGACTTTTTTGAATTTGTCGAAGGTACTGTTCTTCTCTGCCAAATGAATAATGAACTCGGCTGTAACACGAACGAAATTATTGTTGACTTATTTTGACTGTCGATTGTCGAAATATTGGGTGCCGTAATAACGTATGACACACGTTCGAGCCCAACACCTTGTTGTATTTTAATACAAAATCGGGAACGAACAGAATAATAATAGAGTGATTTTATTGCTCACCTAAATCCTTATCATTCAGTCCCAAATGATTCTCCAATTCCGTGCATATCTTTGATACTAATGACAAGTGCTCGAGCTTCGAAACCTCATCCATCTTTACTTATGTGAGACACTAATATGTGATGTATACAAAATTGGACAACATGCGTAAACCAGCGTAAACTAGAGATGTTCGATCCTTCGAGAATCGATTCTTTACACCTCCATCTTTAGGAGAATCGATTCAGAGCATAAAGATTGCGGCGTCGGAATTGCGGGGACGCCTCAAACTATAATGCAGTTATTTTATAGAATGATTTTATCGACTGTGGGACCGGAATTGGAGGTGTTGTCATCTGATGGTGACAATGCGAAGCTGTAAGCACACTATTGGTACAGATTTCTACTTTATCCATCCTGGCGATTATTTTGATCGATAAATCAGTTGTCCAATTTATTGACTGTGTAATAAATAAGGTCGCTATCCTATCGACTGTGAAATAAATTAGACATCTGTCTTACCAAGTGTGCACGAAACTACGGTCACGCGAGCCGTCACTTGAGAATCTTTCCAGCTACGATGCAGTAGCGTTGATTTTTATGCAAAAATCGAATCGAAGCTTGCTGATACAAGACAGATAAGATTGTTTACTTTGAAAATATCATTGTTCACACCTTTTTTTCGAAAAATATGATTGGGGAGTGTTTATTTACTCAATTATATTCTTTTCACTTATTGATTCTCTGTACAATAAAACGTGACAAAACCAAAAAAGAATTTGTTTATAAAGGAATAAGGTCTTGCAAAAGGTATACCTTGAGCATCACTGTAAAGAGAATCTGTAGATATGCCAAGAAACAATAAAAAAAAAGAATAAAAATTCAACCGAAGAGCGTAAAACAATTTCAAACATCTGTCCGGTTAAACAAGCTTTGATTAGAGCTTCGAATGCTTTAATAGAAAAATTCTCAGCCATTAGGCAATTAACGCTAAGTTATATTTCCGTTTGGGAACCGGAAGTTCCGGATGCGTCCGCACAGGAAATACTAGAGAACAGCAATAGGCAGAAACGCGCAGCCTGTTTATACGAGTATCTATTGTCCTTCCGATAAACTGTCGTGTTCGTAAAAGTTTCTCGGTGGTGGCGTACTCGAGGAGCCTCGTCCGAGTCCCAGTTCCCCTATTCGACGGTTTTTGGAGGGAAACTTTGCGGTCGAAAGAGCGAGGACGCTCCGGAATGAAATGGACGTCGAGAAGACGGACACTGCTGAAACACGCGAACACCCTAAATAATTAAATGCAATTAATACGCTCTAGCCTGTAGAGACAAATCCGCAACGATCATTCTAATTCACGAACACCGTGTTTCTCCGATCAATTATTAACATAATCGGTGCCACAAAGCAAATTGAAAGCGCGCGTAGGCACGCACGATGTACACGAATACAAAACGATTAATTTTAATTAGCTGAACGCCGAGTTATTGCAGATACATATCAATCGGCAGAAACATCCGCGGCGGAACCTGTTGCTGGCCGGTAGGTAATCACAGCTTATGGTCGGTTATTATGCACGAGTGGCGCGATCCATTCCGGTTTTCCGTTGCGCGGGCGATCGGTGTAACTAACGCTATACCACACTGAAAATAGCCGGGTCCGCCGATGAAAATGAAAAGGACCGGGGCCGCGCGGAGATCTAAAAAACGTAAAAACCGCCGCCTGGAGCACGCGCGATCGAGGAATCCAGCTGTCAGACCATAAATCGTCGAACGGTTTACTTTGTATTCGGGGAATTTATTTGGACATTTTTCCACGGACCGGTGGACGTTCGTTTATATTCGCGGGCTCCATTGGCGAGGATACTCCCTCACATTTCCACGTATGTATTTGCGAATGACCGCGGGTGGCCGGGGCTATTTCATCGAGGTGTTTTTTTAATTGCGAAACACTCCGCGACTGTTTCCGATCTTAGTTTCGGTATTTCTTTTTACGAGCGATCCTATATCCCGAACTGCAGTCTTTCAGCTTTAATTTCGGGCCTGGAACGTTCGAGTATTCCTACGCGAACACCTTCTAAAATTACCTTCTCACAGTGTACGACCCTCCAGCTGTAATTCAAGCCCTCGAACATTAAAAAATTCGATGACGATGTTAATTAATAAAGCCGGTTCTCACTTTCTTCCGACAGCGTAACGATGGGGTATGGAATATACATGCGAAAGGATAGCGAATGTTCGCCGAATATTTCAGAAGAAGAAGAAGAAGAAGAAGATATACCTCATAAATTTGTATACATATACATATACAATGGTTAGAAGTACATAATGTTGTATGTATGTATGTTTGTGTGTCTGTCAACAGCCATCCCTGTAATAAGTGAATTTATAAAAACAGAAAATCAGGAATCATAATTGTAAAATTACGATCGCCACAAAAATTGCAAAAAGAGAATAAGATTAACCGTTTGTCCAACTTCGTCGATAAATTCGCTTTTTTCTTTACGGCTTTTTTTTACAATCAACTCGCTCTTTTCCAACATCGATCTATCGAAATTGTGGAAAATCGATTTACATAGAGGATAAATCGTGGTCTGGAGAGATCCATAGAAGCCAGAGGTTTTTCTAGATGGCACTGTTTCGAGGAAAGGAAGCGTTAGAAATTTTCGTGCGCTATCGATCCGACGGTTTTCGGCGTGATTAAAACGGTTCTAATTGGAACGGCTCCTCGCAAGGATGTCTTCGCGAGAGGCGGATGCATTTCTCGGAGGCCCGGCGAGGCCGCTGTTGACCCGTTTAAAAAAGATCACCCTCGCATCTGTTGCTGAGCGCAACAGATCCCCGTGTCCGACGAAGAGGACAGCGTCGAACAAGGAGAAGGCGAGTAATGCCGCTTCGCGTCGCGCCGGCAAACGCACGCGTGCAATCGTGCCGAATGCACATGCACATGCATATATTTTTCGTCGTCATCGTCGCTGGACCGATGCACGGTCCCCGTGGCTCTTCGTTTCCACGATTTCCACGTTCCGGTTCGCCGGACAACTCTGCTGAAATCGAAAGCATCGCGTTCCGGTCACCAGGATCGATGAGACGGAAATAGCCCGACGAAACGGTGCGCCGACATTTGGGATCTTCGAACGGTTATAATTCCGTAAAGCGAATTTGCGATTTATCAGTAAATCACAATTTATACACTGTTAAAGTTCATTTATCTTTGGAAGATTTCTCGTTTGAATTCCCGCAATTTATGAAAACGGGAGCACCGGTCAGAGGAAATGAAATTTTTATATGGATCTCTCTCTCTCTCTTTCTCATATTTTTGTATTACGAGCGTTCCAGTTAGAACGGGCAAAGAGATTGCGGGCATACGTATGCACAGTGTCAATTCGATGTCTCTGGGATCAACGCGTTCGAGACGCGCGACCGAAATGGAACGGGCAAATAATCGCACGGTTTACGATTGAGAGCCCAAGGAACATGTGTACCGCTTTACATTTTAGATTTACAAGGACTTTGACCCTCGAAAACGCCTTCAATCGACCAGCGTCCCGCCGTTTCAAGGGTCTCTGACCTTCGTGATACCGCGGGTCC
The DNA here is from genome assembly GCA_028454225.1 of Lasioglossum leucozonium. NCBI lineage: Eukaryota > Metazoa > Arthropoda > Insecta > Hymenoptera > Halictidae > Lasioglossum > Lasioglossum leucozonium. Next base: position 7,568,665 of record CM052218.1, read on the forward strand.
ATGGTGATGCGATGGGAGAGCGCAAGATTAGGTCACACCTCTGACTCCAGGTAGGGAAATTTCTCCGTAGCGCAGCTTTGACGATTTCTACAAGCACGTTCCACGAGGCGAGAGAGATTTTCGCAGCGGCGCGAGCCACGTGGTTGGGTCATCGACGCGTGCAACGGAGAATCATCGCGGTATAGGCAGTAAAATAATCTTCGGGCATACATCGAAGCGATACAACTTTCTTCAGCATCTGATATACAAACACACTATGCAAGAATGTGTAGCTCGTGCGATTTTGGTTATTTCCTCTTGAAAAAATCCACACGCGTGGATTCAATTACCAACGAAAGTGCGTGTAAAATCCCAACGCGGAAGGTTCGGTAGTTTTCCAGAAATAAATTCCTGGACTCAAACTTTCTTCATCGTAGACAAACACGTTATGCAAAAATGTGTAGCTCGTGCAATTTTGGTTATTTCGGCTTGAAAAAATCCACGCGTGTGCTTCGACTACCGACGGAAGTGTGCGAGAAATACCAACGCAGAGTTCAGTAGTTTCCTGGAAAAAAATTGTCAAAAGTTCGCTGAAAGGGGGCCCCGAAAATCAGAGTATCCCCGCGGAAAACGTAATTACACGCTGGGCCTCCTCGAGGAGACAAGCTCGCTGAAGGACACTCCCCAATTTCTGACTGCGAGCCGAGAGGAACCCACCTCGGAATCAGGGAGTTCACCGGGCGAACCTTGGTCCCCATTGTACCGGCGACTTTGACCTCTGGGACGAGGGGGGGTCGAGCAGGGTCCGGTTTCGAGGCGAGCGAACGGTGACGAGCACGGTCGCGAAATATCGCCTGCGAAGGAGATGCGAGAGATGCGCGTCCGCTATAACGAACCTCAGAAAAGAAAGAAGGAAAGAAGTGGGGGTGGGGTGGGGTGGGTAGAGGGGGGGAAGGAGGTACCGACCGGGTTTCTCGTGGTCGAAGTCGGGTAGAACAGAGAGGGAGAGTGGTCGGGATGAAATCGAGAAAGACGCGTCGTAGGAGACAGTAACAACTGCGTCTCGGGGCTGTGGGATATCGGTGGGGCGGCGGGGGGTGGGGAGGGGGTTGGGCGAGAGAGGGACTGTGCGGCGAGCGAGACGGAGGGGTGGAGAATGTGGACGGGAGGGGTGGAGGGGCGGAGAAAGAGGAAGCGGTTCGGGGCAGAGCGAGGGCGCGAGACGGAGCGACGCGACGGGGCCGCGGGAGTGAGCGCGAGAGCGGCCGAGAGCAGCGCGAGGCTCGCGAGGAGAGGGGGAAGCACCGGGGCTTTTGAAAAAGTTTTATCTTGCCGGCGCGCTCGGCCTTTCAGACGCTACCGAACGCCGGTACGCTCTTGTACGGTGGCAGCGTCGCGCGCGTGCCTTCACTCGTGGCCCATCGTGCAACGTTCTCTTGGGACCCTTTTGCCCAGTTTTCGACACAGTGCCCTTCGCAGACGGACAGAGAGAGAGAGAGAGAGAGAGAGAGGGGGAAAGAGGAGAACCGTTCTCCATCGTTGTTCTAATCGTGTGTCGACCCGTGATGCGACGGTCCCGTTGACCGGTCGCACATCCTTCGTTCGGTAGACTTGGTGAGATTCTAACCGAGAGAGAGTACCATCGGCCTTCGAAATCCAACACGGCCTGGACCACGGTCCTCTTCTTCGCCGGACATGCGGGAACCCGGCCTAAAGGGCTGCCTCCTGGTGCTCCTCGTCGTCCTGGGAACCGCCATCGCCTCAGAGGTTAGTGCACGAACAGTAAACACGATTTTCTGCGTGACGATAGTCTCGTCGCTGGAGATCACATGGACGATTCGACCAGAGACCGTTTGTCGATTCGGTACATTTGAATGAACGGGTTGGGAGAATTTTCGAAAATATACTCCGATTCTTGGAAGTGAAAAATAATAAAAAATGAATAGACAGGTTTCTAGCAGCTGTAAATTCTGAATATTGTCCGATGATTAATACCACCGGGCCATTTTGAAACGGAGTAACCATTTTATTTTATTGTTGAATTCACGTTCTTTCGTAGAGAAGTTCGAATTTTAAATGATCCGGTAACCGAGTCTGATACAAAATAATCGAGTAGAAATGTTTTTGGTGGAAAACAATAATAACTAATAATATAATAAAATAAATATGTTACGGTAAATGTGACAAATCGGCGATTATGTATAACCACCGGCATAAATCCGGTGAATCTGATAAATTCTTGGGTATTTATCAAATTAACCGGCCAGATAAATTAATAAAATAAATTAAAAAATTAGAAAATTTAGTGGTGATTATATATGTGATTATATACACCTATATATACCTATATATACAATATATATGTATACACCTATATATACAATAATCACCATTTTTCTTTTCATCCATATACTAATTTATCACATTCATCGGATTTATCACATTTACCATAACATATGTATTATACATTTATGTAACAATAAGATTATAAATCAAATACAAATTAATCGAAGAAAAATATTACGGCTCAAGAGATTCTAGTAGTACCAAGGCTGACCTTGACGGTTTCTGGAATTTTTCGGCAGGTGTCCGGGCATTGTATAGTGATTTTTGGCACCGGTGAACGCTGTAGAAGCGACCCGGTGCCCGAATTTCGCCTAGGCGGCCAGAGTTCGCTCACCCGTGGGGGACTGGATTATTCGCGGCTGTTACGTGAACCGATAAGAATCTCTGCGTTGATTTTTTCGCCCCGGATCCCCTTATCGTCACCGGTCGCGATAGGTGTGTCGGCGGGAACAACGCACACACGGTCCTTTAACAGCCATTGTTTTCTTCGGATAATTTCAATAATCGGCTCTCGGAACACCGGCCGACGATGCTTGAACGGTGGATTTGCGGATTCCGCTGGTGGATCTCGCGAATTTCCTCGTCCACACCGTGCGAAATTTCGCTGTCAATCTCTCCTCCGTTCAATCGTTACCATGCAGAACGAAGAACGGCGAGACGAGTGCTCCAAAAAACTGTTTAAAAAAACCATTGCTCGGACTTAACGGTGAAACGAGAACACTGACCGAAAAATATATTATAAAATAATATTATCACATCTTAATTATAAATTGTTAATTCCATTGCACTCTCTCTCTCTCTCTATCACGTTTATTACATTATTTATATCTCTCCTACTTCCGTTATGATAACTTTTGCTTCGCACACGTAATTACATCACCACTAAAATATTTACAACTTGAGGATTCCGTTCTCCCACATTATTCCGGTCTAATTGACAAATTCTCTATTTCCGGCGGATTTTTCTTGCGTTCAGTTTATTCATTTATATCTCTGTTAATCGAATACGGGAAAAATGTTGAAATCTTTCGTGGATATCCAAGAATAACGTTGATCCTGCGTCCGTAGAAATCTCTGAAAATAAATAATGGATAAACTGTTTTACACGTTCTAAATAGAAAATCATAAAAACGGTGGTTCCAGCTGCTTCTGCGAGTTTTGACGGTGTTTTATGGAGCTCGTGGTATTTTTGCATTGGCCGGCTTGATAGCACGCGATTCGCGAGATTGTTAGCAGAACTGGATAAGAACAAAACCGCGGCATAAAGTCTACGGTTCATCGGCGATCGTCGGCGAGGTCCTTGAATATTATACAATAATTTGAGCATAAAACGGGAAAACAGTCGGTTCAGTGAGAGAAACGCAACAGGATTCGCATTCACGTCGCCGGCGGGCGCGTGTCGGATTTTAAATTTCCTCAATGGGATACATTGATAGACCCGAACACAGAACCGTTCCTTTTCCTCAACGAACCTTCGTCGTCGTCGTCGTCGTTTTTCTTTTTTAGTTCTCACGTTTGAATTCTTCCAGGTTAATGTTTACCCTCTCGAGGCTGAGGCAGCCGTGAGCGCGCGCGAGCGAACGAGCGAGCGAGCGTACACACACTCTGAGTTTTGTAATAACTTTTATGTAACACGCGTGTGTCTCGCGCCAGGTAGTTGGAATATAATGGAAATTAGAATGGGAGAAGCGAGAAGACCGCGAGGTACGTTTCCCGTTTCGGACCGGGGTTTTTCACGGTCCGCCGTCAATATTTCTGCTTTTCCAATTTTAATTAAACTGTAATTTTAAAACGATAGACTCCGGGAACCGTGTTCGGCCGACGGTTCTTTTTAACTCTTTGCACGGTCTGTTTCGTGTACTCCATCGTCGTCCTCTACCGTCATCCTTTCTCTATCTCTCGCTCCGCACTCGGCGCATTTTCAGAAATGGATTTCCGATGATGTTATGTAAGCGATTAGTTAGCTAGCGATGATTCGTCGCGAGCAAACACTCCTCCTCGCTCTGTGCAAATTAATTGATATCTAATTCTGTCCGCTTATCGTTCACCTTCTTCGCGACTCGAATGATCGTTGGACACCGCGATACAGCATCCTGATTATTATACCGTATAGTCATTATTGTCTGTTAATCTCTTGCCTTACAATATCATGTGAGACACAATAAATATGAATGTTATTAGTCCTTAGCACTCGAATGGCGACTCGGAGTCGCCAATAAAAGTTGCTGTACCATTATTCAAAATATTGTTTAGATTATTAAATAGTTTGGTATCTAATCAATTACTAAACATTTAAGTATTTTATGAGGTATTGTATCAATTTCATATCCATAAAATGAAGAATGAAAAATGTAGAATGGAATTATTCTAGGTTGGAAGAAATGCTTAATTTTCAAGTTAAAACAGCTTCGAGTGCAAAGGGTTCATTTCCTTTAAACCGAAATAAGATTCTATGTTGGTTTCGTTAATGTACAGCTATCGGAGGACATACAGGCATACAACAGATATAAAATTTCTCCTGTTTCACGAAATTACGAACTATAAAAAAGTTCTAATCAATGAAACTGTAAAATAAATCTTAAGGCGATGGGTTAAGAATCGTTATCGTATAATTTTGCACATTTTCCATTGCGAAAATTTCTCTATCGATCCACCAGGGATCTGTTTGTCTCAGAGAGCGCGTATTTTTTAATGTCTGGGAGAATTTTATTGCTGATTTCTCAAAGGAAAAACCGATCGCTAAAATAACTAGGGATTTTTTGACTGAATCAGGTCACGTGACGCGGGTCGGCTCTGTCGTGCACGCGTCACGTGACTAATCCGGTACTGGCGGAGAGGGGATAAGCTTTTCCCCTTCGATTCGAGTAAACTCTCCCCTCGTCCGGCGGCTTCGAGCTGAGTTTTACGGAGCATTGCTAAATTCGCTACTGTAAAATTCTACACTAGCACTTGCTAGGGAATTTTATAGGTTCCCGGGAAAATCGTACGGCCCGGCGCTAAATTTAGGGAGCACGGAGTCGGTTGATTTGAAATGCGAATTTCGGTATTAGACCGCGGAAAATCGTACGGATCTGACGTGGCACGAGTCCTCCGGATCGATAATTCTCATAGCTCGTTGTGGATAACAAAGTTACAGCGCTTTCCGGGTTCTAATTTCGGAATCGAAAACATTTTTGACGTTCCTAGATCTCTCCTGGATATCCAGCTTTCTGCCAGCCGGTGTGTCGTACTAAATATGGAACAAACAGTGTTCAATTCCAGACCTCAAACTAACTAACTCCGAATTAGCTTAACAAATTAAATTCGAGTAACGACAATTCGTATCGCGGCTATTTATGTAAAAATTGTTCGTATTAATAGCAAGACGACGTTCTCTTCCGGACAGTCATAGTATATTAATACAATAGCATCTTTTGAATTATTTATACGTCCATTTTGCATTTGATCCATCCAATTCTGTGATATTTTTTTGCCCAATTGTTTATCTATGCCAGTCGCATCAACATCAAGGTCATCAGCGACCATCAGGATTAATACTGCTGCTATGGTTGCAGAGAGTTGTATAAGTTCATTTAAACAAAAAAAAAAGCAACAAATTCAAGGTCAGTACTCGACGGATTTTTGAATACTTCTTTCGTCATCGATCCGTATCCGGGGATGCTGTATCGGTCCATCGGTCCTGTCACGAGTTCGCAAACAATGCAAGCACAGCTCGGAAAGGGAAACACGGTCAGGACCCCTCGTCAGGATTATTATTATTCGCGGCGAATCGCGTCGCGGCGTGGCCGGTACACGAATAATTGCCGGGCCGATTATATTCCGATCACATCGGGAAACTTGGCCGAAACGGAGTCCGTGGAACACGGTAGACGACAGTAAGACAGACCTCGCGTGTCTGCTAACGAAACTGCCGATCCGTCGAAATGCCACATCCGCCGTTGCTCAATTTTCGCCAGCCTGCGGAAACCATCGCCGTTTTCATCCAGTTCTCGCTCGGCTATGCCGTCGAGCGATTTATGCGTGTGCTCTAATCGAGCATCGGCGAATATATTTTCACTTGTGCCTGGAAGGTATCAGGAGTTCGATGGAAAATCAAAATTTTAACAATTTTTTAAAAATTGAAATTTGCATATCGATTTTCTCTACACTTCTTAATTAAAAAAAAATCGGCGATCTGGTAATGATACATAATTCAGAAAACACCACCGGAAATGATATTTCGAATGATTTTACTGAAAGGTCGATTCTCATCGAATAATTGTTAGACTGTTCTAATTATTCTTCATGTGGTGCGAGAGTATTTTTGCTCCGGCTGGCTGCTAACGTGAAATAAACCATCGGGTCATATATTTGGAATGATATAAGAATGTAGCGTCCGTTATTTTGCGTACTCATTTTCAGATCCAGAAATGAAATTTTTTCCGCTTCATTCTTGAAAATTACGAAAGAAACGACTTGTTAGCTGACAGTTAGAAAAGTGCGCGAGTAATATCTGCGGCGATCGTTAATTCTATTGGGCTCGGAATAATTCGCGGGAAACTACGTCGGAACGATTTAATAAATTTGCATGAGAATGCGTTTAATATTGATTAATAATAGTTTACATCGAATTATTCTCCAAATATGCTACAGCATATTTTAGTTAAGCTACGCAAACTGTGACTTGAATGTATCGATATTTTGTTGCATAATTTATTGAAGAAATGTCAGCAATAGCTTCGTTGACAACTGTTAATTCTGTTCGATCGGTTTACAGCGGTGATTCGAGATCGACGACGCGTCAAACGCGAAATAAAAAATGGCGGAAAATAGAATGAGAATCGATTACGGCCACGTCAGTTACTTCGCGTTAAACCGTCGTGGAAGATGGTCAGTGTTCCACGATTATACATTAAAAATAAGCTCGACCCTCGATACCATGAATTTATTAACAATCCAATCAAAAAAGTACGAAGTGACAATTTTAAAAATTCCCCGGGGCTTGTCACGCAGAGACGAAAAAGTGTTTGAGCCGGATTTATACATGATCGGTACAGTTTACTTTTCCTGCTCGATGTGTGTACAAATATAGCGGCTGATAAAATTCGGGAATCGTTTCAGCATAGGGGGGGAGAGAGAGAGATTGTCTCCGGTTCGTGAAGCAGTGTTAGGATACCGAGAACAGATATTATTATATAACGTAATCGTCCGCCGAGAATTATCGCGCGATAGAATTCGATAGTACATCGATTGTCGGAGCAATGATCCGGCTGGCGACCACCGGAAGTAACCGCGATTTTATTAATCGTCTCACGGTGCTCGGTCAATAATGAATCGATGTTAAGTTAACAGTGAGTCAATGTTGACTCAGTGCCCGAACTGTGTTTAGCCTGGTTGCTGTCGATCTAATTCTGGGAGAACGATTTAATATCGAAGTTCGCGTTAACGGGCGAGGTTTCTGCTGTCCGGGATGACTGTTCAGTCGCGATCGAGTCAATGTTGAGTCAATATCGCGAGGAAAATTTTCATTTTCGCAGAGGGAACAGTGAATTCGATAACTGAGTCGAAGATCTACTAGCAGATGATATATGTATGTATGGTAGCTGGAACTATATTTGAGTGTCGGATATCGATCTCGACGAGTCGAAACTGCCTCGATTCGGTTCGCGAGGCTGTTGATCAAGATCCACGCTCGGTATCTTGATCAATTAGGAACTCTCACGGATCGAGTCCTATTCTAGACTACGGAGCCGAACAGCCCGGTGAAATGTCGGTAGTTCATAGACAGTTGTTGCCAAATCGATGGAATTCCCAGACCCAGACGTTTTCTCGATTAATTTATCGGCAGTAACAATTTGCTGAGCTAACCGGGAAGGTTCTGCCTAGTGAAGTTTACTGGAGGAAATTATCGTCGGATTTTTCTACCAGCTATATACTAGACGAAACCATTGCTGAACTCTCTGGGGACATTACACTAGCGAATCTGATGGGGGGGAATTACTGTGCTGTCTAGGAAAGTCGTATCTAGTGAGTTTACTGGGAAAACAATTCCGGAATGTTCTGGCGAAGTTCTGCATGCAGAATTTACTAGGGGAATTTATTGTTGAGTTCTCTACTGTCTAGGAACATTTTACTATTTGCTGGGTGGAACGATCGCTGAGATTTCTACGGAAACAATTCCCGAACATTCTAGGGTAGTTCTACATACAGAATTTACTAGGAGAATTTATCGTCGAATTTTCTACTGTTTAGAAACATTGTACTATCCGCTGGGGGAAACGATCGCTGAGATTTCTGGGTAAGGTCTGTCTAGCGAATTTACTAGGGAAACGATTCCTGAACTGTCTAGAGACGTTTTTATTGGAGGAAACGATTGCTGATATCGTTCGAGAAGAAAGTTCTACGTAATGAATATACTTGATTAATACTATACTATTGTTAACCTTTCAAAGAGGTTCTGCCATTTTAAATTAATCGTGGAAAAACCAATTGTATAATGTTATTTATACATATTATACAATAGAACGCGACTTTACCACATTTTTTTCACCAGTCCCGGTAACGGATGCACCGATAAAACGATTCGAGCCGATATTGCATACGGGTCAAGACCGGCTTGAGCATCGCTACCACGCGAACCTGAACCCGCGATGCACTCATTACGCAACGATCCATTCGGTAGTCGCTATCAGCGCGTCGAGTCATCGTTTTATACATGCGAATCGCGAATTTCCTTTAACTGCGTTAAGAATTAATGATCACGATCTATTATTAATCGCTGATAGCATTGCGAACTGATTCCCCACTACTTGGCAAACACGAACGATTTTCGAATGCTCCTCACGATAAGATGCTTGGTTTGTGCAAAAATTGCCTGTCGCGAGAAACACGAGAAGCACTCGGCGATGTTTTTCTTCGCTGAATGATTTAAACAGGTCCAGAATTAATATATTAATTGGAGAAGGGGCATTCGTTTCTCTTAGATCGAGTATTTACCGTACGTAGACGTGCTTCTTCCCCTAGGAAATGACGAGAACTACGAAGAAGTTGCAATCACCGGAACCGTGAATAAATAGTAGCGTGTAATTTTCTCGTTCGAATGCGTTCCAACAGTAAGTTCGTGGTGTAGAACAACAGACCGGAACACTAGAATTCGAGGACGTCCATCCACGAACACCTTCATCAAAGCCGCCGCGACTACCACCACCGTCTCTATCCCACGGTCGGATCGGTTTTCTCTCTGCGAGACACGCGCGCGCCGCTGACCATTCCTCGGGCTCGAATGGCTTCGGGAGGGATTCGGCCGGGAAAAAGCCCCGAAAGATTTGTACCTTATGAAAAATATGGTAATGCACACGGCTCGGTCGCGCGATACCGCGCTCTATACGGGGTCTCGTCTTTCGCGCGTGAATTTATACGCGAATATACGTATGTATACGATGCCCCGACATAAAGGACCCGTGGAACGACGGGCGATCCCCGGCGATTTTGAGGCTTCCCACGGGAAAGAAGAGAATCTCCGCGCCCCCGCAACCAGGAGAACGCGTAATTTGAAAAGTTACCCCGGGCGCACCGTACAAATGCACAATTTTTTCCACGTTCGTTGCGATGTTCGCCAAGAACTTCCGCGAGGGAGAAAGAAGACAGGTTCCATCGCGGAAAAATTAAACAGGATCGCGTCTAACGAGCGAGTATCAGGGTTCTCGTTTCTCACTGGTCAAAAGTGGATATGTACTCTTAACGAACGATCATCACTATTTACATGCACAGTCATCCGCGGTTTTGCTGCTGCTAATTCTGTTTCGCGAGCCGTCGACTTGTTGCGCGCGATCAAACTTTCACGCGGACCTATTATCGGACCTATCGACAAACAATCGAGCTCCTAAAACGCTTTCCCCGGGCAATTATTTTACATTTGCTCTTGTAGTCACCGATCACCTAGTCATTTTTTATACGTTAGTTCCAATGAACAGGTGACAATGTAGGCATTGATTCGTTTTTCTTTTTTGTCACAGTTCAAATAAATGTGTCACTTTTATGAATCAAACATATTACGACGACGATGCGAATCGACTATTATGTTAAAATAGAAGCGAGGAGTGGTTGATGGAATTTGGAGAACGATGGATTTACGGTGAGGCCTCGTTTCCAGCTACTAGAACATATTTTTAACGGCTCAGGTGGCCCGGCCTTGGCGTATGCGTCTCGAATAGTTCGCCGCGGAAATTTCGATGCTGACTCGACGATAAAAATAATCTCGCAACGGTATTTATCGAACGATCGTTGATAAGAGCGGCTCGCGTCGCGGTTAATACGGCCGGATCTCGTTAACGTAATAATGGTGGGCATTATTACGGGCTGACGATCGGCGAACGCTACGAATACTCGTCGAAAAACGATCCACAAATCACCGTTTACATGCCCGATGCATCATCAACTGAATATTCGATGCAGACCGAACCCATTGTAACGCTGACCTAACCGAGTGATTCACCCAAAAATTGGACGAAGACACCTAATCCTTCGTCACCAACATTGGATGAAGACCTAACCCAGTGTTGCATCACAAAATTGGATGTATACCTAGCCCAGGACTTCACCAACAAGCATATTGGATGCAGATCTAACCAGGTGCTTCGCCACAAAAATTGAACGAAGTTTCGAGTTTTTCGTCACCAAAAATTGGATTGAGCCTAACTCAGGTCTTCATCAAAGAATGTTGGATGCAGATCTAACCCAGTGGTTCATCATGAACAAATTGGATGAAGATCTCGCTCAGGGCTTTACCAAAAGAATATGAGATGCAGACCTAGCCAGTGCTCCACCAAAAATTTTGTACGCAGCCCTAACCCTGTGCTTCATCCGAAATTTGAATGGAACCCTAACTCAGTGCTTCGCCAAAGGAGTTCCTAGGAGACCAAGTTCCTAGGCAACTGATCCAAAATTGGATACACACCTGATCCAGTGCTACATGGAAATGTCCCAAGGATCATTCCCGAAGAACCTGTCCCATGGTGGTGTAGGCTTACCAATTTCGCAAGAAGATCGCACGCAACAAATAGTGTTGAACTGTGGGTCCAGCTACGAGTGTCTGGCAATGTCACGGAAATCGTGTTACCCCCAGGGTAAGAAGGGGGTGGCGCGTAGAGATCGATCTGGCATTGCATTGGCCAGCAGCCTCGTTTCAGGTTCTCGAGGAGACCGCTCGGGGATTCTCGCGTTCGAAGTGCCGTTTGTCCCCGAGTGCCGGGTGCTCGAGTGCCGACGAGTGCGGCCTCTCGAGTGCCTTATCGCCAGAAGGGACCCGGCTTCATTCCGCGACGACGATCTTTCTCTCTCTCTCTCTCTCTCTCTTTCTCCTCTCTTTCTCTCGCGATGACCAGTTTTCAACAGGCGCGTTCACACGGCCCGGCGCGAGTGCCACTCCTCGCTCCTTCTCGCCGGGATACTATTTTTTTCATCCGCTTTGTCCGGGAAATTTCGTCGAGCCGCCGCCGTCTCCGCCGTCTTCCTCCAGTTCCGGCGCTTTTGAACAGATTCTACTAAAAAGAAAGAAAAAAAATTAGGGACTTGTAGGTTAACTCTTTCCCCGCTTACGATGCTCTTGGATCATCTGGCAGCAGGCTCGAACCGGATCCTGGGTTAAATCTACATTCAATTTTCTTTTGTCTGGGTTAGGTCTGCGTCCAATTTTTGTTTTGTCGAAGTACGGAATTAGATCGAATTTTCTTTTGGTAAAACGATAGGTTAGGTCGGTATCCAATTTTTTGGACAGCTGCCTGAGATATTTCGAGTTAGGTCTGCGTCCAGTTTTCCGTTTCTGCAGAGCTAGGTATTCAGATGTTTGAACGATTGGAGGGGGTGGAAATAATGAGTTTGGCGGTCCGCGACAATGGAGCACAGTGTCTCGCGGAGTTAATGGGACTGTCGAATGGGTATTGACTCGGGCAAACAAACCGTTAGGGTATAATGGGTTAATCGGTGAGGCGAGTCGATGAACGTTGTTCGTAAGTGGCCGGCGCGTCGCGAGGGAGCCGCTAAAAACAACGGCTGTTACTGTTTCATAAATACGCATCTCGTGCGGGGAGCGCGGCCGCCGAAACGTCCACTCGAGTCAACGGGGAAGGAGGATCGATTTGGCTCACGGTTTAATTAATTCGGTCCAGCTGCGATGAAATAATTAAATAGGCCGCCTTCGGTGTACGACGTCCCGGCGGCGCCGCGCCGACGTTTTCTTTCTATCCGGGCCGCCTCTCAATTCTTTCGCCTTCTTCTTTGTTACGCAATGAACGATTGGGGGGGTGTTGCTGTTCCGACCATATTTCGTTTGCGTCGATCGTTCGACCCGTTCACGGCGACTTGTTGCGATTCGTTTGATGCCCAGTTAATGGGGAACCCGGGTCTCTTGTACACCGCTTTCGTTGAGTCAATGGTAGGTTGATGTTTGAGTGAAAAGCGAGTTCATATCGAGCCGTGATACAATTAAGTATAAGTCGAATAATCAGTGAAATATTGTGTCAATATTCAGTCAAATATTGAATCACTATTCAGTCCAATATTGGATCAATATTCAATCCAATACTGAGTCAATATTCAGTCCAATAATGGATCAATATTCAATCCAACACTGAGTCAATATTCAGTCCAATATTCAGCGAAATATTGTGCCAATGTTCAGTCAAATATTGAGTCAATACTCAGACAAATATGGAGTCAATATTCAGTTAAATATCGAGTCAATATTCAGTCAAATATCGAGTCAATATTCAGTCAAATATTGTGTCAATGTTAAGTCAAATATTGAGTCAATATTCAGACAAATATTGAGTCAATATTCAGACAAATATAGTCATTATTTAGACAAATATCGAGTCAATATTCAGTCAAATATTGAGTCAATATTCAGACAAATATTGAGTCAATATTCAGACAAATATAGTCATTGTTTAGACAAATATAGTCATTATTTAGACAAATATCAAGTCACTATTCAGTCAAATATCGAGTCTATATTTAATCATATTCAGTCGAATATTAAATAAATCTTGTCTCTTCAAAGGGTCATTAATGTAGAGTTGGTTTGAGTTAAGTACAAGCCCGTGTTAAGTTAAGGAATGACACCACGTCGAGCGAACATCAAGTCGAGTTCCATCGGGGACGACAAGGAAATTCGATCAACGAGTATTCAAATTAGCAACCTCGGGTCGCGTTTCATTCGAGTGAGACAGCACACAACGTAGGACGATATCCACATTGTTCCTGGCGGCATTATGCGTCCAGCAGCTTTTTATTTTGCGAGCCTAGGGGATACATAGGCGATCCAAGAGGTCAGGATCGTTTCGTGGAAGGTTTGACGTAGTCGCGTGACGCGCCGTTTTTGTTATTCCATGCGATCCAAGGCGATCACACGGCGTGTTCCCTTGTGATTGTACAGTTGTGTCTCGGCATAGAAAATTGATAGTATCTCGCGAATGATGAGTTCACCGATACTTGAGTTATTACCTATCGCTCGGAGATGACAGATTTGCGCAATCGGAATTCTGAAGGATCTCCGGTCTAGCGAAATGAACCTGGAACTCAATTGCATTCTCGCGGCAACATTGACTCACGTTCCGATCCAAGTTCGAGTCGAATGTTCACCGGAATTTTTTTGAAATTTTGCTTGCAGTTCAAGCCAAGTTTCGACTAAAGCTTCGCTCAAGTTTCTCCATTAAACTTTGACTCAAGTTTCAATTTAAGTCTTGATTCAAGGTTGACAAAATTCCAACGTGAAATTCCACTGAATTTCCGCCCATTTTTTTCCCCAATGAAAATCCCTGTCTGCACCATCGCTGGACCGTAACTAATTAATAAAGGTTCATCGGCGCGTTAACGGATTTAATTGATTTTTCGTTTAATCCTCCCCCGAGGTATAAGCCCGTCCATAAATAATCAATTATGAAAGCAAATGGATAAAAGATCAAAATTATTCAGTAGAGGAATGAGGAAAACGTAGCGAATGTCGCGGATCGGTAGGAATGACGAATTAACTGGTGCCGCATGATCCGGGGAGTAGTTCGCCCGTCGAAGTAGTGATTTGGTTAGGGAGCAGCCAGGTAACTTCGATGCCTGGACAGGTCGGGTGCTCGCCGACGCCTTTGGTGCATCTGTACGCATGCACTGGTAAATAACGCGTTCGCCTCCTTCCCACCGGCCCATCGTATCGATCCGTTTTCGCATTGGTTGCGCCCCACCGTGCCCTCGAACTTTCGCAAACTTCATTCGACCGTGTTTTTGCCACATACTTCGGCGCCTTGGTCAATTGCGAATTTTTTTTTTGTTAAATTAATTTAGATAGTAATCCTTTAATTTTTCTGTTGTACTATAAGGACGATCCATTAGAACAGCTTTCGATCTAAATGAAATCAGTGAGGTAGCTAGTAACATTGATTGGTAGAAGTCTCGATAGACGCAGCAAATTGATAGTGATCTACCATGTACATTGATAAAATGTCGAATAGTTTCACAAGCGGAGATAAGAATAACCGGGAATTTCGATTTATATCGTCGACGTTTGGCTACCTAGTAGACAAAGCGTGCAATTCGTAATTCGGGTAAGTGCAGATAAGCAATGGAGCTTCGAGCCAATGGTTATGAACGCTTACATTGTTTGCTCCCTTGTCAAACAGCATCAGAATCTCGCTGAAATTTCCACAAATCTGTTGTTTCGCCCTTCGCAAACCTGATCGGATGCCTTCTCAAAATAGCCGGCGAGATTTGCGTGAAATAATTTCGGGGAAAATTGAGGGGTGTCGCACAATTTTCGGGGAAATCCAGGGACTCTCCGCAATTCTGGGGAAGATCGAGAGATCCTGCACATATTTTGGGGGAAATTCGGCAACCCTCGAGAATTTTTGGGGGAAAATTGGGGTTTTTCGGAGGTCCATGGTCGGGCAGACGCGGTAACACGCCGGATCGACGCGGTTCGCGCCGCTGTCTGCTCACCTTTGCTCCTCCCTTCGGCTCACGGGGGACACCGACACGCTCGGGAACCAGTTTCACCCGCCCACGCGTTCAGCAACGCGACTATACCGACCGTACCTCCCACCTCCTCCACCTCCGCCGTCACGGGTTTTCTCGTTTCTCTCTTTTTTCCTGAGGCAGCGCGACATCGAATCTTAATGCTCTAATCCAGCTGAGCCTTCGGGCCCTCTTTGTCCGACCGGCGCGCCGTCTTTCTCTTTCTTTCACTTCGCGACACGGAATGCCGGGACGGGAATAAACGGGCGAGGACCTAATCCTAAAGGCCGCGCGATCTCTCGGGTCCGTTTGCCTCGTCAACGTTTGCTGTCGATCTTTTTTCCTTTTTATGGAACCGCCCGAGAGAAGTTCAAACACACTGGTATCCGGTCAGACGGTAGGTCAAGATCGAGGTCCTGTTCGAAATTGGGGAGACAGTTCTTGAAACTTTCAGTCAGAACTTTGCTCAAAATCAGGCTCAAAATTGGCCCGAAGTCTGCTCAAACCAGGCTTGAAATTGGCTCGTGTGTAAATTGTTCAATTTTGGTGTCCAATGACTCATAGATTCGAACACGTGCCACGAATCCAACGATGAAGTTTATGCTAAAGTCGGCTCTTGTATGACTCAAATTTATTCCGAAACTCCAGTTCACCTCTGACTCAACACTCATTGTAGTTTTGATCCGCTCCATTTGATCCACTTGACTATAGCCTATACTTCCACTGCCGCGTACACTCGACTCACATTTGGATCCTGCTCGAAATAAGCTCAAACCTCGGCTCCCCTCAAGCTCAGCTCTGATCTCGACGCAAGTAGGAAACGAGCGGATGCTGGTGGATCCTAGTGGACATTCAGCGTCGAATCCCGGCTCATAATTAGCCAGACGTGCCAACGGACGACGAGAGGAAAGAAACGTTCCTAGGAGGCGTGTTGCACCGCCGTTCGCGCATCCGTCACCGATGGGATCACCGATTCCCGGCACGGAATAGCTCGAGACTTGTCGAATCTGCACGTACAGAGCGTACCTTACGCGTCGCCTCTTTATTTAACCACTTGTCTCGGTATGTGTCCCTATGCGTCCAGATGTTGGTATGCGTCCGTGTGCGCGTTATCTCCGCGAAAGCAGCGTTGCCAGTGCTTCCGAGAAATCAGGGTCATCCTGTCGCGTCGTCCACTTTCCTTTCTGACCAAACTCCTGATAACATAACGAAAAAGAATAATAAAATTATCAAACGCTCTGACCGTACGAAACGATGCACAATCGAGACGATATACACGTGTACAGGGTGTTTCATAATTAGTGGCGCTGTTTATATCGGTTTTTATTTATTCTCGCGTCAGTGTCATCGATACGAGCGCTACTTGTCCGCGGTACTCGGTGACTGGCACTCGTTCGCCGTGATTAGGATCAACGTGTACGTGTGGGCGGGTTCTAGCGTAAGTCGGCGCCCGAATATAGGCAACCGCTCGACACCGGAGTGCACGGTTTTGCCTACATTTCCCGCGCAGCTGCTCCCGGTCCCGGACCATCGAGAAGTCCACGGGTTCTCGAGGATGATTGTATCGTTCCGGCGTGTTTCTCGTCGAAACGAGGATGGGATAATGAGCGACGCCGACGAACAGACGGTAATTAGCCGTTGCCCTGGTTCGAACACGTGCGCCTATCATCTAATGCCACCACAGTAATTCACTGGGTAACGAGTCAATCAGTTGTTCGGTTCGACGTCGAAAGCGTATCTCGTTCCACTTAGCGACTTCCGAACACGCGCAGGGACATTTACGAAGGAGACTTCTCTAAAATTTCTCACAGGCCCGGGACGTTGACGAACGCGCTTCTCAATAGAGATTTTCAACCGGGTCACCACCGCGTGGAACGTCCGACAGTGTTCTGGAATTCGAAAAATCAGCGAACAGACCGAGCGACCGTGGTCCCCCGAAACGTGCATCGTGCACCGTGGACGAGAGGAGGTAAAGCCGGAGGCGACCGTTGCATCCTAAATTGGAGATCAGGTGTGCCAGCGAGATCCCTCCTCCTTCCGGATTCACCGGCGTGATCGGTGGCTTATTGTTGCCACAGCACCGCGAGCAGCAGGGGGTGGAGGGGAAGGGGGAGGGGATTCTCTTCCTTAGCACGCACGCATTTTGTCACTGTAATCTCGAAAGGGCTAAGGCGCGCCGTCGACTTCTTCGATCGCCGGGAATCTCGAATTCATAGGGCCTGAATAATGCAGCGTGAAAACGCCCCGGCCCCGAAAACCAGCTCTCTCTCTTTCTCACTCTTTCTCACTCTCTCTCTCTCTCGCTCTGTTTCTGTCACGTGTACGATTCTCTTCCCGCGATTTTATTGTAACTGCGGCGCGACGCATCTTCCTGGTACAGCGTCATTTTTCGCAGCATCAGATATGTTCGAACTTGTTTGAAAAATTTCCGGCAATATATTACGCGATCTCATAACATCTCGGGTGTTTCTTGAAAAAATTTTGTTGAACAAGTTTCGATGTTTAAAGAAAGAAAATACTGTTCTATTCCGGCGAAGTCCGAAGAAGAATTCCACGCAAAAATCGCTCCTCTAACTTCCCGGTTCGAACGGGGAGAAATTCTGAAAGTTGACACCGATGAGTCGACTCTTCGAAACTACCGAGTTATCGTCGAAAAATAAATTTTATCCAGCGTGTCCGAGTATTTCTTTTTTTTTTGCGATAAAACAAACGGACCTCTCGAGTTCCGGGAACAGGGGTGATAGCGTTGTCGGTGTTCGAACAAGACTCGCCGGATGTAAAATTAAACGATCCCATGCTGTCCCCGGCTGTTTCGCTTCGCGCGAACATCGCCCGGCGATTCGATTTATCTTAATTAAAACACGAGTCGGAGGGGGGGGGGGGGGGGGACGTGCGCTGCAACCGACACGATGCGCCAGTGATGTCCGAATGGTCGTTATTAATCGCAGCGACAATGTCCCGGTTATTTTTCTTCCGGATATTCGACGGTCTCGCCGTCTCGGCCCGGCAGATGATTACGTTGATTGAAATCTCTGCTCGGAACGATATTATTTTCAGCAATTTAATCGGTCTAAGGTGAATGGATTTTAACGGGACCAATGCATTTACGTTCGTCGAGAATGTCACGTGTGATTTGACTGAATTCGTTAATGTCTGAGTGGCAGTTTTTATCTCGGGAGCTCCATTCTTGAGTCCCACTTGATATTTTGTCATGTTCGAACCAATAGAAGAATAAAAATTGTTAAAAATAGGTAGCATTCAAGGAACTGTCCTTTAAAGTAAATTTCAAATAAAAACAGTTGGGAGCTGCTGGTAGCAAAATTGAAAAATAATTCGGAGTGCAAAGGGTTAAGAGTACAGTAAACAGCGTTCGGAGTGCTCGATCGGGAAAGACGTTAGGAATAATTGATGGGACTAAGAGACGCATTCCCGTCGGTTGCTAGATTGCTGGATCACGTGACCGTTGCGCGAAGAGAACAACTCGCTGACCGTGAAATCGTCCGATTATCCACTCGTATCTCGGGTATTAGCTTACGGTTTCTCCGTCACGGTGGCGTATGTAACGGGTGTTTCGCAAATAAGTGCCGGATGGGTCGGTGAAGGGCTCGAAAGGTGCTCCGCAAAGGTCTGCAGGGGTCCACGGAAAATCCATAGCGGTCCGGGAAGGACCAATCGTGCCCAGAGAGTCTAAATTCGCAGCTTCATCAAACTCCAACAATATCTGCTATTTAATCCGTGGCTGATCGATGAAGCACGCTCCTCGAAATCAATCGACGTCGAATTTACAGTCCCCATCGTCGATCCTGAAGTGTTTAGAGGAGTCTAAATTGGTTCTCCGTACGAACAAAATGGCGTCTTCGAGAATCTCTTACCGGAGCTGGGAGGATACAGTCGCGATTTCCCACACACGGAAGGCACCGGTAAAAATTCAAACGACCGTTTTACGACGGTGGTGTACCGTTTCCACGGAATTTCGGCGTGCTGTCTCGCATCTGGATCGATCCGGTCCGCTTTGTCGAAAGAGACGGGATGACGTAAGACTTTCTAAAAATGCGAGGCGACGACGACTCGACGCTACTCGACGGAAGAGGGCCGGGGCCGGGCCGGGCCGTGTGCGCTCGCACACGCGAAACCCCATAAACCCGATCCGCGGCCGTAAATCCCCGCGAAACACGGCCGGTTTCGCGGAAGAACCGGCGATCCAGTTTCTGATATTTTTTTTTTTTTTCATCTTCGTGCTAAGGCGAGTCGTACGATCTCGTTTGCACGTTGCCAACCGGCATGGATCTCGTAAACCCTCGCCTCTGCCCGACTAATAAACGTCGGGATCCCACCATCGGGAAAGATAAACCGTGTCGTTTCGATCGTCGTCAACAAGGATCTACGATCTGTAACTCATCGCGGCGATCGAACGCGCGATGATCTAGCCCGATGCTCGCTGAAGATCGTGTTCCCAGCCAGTGTAGCCTATTTGTCCACCGGGCGTAAAGCGAGCAATAACTATGAGAGCGACGGGGTCCGTGCCGATTAGGGTGATTCATGGAAGCTTATTTTTGCCGCGAACTCCATAAAACTCGGTCCAGGTGACGCGAGTTCTATTTCAGATGGCGCCGGGGACGGAAAATAATTTTCGGAAATTTTTCGACGCAAGATCGGTAGGTCCCCCCCATTTTATAATATTTCTTCCTAAAATCTGATTCATAATTTAATAGAATCCTTAAAAGATCATAATTTAAATTTGCTTCTCCACGTATAAATATAAATTGTAATATAACAAATTACAAGGGGTTCGCATTACCACCTCTACTGATTTTCTGATCTTTGGAGGCTAAGGCTGCTGCTAAGGGGGGGGGGCAGTTTTATATTTTTTCCTAAAATATGATTTACAATTTAATTTCTAGAATCTTTAGATTTAAAATAAATTTGCTTCCCCACATATAAATTGTAATATAAAAAATTACAAGGGTAATCTAGTGTTTCTCTGATCTTTAGAGGTTAAGGCTGTTTAGAGTCGCGGTACAGTCCGACGCTTTCGAGATTCGATCAAAACATAGTCGTTTGGCGACGCTAAACCGTCGCCGGTGACGCGTCCCCGTGATAAGAGCTGCACTTCAGAACAACAGCCACTCCGCGCTCCTAATCAGTCGCCATTCATGGCCTCCTGCGAGGCCCTGGGAAGCCGACCAATCGCAGCCATTGGCCGAAGACCGCTCCGTGAAACCGAAATTCGCCGATCAAAGCAGCTTCGCTTTTACTTTCGAACGCATAGTTTGAGAACCAGGCGGAATCTTAGGCCCGTAGAAGACACTTTACTCGAAGGTCTAAACGATTATTTAGACACGAAGCGGTCCTCGGCGGGATGATGATTCGGAGACACGATCCAGCTTCTTGTCCTGCTTTGGCCTAATTTTGAATGCCTGCACACAGCATCCTCGGATAATCTACGCTCAATAAGTTCAGAGCTCAGCTAAATTGTTGAAGATTAATTTCACGAATTTTTCGCAAAGCGTGTTGCGAAAATTCGCGGAGTTGTACGCGCGTTTCCTTCAATGATCCGCTGTCGTACTCATAATCGTGGAAACACTATCCGAAAGGCGTGGGGACACATTGTCACTTATCGGCACTTATCAGCGCCTGCTGCTCCAGTTCCGCCTTGTTTACACGTACTATGGACGTTCCATAGGCAAGCATCGATATCGCTAATGAGCTTCGGAAATCCACCTTCTGGAAAATTTTTCCACTAAAAATTCTGCCTAAAAATTACTTGAAGCCGATACGAACGAGTCATATATGTATTTACTTTGAATTTATTCATTGAAACGTTTGAAAAATATTTCATCGATTTTGTAATATATTATCGTGTATTGAAGAGAGGAATAAATCTACGACAGGGAAGATGCAGTTATTTTCGAACAAGTTCGAGTTCACGAGCGACTCGAAGCCATCGCTAGCTGTCCTCCGGGCGACGATCGGCACGGCGTCTAGATCGATTTCGGGAGACAATAGCTCTGCAAGATAAGCCGGCCGATGCACGGCCGTGTGTACGCGCACGCAGAAATGCGCCGGTATCGAGTCGAGACCGCGGTATCAATAAATTCTTGCTTATCGGCGCCCATAAATTCAACCTTTGAGGCTCGATGAACCGTGCGGGAACCGCACGTTGAGCTGCGTGGGCGAGCCAGACACGGGCGCTCACCACCAAAATCCCATAAAACTAAAAAAGAATCTCGAAAAACCCATCAACGGGGCCGTTTCACCTTTCCCCGTTCGCCTCTTGTGGACATTTGGGAATTTTTTTTTCGGGAGAGAGCCAACGGACTTGCATCATCTAAACTTCGCGGATTTATTTATGCACATCTGTGGTATGTTCGTAAATTTTCGTAGTCCGCTATCATTTGCATTATGGCGACTGTTTAAACAACCACACGGGCAGGTTTAAAAATATCGTTCCGAACGGAATTTGGAGTCAGGAATTCTTTTTTTCGTTTTAATAAAAACTGATGGACGTAATTTTGCGAAAATTTGCCAATTTGTTTATGCATGTCCGCTCGACGTTCGGCGATTCTTGCACGCTGTTTGTCGTTCGCATTGTAACAGATGTTTGGGTTGGAAGGTAGACAAGTTTTTTAAAAGCATTCGCATCGAATGATGGACACAGTGACAGTTCGTGACGTCATCAGAAATGATAAAGTCAAGCGGTTACTCGATTAGTATGGATGTAGCAAACGTCTGCATGGTGGAAAATAAAAATAGCGATATGCTCCGAAGAAAAATGGCGTCGATATGCAAACGGAATGTCGATCATTATTCGCGTCTTGACGCTTCGAACTTTCGCTGGGAATAACTATCACAATTTTCACCCTCACCGCTCACAAAAAATCACAGACTTAGCTCGAACCTATCTACACGACTCAGCGAAATTTCACGAAGCCGCGACATTTAGGTCCAGAAAAAGAAATTCCAACCGTGGACCGTATACACAAGCCACGAAAGGGGGGGGGATTGCCTCGCATAATATATTTTTTTAAACAAAACTAATTACAGTATCAATCGCAAACTTTGCGGCTGCGTTCAGCAATCTTCAGAGAGCGTGGAAAAAATTTGTTCAGCCATCGAAAAGCTCGCGGTGCGTCGCTTTCGAATTCCTCGGACGGGAATGTGCGAACGAGCTGTCAAACAACCGGCAGTCGCCTCGAATTACGCAATTACAGCTCGCGCGTGCGAAACTAATCCGCAACGGATGAGAATTATCCTGTTCCCCGGAATCGCGGTATTTCTTTCGCCTCTGACACTGCACGGCCTACACGCGACCTAGTTCAATTGCTCGCGATCCGATTACTGTAATTTTCTTGTTTAATTAACGCGCAACAATCCCGTCGCTCGCTCGACTACTTGTTTCATATTTTAATAGTTACCTTGAGTCGCGAGCAATTTCGAAATCGGTAATTTTCTCTCATCCGAACAACAGTCTCCCTCGTTTTTTTTCCTAGAGATTTCTTGTCGGCGTTCACCTTGCCGTGATAGCGATAAATCAAGGGGTCTGCGGTCGTAGAACAGGAAACCTAATTACACTGTATTCAATTGATCCGTTGATTTCCATTTATTCATGGATATCAATCCAATAAATTAAACCGGTCTGTTAGATTTGCTCGCGACGCGGCGGTTGTTCGAAGCCATCGCTGCCGCTTAAATATGCGAAACGTGCGAGGCGTTCCAACAAGAAATCAACCTTGCGGTCATCCAATTAGGTGCGTCTGGCTTGCGCGCGTTTGCCCGTCGATTAGCGGCGACGTATCAAAGTAATTCGCGATTCTTGCGCGTGATTTTCTTGTTCCATCTCGTTTTTCTTTTTTTTTTCTTTCAAATCGAAAATTCGGGTTAGGTCACCGAACAAACGTTCGGCCCGAGGTGCGAGGAGCATTATCTCCCGCCGGATCGTCATAAGTACGTGTAGCGTTACATCGTCGTTGTTTACTTAGCCGAGGTGAAATAGCGAATTGGAGGAGAGCCGTTTATGCTGATTTCACAGTATCTATTTCCAGAACTGACGGTAATACTTGTCGTTCGGCGGGGCAAAGTATTTAAATGACTCACGGCGAACTGTTAACCAGATTATAATGAAACGCGTGTGCGCGAATTACCGGGGAACAGCGATCGCAAATACTACTCGGTTATTTGTCAGCCTCGGGAATAGAGTTACATCAGAGCCGGGTAAATTGACCGAGATGTTTGCCGCGAAAACTCTATATTCCGCTGGGAGACGCATTCCAAGCGTTTCGTGAAACCAATACGCTTGACTGATTTTTCAGTTTACTATGGACGATATCTCTCTAGATGTTGTATGCATGGATTCCAGGGTGAGCCTGTACTGAAGCAGGGACTCGCCGCTGCCTTAAGTCGTTGGAAATTTGCGTTAGGTCACGCGAGATTAAGCCTGAGCAGGTAAAGCACGCGATACCTCGATACAAGTCCTACATTCGGGACCAGCGGTGAAGTAACGAAGCAGGGCTCGGAAATTGGAAATTTTATTAAAATGCTCGACAGATTTTTATATCTCCTCTAGTGTGCATGGATTCCAGGCTGAGCCTGTACTGAAGCAGGGACTTTGCCTAGATCACTTGAGATTAAGCCTGAGCAGGTAGAACGCGCGATACCTCGCTACAAGCCCTATATTCGGGACCAGCGGTGAACAAGTAACGAAGCAGGGCTCGGAAATTGAAAATTTTTATTAAAATCGAGGCGCGCACGCACCGGTTGCCCCGTCCAAGTATCTTTTCTCATGGAATTGGCACACCGTTGGTGTAACTAACCATTCTGCTTTGCGTTAAGACAGCTGCGTACGACGCGACGCGACAATGCGTCTCGTCTCGGATTGCGTAAGTGACGACGCATCTGCATTTTCATTCATTCCCGATGCGGCTCATACCGTGCTAGCTTTGGCATCTTTTTTTTTACGATCGGCCACGGGTGACGCGACAACCCAATTTAGAGATCGATGGATCGTGGATCCGGTTCGACGCCGGCCGAGATAGACGCTGATCCAGCGGCGACACGGGGTCGTAACCCTGGCCGACGACCCTCGTTAACGGTTTCCCGGGTAATTACGCGGAATGCGCTCGCTTTCTGTCCTCACCAATTAGCGATAATTGACGCGGCTTTATCGAAACTTACTTTTGAATCGCCCTGTACTTTCTCACGGCCTTCAATTAGCTAATTTTCTGTCCAGTCGTACTTCCAGAACATCTTGTATATGGCTCGAACTTGACTCGGAATACGGTTTCAATGTGGCTCGATACACGGGTCAAATTTGACTCAAACTTTTCTCAACATATGGCTCAATATTTGACTCAAACTGGGCCCAAAGTTGTCTCAAACTGTAACCCAACTTGGCTCAAACCGCGCCCAAACTTTGCTCAAGTTTGATTCTGGTCTGGAACTACTGGTTGATTCAAATGCAAGGTGCGATTGCTGGACAAAGCCGAAATTCCAGCGTGAGAGGCTCAAGGAAAAAAATTTGGGGGACCAGTTTTGAACGGGGTGAGAGGATCTGAAGAGAGTCCCATTGATCTATCGACGCACTGTTGCGACGATTACGCAATCCAGTCCGTCCCACAAGATATGCAAATAGCAGTCTGCAGAGCACGGCAGAACTGATTTCGCTCAGCATTCCGTTCGACAGACACGAGCGACTGGCTTGCGTCACCGGCTCGACTCGAATCGGCTCGTCTTCGGCCGACTTTGATCTCGCTTCCCCTGCATTCATTAATATTTCCCACGTCCGGCTGACTGAATGCAACGCTCTTAATCACAATGATAAGATCGTTTCCCCGTCTTGGAAACTAGTCGTAATTAGCAAACTGTCCCTGGCGCGTCGCTCGATCGACTTTTTTGCGGCATATAAACGACGTTTTTACCGTGTAAACACTCGTTACCTTGTTGTCGATTTTGCTCAACGTATATGGAGCTGTTCTTTATGTTCCTCCGTGCGTACACCATGTAGTTCTGATAAAAGAGAACCCATTTCAAAGTGTACTGCAGACAATGTTCCCCGTTGTGGGAGCACATCTTATGGAACGCTCTGTACCACTGTACGCATTTTTTTAAACATCCTGCAGTTTATCGCAGACTTTCCGAAACGAATATCTATTTAGTGCCACCGTATACATTTTTTGAAACACCCCTGAAAAGAAAAATCACTGAACAGAAAAGGAACTAGGGCCACGCCCCCTATTGTTGATCAGTACCAAGCTAACTTTTGTTCGAATCGGACAGTTTTTGGGTTACGTTACAAAAAACTCGTCGAATAGAGAAGTAACTAGATCCCACAAAATTCCCCTAGGCCACGCCACCTATTGTCGAACATTACCAGGACTAATTTCTGTTGGAATCGAGTGACAGTGAGACGCACATCGGTTTTATGCTACAGGAGAATTCTTTGAGTCTCAAGCGAGCCCTACGGCTGGATGGGGGGCATTCGAAGGGCGTCGCGCCTCGACAAAGATCCCTAGACGGGGGACAAGGGACGGTGAATCCTGTTGAACGTTCCTCGAATCGCACGGCTCGTTTGCTCGAACGGTTCGGTTAAAGTTACCGTCGCGAGCAGACGTCATTATGACGGGAACACACAGGGGCGAACGGGGGGAGGGGCGTGTGGAACGAGCGGCGCAGTGGAGGGGTGAAGGCGCGGGGGGCGCAGGGCACACAACGTTTGAGACTCATTCAACGCCGCGCGGCGGAGGGTGACATCCGCGCGACGGTCGTTGCACGGTCGACCTTTTTCAAAAAGCGCATTCTCGACGGTTGCGTGCGCCGCGCGCGTGTTTTTTTTTTCAATGGACTCGGTGCGTGCGCTCATTAACGCGCGCGATGGAATCGAAAAACCGCGTGATATCGTTATCTCTGAGCGATGCCCTCAAACGAGTTGGTCTGCACGATGCACGATGCGCGTCGACGGCTACGAAAAAGAAACTCGTCGAACGCGACTGAATCCGTTCGGAATCGTCTGTCCAGATCACCTCCGGTTTGCCGAATTTTTTGTCAGCTTGGAAGAGCGATTCTTGTTTTGAAAAGATACAAACGATCTTTTGAGGCGAACGGGCGAATGTGGATTTTTCGAGCAACGCATCGGGGAACACTTGAAAAAATTTTCAGCGCGAAAAATTCACTTTTCCGAAGGATGCGACAAGTTTTTCTGACTGCCTTTTTGATCGTCAACTTTTATCAAATATTTTCAGCTCGATGGATATTCATCCGCGAAATTTTCTTGTTGGATAATTGGGAAATAACTTAAAAGCATTTTAGCTGATACCCTAGACATTTTTAATGGGCTGTCCGTACAAGATTATCAAGCACTTTAAATATTCACAGCGACGTGGATTGCTAAGAATAAAATGTGTCTCGCGCTGCTGATGCTTTATAACATCTTTCTCTGCAACTATCGATTCGGCTAATGGTTTTTTAATTGATTAAGTAAACGAAACGACCTGCTTGACGGATGAATCGTGTCACCCTGTAGACAATCAGCTGCTAAAGATAGAAAGGACAGCGGGATCCGTGGGTCGAACAGAGCCTCGGCCTGTAATTCCTGTGGACCATTTGCAAAGACGACTTCGCGGAAGGTGACGGTCCAATCAATTTCACGCGGCACTTATTAACGACGAACCACCATCTACTCGCATTTTTTCATACCTGGCAATTATAGATGAAAATGTATCCGTTCTATGAAAAAAAATCAGCAAGAAAATGTCTAGGGTTAATTGCATAATCACCACCCCCTAAAAAACCACCCCTAAAATTTCCTACCAATTTCCATCACCCTCTAAAATCACTCGCAGCCTATCCCAATTAAAAAAAAGAACGGAACAGTGCATGCAACTGTCCAGTAATTCGAGAGGGATGATTCACCCTCACCCCCGATTATCAAAATATTCCGAGGGTGTCGCGTGCGGTCGATTCACATTCGAAAAGAGCGCGGCATCTCACCTGGCAAAGTCTTGCGGACTTTCCAGGGCGTAACGGGGGTGGTAAAGGGGGGTGGTTTCCCCCGACCCTCGAGGAAGATATTAGGTCGACGACTCGCGCGTAGGGTCGGATGAAGGGGCGGCGGCGGGGTGGTACACGCGTCGCGTGTCGAGGGAGAAAGAAGTTGCCCGGTGCAGGAAACAAAGGGCATGAAATTTGATTCATCCCCCGCGACACAAAAGCCCAGACACACGTGCCGGCGCGCCGTGTACGTAAACGAGAGAAACCGGGCGGGTGGCGACGAGCAAAGCGCGCGCACGGTAATCGTCTTTAACACCTGCAATTAACTTTGACGCGGGCGGAATGTGGGACGCGCGACCCAAATACCGACCCCAAACGACCCAGCCCCCCATCTCCCGGGGGTGGCGACAGAGAAAAGGCGACGGAGATGGTGTTCCGCTCGACACCGGATTTTCCAGGCCGGCGACAAAAGAAACGCTCTCCCGGACCCGCGTCTTTTCACGGATTTCCAATTATCCGCGAACATTTCGCCGAAAAAGAAAAAGAAAAGAAAAAATACCGCGCGTCGCGCTCTGCACACGGTGCACGCGATTTGTAGCTCGTTCGAGACTCTGACCTGGCCTCGTCGCTGCCGAGCCTTGATCCCACGGACACTTGACATTTCCTCGCGGTTCCCCATTTTTTTTTGTAAATGACATTTCGCAGCTTCTAATAAGGGCGGATTTCTGCTTTGTGGTTCGTGCTGTTAGTGTGTATATTTTTTTTTGGAATGTGCAACTTTTGGAACAGCCTGTAGTTGGAGGTATAATTTCTGAAACGTTGAGGTATTTTTTTTTTTTGATTTTTCAAACAACCTGGTACCATTTATTCTGGATCGCCCTGTTGCTCAGGATGTGTTCCTGTTTATGAAAGACCCTGTACTCTGTGTAGTATCTAAGTATCGTATATTCCAGCTCCGTGTCTGGTCACGGCTGTCTGTTTCTACTTGCCCCGCTGATTCTTCGGAAAAATTCAACTTTCTCGAAAACCGATCGTTTCACGAAGAAACTTCATACCAGTGGTATGATACCACCTTTTCGGTCCGCCTCTCCTTCCCGACTAAATACGAACTGGTCCAGAAGCATCGAAACAAGCGGTCTCGTAAAAGATTATGATCTAAGGCGAGGTTTCGCAGGAAAATCAAAAGGCCGTCTATTTCCAGAAATTTCGTCACGGGTCCGCCGAAAAACTGTGGACCCGGAGAGCGAGAGAAATGGAGTGAGAGCGAGAATGCGTGTAAGACGCTATAAATACGCACTTACGGTGATACGGGCCGAGTAAAATATGCAACGGGAGCTTGGGTGCTCCAGTTCAGGGAGTGAACTCACTCGGTCAATTACTCAGCGGCCCTCTGACCAACGCGAACTTCCTCGGTTATTTACAATTCGATCGTTGTCAAACGCGTTCACGTCACGATCCTGCCCCATAGATAACTTATCGCGAGAACTCTCCCGACAAATGGGATAATTGATTGTCCCCCATTTCTATTACTCTCGACAGCGATGCTCCCCCGTTGCAGACAATATCTATAAATAGAATGTAGAACTAATAGAACATAGATTTTTAAAATTTTTTACAGCGTCTAAACAACATTTCGAGGAACATGTGCAAAAATATTCATGTTGATAAATTCACTTTTCGAAAAGATACAACACTATTTCTGAGACTGTTTTATTACAAGTATCTACTACAGCGTCTCTAGCGTTCTATAAATTTTCGATAGGAATGAGGGAGTTTGTGGATGCAGTTATTATATTATGCATTGTGTATTATGCAGCGAGACAATTGAAAAGGATCCGGCGCAGGAACGAGCGCACGCTTTATCGGAGGCGTGGTGCGCGCGCGACAGCAGAAAACATGTTTTATCGAGGCTTGACCCGCTTTCGGTCTGACCGCGACGTATCTCTTTAAAAGAGAAGTAAAGGAAAGCAAAAATTGAAAGAAACAAGGGCGAGTAGAACGCGATTAATACGAAGATGCTAAGAATCTCGCGGGGTTCACCTTGAACAGCATCCACAGCGAGGATTATCGGACGAAATTTCCGAAGGCGGCTGCTGGAGGCCTCTCTATAGATAGATCGAGAGAGATCTCTCGGATCTCTCCACGGGACATCCGATTGTCGGCTTGCCGTGTAATGCTCGCCGTTGTGTAATCGGCCTTGCGTCGTCGACGACGACGACGACGATACCGATTTGCCTGCCGCGGAGAAAGCGTCGCGGGACACGGCCACACGCGCGCACATTTCATAATCCGCCGATGCATAATCTGCCCATTTACGGTGCTACGCGTGTCCCCGGGGAAAAAAAACGTGATCCAGCGAGTCATCCGATAACGTTTTTCACCGTCAGATTTAACCGAATCGTTCGCTGGCAGAACATGTACCATCTAGGAATTTTTTTACAATCAAACCAATGAATGCAGGTCTGCGAAACTTTTTCCGTGTTATAATAGTGCTTCGGAGAATCTACACGAAAATTTTTAACTTGGTGGATTCATTTTTCGAAAAGATACAACAATTTTTCTGAGAGCCTAATAATTATGGATAGGTTCTTCTTTGGGAACTTTTAACAATGTAACTACTGATGTAGATTTTTGTAATTTTTACGATGTTTGAATAAGATTTTGAGCTTCTCAGCTTGAAGTTTTGAGATTTTTAGCTTGAAAGATTCACTTTTCGAAGAGATATAATTGGTTTTCTGGGGGCCTTCTATTTCTGGATAGGTTCCTCTTTGGGAATTTTTAATAATGGAACTACTGAATGTGGATTTTGTACATTTTTACGATGTTCGAACAAGATTTCAGACAACGTATACAAAAATTTTCAGCCCTGGGAAGTTCGCTGTCCGGGAAGACAACCTGAACAACAGCCCCTCGGAAAAAAAGTGATTCTCCGGCAAAACAGAAATGCGAAGAATGACGCGCGGAAAAGGGCTGATTTGCGTGGAACGTAACACATTACGAAGCGCATTAGCGATTCCCCGACCGGGCGGATTTTTGCCGGTCATTAAAATTACCGGGTGGATATTTCGAGGTTTAATTTCAGATTTGCGGGCGCACGCGTTCCATTAGCGAATTTCATAATTTTGGAGAACCATGTGGGCTAGATAGGTGGGCCGCGTTCACCGGGGAAAGAGTTTCGGGGGGGCTAAGCTGTGAATCCATGCGCGAGTAATTCCCGAGGGCGAAGCTATTAAGCCGTGGCATCGCGGCGGCCGGCCGGGAGAGTACGCGAACGGATTTAGCCCCGAGAACGAGACGATGGATCCTGGAGGCAGCAGCTCGACGTTGGTTTTTCTCCCGGTCGCGGTGGAAACGGAACAATGATTTTTCACTTCGCCAGTAATATCTTGTCAAACGCGGACGCAGATAAGTTTCCCACACGAGTGGCGTGCGAGAGAACGAGAGAGACCTCTTCTCCTCTCTTGCTCGTTCGGGGCTGGCGCGCGAGAGAAAACTGGGTTACACCCAGAATCGCAGGAAGGAAACGGTTCGCGTGTTACCAGAGATTAGGTCGTCGAAAATGAAAGGCTTAATTGTCGCGGGCCCCAGCCTTGAGACCGTTTCTCGTCTGGAAATCGTTCTCCCTGAGATTTTCGCCTTTCCTATCTCTCGCGCGCTCGAAGGAGCGTTCTGGCACGCGTCGCTAGGAATCAGTGAACTCCGACCATCCGAGAGGATCGTGCAGATTGAGATCTGCGTGCCAGAGCGCCGGCGAGGTTCGCGCGCAGTAACAAATGGAAACGCGTCGACTCGGGAGAACGGATGCGCGATAATCTACCGAGGAAACGACCACGCGTGACCCTGGCATTACGCCTTGATTCCGACGATTTGTCGGACATTTGTCTGCGTTTAGCGTCGATTCGCGCCGCCTCCGGCTACTTCTTCATCGATCAATTGTCACGTGCTCGTTGAATTTCGAAAGTCGAGTCCATCGGTAGTCCTATCCGAGGCTCAATCGAATTCCGATTAAGGCTCGATCGAGATTTAATAGAAATCCACTTGGGGGGCTCATCGAGGTCCATTGAGAGTTCATTCGAGTCCAAATCGAGTTACAGAATTGTCTTGTTGAAATCGAACAACCGATCAATGTAAAATCCAATGAAGATGCTTAGAGTCGTTAAGAGGAGTCCAAGACATTACTGGTCGGTTCGGCGGATCTGCCAATTTGTTGTTACATTGACGAGTCGCGTCGAAGAAAAGTCGAACTGCCGGATTAATTAATCGAAACGCGAGCTCTGACGATGAGCACGAGAGGAGCGATACGATAGTACGTCTGCGTGCATCGTGGAACAATGAGTCGGTGTGGAGGGAGTGTTTATCGCTCGTCTGAGAAGAACAGATGAGCAGAGCAGAGCAGAGCGGAGCACAGAGCGCTGCGCCTCGCCGGGCGCGCATATAATTTACTAACTGCCGCCGATGATAGCAGGCGAACCCCCACGCAAACGAACCTAATATCCCAAGGTTATCGGGTTTCCAATTAAGCGGCAATTATCCGAATATTTTCTGCGCAACACTTGCCGCTCGCCCGGCGATCGTCATTAGCGGGGCTCATCACCGATTGATTACGGGGAAAATGCACGCCCGTAAATCCACCGTGTCAAGAAATCTGTTGCGAAATTAATGGAACACGAGCCGCTCGGAAAGCGAGAGCCACCCGAACGGATCCGGTGAAAACATATTAATACGAAAAGTATCACGTTCGGCGCACGAAGACGTCCGTGAAATTCGCGTTCCTCGTTTTCCCGTGTACACGGTCCGCTTTCGTAATTACACAGCGAATACTTTTCGGAGCCTCGAGAGTTCTTCACCGATGGAATTCGAGTTTTTCTTTGGAGATACGGCGATTAGGACGAAAGTAAACAATGATTGTCGCATTGGTGGCCCGAACGGAATTTCACCTTTCGATTTCCGGGGACCGCAGACACGCTGGCTAGGAAGCAGTCGGGAACGAGAGCAATCGAGCGTCTGTCTACCGCCACGGTTCGTTACGCCGATTCTATTGTCTCCAGCGCGTGCAGCCGGCTCGATTCGCCTAATCGAGGCACAGGTAAATAAAGCCGTGTCGTAGGGGAGGGGAGGCAACAGGAATCGGTGGCGCGTGATCCGAGTGGATTACGGGTCTTTTCATTCGCCAAATGTTTTCTTTGCATTCTGCAAACTGCGTTTGAGCTAGGATACAGAATCGATGCGAGTGTACTTTATATCCGAGGTTCAGAGAACGATCCTGCAAACTGGGATCCAGTTAGAGTACACTGAAGGATTTATTGAGAGTCCAACTGTGATCCATTGCGGACCGAGTGGGGATCCAATGAAAATTTAGCGGGGGTGCAATAAGAATCCATGGAGGACCCAGTGCGAATCCAATCAGAATTTAGTGAGGGTTCAATAAGAATTCAGTGAAGATCCAATAAGGATCTACGAAGGGTCCAATGAAAATCCAATAAGGATTCAGGAAGGATCCAATGGAGATCCAATAAGGATCCAGTGATGATTCTATAGGAATCCGATAGGGATCCAGGGGGTTTCATTGAAAGCCCAATGGGGATCCAATAAGGATCCAATTAGGGTCCAGGAATGATCCAATGAAGATCCAGGAAGGATCCAATGAAGATCCAGGAAGGATCCAATGAAGATCCAGGAAGGATCCAATGAAGATCCAGGAAGGATCCAATGAAGATCCAATAAGGATCCAGTGATGATTCCATAAGAATCCAATAATGATCCAGTGAGGTGCCAAAGAAAATGCAATGGGGATCCAATGAGGATCCAATGAGGATCCAGTGGGGGTTCGATTGAGGATTGATTAGGATTCACGAAGGGTCCATTGAGGATCCGTTAGAAAATCGGAGAGGAATTGAAGAAAAGTTTAAGAAAGTGTCCACTACGGATCCATCGAGAGTCCAACGAAAAATTCAGGGTCCAAGGATGGTCGTGAAGATCGAGCGAACGATCCCAAGTTCAATGAAGATCCAGGTGATCCAACGGATTACCCAGTGTCCAAGGAAGGACCACGAATGAAAAGGCGTGCAATTAAAATCCGGTTCGGATTTAACGAAGACGGTGCACGGTTAAACATGTTATTAGAATGGTGGTTTCGCGCGACATTATTCTTTCTTTTAATGCGTGAAGTAATTTACAGGCGGCGGGTGTGCTTGTAAATTGGTCTAGGGAGGAGCGCGGGAGCGTGTTCGCTTAGTCACGGAAGCACTACAATTGACGTTAATTGTGATGCGTCGCGACGCGCCGCAGCCTCCGCCGGCAAAAGGGGAGCGATCGTTCTCTTTTTTATTCCTCGAGGCCTGCCGAGCACCCCGACACACTTTCGCGAGCGTCTTTTCAGGCGAGTGAGTCATCGGTGAATTCTGGTTCTGCGTGGGGCCGAGCCGTGCCTCGACTCGTTTCGATCCTCCGTTTCCCCTCGGATCTATCGATCGGTGACTTCAACGTCGATGAACTACCACTGACCGCTACAATCAACGAATCCCTTTGAATACGAACAACATTTTTCCACCATGATGCTATCGGTGATGTTCCGATGAATTTTTCTATGACGATGATGCACAATAATCGATACGTCGAAACAAAACACGATTGATATTCAGTGCATCGGATATGTCGGTCCACCGGTGTATTTCTGGAGAATGACTCACAGCGTTTCTCCGCCACGTGCTTTCTCCGTCATTGAGTCACGAATCAAAAGACGACAGTCCAGCGGGACTGGTACACAGGGTGTCCTTCAAACACGCACGCCACTTAGGCGACTTTAACGCCCGGGCAATTGGGAAATACGATGAATTATGCGGCTGGTTTATTTTAATGACCATTCTGCCTCTTCGCTCTGACATTTACACGACGCAACTGACGCATCGACAGAAGCTGACGATTTTAACCAATCCAACCGATTTTAATCTAAAGACAGTGCAATTAAAACTAATCGGACCTCGCTAGCCATAACCAGACTAAACCCAGAGCAGGTGCAATTATAATCGGCCAGATCTCACTAGGCATATCCAGACCTTACCCAGATCAGGTGTAATTACAATTAGTCACACCTCACTAGGCATTACCGGACCTAACCCCAGAGCAGGCGCAGTTATAATTTGTCAGACCAACTAGGCATAACCAGACCTTACCCAGAGCAGGTGGAATTGTAATTGGTCAGACCTCATTAGGCATAACCGGACCTAGCTTAGGGCAGGTGAAATTACAATTGGTCACATCCGAGCAGAAGTATAGTCAGACCTAAAAAATTTCAATCGAGCTAAAAATCCCGAAAGCACTAAATCACTTTCGAGAGTCCGAAAATGTGGAGTCCGTTTGTTCCGGCCATAATTGAATAAGACATGTGACTCGATGGTAGTCGACGGAAATAGTGTCTGCGCGGTCGTTCCCATCGACCTCTGGTAACCCAAATTTCGCGGGTTAGAGAATCGGGAATATGTATAACGTGTGAAGGGCACGTGTATCCAACCCGAAGGAACAGTTTCTCGGTGTTTCGCGGTGAGGCAAGGTAAGGCGACGAGTGAGACGTTGGTCGGCGGTGGCGGGTAGAGGGGGGGGAGGGGTGTCGCGAGGATTTGTCGGTCGGATGTCAGACAATGGACTATTAGGGCAGTTTCGCGGTAAGCCGGCTCGGCTCGTGTGTGCACCAGAGCTCTTTGTGTCGGAAGCAGCGTGGAAGACAGAAGGCGGCGCTCGCTGAAGGGAAGAAGAAGAGGATCGTCGAGAGTGCTCGGCCCGCACCCACACCCCCACCCCCACCCCCCTTTCCCTCCCCTACCTACCGTCGTCGTTTTTCTCCATTCCTCACTACGTTGCTTCTCCTCGTGCCTATTCGCCTTGCTGCTCGCTACAACTGCTGCTAGTCTCGGCCGCTTTGTGCGACGAGGGTCCGTCGTCGAAATTCCTCTTTGTGCCTCACCTTGTCCTGGATAATTTTTTTTTCCGCGCGTCTGGAACCGGTCGCCCGATCGATCAGGATCATCCGACGCGCCCATTGTCCCAGGAAGTTCGCCAGGTTCGATCACCTGCGCAGACATCCAAGGAAGAATCTTCCTCGCGCGAGATGGAAACGAGGATCTGGGTCGTTCCAAGTTTTTGTAGTGTTGGACGATCCTCGGTTCTGAAGGTCCTGGCACTCGGACGTCGTTTAGGCTCGTGGTTTGCCTTTAAGTACAGGCTGTCTCGAAACGACCTGACATTTTAAATTGCGGGCCATTGCTTCTTTTTTTGTGGCGAACATAGGGTATTAACCTTTGACAACTGGCGTCAGGAAGTATTACGGTTTAGTCACGGAGAATTACATCGTCGAGCAACGCATAGAAAGCGTCAAAATTTATTATTTTTTTTATTGCAAACGAAGTTTCGTGGTCGTGTTATCTCACGCCGCGGCGAGACGCGAATCGGCCACCAAGATCGTGCGATTTGACGCCGTTAGACTTCTTTCTTTGGGGTTTTCCGAAAGGAAAAGCGTATGCCAATAATCCACAGACCATTCCGCAGCTGAAGGAAGCAATTAGACGCACAATTGCTGGAAATTAGTCCCGAATTATGCCAACATGTCATTGAAAATTTCGTCAAAAGAGTGACTCTTTGCAAACAGGGACGAGACGGCATTAAAATAAAAACATTCGTACTTTTCTAATGAATAATACGTTCTGTTGATAAATTAAAATGTGAGGTAACTTTGGGACACCCTTTAGCTGGGCATTCCCCCTGTAAAATAGGCTCCTCCTTAGGAATTCTACCAGGGAGGACGACTGAACGTAAATTTTTTAAACATTTACCACATACATGGAACATTTTGGAGAACGCGTACAAAATTTTTCACTCCGGAAAGTTCAATTTTCACAGATAGACCAGGTCCTCTTAAATATTTTTTTTAATCTATATCGGGGTCCAATGAAGATCCAACTGAGATCCACCGATGATCCATAAGCAAGCGCGCAGGCCTCCTCGAATTTTCCGGTCCACTTACACATTGCAGTAAACGCAGGGATTTAGGACTGGATCATACGGAACAGAAGGGCCGATTAGGCGGAAACGAGAGCGCGCGTGTTTGGTGAAAGCAAACAGTCCGCCCATTTCCGTCGGATCGAGAATAGATCGGAGTGTTCTAAGGTGTTGATCGCCGGATCCGCGAGACTACGCGATTTTTCCAGTGAAACAATTTCGTTGGAAATTATTTTCTGCTTCCCGAAAGGAGCAGCGAACCACCGAAGAATCTGAGTCTATTAATTAATCAATACTCGGACAATAATGTCCCGATTAAGATCCGCCTGGTGCTCTCTGGCTAATTGAATTGTTAAACATTCAAGGAGACAGACTTCTCCATTTCGAACCGTGAAATTTTTCTGATATTTCTGGAAAAATACAAATATCCACGGGACCTTTATCTTTCAGTTCTGATGGACGCTCCTTGTTCAGGATCGTGAGACTGTTTCTTCGTGTCCACTTTTCAGTGTTTGCTCTCCGGCAGTTTTCATAGCCTCGATTATTTTCTCTGGGAGGGAGGGTGTGTGTTTTTTTAAAGAAATCGTTTCGAAAGATTTGCAACCCCGTTTCGGAAGAGTTTAAGGGTGGCGAAGGAGACCGGAAGTCGCCGGGGGATTCGGTTTCTTAAGTGGGTAAGAGAGTTTCGTAATTTCTCTTGTCCGCCACTCATCGCCTCGGGTTTCACGGCTAAACCGCCCCCTCGCGGGGTGGGAACGCTGAGAATGAGGGTGGAACCGAGAGTTAACCGAGGGTCTCAGGCGACGCGGTG
The DNA here is from genome assembly GCA_028454225.1 of Lasioglossum leucozonium. Taxonomy (NCBI): domain Eukaryota; kingdom Metazoa; phylum Arthropoda; class Insecta; order Hymenoptera; family Halictidae; genus Lasioglossum; species Lasioglossum leucozonium. The sequence goes on from CM052218.1 coordinate 7,605,752, forward strand.
CCTCGTGCGAGGTACGAGTCGACGACGATCGAGCGGCAGCCCTTTGAACGCCTTTTCGAGTGCTTTGCCCATTGGCCAGACCTACGAGATCAGCTGTTAGTCTGAATTGTATTGGTCAGTCGTCGGAGGGCCACTTTAGACATTTTTTTTCTGGGAAATTGAACGAGCCAGCGTTATGAAATTTTTACACAGTTGTTTGTACATGTTTGATCTGTGCTCGTGATTTTTTATACGTACATATTTCGAAAATTGTGGAAATTATACTTCCTCATATTCGAGGGCTTGCTTCGGGCTTTAGAAAACGCTAGAAACGTTAGCCGTGGACGTAAATAAAGAATTGTGGATCTTTTTAATTGACGGAAACATTTGGTGTCGCGTTTCGCGGTAAAACAGTTTACGCGAGTTCCGTTTGGTTGAACCACAGAGCAGGAAGCCAACGCTAGGCTTTCCGGCCGCGTTAATTTACCTTAAATCGGCTCGGAAGGGACGTATTATTACGTTCTCGCGACGGAGCATGCGTGTCCGATGCAGGCAACGTAGACGCAACAATTGCGTAACGGGGCTCGTGGCCGGTAAACGCGTGGTATGGGACGACCATGATCAGACGCGCGATCACTGATTCCTTTATTCGCTCAGAAATCGTTTAAATAATTTTTTTCAAATAACTTAATCGTAGCTGAATCGATGTAATTTGATAGACAGCGATAGATAGTGACGTTGCTGCGAAGGAAATTATATGAAATCGATGGTGATATCTGGAAAACCCGGAAATACCGTCCGAGCGTATTGGTTAGCGCAATGAATTCGTTCTCACTGGGATTTTTTAAAAACTGATCGAAGAAATGAGGAAACTATAATGAAAATCACATTGCTTAACATCTTCCTGGTATTGTACTATGAAACTACACGAATATCCAACGGTTGATCACTAAATTTGACGAGTAAAATGGCAAAAACCGTCCGAGCGTATTGGTTCGCAGTTCGAATCGCGGAAACGACGTTCCACGTGCAATTGTCGATCGATTATGCTTTTCGGAGGTCCTAAGTCGGTCGAACGTAGTAAAAAATCATGGAAAAAATGCGGCGATCGTGGGTCTCGGGCATAAATCGTGACGATAATGCCGTCGGCGAGGAGAAAAGGAAAAAAAAGCACGAGCGGAGCGTCGAGGAGGGCGCGAGGGGCGGGCCGCCGAGACAAAACTTTGCTATTCCGGGCAAGTTTTACACGGGATTTCCCAGCTAAGTCCAGTCTATGATCCTTTCACGGGAACTACGTGCTCATACTTCGGCAAAACACCGGCCGCCTCGGCTCCGAGTCGAGCCGAGCCGAGACGAGCCGAGTCGAGTCGCGGCGCGGTCCGAAATCCTTAAAATGCATGGGAAAGACGTGTCGGGGATGGCTAAGTGGGCCAGAAGGAAATTCGTCCTCGGAACTTTTCGAGCCACGGCCGGAGAACTGGACAGAGAGAGAGGGAAAGGGAGAGAGAGGGGGATAGAGATCGAGAGAGACAGCTTTTGACACGACAAGACGTTCAACCGGCTCGGAGATCGACGCGTTATGCAACCAACACGTGCGTGCACCGTCATAACGATGCACCCGCCAATGCACAGACACACGGATCCATTTTTCAGGACCAGCTCGTCGGCGATGACTCATCGGGCTGCACTCATTTTTGCGCGCAGGTCGTTCACCCCTTCTTTGCTCTTTTCGTTCTCCTACCATGCTCGCAGGGACGTCTCACGGCTCGACCACCAGCGAGAATTTTCAAATTCTACGATCGTCTAACGGTCTGCCGTCTTTTGTTCTCAGAAATCCGTGCTTACGATAAATTTCGAATCTTCCGTCGTGGTTATTCCAAACGATTAGTCAGAGTCTCGCATTGTCCACTGCCAATTACATCGTGACGTAATAAAATAGCAAGGGTCCCACGCATCTCCCACCAAGAAAAGAGGAAGAGCCGCACAGCTCTTCCAGGAGTTCGAAGAGAGTCTCGGACCATCCGGAGAATGGAGGCCCCTCAGGATCATGGTCGATCGAGTCCTCAAAGGTCAAGATCCAGCACGTCCGCCCTCGGAGCTCTCCTCGGTGCTCCGAAATCCTCCAATTTGAGGGACTTCTCGGGAGCTTCGAGCTAACGAAAATATAGTGTCCCGGCCGTAGGCGGTCGTGGCAGAAGTAAGATGGCGCGCGGAGCCCCTGCCTGCCCGGGGCTCGTCCTTTGTCTTAAGCCCCGGCTATATTAATGCGAGGAACATGCTGGCAAGTAGGCTCGCCCGAGAGTCAAGGGGGTGGCTAGTGGCGGCTAGGCGCGGAAAAGAGGTCCCGCGCCGCTCGGAATACTAAACAGTGGCGCCGAGCATGCCGAATCTTCCTCGGCTCGGGGTCCTAGCCTTTGCATTTTAACTGCCCGGTTTTCGGGTTAGAGGCGCCGGCAATTCCCGACAGGATCAGGCCTCGGACACCTACGCGTGCTCGCGCTCGACCAGCCCCGGAGTACCTGAAACTGTGGAATCCGATCGGGACCGGATCCGCTGGCAGAAGTACATACCGCAGGACCCTGCAACGCGGGGCCCGATATTTTTGCATTTATTAGCTTGTAATTTGATTATCCTGAATTTAAATTAACACTAAACCTACCGGGCACCAAACGCGATTAAAATGTTTCAGCTTATCGAAACGACAAGGATCATTCAAAGGATCATTTAGATTTAAAAATTCTTTTAATTTTTGAAAAAATTTATCGAATCAATTTCCATGTAAGTAACTTCGTAATTTCAATAATTGTACAATGAAAAATATATAATCGGTAAGTTTAGTGTTAACTTAAAAATACACTGACAAAAGAAAAATATACTTCCTCGGTTTATTGAATTTTTACAATTCTCCTTTCTAAAAAGCATTAATTATTAAAAATCTCCGTCCTAGGAAAAAGGGGGCACAAAATTATATTTTGCTTGGGGGGGGGGGGGGTGAAAATTTGTAGTTCCACTACTGACTTGCAAACACCATTGAATATTGGAAAACGAGAGCCTGGAACATTAGCTGGAGCATCGAGCTCCGTCGAATCCGCGGCTGCCACTTGCCGGTCAGTTGGAATTCCCTTTCGACAGTTCGGAACGGAAACGTTCCTTTTTCCCCGTGAACGGCGACGTGCAGTTTCCCCGTTGACGTCTGACTGGCGGATCTCGCGCGGTGCGGGGGCGGGCAGCGTTTATGTCGGGAAGTCGAACCGGCGTGATTTCCGCAATTTCACCGTTCCCCGGCTATGGCATTTCGCCCGGTTGCCCGACGGGATATGAAAGAGTTCATATAAGATGATCCTCGGCTGTCGTTGTCTCCCGGGTTGGGAATCAACACGTGGACCCGCTGATGGATACCCTAATGCTTCTTCCCCCGACCCCATAATCGTGGATGGTGTTATCAGAATTTCGGGGATTTGACAACGGTCACTGTAATTCAGCATTTCCACGAGCCTGTGAACTCCTGGGAGCTGGGAACAAGTGACGTCATTTGAAATTTTTTTCTTTAAAACCACGCAACGTAACGTAATGAAACTTTGCGAGCTTGTTCACAAATACTCGCACTGTTCAGCGATTTTTTCAGCTTGCTATCCTGCCAATTACCATAGCTATCAACATTGGAAGTGGATACGTTCAAAACTTGTTTTCTGTAGAATGATTCCCACATTTTTAGAGATACGAACGTGGAAAACTTCAAACATCTGTAAACAACTACGTACCGTTTCATAACGATAGCTCATTCAGTTCCATAGAAAAAAATTTCCATGGTGGACCTTCGTATCGATCCGAAAACAAGAATATTAAACGAGAGTTTAGACGTTTCGGGGAACGCACTCCGCTTAGAGGGAATGTTTAACGCGCGCTGAGACCCCAGTACATATGTAACTGAGAACGTCGGGTATCGATTGTGTGCGGGTGTGTCTTCGAGTGCGGTCACGTGTCGCTCATAAAGAACCAATTCTCACCTAAACACGCGATATAAATTCAGGATCGGCGGCCCATTCCCGCGGCTGCCTCGTGATTCCGAAACTGGCCAGGATTCAACGTTCTCGTTGGTCAACGACGTCTCCTCCCTTCCAGGATCAGAACAGACTACGTGGGTGGCCAGGGGGTTGGAAGGGTGAAGGGGTGGGAGAGGGTTGGTAGAGACCGAAACTCGACGAAATAAAGTATCGTTACCGGCCGAGGTTATGCAAGAAAGAGCATCGACGGTGCGGTTCGGCCGCGAGGCGAATAACAAACTCGATATTATCCGCGAGCGGCTACGTGACCGAAGATAAAAGGAGACGGAGCGAATGCGAGGCGCGCGTTCGCGTTCCCGTTCGTCTCGTTACGGGCCACGGCGTCCCAGTTCGATGATGGATCGACGGGGAATCCTCCCGAGTCTTTTATTTCCCCGGCAGGAGCCCGGAGCCCGCGAGAAAACCGATTTTTACCGTCTAACCAATACGCCGCGCGTAGTTTTTCTCGCGTATCTCCGGCAATCTCGGGGCTATCGAGATTTTTTCGACACCCACGCGCGCGCGTCGAAGTCGCCCACCCCGTCGAATCGATTTTTTTCTAGAAATCTTTTTTTTGGGCAGTTCGCGCATCGATTTATCGTCGCCGGCGTATTGGTTCGATCGCCTACGGAACTATTTTCCTCGGTCGAACAGGATTAGAATAAGCCCAGCCGGAGAAAGGGATTATTTTTGGCGAATAGTGATATCGATTTCTGTTTGCGGGGTCAGCGGACGGCTATATCGACCACCGTCTCGTCAATAAATCAGCCGCTCTACCAAATTCGACCGCGTTGTCTTTGGTTCGCGACGAGATCATTGTTAATGCGGTTTTCGTTTTCTGTTCGTAGAACGATGACCTAGTCTTCGACCAGGATGGCAAGCAGACCCTCGACCAGACACCCCTGATCGAGTCACAGCAACACGACTCTCTGCTACACAGGATAAAGAGGGGTTTCTTTGACTTATGGAACGTTGGAAAAACTGCCACCACCACAACCACTACGACCACCACCACCACCACCACTACCACCACCGAATCTCCTGCAGGTAAGAAACCTCGTCCAAAAATCAGTGATCTTGAAACTCCGTCAGATGTGATTAAAGAGCTAGATCCATTTGTCTCTGTCGATTGCAGTATGTTTGTCTTGTCGGTTGCAGTATGTAATCGTTGAATTTGAACAAATTGCAGAGCTAGAGGAACCCGGTGGAAACGAAGTGCTCGACAATGCCCCGGTCGAGGTGTTCGACGATAAAAACCCGAAGTTACCGGCGAACCTCGTCAGAGAGACTCGCGAGAGTGCCGAGGAAAACGAGGAAGCTGAAGAGGTTGGTGGCATGGCTCGACGTGTACTCTGAACGTCAGAAATAATGTAAAATGATCATTTTTAGCAGGACAATGAAATTGGGAATGCCGCGGCGGCTCGTAGGGAGCCAGCGAAGATTGGGAACACCGACGACGAGGACCTGGCAGGGTCTGGAGACATCGAAGGCAGCGCCACGAGTGATAACGGTGGTCATGGCGGGCCTAATCTCGGGAACAAATCTCAGCGAAGTGAGTATCGTCAGACTGTAGACGAGTCCTGGGAACTTGAAGAGAGTCTTCAGGGTCACAGGACCTTGAACTGGTACTTGAAGACGGTAGAGAGACCTTAAATCTGACGAGTTGAGTTGGTCGAAGGAGTTCGCGACTTCAGGGCCCGGACCTAATTCCGTAATTCCGTAATTCCGTAATAAATCCGTAATTCCGATCGATGGTTTCAGGGTATTACCGGATAACCTTGACAATCGGGGAGCCGTATCTGCGCGAGTACGCGGACAGAAATAGTCGCCAGTACAAAGAGCTGAGCAGCAATCTGACGCAGGCCTTCGAGGCGCTGTACAATCGTCACCTGCCCGACGACAGCCACTACGCGAACGTCGTTAAGATATCGTGAGTGAGATTTCTGATAGACTACGATCTCTCTCCGATGGGGACAGACAGTCTAGCAGTGGGAGAGAGATTGAAAATAGAGAGGGTCCCCCCCGCGGTGACTCAACCGGCAGGTGTCCGAGGAATGACGAGACTTTCTGGCCCACAGACCGACCGCGTCGGACAGCTTCACGTCACTGGTGACTCTGGACATCGGCTCGACGTTCACCGACGAGGCGGAGGTGCGCAGCATCATCGAGGAACAGCTGCGGCTGCATTCCTTGGACAACATCCAACTGTACCCCGCCGAGTTCTCCTTCAGAATATTCCAAGGTAACTTCCTCGCCGGGCCTCGGTTAGGTAAGGATGATCGATTCTCCGTCGGGGGTGTCGAAACTTGGAAACTAAAATGCTTGGAAGATCGATGAACCACCAACGTCCCGTTGGCAGAAATCCGTATGGAATCCCGAGCCCCCGACGAGCGAATTCGGTTCTCTGGATCGTTCTGGTAATTCGGTGTTGCACGCGGAATGCTGAACGTCCGGTAGACCTATAGTTGGCAAGAATAGATTGATAACCACTTCAAGTCTCAACCCTTTGTCATCACTGTTAGCGAGGACACCTGCCCGATTATTTTATTTCAAGTCCACAGTTCTTTTATTTTTTTTCTTTCGTTTATGTTACTCCCTGTCTACACACCAGACGGTAACGAAATCGAGGAGGAATGCGAACCCTCCACCGAGCTCACCTGTAAGGACGGTGCATGCGTGCCGTTGTCGGCCAGGTGCGACGGAATTGCGCAATGCGACGACGCCTCCGATGAATTTGACTGTCCCACCACCACGAACAGTGAGTACCCTGAAACGTAACGAACAAGCCCACTGTACATACGATACCCACACGCGATTAACACCGTACATCAGACCACGAAACAGTTACCATCCACCTGGGTGCAGAGCTGGTTGCTGGGGCACAGGTGCGAAACGATGATGGACCAGTTCCATTGCATTTGGACGCGCCCTCGTGGCCTCCGCAGAAAGCTCAATGTCCCTAGGAACCAGCTCCCCCGGCCACTGACACGCGATCCATCATCCAATCACAGCCACACATTGTTTCTTCGCTCTTTCGTGCCATTCGCACTTCGCTGTGCTCGGTCGGTAACAGACCATGGTCGATAAGTATAATCAGCAAGCCCCGCATAGATCCCACCGTAGCAACCGAGGAGCCTGAGGAGGAGACCACGGCCAGGGAGGATGAGGATGAGGAGGAGGAGGGTACCGGCGGCGACTTCGATGACGGTACGTCGGGACGCACGGTGACGAACAAATGTCGCGCCGACGATACGGTGCGTTGTAGCGACGGAAGTCATTACATTTGCTCGGTGCAGCTATGCGACGGCGTGCCGGACTGTAACGACGGCGCCGACGAGACTGATTGCTCGACAGGTATAGGCTCGCCCTGATCCGGCTGCTCGTAGATCGTGCACTCTGTAAATATGTATATAGATCGCATCACCTTCTTCATCGTTTACGCTTCGTGGTTTTCTACGCTTTTTTTTTTTAGTTAGGTCGTTCGGAAAAAATTGTTACGATAATAAAAGATCGTTCGATTTCTAGGGTGCAGCGCCGGCGAGTTTGCCTGCGACGTCTCCAGATGCATCCTGGAATCGGAACGATGCAATTTCATCGAGGACTGCCGTGACGGAAGCGACGAACACGACTGCAACTACCCGGGTGAGTGCGATGCCACTGTAATTTGATTTCACATTAGCCGTCTTTTGGCATACGAGCGGTTTACCTTCGTTCGAGATGGCAGAAACCTGCTTCGGGAGCTGCGTATTACCGATCGTGCGAATCGACGTTCGATCGGTAAGGGCGGGAAGTCGCTAGAAAGCGTAAAAGATTACTATAAAAGTGAAAAAGTCTCTAGGAAACTGGCTCGGTTGATAAACAGAGCCGATAACTACAGCTCGCCTCTGTTGGTACAGTTACCATCCAAGATTCCCCTAGACACGTTCCACTGGTAAAACAGGCAACCTGCTGTTTTACCAACGCGTGCTATCGATCCTCTTCCGTTCGGCGGTGGCGAGGCATGACCGGAGGACGCTGCCACCCCGAACTTCCGGTCCCCGACGCTCGACGCTCTAATTAAAAGCCGTTCCGTCGTTGTCTCGTCGGAGGGGCTTCGAGCAGCCTCGAAGACGTGCGGGAACGTGCCGATTTTTCTGGCGGAAAGAGGGTCAGGTGGACGTCGACCAGGATGTGCCTGGTGAATATTCAAACCTCGAGGGCCGTCTCCCTTCGCCCTTCTGTTTTTCGCCAAGACTTTTTTTTCCGCATCTAGACGCCATCCAGCCTCGAGTGGGAGGTTGAGGCGACGGAAGTTCGAGCGTCGTCGTCGCGCCCACACGTCTTCCAACCTGACGGATTGGAAGACATCGTCGGTTCCTCCTCCACAAGCTGAACAAGATTTTTTCGGCGTGCTTGGTCATCCCGTGACTCGGTCTCGTCGATAAAATTAACGCGAATCGCAGGAGCACAATTCGTTTTTTTCCCCCGCCCAGAGACACACGCGCGATTTTAGTGGATCGTCGACCACCCACCAGCCGCATTAGGCATTCAGATTTCAGTCGGTGACTTTTTCTGAACATCTGGACGCTTCGCGACGGAGCCAGCACCGCCTACGTAGCGAATTAGGAATGTAGATTACGCGTGTTTCCTCCAGTGGCCCGGAGGATACGTCCGCGATAATGGTTCCGCGAACCTCGCGACGCATCGTCCTCCTCTTCTGGCCGCCTCGCATTCCTCGACAATCGGCAATCACAGTCGGCCACTTGGAATTTTTCGCTCATTCCGCGGAGCTCCGGGCATAGGTTCTCTCTTTAACCTACTTACCGTTGACGAGCTCATTGTTCTGTTAATCGGCGCGAAACCAAACGGGGAAAAATACACGTGGCAAGTGGCTTCTATCAGTAATGGTCGCGTCGCGACGCGCGGCCTGTCGGTGTCGGTGTTCTTTGATTGCCAGCGTCGCATTCCGAGAGATCGATGACGCAAATAGGCTGACCTATTCACTGGGATCTGTGATGCCTCCGCTTTGATCATCGGCCTCTCGTCGATGACACGGCTCTCGCTTTTTTCCCCTTCCGACGATCTAGCAAATCCAAATTTCTTGGTCTTGGCTCGTCGAAGCAAGCTTCCAGAGTATCCATCGACTTAGCGCCTAGGCTCTGATATAGAATCCTAGGTGTGAACCTCTTAGACCTAGCCTCCAACATGAAAATCCTGCGTCTGCCCGGTCTCGCGAAGCACCTTAGGGTTTATCCACTGTGTCCTACGCCGGTTTTCCGCCTAGCACCGGCAACAGGAAGCTAGGAGAGGAGGCAGGGGCGGGGGCAGGGACAGGCGAACGTCCCGTATAAATATCCGCAGACACGCAGAGCCCGGCTGGAAAGCGCGTTTACCTGCTTCCAGTAATCGCGATGTGCATGCTTAATCAATATTCAAGTATTCAGCCGCGAGCGAGGCACAGGGGGACGATCCACGGTGTGCCCGCTCCACCCCCTGACTCCCCGTCCTCAGCCACCGAGCTCTCATCACTAGCGATGGGTATTCAATTCCCTCTGCTGCGAGTTTTCAAGCAATGGGCGTCTGGAGACGCTCGAGGACCGCGTCGTCTTCGGGTAAACGAGGATATTGTTGGGCGGACAGACAGGGGTTCCCGGTGACCCGGTTCTTCCAGACTCGTCCGAGGTCCGAGGAACGCTAGGGGGGTTCGGTCGGTTGTTTCGTTTTCGAGGACCTGGAGGCCTCCGTTTAATTTTTACCCAAGAGGGCGCCGTTACATCTCTCTAGACCTGTAGCAAATCTCTAGGCGCACCTGCAGTGTTTAGGAGAAACCTCGTCCGAAACCTTCACGGTCCTAGAATTTCACCGGGCCACCGGGCCGAGATGGTTACTTTTGCCGCATGTTCCAGGCGCCTTAAGTCCGTCGCTACTCATTACAGCTCGCCCCCCACCCCCCACCGACCACGGTAGTTCTTCAGGTTGGGAATGCGCATAACCACTTTCGTGTCCCTCGGCTGCTTCCACGATATGCCAGCTCGGACGGGGACAATTATGAGCCCTGGTGGGCCGAGCGTGGGGCCGCAGGAACAGGGCTATGGTACAAGGGATACAAGGGGGTGAGTTACGTTAAGGTAGTCGGCGGCGGCACGCTAGGCACCGCCACGACAAACGTCAACCCCCAATGTCCCGGAACATTATTCAGGTGCGTCCTCTTAGCCCGTCTACGGGGTGGCTAGAAATCATCCCCGTCATTCAAAGTAAAATAACGAAATTTAAGGATCAGTCATTGATTACTTGAATTAAAAAATTATTTTGCTGGCTGGTTATTGTCCGTGGGAATTTTGTATAAGGTCTACAGGGTGATTCGTGATTATCAGCATCGTTTAAATAATTGCGTATAATAATAACTAAAAATTTCGGCGTGTCAGAAATTAATTAGACCATCCGGCGAGCTCTCTACGAATGAAGAGTAAACATTTTTGTTTATGTTTCCGTGATCAGTGTTTGCTTACCACCCCGTATACAAGCCCCGGTTAAACGTCCTCCGCAATATGGTGGCCGCTTAACCGGGATAAATATCAGAACGACGCAGCCGGGTTGAAATTCGAGCACGTAAGCCCGCGGTGTCACAGGTTGCCCCTAATTTCTCCGCCGTAAGGGACGCGCAGCGATTTTTCTTCCGGCGATCATCAGCAATTTTTATTCCCCGTGTCACGGTCCGCCGGTTCATCGGGTTGTATTTCCACGGCTGTTTATACAGGGGTCCTGTGCAGTCGAGCATTTTTTTTTCATTCTCCCCCTCCACGCAGCGAAAACACTGTCTATTGACAAAATAAGCATATGCAAATCCGTCGCAAGTCACCGCTCGGCTCCGAAACACACGCCCCCTTTGATCCGTCGTTCGTTACGCGAGACTCTGTCGCGTGATTTTCCCCTAATTGCTGGCCGCCGGTTAACTGGGTCTTTGGGGAATGATAAGTATTTCTTCTAGACCAGTTTTCACGATCGGCGGGCGAAAAGAACCCTCAAACTTTTGCGGCGGGAAATTATCTCGTAGAATATCTCGCTAAGCGTAGCACAGCGGGAACATTGTCGCGAAAATTATGCATTTTAAAACCGGGTGAATCGCATTTGCTCGAATAAATGAAAAATTTTACATGAATCTTGAGGAATTAAAAATTGTTCAAATTTTGACAGCGATTCGCGCGTGGACGTCCCAGTGAAAAGTACGGATAATGGTGAATCTATATTTTTATAGTGTGTGTTCGCGTAATTATTACGCTCTAATGTTTCCTTGAATTTTCGCAAAATTATTTCCCACTTCTTTCGAACAGAAATCGAACACGAAATTGTTCCAAAAATTAGAAAACATCTTCACCATCAAATGAGCTCGCGTCTCGCGTGATCCTTAATCGTCGGTTCATTCAATTTCCCGTACGGACAGCTATCTCCGAGTGATTTACGTCATGAGGATGCTTCTTTTTTTTATAGCGGACACATTTTTTCACCGGTTTTTTCAACCCCCCTCTCCGGAATGCCAATATCTATCTTGGGAGAGGGATGTTTCTCCGATTGTCAGAGTCGGTTCGGTCGTTTGCGGTGTATTTTTAGGCTCGGTCGGCGAAGTAGAACGCCGTTGAATAATTCCCGATTGGTCGCGGGCGAGACTCCATGAAATTAGCCATCGTATATCCACACCTAAGTTTCTACGGTGCGGCGGAGGGGCGGGGAGGGGGTGCACGAGTAGGCTCGCGCGCGCACCTTGCGCGCTCGTTTCGTAAATAATTAACATTGCGGATAATGGGTCGGCGGCCGCGGTCACCCAGACATCGGATAACGTTATCAAACTGCAACCCCCGTGACGAGGGGCCTTCCTACGGGGGTGGCCGCCCCTTCGTTTCACTTTGTACCCGAGGGCTGTATAATCGGAAAATGCGCCGCTCTGCATAAAGATTGCAACCTTGTAAAACATTCGCCATTGAGTTTCAACACTGTTGCCGTAGACAACCGACTGATCGTTTCAACCCCTCACGGGGTAATTCAGGGTTAAACTTCGGCACACGCAGTTTTTGCATTACGTTGAGAAATCATAATCACTGATACTTAAATTATTAATTTAGAAATTGTTTAAGGGTGGTTGATCGATTTTCGAAGGTTTATCTAATATCTCCTGCCATTTATGGTATTTTTATGTCGTGACAGAACTTGAAGATAGTACCAATTTTTAATTTCAAAGTATACAATTTTATGCCCTAAAATATGTGTATCGTTATAGATTTAAGTATTGACATGGGGTTGTTAAGGGAACGTGGGACAAGTTTTTCTTTTTTGTTAGCGGTTATTGATCCGTGATATAAAAATTTCTGAAATATCATCGCGGACAGTGACGAGTCTAAACAAGTAAGGGAAGTTTCAAATTGGAAATTGATCTGTATATACACCCTCACATTGCGAACTTAATATTCTAAGAGAAGTCACCCGGTCTCCACCAGAATAGTCAACGTCTCTTTAAATATTTCGTCGCTTTGCCTCTGATATCACGGACATTGACATCACGTGTCTATTTCAAAGCCTGCCCCTTGTTTCGTTTCGACACCCTTTTCGCCATTAGATCTTTCAATTTCTGTATAAAAGAAAAACACTTGACTACCATACATAATCGCGGAATGTCTGGTCGAACGTTCAGTCTGCATGCCTTAAAAATGCCACCTGGATTAATTCGTTCCAGATCAACCTGTGCCATCTGAAAAAGCCACCCCTTCCAACCCCTCCGCAGTCTCGCAAGTCCAACTCATCGAAAATTTGGAAAATGGGAGGCGCGCGCGTTTTCGAACGTGCTCCGTCGCAGGATTGAAGTTCGCGCAGGCTCGGTTAGGGGTGTTGGCAGAAGGCACGGGGGGTCGCACCGAGGGGGTTGGAATCGTAATTCTGCGGGCTCGCGTTCGTATTGTCGTAAATTACAAAAAAGCTCGGCTCGGATTGTTCCCGCGGAATAACCGTGAGGGTTTCGCCCCGGTGATGCACCCAACCGCAACCATAACCGCCGCGGGGGTTGGTCTGGTGTGTCGCGTAGTTCGTTCGTTATCCCGGGAACCCCTTAAGTGTGGCAGCGGGGCAACGGTAACGCCTACCAATCTGCCCCGCAACGAGCAAACCCCCCCTGCAACCCGTCTCCACCCCCGCTGGCCCTCTAGACAACCCCCCTTCGCACACCCCCGTTCAACCCCTCGCGACACCGGCTTAATTCCGACCGGGCGAGAAATGAAGCTTAAACCCGAAAATGAATTCTAAAAAGCCCCGGCTGATGAAAGGGTGGCCCGCGGTTCAACCCGTCGCCCCGCTTCCACCCCGTTCAGCGGCAACAACCCACCCTCCAACCCCCGCGTTTTCGAACAGATTGCCCGTGGTATCGTAAATCTGGCGAGTCGCGGATGGATCGTAATTGCGACACGCTCCCCGACGATAAATCCACGGCCCGTTTCCGGTCTCTCTCCTTTTTTATCCGCGCCCCAACCCCCGCGCAACCCCCTCCGGCCGCCCGTAGATGCTCGTTCCGCGATTAACAGCCCCTACTCGACTTTCTCCCTCGGTTGTGGTCAAGGGAACAGACACCGAGCAGTCTAACCTGCGGTTTTCGAGGGTGCGTCGCGTTCACGCCGAGGGGATGCTGTTGGAAAATTATACGGAGTGGCTGGAAACCCGTAGCGTAAAAGGTACGGGCCGGTACTGTTTCTAAAATTGTTGGAATTTCTTTGGGAACGCCTAATCTGTCCACCTGAATTTTTTTCTGCTTGAAATAGCGAAATTTGCCGGTTCAACCCCCACGGAACGACAAAATGCGAAATTAATATTCTCCCATACCCTTTTTGGAAAATCGTGTTTCCCAACAGCCGGATATTATAATTAGCTGCTGCCGAGAACGGACGCGGACTAGGATATCTCTAATTTAAATTCGATCGGTATTTTCCGGTGGGGTCGCCACACTCATAATGCAAAGTCTCCGCGGCGGAGAAGATAATGCAAGGTGGACCCACCGGCTCGTGTTTAACAGCTTACAGCGTGTCCACGGCCGAAGAAGACGAACTTTCGAAGAAGTCCATTAGTATGAAAATGTGATATAAGACAGGTTTGAATAAACATACGACCCGGTGCCACCCCGCGCACCGACCCCACCCCCCTCCAGCGCCGCCTGTCGTCCCGGGGAACGACGTGCAACAGCTTTTTCCGCGGGCAGCCGGTCTGGCACAGCCGTCATATCCCAGCACGAACCACGATTCTGAACTTATTTTATTTAAAGTTTTATAATCCGCCCGACCGAACGTGAAAGCACCCTTCCGAGCAACCCCCGTCTCGCCCGTCCCCCCTCCTCCACAGTCACGGTTTACGATGGCTTGCGGACGATTCTTCGGTCCCGTTCCCTCGAAATTGCGGGGATCCCGGAGGCGTGGGATATTGAAAAGATTTGCACGCGATACGGGCTCGTAGGACTTTTACAATGGGGCCGAAAGAGGCTGGTCGCGAATTTTGGTATCGAGCAGCGTATTAAATCATTCCTTAATCGCAGGAGAGATTTGAAAAAATTATCTCTGTCATAATCAACGCATAAAAATATAATTTCTTTAAAAATCTTCTATCGTCGATCAACCCTCAAACCACCCCCAAATCGTCTTCCCCCGAAAAATCATAAAAAATTCAACGCGGATATTATCAAGAATGCTAAAGCTCGTTATGGACAGTTACCGAACCATTTAAAAAATAAATATCGATCAAACTCGCCCTGACTCCACCCCTTTTTCAAGTCTACGTGAAACTCGGGTAGAGGCGGGGGTCAAATAATATCAAGAAGCGTCGGAAGAGTGCCGGAACGATCGTCCACAGTCCAGGGGAATCTTGTTTTCATGAAAATTGCAGCCGGCGGTTGGCGGGTGTGCGAGGGGGGTGGCTGGAGGGGCGGTAGCGAAGGGTGGGCGGACGGAATCCGTGGAGGATTTAGGCCGCGATAAAACCTGCCGGCCACTCGGAATAATCGAAGGGTTTTCAATTTTCCTGGCGGTTTGGCCCTCTCGCTGTTCGGCTCTCCGACGGGAGCCGAGCGACGCCGACGAGCCGGAGCGCGGCAAACGCCTGACGTCGCGACGCCTGATATTCCCATTACGCCACGGAGAGCCGCGGTACCTGCAACACCTCCCACGCTCCTCTCGACAGTTACTCGCTCGAAACAACGCGGTTCGGTCGACCGCTCTCGGCCGCTGATCCGATACCGATTCGATCGCGAGTTCACTGATTTTCCACGTCGCGAACTATCATCCCATAGTCGTCGTCCTCATCGCCGACGTTTCTCTGGTACAGTGATTTTTTCTCCACGGCCGCGAGCGGAACATACTGGCCTGGATTTTTCAAAATTTATACAGCACCGAGTTCGATTGTAGACTCGTTCTGTCATTAATTTAATTAGGAGTCTTTTAATGGGGGATTCGATCTTCAGAACTTTCCCGGTCTCCCTACGCGGCAGGGGTTCATGGGTTGTCTCGATCAGATTTAGTGTGCACGAGTGTCGAGTACTCGCTCAATTGTTCAGCACTCACCAGTAGACCGTCGAAGACTCAATAATTTGACAGGTCTGAATCGAGCGAGACCTAATCTCGAGCAAGACTCGATGCTTGACGAAAGACTTAGCCAGGTCACAAAAAATTTTCATTTGCGCTTTTACGAGACCAGTCTTGTGGACTCAATGTTAGACTCAACGTTAAATACTTAACGTTAAACTCACCTTTACGTACTCGAGACTTAATCCAAGACGTAGAAAGGCCACGGAAAAGTGTCTTTTGGGTCCGACGACTGGTTAAACATCGCGGAGTTCAGACGTCGTTGAATTTCAGGATCGATACAGATAAGTGGCATGTTAAATCGCCCCTCCCATCCAGATTTCCCACAAGGCTTGTCGTCGTCCTCGTTTATTCGTAAGTTTCGGGCGATGCGAAGGAGGACGGTGAATCCCCTCGGCCGGTGCCCGATCACGGATCAAAATCCTTGGCACCTGGCTGCCGTCAGTGTGTCCACAAATCCTTCCCGCCGCTTCCAGACCGAGGAACGCCTGTTGCGTTTCGAGAACTCCCGCGTAATCGCCTGGATCGTTCGTAGATCCCTGCATCGACATGCCCCCCCAGGAAAAATTAATCGGTTCCCTATTATGCAAATCGTAAGTAGAAATTAAAATAAGAAAGTTCGTTCCCGAGGACCTTCGCGCGGGTCTTTTTTTATTTTTTAATATAGAAATGTAGCGAATAGAATAAAATGTATACGTAGCGGAGGTATTGAGTTTTATTGAGTATTTTCATGACAGTTTGCGTGACAATTTTTATTGTCGATCGCAAATCCTGATTAGAGAGGCGCGCTGCGCGCAACCCGCTTTTATAGAGTTCGTGGGAAATATTGCTGGCACTAAACAATCGTTTTCTGATAACAGAGCGTGTACCTCTGTTCAACAATCTTGCTGGATAATGTTTTTGTATTTCGGTTTTCGTGGATCTTTTAATTCTTCATTGTCATTATAACGATTTCGAGAATTGTGATTTTTTTAGCTTTTTTCGATCTATAAATTGATAGTTAGATACAACTACCATATATGGACCATTGTCGCGACTCCGAAAATTTCCCTAAAAATTCTGATTCTCCAAAAATCCTAGATCTAACCGTTATCGTAGTTAGGGCCATTTTAATGGTCACAGAATGCTCAGTGTAAAAATAACAATTTTCTCGATCAATATCCACAAAATAATTGCCAGTGTAATGTTACTTTAACGTCCCAAAAAATTACGATACGCGAAAAAACGTGCCCGGTATAATAATATCGAGAACAGTAGGACGATTTCAACGTCCCGGAAGAATCGTGATCGGCACAGCCTCCTCGTTCCGCCAACACCCAATGTCGTCGTGGACGGTCCTAAATCGATTAGACAGTCGTTGTCCGTGGATTAGCGATCTCAAGTCTGTTGGGGATGGGCGATGAAGGGTTCGCAGGGTTCCCAGGGTGTCAGTGGCCGGTGGTCTTCGGTGAAAATCCTCGATCGCGTCGGCACGGCATGGCAGTTGAACGAGAAAACCACCGTGGAAGGTAGGCGGGTCGCAGCCGTGTCGGCGTCGACGTAGCCGGGGAGGAAAAAAAATCTAAAGCAGCTTAGTGCCTCCTACCACGCTTCCCTTGTTGACAGCGGAGGTGGGGTGGCCCGTTCTTCGTTCGGTTCATGGTGACTACTAGATTGCCAGTCTGTCAGGCTCAGGCAACGCGGTATCTACTTCGAGCTCTCTTTCTCGCGGCGTGTGCGCTCCTTCCACGTATCTCCCGCGATCTCTTCAGGTACGCGTTGGTCCCATGTGCTTATCCTCGGCCAGATTCCGCTCGCGATTTTCCCTAGAAAATCGCAAATCTGCTTGCCAATTCTTTAACACGTTCGCGGAGTGATTTCCCCGATTTTTAGCCAGCCTCGATCGCGACGGGGATCCATGGAGAACGTTGTTTAAGAAGCCATAAAAAGTATCTCAGTCTGTGACGTGCGGAAATTTTCACTCGATTTTTCGAACCTTCGTCAGCTATCGGCGATCGTGGCAATTTTTCGAGTCTACGAAAAATTATTGTGGACGATCTTGCAAATTGAGTTCTCCGAAAAAATGAATCGGATCTTTCTGTTCGATTAACGTAGATTTTGTGAACGAAAGTGACAGAAATTTTTGCACGGTACACAATAGATCGTGGCATCTTCGTTGAAGAGTGAACGTGTTCAGTTTTAGAAACGGTTTTAGTTCCGTTTCGTTCAAATTTTGAGTGATCTTTCGCCAGGCCCAGTGACAGTATTCGTTTCAGATTAGCGTGGCCGTGAATCATACCGAGAACTTGCGGTTGGTATCGTGACAGTCTATGCACTTGCCGCATGAATATGAATCAATCTCTATTTTAAGAATGATGTAATATTCGGCAGCGATCAGGTTGTATTGTCATGCGTGCAATTTAGATAAGCGAACTGCCTCGTAATTATTCCCAGGCTAGTTTCCTTCGTAATCGCGACATGCAATTCGCTTTAGTCGCTCGAAGCTTCCCGCAGTCGTTACAAGCAAGTTACATATTTTCTAATCAACATATTCTATGTAGTTAGACTTCGCACCTTGGTTTTCTAAATTCGGAATAGCGACTTTCACATTTACGTTTAGGATCTTAGCTTCTAGAGTTTTATCGCGAGCTATTGATCTTTTAGAATTTATATCGGAAAGCTCTCTACAGCTTAAATTTAGGACCACGGTTTGCAGAATTCAGAACGCAAGCTTTATAAATTCAGATTTAGGACCCTAAACTTCGAGAGTTTGCAAGCTCCCCACAACTCTGATTTAGGACCTCATATTTTTCGATCCCGATTGCAAGCTCTGCAATTCAGATTTACGATCTCATCTCTGCGAATTCAATCTGCAAGCTCCAACATTCGGAGTTGGGATCACACCTATCAGTGCTGAAATCACAAGATCCACTGCTCAGATTTAGTATTCCAGCTGTCAGAACTTGACTCTCAAGCTGTGCAATGGGGAAGTGGGATCTCAGCGTTCAGAATTGAGTGTGAAAGCTCTCCACATTGCAGATTTG
Source organism: Lasioglossum leucozonium (assembly GCA_028454225.1). Lineage (NCBI taxonomy): Eukaryota > Metazoa > Arthropoda > Insecta > Hymenoptera > Halictidae > Lasioglossum > Lasioglossum leucozonium. The sequence continues at coordinate 7,624,379 of CM052218.1, forward strand.
GGTGTCTAGCTTTCAGAACTTGCAGCGCAGTCTTGGCAGCTCAGATTTAGGACCTCAGCTTTCAGAGTTCGGATCGTACATTTTCCGAATTCGGACCGTTCGCTTCGGTTTCAGAGATTTCGAAGCTCGAGCGTCGACGAATTAATTTAATGGTGCAAGTTGGGGAACGTCGGCGCGCAGGATTCGAGGGTCAGGGGAAGCTTCTCGAGTCACGGTTGAGATCTAGGGGAGAACGATCGGTTTCCGAAGGTGGTCGAGTGCTTCCGGTACGGCACGGAGCGGAACAGGAGTCGGAGCGGAGCGGATTCAAAGCGCGTTTGGCCTGCTGTACCGCACGACGCGGCGTCCTGAGGTCTTTGTCTGTTGGTCGCCGGTGACACCGGTGCGGACGTTTAAATTGGACGCCGACGTAGCGTGTACATGCGACTCTCTCTCTCTCTCGCTTCTGCTGCTCTATGTAGAAAGAAAAGAGAGATCGATACGGAAAAACGGCCCGGCCCGGCGCGGCGTGGCGCGGCGCGGCGGGAAACAGAGGGAAAATGCACGCGCGACGGTGTGTGCATCAAACGCGGTCGTGGCTTTCAGAAAATAATTAAAAATAATTGAAAAACACAGCGTGTCGTCGTGGCTCGCTCCCCCACCGGCTATTGTGACCCCGCCGCTGCACAATTTCCTTGCCTTCTATCCGCTCCTGCCCCCTCCCCTCTCTAGAACCGTTTTGCTTTTTCTTTTCTAGTGCTCCGCTATTCGTAATCCAACGAGACAAAAGCCGAATCGCCGCGTTTAAAGACACCCGGCCCGCCTCCGTTGTAGCCAACGCGTCGAACGAACCGATCGACCTCCCCCCCGGACTCCTCAACGTCACCGCGGTACTGCCTCGATGGTTGTCCATCGCGATTTTCCCAGTGATTTGCTCAGCTTTCTTAAGACTTTAAGCTTTCTCGACATTCGGTTTAATCCTTAAAACCTATTCACAGTAGCGTCCCGATACTTGTCCAAAGCTCCATTCTCGACTAGATCGAGCTAAAATTTGCTCGCTTGAAGCACGATCTCCTACATTGAATAATGTGATCCATGGATCCCCGCAGAAAGTAGTACAGTATACACTCGATACGTGATTGACGCGAGAATCGTTCGGAGTTCAGCGTTTCGAAATTTCTTCAAGTAGTTTCAGGGTCGATCTAGTATCGAGCCATTACCGTACTTTTTGTCCGGGGGAAATCGCTGCGCGAATACGATGTTGCCAATCGATTAATCGGCGTGATTCAGTCGAGGGACCTTTCCGTTCCTCCGTGTTCTGCGTTCCTGTGAATCCGGATCGAAGGCTCGCGAAACCCCACGGAAAAAGACGAGAGATCCTCTATCGCTCCATCTCGGTCGCTCGCTCGGGATCGACCGCGACAAATGCGACGTCGGTGAACGGGCCTCGAAAGTGAAATGGGACACCCGGCGAGGAGGAGATTCCTCGTGATCCTTGTGCTCCTGCTCGCGTTGGCACAGTTGTGTCCTGCCCAGAGGGACGGCAGAATAAATCGGCAGCGGAACAGAGGTAAATGTCCAGCATTTCTATCACGTTATTTATTCGTTATCCATCGCCAACTCTTAATTAACACGTCGTCATGAATAGAAGATCGGCCATTCTCAATTAGCACGCTGTCATGAATAGAGAATGTCCTTTTTGCCAATTTTATTGTCGGCGTCAGAAATGAGCAAACCACCACAATCGTATACGAGATTGTCTGCTAATTATTTTTTTATGCGTCTACCGACTGAAAATATTTTATTTATTAATGATAATAAATATAAAGAAAACATTCACTTCGACCGTATTTGCATTCAGAATTAGTGATTGTGTTTCGACGAAGTGCGGCGAGGTTCGCGGAAAAAATTTGACGGAAGTTTGACGAAGATATTCGCCAAGCGTTAAATAATGCGAAGAGCGATCCGGCTTTCCGATGCGGTATCAACAAGGACTTTGATCATCCCCGAAGAGTTAAATATTGTAAATACTCGGTACGGTTGAAAAGAGACTCGCGGGTTTTCCGTGGCGGGCGGGCGGGCGGAATATAGCGCGAGGATTAACTCGACGCGGACCAGAGAGCCGAGGGGAAAACTGTGTGCGGCCCGCGTTCATTTTCAAGCGAATTTCAATGTAAGTCTCCGAGGTGTCACGTCGGTGGCGAAACAATTACCCGCACGGTGCACGCGTGCCAGCGCGTCAAATTTTCCCGTTCTGTTCGCCCGGCGATTGTTTCCACGTCGGGGTTAACACCGCGGGGAGATTAACGCCTTGAATCCGGTCGAGTCGCGGATCCCCGTCCGCGTGAATTCGCTCATTGTTCCCAGTCGATGTCGAGGACGTTCGATCGGCCTGACAGATGCAGCTTACGGACCTAACTCGCCAGGAAGAGCGCGCTATCAGTTGTAGGGACTACGGACCCCACTCAGATCCTAATTGGGACCACGCGCAAATCCTAATAAGGTCCTAATCTGGATCTCATTCGGGTACTAATTTGTACAACACTTTAAAATAGGACCGTAATTTCGGACCCAATTCAGGTCCCAATCTGGATTAAACTTGGGCCCTAAAATGGACTCGTTTTGAGCAATACCATGGACGAGTTTAGGTCCTAATTTGGGCTTAATCGGGTCCTGATTTGTGTCTCATTAGGACCCTAATGCCGGACCTAATTCAGGTTCTAATTTGGGACCCAAGTTTGCCGTAATGTAGACCCGTTTTGAGCAATACCATGGAATTTAGGTCCTAATTTGGGATCAGTCAGGTTCTAATTTGGGGCCACTTCGGGTCCTAAATTGGATCAAACGCAGTTCCTAACTTGGACCCATCTGAAGCCTAACTATAGACTCCCTTCAGTTCCTAAATTGGACTCCCTTGAGTTCCTAAGTTGGACCCCACTCGAGTCCTAACTTGGGCTGATTTCAAGCCCGTATTGGGACCTGCCTCAGCCAGTAACTGGGGCATACGTCGGTCCCAATTTATACCTGACCGGGTCCCAATTGTTGCGGAATTATCAATTGATTACAACTCCGACTGGACGGTTCAATTAGGGTATTTATCGTCGTCGATCGCGGAATATATTTTCCAGTTGCAGCGTCCGTGGGTGTCTTAGTTTCTCGGAGCGCGTTCGTGGGAGGGGTTCTCTCTTTCTCTGTGTTTTCGCGTTTTTTTTCATCCGCCCTTTCTCGCGGGTCCGGCCGGCATACTCACGTTTAATTGCATGATGCCGGGGCCGGGGCGATGTATTTTCAGGGTAAACCGTGGTGCTGTTTCTCTTGCTAAAAAATAGCATAGCGTAGCGGCGCGAGAGGCGGAAAAAGGAGAAAGAAGGGCGGAGGAGAAGGAGGAAGCGGGCACAAGGTGGATGTAGGTGCGTGGGGGAGGCGGTGGGGGGAGGGCAGAGCGGTTGGCGAGCACGCGCGCGCGCGCGCCACCGAGTCCTTTTAGTCTGGCGGCCCGTGAATATCATTTTCAGGGATGAAACAATCGTTGCTTCCCGCTTAAAGGTCATGCGTTATGTCTATTTACGGGGCGAGTTTCGTTGCGTTGCGTGGCCGCGCGCGCTCTGCCTTCCCAGCCGGAGACCAATTGTCCGCGCTCTAAATTCTCGTTAACCGAAACAAATTCGAGATACGTGCGCCGAAAAACAACGTTGGATTAAATTAAGGATTGTCCGCTTCCGCACGGATGGATCGCGCGCGTCCAACCTCATACCTGACTCGAAAGCTTTATACCCCCGCGCGCTGCTCTGCTCCCTCTAATCGAGAAATCGGGAATAGCACTCTCGCTTTTCGTCGATTCCGATTGCGACGGTTCTGGTAATTTCAAGACCCTAATTCGGGCGCTCTGTCTAGTTAGAAGATTTCTACTCGATCGGCAGCTAATCGAAGTGGGCTAGAGAAAATTTTCTATCTTAATTTTGCTCGTTCCAACGAGCGAGAGTCGACCCTTCTCGATTTCCCAATCCACTTAAACGTGCGTTATTTCCGGCCAGTCCCCGAGTCCCCGTAAGATCGGCAGAGTGCGTCCCATCACGGTGCATCCTCTAATTTCGGTTAATCCTAGCGTTCCGCTAATGGAGGCCCAGTGAAAAATAGCGAGTGCGAGAGAGCGATAGATAGCGGCCATTAGTCACGGATTACACGGTTGGTGGAGCTTTCTTTCCGTGTATTCTTTACGGACGGCCCGAAATAGAGGCGGTCAGACGACAGAAGCTTGACTATAAATAATCGAACCGTTCGGCAGCCGCATGATTCTGTCATCGTGCGGAGGCAGTTGCGGGAAGCTGCGCTTACTACCGCAGACTCTCGCCGTCGGTTGTAAAATGCATGCAATATAAAAGTGGCCGCTCGCGGTCGGGGTTTCAACCCCTTTTACCTCTCCCCCCTTACCACCACCCCCATCCCCGCCCGCAGCTAGAAAAGAGCTCGCGAGTAGCGAGCGTGTGCAAGCCGAAAAAGCGTTTCGAGGCGAGCCACCCTCGAGAAACGGCGAGGGGGTAGCGGAATCATCCCTTGTAAGGGGATGAACGGTGGCCGCGGAGAGTGGTGGAACCGAGTTAGAGAGCACGAGCGAAGGAGGCGCGGGACAAAGTTACAACCGGGAGAAAGGGAGGAACAGGAGCTGATAATAAACTTGGGGGTGAACACGGCCGTGAGAGGGAAAAATTAGAGGGGGTGAGAATGGCTGCGCGGAGTCAACAGAGGCGGTGGTATTATCTACGAGACGAAGACGAACGTGCGCGTATCGTTTAAGGGCGGCGGTAACGTCCTTGCAGAAAATTATTGGAAGGGCTGAAGGCTCGTTCGGAATTAATTCGAAAGTTGAAGGGGTGATTAGCTGGTCGATTATTGGGGATGAAATGTTCCAGCAGGGTGCAGAAGCATTTGCGAAATAGGGCGAGTGTAGGAATGTATATTCCGACTATTAGATCGCGTGGGGTGTAAATATTCGAAATTAATTCTGGGGGTGAGGTGGGTTGGGGGAGGAGATGATGGAAAAGAAATGAAAAATTAATTCGAAGGATACCCGAGACTGTCGGGGATGTACAAAATTAAAACAAATACCTGCGAAGGGACGTACGGTAGTTCTCCGAGAGGAGTGCACAGCGGAGGGGGTGCAAGTAGGTGAAACAGAAGCCTGCGGAGGGCAAGCTGTCCTGGAGGGGAATGAAAATTGTGGAAACCTTGAAATCGGACACCCGAGAAATAAATAAAAATTCATCTGGCCCCGGGAACAAACGGGAAAGACATCGGGGATGGGTTGCCCGATGGGGGATGAAAGTTACCAGGGAAATAGGGGATGGGATCGTCGGCGTGGAAAACGGTGGTGTATACGGGACGAGTAAAAGAGCCGCGCGGGGGTTGAAATAGGTTTATAACCGACCGCCGGAACGGGATGAGTTCGTTATTATTTATTAATACGTTTACGATTGCGCGGTAAACTAGTAGGCTCTGAATGTTTCCGGGGGTGGGGGTGAGGGTGGGAACGACGTGCCTAATGGCCGGGGGAGCCGTGGAACTTTCACAACCGGCGTTAACGACCGACTGCGTTTACGCGTTCCTCTCCTACCTTCTTGGCGGGAAACCATCCCCACCACCGTCGTAAGGGTTGCTGCCCTCTTTAATCCGATTTGTCTCGACCGATTTCTCTCTGTTACGTGATCGACCGACGTTTCGTACCTTGCGCTGGTCAGCCCGGTCCAGTTCGAGGTCTCGCTTAATCATTTACGGGGGTTGAACATGTGTTAGGGGATGAAAAATTCCATTTCGCTTCAGACGACAATCTCATTCAACCCTTGACCGCTTTCTACTCCGCTTGCCGCATGTTCTTCTTCTTTTTATTATATTTTTATTTATTCTTTCTATTAATATACTTGGACCCATCTCAAATCTACACTCGGACCCATCTCGAGCCCAACTTCGGCCACCTTTGAAACCGAAACTTGCGGCCCTCCTAGTTCCAGATTGGAAATAGTAACGGTTCCAAGGTGTATAGAATTTCCAGATGACAACCTCTTTTTTCAGCCCCGTCCGTTTTCCACCCCTGACCAGGGGATGAATAGGGTGAATCGAGGAGAATTTACGACGGCCGTTAACGGCCCGATTTCGCGAACCTCTCTGAATGCCGCGGATCGACGATACCAACTTCCGAATGATAATCAACGCTCATCAATATTAGCCTGGACGTCTACGTCACCGAGACGGATCCGTTGAACTTCAGTTATTCATGTCTAACTCTTCCACTGATTTAATTTTTGATCAGTAATTTATCTTGTCGTTTATAATCCAACGGTGTTCGTCGACGGTTGTTCGCGTCTTCTTGATTCTATTTCCAGCCTTGGGGCGGCATTAAAAGTTGAGAATGTTTGGTACCGATAGTGATGGGCACTATCGACTACAAAACTGACGACTATGTCGATAGTTGCTGTTACTATTCTCAGTCGACTGTTCTACTGAATTCTGCAGTGGTGCGGGTTACTATTCTCGGTTGACTTATGCAGTGGCAGAGCGGATGAATCTGTCAACTAAAAAAAAAAGAAGAAAGCTTATCCATTTTTAATGTCACGTATTACTGCTGCCTTCTTGCTACAAGATCTCAGCCATAAGTTTATATGATCCAAGGTTTCATCAACGTCGGCGAACGTCGAACATCGAGAATCAGGAAAACTATCGGCTAAATAGTCGATAGTACGTCACTACTAAATAATAAATAGTCGATAGTTTCTCATCATCAGAACGAAGTGCAGGGATCTTTTCAATAGTAATACGTACTCTGATAATTCAACCACCCATTTTTGGACACCATCTTGATTTCTTTCAAGCGACAAACGAATTTTTCATAATCGTAGAGAATAAAATCGAACTGTATCTTCGTTCAAACCAGTCCCTATACTATTTCGACGTCTAATTTAAACAGTAGCAACGGCGAGGGGTGGTTTCATCCCCCGAGACTTCAACCAGTTCAATTCAGAGAACCTTCTGACCTCATCGAAAATTTGTAAATAACCTATAATCGTCGTTCGACTGATTCTAAAATTTTTACTAAGTTCAAACCGGCGAATATCGTTGGCGGGGGGAGGGGGGTGCGGTTAGTTGCCTCTCAGTCAGCAAAACCGGACACTGTTTTTCTCTCTGTTTCGCGGTAACTGGCCGGTAAACCGGAGGGCGATTCGAAAATCGCGTGGTAAAATGTTGCTCGAGTCGTTTTTCTCCGCGCAGACGTTTCCCTCAACCCCTTCTCCACGAGGCGATCCTTTCTTGTTCCTCCGCGGGCGGATGAGGGAATCTGGGTTACTGGAATAATTAAGGTAGAATGATCGTTTTTATTAGCTCGTAAATTTTTTAAATTCCTGTTGAAAAAGAGGGGGCGCGGCACTCGCTCTCCCTTCGCGGAAGGAGGGGTTTGGGAGGGGTGGTTGTGTTAACGGTGGTCGATTTAACGATTAGAATGATGGCGTCTCGGATCATCTTTCCCGGCGGAACGGTTATCCCATCGTCTCTTATACTGTTTAACATAGCTAGCAACGTGGGTCGTTAGCAGGGGTGATTTCCCCGCGAGGGAAACTTCCCTCCGATAGAGGGAAAAAAGATTCGCGGTGACCCGGGGTAATTAAAATGCGAACGGAAGTGGTCCGGTTAAGTTAAACGGCGAGAATAGTCCGCAAATCGAATCGCTTCGTTTTCGAGTGCGGAAACATTCCCAAGAATGATGAACCTGCCAACCTCTATTGGGGCCACGGGGAAGGGGGGTAGCATTTAATATTTCCTGAGGGCGCGGTATTTTCAACGATAAATCTATTACGAGTAGCTACACTGCTTATGCTGAAGGCATTGAATGAACTATTTATAGCAAAGTAAATTATTTCCGCCATCTTAGAATGTTCTGGCTGGTATAATCGATATAATAGGGACATTTCAAGCCGTCCGATTTTCTCCAGATTAATTCGATTCGCGTTCCGGTAACGCTCATGATCGAATAATCGTCCGGTTAGCTTGTTAAGGGTGCCGGGGGGACGGCGAACAGGGGGTGGGAATTCCACGGGCCGGTCCGCCGCAGGGTTTACATTTTAAATATCGCGACCTGAACCGAGATTATTCGCGGGGAACGGCGATTTACACTTTTCTCGGTCTTTTCTTACCCCTTTCGCACCCCCCCCGGTTCACCCCCGGCCGCCTCCGGTTCGGCTGGGAAAAATCTGCTCATGCATATTGCACGGGTCGAGCGGAATCGGAGGATTTAATTACTACGTCGTAGTCGCGATTACAGGGGTTCCGGTGTCGGGACCGAGAGCGGGGGGGTGGCGATGCAGGGGTTGGGTTTCTCGTTGAATATTTCGTGAATCCCGCGGAATTATTCTTTCGTTCGGGCGGCGAGGATTGTCGCCGTTTCTCCGTCGCTTAATTTAATCAGCGGACGCCGCGCCGCGTCGACGACGAAGACGGTGGCACAGAGATCAACCCCCCAACGACGTGCCGTGTGTATTGTTCAAATATCCCGGGCGTTGTTTCCAACTTTTAGATTTTTCTTTTAATTCTTTCGGCTCTACCTGTTTTCCGGCGCTCGACCGCTTTGAGCCCGACGAGAGACCTGCTTTGACCGTAATGAGAACCACCCCCCCGTCTTTTGTACGCGTTCTTGGGGACGCGGGAAGAAAGACTGTTTATTCGTTCGCCCGTCGAGGACCGAGCACCTTTCAGCATGCGTTTGCGACAGGTGTGGTCGACCGGCACACGCCCACCACGCACCTTATTCCCACTCCAACGGGAATCTGGGTCACGTTCCGGGTCCTTTGTTCCGGATCCGACGCGAAATTTCATTTGGATTTTCGCCTCGAGCCCTCCCGGTAATTAGCCGCAATTAGATCCCGCTGAAATTCACTCTGAGGGATCCATAGGCGATCCATGAGGTCCATAGAAGATCCATGTCATGCCTGATCCATGAGGTCCATAGGGAATTCATAACGTGTCTAGTGCATGATGTCCATGGGGGATTCCCGACGTGTCTGGTTCATGACGTCCATAGGAGGTCCATGACATGTCTGGACCATGAGGTCCATAGGAGGTCCATGACATGTCTGGACCATGAGGTCCATAGGAGGTCCATGACATGTCTGGACCATGAGGTCCATAGGGGATCTAAGATGCGTCCGATCAATGAGGTCCATAGGGGATCCAAAAGGTGTCTAATCAATGAGGTCCAACGTGGATCCGGTCTGAATCCAAGAGGTCCTACCTAGAGTTCACTAGAAACTAAATTTAAGAGCTCCAATCCAACATAAAGTCAATGTGTCCAACAGAGATCGCGAGGATCCAAGATGGATTGCAGGGGTCCATTCATGATCCTACAGGTCCAGTCGGGGTCCAAGTGGCCCAATCTATCCCTACGTATTAGGACTTCTTGGACACCTTTTGGGACCCGCTATGGACCCCTTTTGAATTCACTATGGACCCCTTACGGACCTCCCAGAATTTCTAACCCCCAGAATGCGAAGCTCGGGATCTATGAAGAATCCAACGGGCTGAGAACGAACAGCCCGCGTCCTCGATTCGAAGTGCATCCGTGGTAGAAAGAGTCCGCGGTGTTAGTTAGCGTGTGAATAGCGTTCGCAAAACAATTTGTCGTTATCTACGAGACTGGGGCATGGAAGACAGCCAGATGACGAGGCTGGTCGATCGGGTTCGCGTGTAAGTTAAATGGTCTTCGACGACGGTGAACGTCTTGACGCTGAATCTCTGGTTGCTCATCGGCGGCTCGTTTCGGTCGCTCGGCTGTTCATAATGCAAGTTCGAAACTGGGCTGTCGCGGCGGATTGACACAGGGATCCGTGTCGAATTCCGCGGTGCTCGCGACCGAATCCTCTCTCCTCTCGAAAACTATCGGGTATTGGCCACGGAAATAACCGAGCCCGGAACCGAGGCACGAAAATACAACCGGGCCACGGGACGAGATATTATGTCCGTGCGCGAGCGCAGGTTGTTTTTTCGAATAAACATCGAAATTTCCGTGGGTATATCCTCGGCGACCGGGGATATTCCGGCCGCTAATTGTGTCAATCTTCCGCTGACAACCGAGGGGGACACGCATGTCTCTCCGCGGGTCCACCGATGGCTTCTAAATTAGCGGGCCGCCTCGCGGATAGATCGCCCGCCATGAATTATGACCGGCTATGCGCGTATATACATACAGTCACCCTCGTAATCTACGGCACGCAGTTTAAATCAAAATTACTTTTTCATAAATGGACCGTACCACTTCGGGCATATGCGTTTCGACGAATGAAAATTTTCGAAAACTTCCGTTCGGTACGAAAAAAACAGTGGAGGTTGCTTTCCAGAAATTGTTTCATTTTCAACGAAAATCTCGAAATCGCGCTTTCCAGACTCGTACAAGTTACACGAGTGCTAACAATTGAAGATGGGCGAGTAACGGCAACGCCGTCATTTATAGAATCTATTTCTAATTTCAATCTTGTGCCATTACTTATGAGATTACCTGGATTTTAATATTTACTGGAATTTAATATTTGTTCGTCGCGGAACAATCGCAATTATTCATACATAGGACACGAAAAATAGATGACCCCGTGATATACTTCATCGGATCGTAGCGCGAAATCGTTCCTGAAAATCACAATTTCATCGGAATGAATGAAGAATGGCATCCCGCCTTACTTAGGACATACCTCGATGTCGAGAGGGGTTCGGAGCTCTCGGTTCTAGACGTGTGAAAATCCAAATTTCTGGAACTGTTGAAAGCAGATCGAAGTGGTGCAAAGATTCGAGGAACTGATCGGAAAATCACGTTCCTGGCAACGAAACGACCGTCGGCCGTGTTCCAGCTCGGAACTAGATTGTTTCTGAACCTCGGTTTGAAAAAAATGGCGGGAACAAGCAAGCCCTAGGGAGTCGCGTTCTCCTCCGGCCGGGATATTTGATCTGCGGTGTTATTAGATTTGTGGCTGGCTTTCGGCGTCCCCCGGAGTAAACATACTTTTCGCGGGCCGCACATGCTCCTCCTCGTCGTCGAATTTCATTTCCAGGGACGAGACTCGGTCTCGGGGCCGCCTCGCTCCGGCCAGGAAGAACAAAGTCCCGACCGTCGCGAATTATTTCATCAGTCGATATTAGATGGCCGACGTTTCTCGCTCGGGGTTCGCCTGCTGTGCGTCATCGAAACGTCGGAAGATACAATACACCGTATTTCGAAAAGCAGTTTTCACGGGTGCCGAAATAGCCGAGTGGGGGGGGGGGGGGGCAAACTTGAAACGGAAGTGAAAAATCGATTTTCTCGCCGCATTATTGAAAGATTAAGGGACGTTCCGGCGGACTCGCTATTTTCTCCAGTCGGTGACAAAATGTCGATAATGTGGACGGTTCGCGTTTGTATTTAGAAAAAGGGGCGGTTCGCGAATAGCGGAATTTCTGGTAAAAAAATATTTTTTTGCCACTCTGGTGGAAAATTTGCAAAGACTCGCGTGGTCCGTTTTTCCAACATGTTCGATCGGCTGGTTTCGCTCCCCTTTCTGAGCGTACTCGCGAGCCAAAACGCACGGCTCTGGACGCGCTCGCGGCTCGGTACTCGAATGCCTGTCAAAGCTCAAAGAATAAAATGATCTCCATTCTCCGGGGTCAATAAAAATCTAGTTTTCGAATTTTTCTATCTACCCCGCCTGCTCTCTTGACTCTTTTTTTCTTTTACCGAATTACATCGAAGGGTAGCGAAGAATGCGGTCGCCGGGATCGCGTACTGTCAATACAGAAGTTCCTCGGCGTTGCGGATCGATTGATCGGCCGATCGATCGGTCGATCGTTTGAAAAGGCCGCGATGAATGCTCGGATCTCGGCTGGCTGAACGGTGATACTCGAATTCCTGCCGGTTTGACCCGAATGTTGTCAGCAGATACGCTCGTTAAGCGATTTTAAATTGCCACTAGAGGACAACACACAGAGCGATGCAGAGCGCGAAAGAGAGCAGAGAGGCCTGCACGAGCCTCGCAGCCTCCTCTTGTCGAGCTGGTATCGTCGACCTCCTCGCCATGGAATTCGCGATCGTTTGAGTCGCGATATTTACGAGCAACCGGCCGCCGACCCTCGATTCCTTCCTCCTCGGACGACGATGCATCTGCATGAGTCGCTCGCTCGCGTGCACCTTAAACAATCGTCCCTTTCCTTGAAATTCCGCTTCAGGCAAGGTTCCGCAACGATTCCGTCGAATCAGCATCATAGAAATGCCGTCAGACGTCCAATGAACGTCCGTTACAAACGGAAATATCGAAAAATCCCTCATCGATCGTTTATCGAATTTTTTTTACCCGAGATGCGCTTCGACGAAAAATCTGAAAAAATTCAGGAACAGTGCTTGATACATTGGCTCGGCACTGTGAATATTTTACCGCTGTAGCTCATCTACTTTTTCGGCAATCGATAGATGTGTGGCTTCCTGAAATAGGTTGATAGCCCCCGGGCTGATAGAATCAAGTTTTTTTTTTACCCAAGATGCACTCTGTCGAAAAATGTGAAAAAATCCAGGGACGCTGCTTGATATATGGTCTTGTCACTGTAAAAATTTTAACGCTGTAGCTTATGTACTTTTCGAGTAAACGATAGATATGTAGCTTCCTGAAAAAGATTGATACACCACCTCCCCCTTGGGCTGATATAATCGAATATTTTTTTACCAAGAACGCACACCGCCAAAAAATCTGAAAAAATCCTGAGGCATTGCTTGATGTATTCGCTTATTACTGTAAAAAATGCGAGCACTGCCGCTTTTTTACTTTCCGAAAAGTCGATCATTATACACGCGAAATTCCTCGGATGATTTAATTGCATTTTGTTTAACCAGGATATTTCAAAAGAAAAAGAGAAAACAATCTAAAAAAATTCTGCAATCTGTATTTCGGTGGCAGCAACGTGCCAGAATTTTTTCGGAATTTTCCCGCGGAATTAGATCAGCGGGATCGGGCGAAACTCGATAATCCGGATTTCAGCTGGCCACCCACCCTCCCGGCGGAGCTGGAGGGTTAGACCTCGGCGCGGGGCAAGTTTCGCGGGGCAGTCGATCGAGTCCGGACATTGTTCGAGACGTTCAGAACCTTCGGACACGTTGTTCCTTCCGGATTTCATCCACCGTGGAATCTTCGAGTTCTATTGCGAGCTGTTAAGCATCTTTAAGCACCTTGAGCGTCCCCTTATCTCTCGGTGAATCATTGAGGATCCTCTGACGGAGCTCGAATTGCTCATCAGTTTGAAATACTGCGATTAATCACAGCTACCGTAGCCCACGTTATTCTATAAATAACTTTCTCGCCGATAAATACCGGCGTGCTTCAGCAATGACGACAGCGTTCACGGTGAAAATTCTTTTCCATTTTCACGGAAATCTCGCGTCCCTCCTGAACCTCGAGGATTCCCGTCGCGCGGAGGATCGTCTCGGTTCCCGTGATGCGTTCGGTTTATGGCGCGCGGCGGTTCAATCGACGTGTAAGAGAAGGGACCGGCGTGAAAATGACACGCACCGCGATGGAAATGGTAAATGTAGGTCTCGGAGGGGATCGCGCGCTCGAGCCGCCGGCGCGATAAATTATTCGGCCGCGTTCACCTTGGCATGTAACGGCGTTCTAATGCATATTGGAACAGCTTTATCGTGGGTGTGTGTGCACGCGCTTCGCGGATACGGTTAAGATGTTTCTCCCGTGATGCAGTCGATCTACTTTGTAGGAGATCTAAGCGCGGCCCGATCCTTCGGCGTACGAGCCTCGGCTAGGTTCCAAGAATCCCCATTCTCCATGCACGACGCACAGAACTGGCAGCCGATCTCCGGGTAGACAGTGGCCCGATAAATATGGCAGATCGACCGTGTAAATCGTTCGAGAGGTTTCAAGTTGAGTGATGGACTCGGGGACCACAGGACCTGGAGTCCAATTAATTTTCGAGTTCACGTGGACTCTGGGGAGTTCGAAGAACATGTAGAGGAGTTCAAATAGGATCCAAGATCGAGGAGGGATCCATAGAGAGTACGAATATGAAACAAAGTTCGAGTAGAGGAAGTTCGATACTTTAAGAATCCAAATTGGTAATGGGAGTCCAAACAGAGTCCAAATTTTAGGGAGGATAAGAGGAGTCCATGTAGGTCCAAATTTATGCAACAGTCCATGGAGTGTCCAATTTGGAGATATAGATTCCGTAGAGAAGGGTCCAAGTTGGCTCCAAATTCGATTGAGGGGTCCAAGAACACGAACTGTACTGGGGTCAAAGTCCAAGTAGAGTCCAAGCTTAGAAGAGTTCAATGAGAGTCCAAGCAGAGTCAAAATTTATGCAAGAGTCCTTGGAGAGTCTCATTTGGAGACATGGGTCCAGTAGAGAAGGATCCAAGTTGTCTCCAAATTCGATTGAGGGGTCCAACAACATGAATTTGTAATGGGGTACAAAATCCAAGTAGAGTCCAAGGTCAAAAGAGTTCAAGTAGATTCCAAGCTTAGAAGAGTCCAAGTAGAGTCCAAGCTTAGAATGGTCGAAATTTTATGAAGAGTCAATGTTTTCGAAGGTGTCTTAACGGTTACCATATGTGGCCAAGTAAAATGGGTCCGAGGTAACCGAAAATCCGCTGAATTGTTTGGAATTCGCGTCACAGTGGAAATATGCAACGTTTGTGGTCCAGGGGATAAAATCGCTAAGATGGTGCAGCATTCCTCGGACTCACATGTATTCTTAACGTCCATAAATTGAAGAATCAATTCCTAAAGATAAACAAATTTCGGCGCACGGTTCGACTATCTTTAGTCGCTCCACTTTAGATCCGTGTACCATATATTTCCACAACCGCGGTATGCATATATATGTATGAAAATTATTTCCATCCTGACAATCGAGGTAAAGCAACGTTGATCTAAGCCTCATAGTTCCGACATCGTCTTAAATACATCGTTTCTAAAATATCGCCTACGCTCTAGGTAAAACAGTCATTAAGAATGCACCGCGTTCGCATGATGTAACAGTGTTGACGATTCGTCATTAAATGCGACCACTTATCACTGTCTCGTTCAGCGAAGATCTTATTGGTCGTCATCGCCACTTCCGCTCGATTCGAACCGGGTTCCGCTGAAACGATATTCCAAGGCCGTTATGCGAATATTTTTCCGTATTCGTCATCTGATTCATATTTGTCTCTTGATATCCATTCCAAACATTTCGTTGGAAAAATGTTATGCAAATAGGTACGTTCTGCGGTTGACGTAATTCTGGTCTGAATAAATTTACAATATGGGTCACTTAGATAAGCTCCAAGATGGGCTGCGGCTGGACGCAAACTTAACCGATAATGTTACAAAATTTAGGACTACCATCTTCAAAGTTGAGGTTCAGCTAGGGTGTGCGAATGTGGACCCTGGTGGACTCGAACCCAACACGAGGCGGGGTCCTTTCAGACCCAAAAACGGTCTCGTGCCAGATCAAGCCTGGATCAGGAAAATGGATTTTATCTTGAGTGAAACCGACTTCGAGGAGCGCCTACTGACGAACCTCGTCACACTCTTTTGTAAGAGAAGCTTTCAAATTATCCGGACCGAAGACTGCAGAATTTCCGTCGTCGGTAGAATCATCGCTCCAAGGACTCCGCGGCTTAGTCCCGAAACGAACGTCACACGAGCCGCGCATAGTAATCGTTCGCGTTGCTCCATTCTTCAGCCAGAAGATTAGAGTTCACGGCGATTCGAGCGCGCAACAGCCTAGCGGTTCGTCGCTTCGAGTCGAGTCGAGTCGCGTCGTCGTTACAACCGGGCTAACGTTCGCCGAATCTGCGACGACTCCTCGTCGCAGTTTATCCTCCGCGACGAATGCCTCGCTTCTTCCTCCGGTTCCACTGAATATTTCATCGAGCTGCTCGCGGAATAGACGTAGCCGGCCGGAAGTCGCGAAAACCGGCAGTTTAATCGCTTTAAGTGAACCTTCAGCGACTCGCGGACACAGCGGCGGATTGTGCAATTAGTCCTTGTAACGCTCGCCAGCCTTCTCCAGGGTACTCGCGAGACATTAGCACTGTTCGCGTGGCCGGGAAACATTTTCAACAAATTTTATAGACTACGCCTAGTTCGACGCGCTTGGACGTCCGGCAATCAACCGGGTCGATCTAATTAAATTTTTCTATGGAATAATTTTAATTGAAAAAAATTCTTTTTTTTAATTTTCCCTGAAAAAGAAAAGGTTGATTCGGATTTCGATGCGAGTTGAGAAATTCATTTCGACGAAAGCTCTAATCAATGGATGCCAGTACCCAATTTTGAGGGGATCGATCACCGGATCGAAGCGACCTGACACGGCTAGGATCTGCTGAGACCTAATTTTATTCTACGTAGCTCCCGCGCTGGTCTAACCTATATTCGTCACAATTAAGACCCAACCCGTCGCAACCAAACATGCACAGAATCCCGCTCGCATCAATCTCACCTTGGACCGGTATACGTACACTGTGTGCGACACGCTTGAGAAACAAATCCCGGGCAAATCCGTTCCCCGAAGTGATCGCGTTATCAACAAAACAACGCGGCAGATTTATCTCCCACGCACAAAGATCTGCATGCTCTTGTTTCACAACATTGTCGGGGCTGGTTCGCTGTCAAGTTTGTAAATCGGAGCGGCAACTCCTAGAAACTCTAATCGAGTCGTCTCACCGGCAGGCTACATTATCGAAATCTCGTTAAACTCGAACGGAACTCGCCGATCGAATTTATAAATAATATTTCTCTCGCCGCGCGAAGATTCACGGCCGGCCGACAACCAAATTAACATTGATCATCGACGTACCTCCCAATTATATTGAACAGCGTCGATTATCAGATACATTGATGATCGATTGCGTGAAAATTGATGATCGATAATGACCTTGGTCGATCCACGTGTTTCTTGGCAACGCTGATTAGTCTCGTCGGAAGATCGATCGCGTCGAGATCGGAAGGCGGAATCGATCGAAATTGTTCGTGCCGTTGGCGGATCGATGGAAAAATAAACGATTCGTAGGAGGAAATAGATCAGTGTGACTCCGAAGTCGTTTGCGGATCGATGAAGATTGGCGGGTAGAATTGATCGAGAAGGATCGATGATGGCCTTAATCGATCCACGTGTTTCGTGGCGATGCTGATTATTCTCGTCGGAAGATCCGAGGACGATCGCGTTGGGATCGGAAGGTGGAATTGATCGAAATTGTTCGTGCTGTCGGCGGATCGAGGGAAAAAAAAGAATGGGAAACGTAGAAGGAGATAGATCAGTGGGACTCCAAGGTCGTTGCAGATCAATGGATCGATGAGGATTGGCGGGTACGATTGATCAAGGAGGCTGTTCGCAAGCGACCGGATTCGTCGCGCCTTCGAGATCGATGTGGATCCAGGATCTATTGTATCTGGGAATGTAATAATTACGAGCGTGCACCGGCGCGCGAGACGAGACAAGAATATTCTAGTTGTCGGATATGTCTGCTTCCAGAACTTTAAATATTTGATCCAGGATCTCGAAAATATTTTTCATGCGGACACTTTTCTTGCTTGACGTTTTGGAATCAAATGTGAATAATTTTCAAGACTTGCGAGGAGTCTGGAACGTTGTTAATACCGGGAGCTAAAAATGGATAACCAAGGACTCGGATGGAGTGGGATCGAGAGAGGAAGTGATTCGGAGCGGATAACGTCTGTCGAGTGTGCCTAATCTACTTGTTACAAGTGGGTAGATCTGTGTGTTGAGTTTGGGTCGTGGAGTAGAGCGCTCGATTCGTACCGGGATGGCCCGGGTTCAAGACCGCGGATACCTCAAAATATTTTTCCGATGTTTTTCCAACGTCTACCTTTCATTTCGGATAGAACAAATTGCTTCTTTTATACTTGTAACATTTAACCGACAATTATTCGGTGTTAGAACGGTGGTTACCGACTCAACTCAACCGAGGATCATTATTTCTATGACGGAGGGGTAAAGAGGGGAGGGGGACAGGTTGATATCTTATAAGGATGTGGAGAATGTCAAGAAATCATCATCATCTCCCACCTATTATACAATCCTTTCAACGGATCTCTCAAGGTACTTAATTCGATTCCGATATAAAGCCGCGCGGGAATGCGTGACGGATGTGATTCGATTGATAATAATTGAAAAGAATCCGGCAGTATATGCTCTCGAGCCCGCGACCACGCTCAATGGAAGGTTTGACCCCTTGCAATCGAGGCGGCTGGATGTGGGGGGGGGGGCTCTCTCCTCCGTGTCCATTGTTGACTCCAATTGTGAAAATGCATTTGAATAAATCTGACGGACGTTGCTCCTCTTCGGGAGACCGCGATGAGTCACCGGATATGCAACTCTTAAATGGATCTGTGATATTGTCCTAAAACTAGAGAGAAAAACAGGGCCCAGAAAATCTAAAAAAAAAATAAATAGACCTCAGGAACGGTCCCCCGAGAAAGACAACGCACTACGTCATTGGATAGAATTGAAATGGCTCTGAAAGAACCTAGAAAGTAAGGAGAGGCGCGGCAGGTGTGTTCAGAGCATCCAAAAGAAAACCAGGTTGGATTCCCAAAGGATGATCTAGTATAACGTGTAAAGCGTTACAAGAAATTGGATCGCCATCCAAGAATCCGTTAATTGAGTAGTCCCTCGAGATCTCTGGAAACTCTTCCTGGTAAGTTGTGAAACGCACACGTATACCACAGCTCTCTGTGTGTTCGCAAACGTGTGGATAAGGATCTAGGTGATCCAACAGCCGGCCAGTCCACACCACCCGGAACAAGAGTCAAAGGCTGAGATCCCAAACGAAGATATCCCTCGGCAAAGAGTGTAACGAACTCGTAGAGTAGAACCACCAAGCGGGCGCTCGTGGAGAAAGAGAAGAGGGAGAGAGATAGAGAGAGAAAGAGAGTTATTCAGAAATTTGTAACGCGAGTTGAGAGACGAAGATTTGCAGATAGTTCGACGAGAGGAGTGAGCGAGGGTAAATGGGAAAATAATTGTTCCAGTTTGCTGTCATTAACATGTCGGCGGAATCTAAGCGTCGCGCGGGGGCCACTTGTGGCGTCCATAAAAGAGTCATGCTCGAGCAACGCCCATACGCGCGCCGACCGTTTTCTCCGGTCTCGTGCCGCGTGCACGCGCAGCGATAAAACAATTGCGCTCTGCCCGATGCGTGAAAAAGGTTAACGGGAGCGAGAGGAGAAAAAAAAGGCGTGATCCGATTGAGTAACCGGGTAGCGGCGGGGGGGGGGGTGGAGAGAGAGAACACGCGTGTTAAATAATTAAACAGGAGGGGAGGGAGCGGGAAGAGCGGAGCGCACTATTTCCTCGTACCCACGCCGCGCCGCGCTGCGCCGCTTTAATCGCGCGCGGGATACATTCAGCCGGGCGGAACACCCACGGATTCACGGTAATTAAAACGCCGCACGGAGTGTCGGTTGATCTCATCGCGGGCTGTGGGTGTCAACCACGTTCGTTAGAACTGTCAGCCGTCGGAAAGAATCGGCGCGGCGCGACGCGACACTGGTGATGTCACACCGCGACGACACACCGCCGGGAAAGAAAAGAACGAAGAACAATACGGTGACTGTAATTAATAACTGGAGGCGAGACACGAGTAAAATTTCAAGGAACCCAATTCGCGTTCGCCACATCCACACTTTGTCCTCGGACCCGCGGCGACGCTGTCTCAATTAACCAGAAACTGTCCTGTTAAGCACTGTCCTGTTGACTCCGTTTCACGCTCAATTTATGCAGGAGGGCTGACCCAAGAATAGTTTAAGTAACCACGCTGCGTACAGCGCTGTGAACCGACCCTACTCCGTCTTGATTTGGAACTGACAGGACTGGCGTAGATCATAGATTTCCTCATGACTCAAACTCCGACGAAATTCGGCCACTGTGCGTTGGAATGCCTGTTTTTGTTCTGAATAAAATTCCATATCTTAAACGCTATAAATGGTATAAAAAAATGTTTCAAATAAAAGTTATACGGTATAGGGAAGAATATATGATGATTCTATTTATTTGATATTGTTGTAACCTTGAGAAGGTCACTTTTAAAATTTCACCTTGTTGAATTAAGATTAAGACATTTTCAAAACACTACAGAAACATTATTTTTCCATAAACCGTTGTCAAGATATAATATTCCGCTTTACAATACGTTGTACAAGGTCTTCATTTAACGCGCCTATTTGAGGTTAATAGACAAGAAAAAGTGACCAGTCAGATTATGACGAAAGGAAAATGTTTCTAGCGAGTGTTCATGAACAAATGGTGTTTTCAAAAGAAATTTTTGTAAACAGATATACATTTGAAAAATATTGCTTTTTCAATTTTTGCCCTCTCAGAGCCGACGCACTGTGGTTGGCGATGTTACGTTTGAATAGCATCGTGCGTAGAGCGTATTGGGCGAGATTTGCCGTGGCGGCAATTGTCGAATTGATACAGCAAACAGAGTCTCGGCCGGCCGGGAAAGGCGGAGGCTTCTTCCTTAACGACATTGACACAGAATCGTTGGCGGCGGGGTCTCCCACGTAGCCACCGCCGGCACCGCCGCCGACGCGACAAGATCTCTCTTGGTCGGAAACTCGATCCGGCCGCCGCCGATTAAAAAGATGACAAATCATTTCCAAGGAAACGCGTGGCTTAATTATCAATTAGCCTACAAAGTGGCTGAACGTCGCGATTCGATTAGGCCTCCGCGCCCGGTGCTGGGCCGCAGGCTCCCTCCTTCTCTCTCTCTCTCTCGCTCACTCTCTGTCTCTCCTACTCTACATATTTTTCTCTCTCGAGCCTGGATCTATAGCAAAGCGAGGACGGCATGGAAGTTTGCGAGAACCGTCTATGATATGCGTGGGAGGGTTCGCCATTCTTCGGGGCCAACCGGGGAACCGTCTCCTTTTGTTCGGGAAATTTAATTTGCGCGGGGGAATATCGATCCGGCTCGGTTCTGTTTCGAGACAATACTCCGCTGGTCTACCGCTATTGGAGATAACGCAACCGGAACCGCACTCTGCAAATAGCAGCCACATATTAATCTTTAACACGCCTAGCATTTCTTTTTATCCGGCCATCGAGCGCGCCCGCGGAATACCGCAACACAAAAATTGTGGATAATAATCCACGTTCAATTATTTCATCGACACCGACGTAAGTCGGCGCGGCGGGTTAACCCGCGAAGAAAAGAATTTATCGATCACGCCGAACGGCGCAGTCGGCCAGGACGCGCGTTCGGTAATCCGAGTGGTGTCTCGGGTTCGAATACACCCCGGAGTCGTCTCGTCGAAAGTCCCGACGAATTTTTTCACCCAGTAGTTTTACCGCTGGAAAACACGCGCCGGTTTCGGTGTTGTAACAATCTCTCGCTAACAATGTTGCATCGCAACCGGTGCGGTGTCCGATGTTTTATTCAATTCGCAATTAAAAAGGTAATAAACATTCCTTGTTCGAACACCTCGATGGAATTCGTGATTGCGAGATCATCGTCAGGCATGTTGTCGGAGATGATGCATCATTTAATCCCGGAAGGCAGAGGAGAGAGAACCTTAATCGATTGGAAAACGTTGTAGACGAACAACGGTGGCGGTCTGCGTGTGTATGGAATATATAAATATGAATTTTCTAAAGATCAAGGTGTCCGAGGAATTCCGGGAACGCGCGCGCGCCGCCGGTGTTTGCGGCGGCACGCACTAATGATCTACATCTGGGATTTAGATCGATATAAACCACCACCTGAGTCGCATCAGATACACCGGCGATTCTGGTTTCTAATCGTCCAAATGGTTGGTCGTCGTCGCCATCCTTCGTCATCGTAAAGCTCCAAAGCGCACCGAATTCCTCCCGCTGTTGCGCTTAGGGTTTTCCGAAAAAGAATTCGTACAACACAGAATTTCGTAATTCTGGCACGGCAGAGGATTTCTTGGAATTGGCGAGCCGCCGCGAGAGGAGTATAATCTATGCGGATCACAGGCGACACGCGATCTATGCTGGCAGCGGAGGAGTGTGCGGCGCGTCGAGGATGCAACGATGACGATTCGATCGGCGAACGATAAACGGGAGAGCAGAAAAAAGTGACATCATCGTTTCTGCCGAGCGGCGATACCCGTCTCGATAGTTCCCGATGAACTCATCGCGTGCGACGCTCCTCCCGCTTCGTGACATAACTCGCGATTCACGCGCGCCTCGATCCGTTTATCGGCCAGTCGCGACATCGTAAAAACGACGCTCGACCGTTAACGCACACGGTCAAACGAACTGGCCCGGTGCACATTCGCGACGCGACGCCGCGCCGCCTTATTTCACTCGTTACGTGTGTTTTCCCTGTTGCTTCGCGACCCGCGCACCTACGGACGCATCAAACATGCTTTCGCACACGTGTTCGAACATTCGCGACATTGTACGCCGCGGTTACAGCACCGTATTCGCGATTGCGTCGGTTGCTTTCGCCGCTATAAACTCGTCACTGCACTTCGGAGTTGATTTGACAAACGCATCGATAATTTCGGAGATCTCGCCGTCTTTGAACGATTGCTTCCGGGCACGCCGAGAAAGCGTGATAATAATTAACGTTATCGTCGAGAGCCGGTCGTTCGAGCACGCTCGCCGAGTGTTTGGACGAGTTTGTCCGATCGGAAAGCAACAGGGAAACTCGATATTCGGCGGGGGCGTGGCGGGCTTTGCGCGAGACACGGCCTCGATAATTATTGGAACCCGATCCCCGTTGACAATCGGGGAGAAAGTGTCTCGCGAGAGATCGGCCGGACAAAAGATCGATGAATAATTCACCGCAACAGCGATTTTTTCATTGAACCAACCGGAGTGCCCGACGGATCTCGATATTCCGCGTGCAGCCGGCTTTAAACGAATCGGGCGCGCAACGCGGTCACAAGGATGCTTCCCGGAGCGAGCGAGAGGGAGAGAGAGAGAGAGAGAGCACGGTTTCGTTACGAATCGTTTATTTAAGGGAAGAAGTTCGACGGAACGGCCGATCCAACGATAACCGTGGCGACTCTAAAAATAAAGGCGATCCTCTCTCATAATTGATCCCGGATCAAATCATGGTTGCACCTGCGCCGGGGGCGGGGGAGGGTTGTCGACCCCAGAGGAAGAGACAGAGAGAGAAAGAGAGATGTAGTTCGAGGGAGTTTCGGTGACGACGATTGTCTTCTATTCTCGACACCGGTACTTTCTTTGGCGGATGTAAACGCGCCGATAGATGGCTCGGTTTCTGGTCTAAATTGAAACTCCAATTACGCTCGCCTGGAAATACTCGCCCGATGAATTCTCCCGACCGGGTGATAGAAGAAGTTTCGATCGCTCGTCGATCGCCTCGGCGATTAAGCCGTGTACGCGCGGGAAACCGGAGGTCGGTCGAATATTTATTGCTGAATTTTTGAATTTCCTGTCTCTTTTTGTTTTTTTAAAATATCGCAATTTTTTAAATAATCTAGATTTTTAATCATTTCGAATGCCGGAATATCTCCTCGGAAATCCGATTCCGAAACCGTAAGCTGCGTTCCCGCTCGAGTCTAACCCTTTGTGAACCACTACTAATTATGTACAAAACTTCATTATTATTCTTCATTATTTTTTTATGAGACTTTGGCCAACATATTTGTGACATTTTACCGATTAAAATTACACTAAATACGCTGTATTCGGCGGTTTAATTGACGGTATATCGTGCGGTCTTACTGGAGGCGGTGCTGTGCTGCGGCCGGTAAGTGTGGCGCAGTCACATCGAAACCGCATAGAAGAAAGTCAAAGCGCCGCCGGTGGTTCGGTGCTGGTGCGTCCTAGTGTGTGCCAACCTTTATTCGTTGAGGGCCCGGCTAAAACTAGGAGTCATCGACGGACGACGACGATGACGCCGGTCATCGGTCCGGCGGCGTGGCGCGACGGGCCAAAAGCGATTAGCGATAACCGGCGCGGCCTGGGCCGACCTTTTGCCGCCCTCGAGTGTCGTAAATAACGTCCAGGTAAAACGAATCGTCGATAAATAAATGCCGCGGAGCCGCGGATACGTGTTACACGTGGGCGGACAGCAGCCGGACCGCCGCGCCGCGCCGCCGTTCGGATCGTTATTTCATACACGGGTCACGCTATCGTTCGTCCAACCAGCCAGAAACCCTCCCTCCCCGCCCCCGCGGACACCAACGTTTGTTAACTGACGCGTGTGCGGTTTGCACTCCCTCCTAGACGCAATTAGAATTCGCCAGAGCGCTCCATTTCCGGTCGTCCGCGCCTCGCCACGCCGTCCACGCTTCTTTTATTTCGCGAGAGGCACGATATCTTTTTATCTGGTCTCCGCAACGACGCTGTTCACACCGAAGCGTCGAATTATGCTGCGTTCGCGCTACACGCGCTCCTCGAATCCACCGTGCAAAATGAAATTGATCCTTGGTTCACCCCCGGCCTGATTAACCCGTTGCCATTCTCTTTACTCTTTCCAAGATTAAATCGTCTTGATCCCCGACAATGTCGTAGAACAGAATAGAAAATATATATTTTTTGTGCGGTTACATGGATTTTAATGGTGTAATCGATTGCAAACAAATCCCATTTTATTTCATCTAAAATAAAGGCGTAAAATTGATTAGTATATTAATATTAGGAATTAGGAAGTATCGGTATATTGATTATTTGGAAAATCGACGAGAATAAAAATGTCGATTTTCTGATGTTCGTAAGTCATTCCGGATTTTGTGCAATCCGATGCTGCGTTCGTTGAAAGTCGTTCCCCCGGTTTGGAGTATGAGCGGTTTTATTTTTAGGTTTTGTTGAACAACTGCCGCGCCGGGAAAGAGCTGAAGTGTGCGGGTCTTTGGGCGATTTAGCGCGGCGCCTAAGAGGCCTAAGCGCAGAATGGTCCCGTTGTGCTCCGGGATGAGTCGCGGGCTTGTAGGAATGCGGATTATGTCGCGTGAGGATCGCGCGATAACGCGGCAACCGACTATCAAGTATGCGCGCACCGCTGCCCCTCTGTGCAAGGCTTGTAGGCTCGCTCGGTGTCTGGTTTCGAAACACGTTGAAGCCCCCAGCTCGGCTGTTTCCCGCTCGAACCGCCTAATATTTTGGAGTTCGCTTCTCTATTACCTGGCAGAGGTTACGCGTTCACTGCCAAGCGGATTTGAAACAATTATTTAATTATCCGTCGACAGATTTTGCACACTTTCAGCTTGCACGACTGTCCTCTACAGTTGTGCTCCTTCGTTCTTCATTATTGGCTGTTAACCTCTTATAACGGAAAGTAACAACAACTATGGAAATCTCGGAAAGACTGCGCTGGGAGGTGTTTCTCGTTTGAAAGTGGAACTCGGAAGAAAATAATAAACGTATCGTCGATGGACGTTAAAATTATCTGCTGAGTCCTGGAGCCGCCTCGGGCTATATTATTCGCACCAGTAGGCACGGTCGCGGGGTTTTTCGCACGTTCAAGAGGTCCGTACGATCCGGCGCGTCGGATTTCAAGAGATAGATGCGGATCGGGCTGTGGAAACGAGAACCGCGGCTCGCGATAAGCCGTTTAATCGTGTTTATCGCGAGCAGACTGTCGCCGATTTGCTCGGTGCATCGTTGCCGGCCGTTCTCTGGCCCACAAATTCGCGCGAAATACTTTTCCCCTTGACGCTACTTCTTGAAAACTACAAATCTCCATCATCGAGAAGTTATTATAACTTACAACATTCTCGAACTTCGAACGTAATCTTTCTGCGCGAGAAAATTTCTACGCACACTGCGAATTTCGACAACATTTCACCACAAAATGAAAAAATTAACATCTCTGTTAGTTTTTGCAAAAAAAATTTCCATTTGTGGAAGAACCGCAAAAATCTTACAAAATGGTCGTTATTTTCAGCATCGATTTAAAATTGACGGCGATAAACTGTCGAGCTTCGAGGCTGCATCGCGAAGACCCGTCGACCGTAATTAGTCCCGTTAGACAATTACCACGGCCAAGTTCGGGTAAAACCGTGCGCTCTGTTTCCGCGTTACGTTCTCATCGCGGGACGCTGTTATCGTAATTAATTTGGTTGCGTGGGACTCTCGAAAACGCTCTGATTGAAACGTCTCGAGAGAAAGAGGGAGAGAAAGAGAAAGAGAGAACCGGAACGTCGAGCGTTAAGTGTTATTAACCGCGGGAGAGTTAAAAGTTGAACGGGATCGCGGATTTTACGAGGAGCGGGGCGCGCAAAGATTGTCGAATCAACGGTGACGCGCGACCGGCGAATCGATAAACAAATCGTCGAGGACCGGTCCGTTGCACAATGAACCCCGTGCACCGGGTCCCGCAATCAATAACTCGTTTACAATTAATTTCCCTCGAATGACGAATATTTTTCCGCGATCCGCGCCGCGTCGCACCGCGCCGTTCACTTTGAACCCGCCTCGCTTCTCCGCTTTTAAGTCTGCCCAGCGGTGCTCAGACTAGCCCGTAATCCACCTGTTCGTTCTCATAAGAGAAAATAGTTCTGTCGCGTTATGTCCTTCGATCGAAACGAGCGAACTCGATCGTGAGAAGGGATTTTTCGGAGATATTTTTCTCGGCCAGCGGTTCTCAACTTCAACCGAATCACATATCGTCAATGTTACTTCTCCTGAACCTCGGACGACGAAAAAACTGCTGTTTTAAAAAACAAAAATTGACATTATCCGCCCGCGCAGTTGCAACGGCTCGTCGGCTAAATTCAGGCGGAAAAAATTCATTCCGGAATTTCCGTGCGCGGAAATATTTAATCAGCCGTTAACGAAAAAAGGAGGACGGGGATCTTCGAAAAAAAGTGGACCGGTTCCCTTCGGTCCGGCAATTGAATCTCGACAATTATCGCATCGCCGCGCGTCCCCCTTCTATCGGTGTCCCGCGCGGCGACCGCGGAATTATTTTTTCCGCGGCGTCTGTGCGGCACGTTCGCGCGGCGCAGCGCTGCGCCGCGACAGGACGTCATTAATTATAACGTTTAAATTGCAAATCGGCCACTAAAATATGTCGAATCCCTGGACGGTCACGGAGTAGTACGCGGCAGCAAGCGCGCCCGCGCGCGCGAACAATTTTACATCCCTCGAAACACGATGTATGACGGGAATATATTTTATACGCGTATATCTGGAATCCGCGCGCTCGTTACCACCACACGCTCTCGCCCGTCCCGCTTATCGACCGGGGATTTTTCATGCAAATCGGCCCCGCGGTCCCGGAATCGATGGTAATTTTTCGGGACGAGGGGGTGTGGGAGGGGGGGAGAGGAACGAGCCACGATTATCTGCACGTCCCTAGCGAATTCGGCAGCGCGCGTTTTGCGCTTCTAAAGACAACGCGAGAGGCGGAGAGAAAGAGAGAGAGCGAGAGAGAGAGAGAGAGCCCGCGCGTTGTTATTATAGGCAGGTAGAGCGCGGCGGCAAATTAGTTCGTTAAACGATTTTTAAATGTCCCGTCGGAAAAAGACGCGGCGGCCTCGCGCCGCTTCTTTCGGCATCGCCGTTCGCCCGCCGGAAAGGAAATCACGCCCTTTTTGTTTCCGTGTCTCATTAGGACGGCCGAGCCCCGAACTCGTTATCCCCTAAATCACGCGAGTGCTCTCTCTCTCTTTCTCTCTCTCTCTCTCTCTCTCTCTCTCTTGGTCGCTGCGTGCTTTTTCCCCGCCTTTTTGCCTCTCTCCGGTGGTTGCTTTGAATATCGGCGCGGCTTTTCTAAGCGGCCGATTAGTGTCTCGCGACGAGGAGACTCCACGATATACACCATCCGTGGCCTAGTAAATTTATCCGCGGAAGAACGAACTGTCTACGTGAAAGCGACGCGGGGACGCTCCGATATCTCCGTGCGGGTTAAGCGTTGTCGTGCCGCGTACCCAGACCAAGATGGGTAAACGCGCGCCAGATAAATTTCAGAGATTTTCCCCGCTTCTTTTCTGTGTAAACGTTTCGATGGAATTCCGAATTGTATCTATGGATAATTAAGGTATCATCGGGGAAATGGCGTGGGAAAAGCGCCCGGAAAAAAATTATTTCCCGGCGCGAGGGGAAACGATATTTCACCGGTGAGACTACGGAGAGAGAATTCTTCCGCGGAAATTAACCGGAGCAACAGTTGAAGGACTTCGCGCACAATGTGTATGTATAAAATATATTTACATGTATCGCCGTGGTGTGCGTGTGTCTGGCCTCTGTGAAAACCACTAAAAAGGCCACCGGAAAATCCATCCAACAACGTACCTACAAAGAGTGTTGTTGTGTGTTCTCCTCTCCCTCTCTCTCTCTCTCTCTCTCTGAAATGTGTGGACCGAGAGAGGGAATTTCCCGGGGAAATGAAGACAGGAAAAGGAAAGAGGTTTGTGGGGAGGAGGACGAGGGGTGTGTTCAACGATGCGTCTCCTCAGACCGCTTCCGCGCGAAAACATATACATCTAGGGGATGGAGAGGGGGGAGAGAAAAACGCGGCCCGATATAAAAGCTGGGCGATATTAGCATGACAGGCAAACCCGGCAGCATCAAATTGCTGGATCCTAAAAGCAGAGCAGCGCGCGGCCCCTCTGCTGCTAAATCGTCCGTGTGCTTCTAATGGACTGCCAACGGGGGAAAATTTAGTCCTGCAGAGAGCGCGAGAAGAAGTTATCGTTCTCCTGACAAACCTTTCGAGACACGCGTACTTTCCGACTTGAGAGTCTTCTCCCTCCGGAGAAAAAATGTACGTGGTTACGATACATTCGCGAAGGTCAGAGAAAAAACACTAAAGAAACAAACGAAAAAAGAATAAACTCCAACACGGTACAAGCACTCTGGAAAAATACAAAAGCGGAATAATATTATTCCCTGGTAGGCGGTGAGAGAATTGAAATTCTTGAAAAAAATTCTCTGGTTCCGGTGGCGAAATTAATCCAGGCTTGTTCCATTCGTTGTGTTCGGTCGAAAAGGATTGCAGCCAGCTCTCCCAAGGGACTCTCGCAAGGCAAGGGCCGGTTGCTAGGGCGCGCGCGATACATACTAACGTTCTCGTTACGTTGGCCGAAAAAACCGCGGGAGTCTCGCCGTGAAAACAAAGACGGAGAATACTTAATTTATCTCGCCGATCCGTCTAGCGTGGGAGAGCGCGTGAACGCGCGCCACCTTCAAAAAGTAGATAAAGGAGGAACGAAGTGTACTTCCACGGAGCCGGCACTCCTGCGAAGAGAGCGAGAGAGAGAGAGAGAGAGAGGAGACATTACCGGTGTCTAAGGGCGTGTTTCAAGGACAGAAAATGGCGAGGCGTTAAGCAACCGCGCGCGCGGCAAACTTTCGCGTCAAAGTGGTTACACGGGGAACAGCAATTTCCGGAACTTGTGTCGGGCCTTAAATAGTTATGATCGAGGGATGGTGCATCGTCGAGGACGGGTGGGGGTTGTGGGAGGGTGGGCCGCGAGGTTGATAAGAGAATCGCGGGGTGTAAAAAGGCGCGGCGTCGTAAAGGGCGTGCTGGCTGGCTTTCTCCGTGCATCTTGACGCCGTAAAAAAAGAGGAACGAGGAACCGTGGTGAAACTTTTCCATCCGCCTGGGCGCACTCGCGACGCGCGATGCACCCTCAATAATTCACTCGCGCGAGCCTCGTCTCCTCGCCACCACCCACCGCCCCGCCCCGAACCTCACCCACCAATAAAAATGTTAATGCCGAATTTCGTTGCGACTCGATTATCCAGAATTTCGAGCAGCCAGATGGGGACCACCGAGGCTGCAGACCCTAAAAGGGGTGACTTTTAAGCTGCCCTCTCCGACGGCAACTTAGGTGGCTCGATCATTCGTGGCTCCGTGGCGATGAAATTAACGTTCATTAACGAGCCAGTAGAACGAAGTGGATGAGGTGGATGAAGTCGCGACGAACAGTTTTAAGGAACAATTTTACCAGCCGCATATCGCTCGTTGATAATGCGCCAGGGCAGGAACAAACCGGGAATCAAGTGTGCTTTGACACCGGAGACTGATGCCGGGCTGGTCGCTGATCAAAGTCACCTCATACCGCAACCGGAATCCAGCTTAACCCTCGGCCCGGCCGCTTATGGGTGTTACGGGTGACTGTCTCGCCTCCCTGTTGGCCGCGCGCCACTATCTACTTCGTAAAATACAGCGAGCTGTTCGAGTGTGTCTTCGGTAGCCACTCGGGAATTAGGATTCCGATGTAAACCACCCCTCCCTCCCTCCCCCATCCCCGCCGAAAGCGAAACCGGACACCCACGAGCGTCTGTGGTGCTGCGGAAACACTTTGCCACTGGAAAAAGCAGCGACAGGAGACCGTTCGCTGATTTTACCCTGTGCGCGAACGAACGATTATCACGTAATTATCGAACAAGCTGTCTTTAAACGTATTTTTGGCTGTTTCTCTGTGATGTTTGAGGATGCCTGAGAGGCAGTATCCTTTCGGCGTGAAGAGATCTTAAATTTGTTTTTGGTGGTATTTCGGGAAAAGCGAACGGTTCGGAGGAGCGTCGACACAGTACGCCGCGCCGCTTAGCGCGTCATTGTAACGTAATCCAAAGCGCGGCGAACGGGTTGTCTCGAATGAACATGACATAATTGTGAAAACGAACCGGGGCTAGGGGCCGGCGCCGATCCAATTGCTGAAACAACACTGCGGCCGACGGGATTCGTATCGTCGGTCGAGTGGAAGCGGACCCCAAGAGTCCGTTGAAACCGAGCCGGTGTTTATGCGGAACGCAACGCGAAAACCGTTTTTTTTACAGCCGTCTCGAGTGTCGATCGACAAATCGCCGCCCCGAAACCCCGCGCGCGCAATTGTCGAACTGCAAAAACAACTGTGTCTTCGCGTGTCCCAGCCCCACACTCTCGCGTTTCGCAGTCTCCTCTACCGCTGCCTCGACATTTTGTATTCCACTGGGAAGTAGAAAACAAAAAAAAAAAAGAAATAGGAAAACAAAAACAAACAATTTAACGTAATTTAATTCCCCTACGCAGAAAACACTTTAATATGGGGGATGAAAATGATTATTTTTCCGTTTCTTTTTCTATGGGGCTTTTTAATATTTCTACATTTGTGTTTGGGAGTGGAAAATACTAACGATTTTAATCCCATTAAATTTCAATGTAATTCATTTATGTAAACTTTCATATTCTAGGGGGGGGGGGATGAGTACTGTCAAGAATTAATTTTTCTACATTGCAATCTCCGTGTTTAATTTGAATAGAAATTCAGCGGGTGACATACCTCCGGGAGACGAATTGTTGTTCGCTGATTCGATTTTCTTTTCATGAATAGTTACCAAACATTGTTTTTATATGTGTGTATAATTTTTTTTTTGTTTCTATTAACAGTCAGAAGGACCGCGTTAATATCGCGGACTTTTGTCTTCGTACGTCCTGGCGTCTTTGAAAGTCGATCACACATCTCGCAGGCGATCCAGCGAGATTATATTAAACGTCCGACATTATTGGATCCACGGTGAATCGTCTGCAGTGCGTTTGAGAGACGAGAGTGATCCGACTACTTTGTAAACCAACGACAGAATTCTCCCTCGACTGCTCGTGTGGGCTTGTCGAATCGTTTCTCGCGCGTGCCAGACAGCTTCCGAGCTTCTTGAAATTCCCCACGTCAGCCGCCAATAAACAATTTTATTATTCACTGAGAATTCGACCCGCCCCGCGGTAATACGAGAATGTTCTTTTTGCGCAGCTTGCAGCCCGTCACAGTACAGATGCAGAAACGGCCAGTGCATCGACCAGGAGAAATACTGCAACGGTGTCAGGGATTGTCATGATGCATCCGACGAGGGCAATTGCCGTGAGTATATCGTCGAACGAAGTAACGTTGCTTATCGTCACCGTCGCGGCAAAAGAGAGGCTTCGTCTTCTAAATGTTTTCTGTTCTTTTTTTGTTATCGTTCCTTGTTTTTTGTTTCCTTTTCGTTTTTTTTCTGGTGGTTGGTGATCTCGGGATCAACGTCGAATATGTGCATGCATCTAGCCGGAGATCGTGTGTGTTCCGCCCGGGAAAGCGTCAGCTGTCCCACCATTTTAAAAATTAACCCTCGCGAAAAGGATCGACGCGTCTCACTTTTTGTAAATAATTCCGGCCGCCCCCGTCTCACTGCCAAACTTATCCCCGGGCTTCTTGAACTACGCGCGCCGCAACCCCGACTACCTTAACCCGTCGTTCAGCGACGGCTCTAACCTGCCTGCGAACTCGAACAATATCTAACTCGTGTCGACACATCAAATCATCGCCGCGATTGAAGCTTTGTCCTGTGGGAACAGATTCGAATTGGATTCGAATTCGAAAATGCATTCGTTTGTCAATCATCTAATTGGAAGCGATCCAGCGATGGGTTTAACCTGCGACCGAGCGTGAACAAATCCTAACTTGCGCGACGTATAATATTATACAATTCTTATCACAATTCTAACACTCGCCCGTGAAAACAGGTCGAAAGATTTTGTTCGATCGTCCAACTCTTAACTGAAAGCCATCTAGCGATGGGTTTAACCGGCCGGTTTCGAATATTATGAACGATCCTGTACAATCGAGCATCGATAATTCTTTGTCACCCTGTATGGTCTAATGCTCAATTTGCCGGATGATTCGCGAAGTGGCTATCGACACGCGGTCGTTTATTCTTTTTTTTTTCTTTTTACGGTCGAACGGGTTACAAAGGAGTGAGAAATAATTTCAGCGCTATAGAACTCGAAATGGTTGATCGCGGGGATGGCAGCGGTATCATCAGGCTATCGGACGGAACGGATCACGACGATGTTAGGAACCGGCTCAATAGTTCTAATAGCTGTGACAATAACAATAGCGTGCCGGTTGGCCTCGCGTTTCCAGGCCGTTGCACTTGTCAACCCGTCGCGCCCCCGTTGCGTCTCCCCCTCAACCCCTATCATTTCCATCCGACGCGGCGTTTCGTGGGGACGCTTTTCGCTCTTTTATTGTCGCTAGCCACCGTTGGAGAAGGTCAATTTTCAGACGCCAAATAAAAAAAGAGAGATACCCCACCCAGACAGAATTCCAGCAATCTTTCTCATCCCCCTTTTTCAGAGGGTAGATAATGAATTTCGAATCGTCGTGATGACGCGCCATAGGAAAATTTCATCGTAACTCGGTGGCAATTTTTCTGTTAACATGTTTCACCCTCTTCGTAAATACCAATTGTTTGTACCTCCAAAACTAATATACCAGCACATCGGTATGGTATACATTTTGTTTGGCACACCCTGTACACAGTGTGACAATAGTACCTAATTACTCGATTCGTTTCGATCGACCAAATAATTCTCAGGTAAAGAAGATTTTGCTCTGGGCCAACAAATATGTTGTCAAAGTGGTGGAGTGTAAAACAGGGTTCACAGTATGAAATCGACGTACGGGTGCGACAAAGTTGCCGAGGGAAGCAATTTCCAGCGGGCGTTCATCCCTGTTTTATTTGTTTTTCCCTTTTCCTTTTTTAATTCATCGACAAACTTCATTAGCGGTATTAATATCGACGCGGCAGCGACAACGCGGACGTCGCCGAATTTAGGGCCTGCCCTGCCCTGCCCTGCGCTGCTCTGCCCGGTCGACGGACGAGATTTACTCGCGTTTATTAAGCCGCCCTAATAACCGGCTGCAATTTTAATCCGACGTTAATCTCCAGCGGCCCTTTCGTCCTGCCTCGGCTCAGGAATTTCGCTGGTTTTCACCGGTTTAATCCAATACGCGGCCGGTAAGCCTCGTACCCATCACTCAAACATTTCTTCAAATGCGTAGGAAACAATTCGCCGCGAAAAGTATTATAAAAAATGTGCGCAGAAGGTGAGTTTCTCCTAGGGGTCTTCAACTTTGAGATAATCGAGAGTTGATTGAACGCAAAGTAGAAACTGCAGGCCGTGAACAGACGCAGTAGGCTCACTTGATAATACTCGCGGCGCGTCGCATCGGTTGACAAACCAATACGCCAGGACCGAGTTTCGTAGATTCCTGAGGTATTTTAACTGTAATTTGAAATTTTTCTTCGGGAATCTCTATTTCTATGCTTTCCAAAGATTGTCACGTGCGTTTCATCGTCCACCAATTTCTCGTTTAGTTTTTTCTTCGGCATTTAATGCTTGTACTTCGCGGAACCAATACGCGTGGAGGTTGCGGGACTGAGAATCGCCATGGAGAAGGACGATCGAGATTCAGTCGATCGTGATCGAAAGGAATGGGCGAGGCGGGCCTTGAACCCGGTCGGACGCGTCGGAAAACAGGGGAATTCCTTCGAGGGTCCCGTTCCGCGAGGCTCGTCACGCCCCCGCCGGGCACGTTTGCCAATTTCGAGGTCGCGATCCCGGCGACTTATATTCGCCGATCGAGCTGAAAAAGGGGGCACGTCGCGTCGGGTCGGCCGGGGAATCGCGTTAAATCGTAACCAGATTACACGGGGCGGACTCACGCGCGTCCAGATCGAATTAATTTCGACTTTTAATCTCGTTCCGGCATCCGAGGGGGCACGTGACTCGCGCGCTGCGATGATTCGACCGGGGAAAAAAAAAGAAACGAGCATACTTCGCTCGATTCTACTTTTAGAATTCTCCTTCAGACATTCAACGCATAGTTAAACACATTTTCAAATGTGCGCCAGTTCTGTGAAAACTGATGAATTATTATTCGTTCGCGTACAATGCATGCATATGCATCCGTTCCGAATTAGACAGGTGCTGGTTAATTATTTGCCACTTGTATGCATGACAATCGAAAGGAAGCGTTCGGTCATCGATATTCCGGTAACTCAAATAAGATAAGCGAACTTCTGATGTAAAACTGCGTCGACCGTATCCATTGAACAAATTTCAATAGACTGTCCCGTAGAACGGAACGCCATTGTTCGACGACCTGTTTCTTGGCCGTGTTTAACCTTGATGTTATCGCGCGACGATAACTCGGCGCGAGCGCGTGCTTCGCGATCTAATCGACCGAAGCGGTGTCACGGGTTAGCGAAAAACTCGAGCACTCGGAATCTTGGAAAATTGTTCACTTGAACTTCGAACCCCCGTAATTCTCTCTCTCTCTCTCTCTCTCTCTCTCTCTCTCTCTCTCTCTCTCTCTCAAACCTTCGTCAATTCGAAAAATCAAGCGCACCGATTGATTCCTCGTTTCAAGGTGAACGAAAAATCGGAGAACGTAGTTTTCCCGTAGGTTGCCTCGTTCCTGAGATAAACGAGCTCAAAGCCGAAGAGGCTCGCGAACCTGCGTACCGGGTGTCCCGAAAGTACGCGAGCAACGAAATCGCGGAAATTATTATTCTCCGACTGGGTTTTGATACGCGAACAACAACGGCGAGCAATTAGGGGCTGCGATGCAGTTTAGGCGCGCAAAAGTGCCGAGTTCAATTGTCCGATCACGTGTTCCGCGCAAAAGGAACGCGCGCCCCGGCATTGTCGACACGCGAGACACGTTATGCATACACGATAATTACCGGACCGTGTCTACGCGTTTCCATTAAACGGCATCGGTTACGCGAAACGGTCTTGTCCCGCCGTTTTCCCTCACTTTTTGTTTCACCTGAACGTTGTCGACTTGACACGCGAAAAAAGAAGCAAGATGGCGGCACGCGATCGAACGCGCACAGCGTCGCGTCCCGTCGCATCGCGTCGTCGACGATCCGAATTAATCCGGTTGATCGGGACACGAGTAAACCGCTTTACCGTCGTCGTCGTCTCTTAAACAACCGTCCCGGTTCCATTAGCCAGGTTCCATCGTTGTATACACCGTGTCCCACAAGTAGGGCAATCACTAACGACTGACACAATACACTTTACAGGACGCGATTGGATTACGGGTACACCTGGCCGGTCAAAGCTAAGACAACGGCTTAATTCGTTCGATTGGAATCCCGACGTACCCCGTGACCGAAAAGTAACGTACGCTTTGTGGGGACCATCTATTTTTTAATCGAAACGTTTCTGGTATAGCATATTTTTTTCTCAAAAATTGCTAAAAATATATATCGGTCGGTTGTCTTTTGATATAGACGTGTACAAGAAGTACCAAAATTATGGGCCGCTTAACCATCAAACTGATCGAGCTTTTTGTGATTTTATGTGCACCATTCGCTGGTTCCGCTTGACTGTGTATTCGTGTCTGCTGGTATACCGCGTGGCTCAACAAAAATAACGTATACCTCGCGCGGAAATATCGCCAGTTCGCGTCACGCGTACAGAGCGTTCCGAGAGAGTCCGGGACTTGTTGGTCGTGTTCGGCTGATTTCTCAGTGTCTTCCCCTAATTTCCCGAGGAGGTCCGAAGGGCTTCGCGGAAATTCCAGGCACGGAATCGGCGAGGAGCTTCCCGGCCGCGTAGCTCATTCTTTCGAGTGCACTCGGTTCGAAGAGTCGTCCATCCTCGATCGTTAGCTAATTGCCGCCGTAAATTAGAGCCGCGTGTTGCCCTCGTAACTCCTTGTTCATTTATAATCTCTTCCGCGAAATTTCCTCGGGTGCGTGTTAATTAATGGCCGACCCCCGAGGTTCACGTTCTCCTCCGTCCGCACGCTAATTAATTCCCTACGACTGCCTTTCTTTTCAACCTTCCGTCGACTCGCGCCCCTCTGCCTCCCTTCCCACCCCACTATCTACCTCTCACCCTGTCTTCTCGTGCAACCCTCTGCGTGTCTTCCCGTTTCATCTTTTCGCCCTCGTCCGACATCCGGCCAGCATCTTGTCGATAGCGAAACCACCCTTGCACCGGAAGTGAATGGCTCCTCTCGTAAATCTGCGCACGGCTTCCTGGAGATCCGTTTTCCTTTTTAGAGGAAGCAACAGCTCAACCAGCTGGCTACCGAATCGACCATCCCCGTATAAACTATCGATACCGAAGCTCCGGTCCGATTCCGGACCAATTCGCTCTCAGAACAATTTTCTCCACGGTCCTCGGCGATTTTGGCCGGAATTTCGAATTCTTCCTTCGCGAATCTATATTTGCATGTCGTTCGGAGAGGTCCTCCTGTGTTCTGTGTCCTCAGCGATCGTCGTTGTCGGTGCATCATTACGCGGTTGCTGTCAAACCGATACGCTCGGACAGTTTCCTCCATGTTTCTTTACAAGTACGCAATAATTCCGAATGTTTACCATACGAATCAGTGTTTAAGCACGTTCCGAAGATCATACAACATGTCCTGTGTCGTCTGCAATCATCATTGTGTTCGTATCTTCCATTATGGGTGCGCATCGGCAAACCAATACGCTCGGATAGTTTCCTCCATATTTCTTTACAAGTTCGCCATAATTCAGAATGTTTCCCACACGAATCGGTGTTTAAGCACATTCCGAAGATCATACAACGTGACCTGTGTCGTCTGCAATCATCATTGTGTTCGTATCTTCCATTATGGGTGCACATCGGCAAACCAATACGCTCGGACAGTGTCCGCTGCAAATTAAACAGCAGCATTGAATATTTTCCATACAAACCTACGTAATTGTGCTTTCTGGAGATCATCGCACCTGTCAGCGTGTATCTCGTGATTAATACCTGTGCCTCGTCGAACCACGCACCGCTGCTGTTCTTCGTACGTACATAATTGTGTCTATCGCGCTGCCGGCATACGACCTACCACGTGTTCATCATCAGTGTACCAATTAATGTGCCGTGGCTTCAACATTTCGAGCTTTCCGCCAGAGCGGGTCGAATCGAGTGCTCAAAACACAATCGTTTCTGACGATTCTTGCAGCCTGCAAGGAGGAGGAGTTCGAATGCTCGCCTGGGTATTGCGTGGATGCGTCGAGACGATGCGACGGCGTCAAGGATTGCACTGAAGGGGCGGACGAGGCGAATTGTTCGAACACGAGTATGGATAACGCACGCCTAAAACAGGATTCGCATAAACAGCGAGCCAGAACCATTCTACCTTCCCCCCCTCCCCCTCCCATTTTCGAGACTCGCTCTCATCCCACCGCCGCGTCACACGCCCCACACGCGGATCCCGAATTATCCGGCGCTACCGATAAATCACGGTCGACGAGCCGCGACTTGAAGCAGGCTAGTCGCGTGGCCGTTCGGCCGGGTAATCCAAGTTCGTCCAAGGATATAACGGCCGGCCTCCGATAACGGACGGTTGTTTCTCGAGCGATTAATTGCACGCCGCGATGCCTCGCCAGCCCAGAGTCTCGTTTCCTTTCCTTTATTCGGCGCCGAAGGAGCGCGAGATGCACCGACACGCCGCGCGAGCGATTAATCCGATTCATTACGATCGCTCGACTGACTAATTATATCGCCGTCCGCGCTCCGTTCCCCTCACAGTGACAGAGACCCATTCCGCTGGCCGCCCGGTTTCGCCAACTGATTCGACTACAGTGTTTTATCGATAATTGTCCAAAGCTCGGATCCGGCCAGGGACAATTATCCGCCAGGTATACTATTCTTTGACTTCTGCCGAACGTAGGAAAGGACAACGAGGGCCCCGATCGCTGAAAAGTGTAAACATAACTAATCTATTGGGACATTTATCGATAAAACACTATACCCACCTTCGGTCCTCGGGACCCGAATGGTCCCTTTCGTAGCGCTCGAAAGCTTATCGAGCAACGCAAGCTGCAAATAAAATTACTAGCGGTGCGTCCCGGTGTGCGCCGACCTTTACAGTGCTCGCTGCATGCGATTTTCTCTGCTGTTATCGCTCGCGATTCCCATCCAATGCTTTTTCTCCAGGCCTCGAGCCTCCGAAAAGGCTTCGCAATTACTACAGGCCGCGTCTTGTTACGAAAACGGGAATTGCGTTTTTCACGAGCGGAACAACGGAGGTTCGTTCGGCCCGTTAATAGAATTTATATTAAAACGCGTGTTAATATAATACAGTTGGTGTTCGAGTGAAGTGCGCCGCGTATTGTACAATTCGACACGGTTTTTCATTACTTCCGCGGGGATTTTAATTCAATCGCGTGAACCGTCGCGCGAGGTCTCTTTACACAAAAATATGCCAACCCTCTACCTCAACCCTGTTCCCCCCATCCCGCCGCCCCCGCTCCTTAGTTCCCTGTTTTTCATTGATTCGAAATGTTGCGCCTCGCCCTTCGCCGCGAATCAAGTTCTGTAATTCGTTCTAGCGGGATTTTGTGTTGATCGTTCATTGTTTTCTTTCTGTTCTTTTCTTGTTTCCCTCACGACGGGCGAACAGCGCATTGCCGGCCAGACCAGTTCCAGTGCGGAACCGGAAGTTGCGTCAGTCTGACTATGAGATGCGACGGCCGGTCGGACTGTCCAGACCGATCCGACGAGCACAATTGCTCTGGTATATTTTTATTTTTCTTTCTTTCGTTTCTCTTTTTGTCTTCTCCTTTGTTAATCATCTGTCCCCGTAAACTTTTTATCGAGACTTTTTCTTAAGGGGACGCGAGTTAGTTTCGGACGAACGCGGTGGATAACGGCCGCTCGATTTTAACGTTCCAGTGACCACGTGCAGCGGCGACCAGTTCCGGTGCAACGACGGCACGTGTCTGAACATCAACCAGAGGTGCGACATGGTGGAAGACTGTCGGAACGGCGAGGACGAGCGCCAGTGCGGTAAGTGTACCTGTTCTCGCCCCTCCGGCCATGTAGCAAACGTCATCTCGATTGCCTCCAAGGAACAGGTGGAGCACCCTGGGCGGCTCAGCCGCGTCCACAGCTCCGGAATACTTTAATGGGTCGACGACGAATGTCTGAATCCCCTTATTACGGGAGCAACAAGTTGTTCTCCGAGCGACGAGCCGCTGACGGAGGGGGGTTGATCCAGCGTTCTCGGGGCCGTTAACGGAGGATTTTATCCTTCCCCCCCACCCTCCACCAGATTCTCACGAATACCAACGGGATTTCGGTCCGCAGCGTTTCGTTCGATTCCGTAGATCGCGAAAAAATTATTGTTCCCGTCCGTTAGCTCCGTCCCCACCCGCCGGCGTCACGATGAACGCTGCAGATCAACCCTAATATCGCGGATGCTCGCGATACGCTCGGATACCTCCGGGAGGATACGGTTTTCGTCGGCGTTCGATTTATGATTTTCCATGCTGACCGAACACCGACCGGACGTGGCTTTTCCACCAACACCACCACCAGCCCCGTGCAATTTTCCGCCATGCCACGCTCCGTCAGATTTCTCCAGCCCACCCACATACAAACCCACCCCCTTCGGGATTCACCCCCAATCACACACGTGTCCCTACCCTGTGTCGTTCGGCAATGGGCGCCGAACCGCTACGAATTTCGTTCAAAAAAAAAAAAGAAAAAAAAATCTCGAGACGCTTAGTCGCGTTTCAACCTTGAACACGGTCGTAGCGGTTCGACCTTGAGCCTCGTTCATTTTCACCGACCATACAATGACGAGAATAGTACTACTGTCATCTACGTTGATCAACGTAACAGCGAACCGGATCAAGCTGACCAGCAGCTTTACCTGCGCTTTTAACCCTTCACCGCCACTTCGAACCATCTCATACGAGCGCGAACATCTCGCTATCCGTGCGGCAAGGGCAGCTTTCGCGGCCACCGGTTGCACGGCTTTCGTTCCGGCACGTCGGATCGATTTCAAACACGCGCAAACACGCTGCGAACAAGATGCCGGCTTGCTGTCCTTCGGTGTACCTGCGTGATCCTTTCTCGAAAACGAAATAACCGCGCGCGCCTCGTTTTACAGTTAAGGGAGCGTCGGTTTGAAGGGTTAAATGTGCATGATTGTGTGGTTGTGGAGCAGGTTGCGTAGAAAGCGAGTTCCGATGCGCGGATGGCCTGTGCATCGGCTACGAGTTGCAGTGCAACGGGGTGGAGGAGTGCCTGGACGGCTCCGATGAGAGGGATTGCGGTAATTATACAATTTCACGCCACCTACTTTAACCTTCTACACTCACACTTCTACACTTCTGCGCGCTGACACTAGCTAGGGAATCTCTCTTTTTTGTTTTTTTTTTTGTCTTTGTCGACGGGAACGACGTATAATCGTCCGTCAGACCGGGAACCACATCTCGTCCTCGGTCTTCGCTCGAGTTGACGTGTGCGGACAAGGGTTCAGAATTCCGGGGAGATATTTCCAGTTCTAGGGAATTTTTTTTTTGTTAAGTCCGAGAACAATTTGTGACATCGAGAAAGATTTTCTGGATCCTAGGGAGAATTTACCACCCGCGCGACCAACTGTTTCTAGCCCTAGAGAGGTATTTAGAGTTCAGGGGAAATTTCTAGTAACCTTAATGTTCCTTCGTGGTCGTCTATTTCGCTTCCTCGATCGTTCATCGCGATCATCGTGATCCTAGAGAAATTTCGATGGAGGAACGTGTACAACGACGAGCAGATGTTCCTGGAAAAGTTTAACATCCCTAGAGAATGGTGGCAGAAAAGCAATTACGTGGACATCTGGGGGGAAAAAATCGTTCGTGCACCCAGAAGAGAGGCCGCCGATGAATCGAGAAACAACGATCGACTCGACTACCCATTCGCTGCGCTCTGGCAAGAGCAGTCGACACTTGTTGTCGAAGCCGGAGGACTACACTGATCGGACCACGCAGAAGCCGAAGAGGAAGAAGAAGAAGCATTCGAAACGAAAGAACCTGAAGAACGAAGGAAACGTGGACTCATCGAGCTTGGCTCACATGGAGGAACTAGCCACGTCTGTTTCTATCCTTGAAGATGACACCTGGGCTACAAAGAAAATTGTTGAAGAGAGCATCGTGTCGGAGAACACGAAGAACAAGAAGAAGAAGAGGAGAAGGAAGCATCCGAGACAAAAGACCCCGAAGAACGAGACGAACGCAGAGTCTTCGGCGTTGGCTCGCTACGAGGATTTACCCATGCCTGTTTCGATACTCAGCGACGCCGCCTGGGCTACAACACTTGTCGAAGAAAGCACCGTGTCAGAGAAGAAGAAGAAGAAGAAGAAGAGGAGGAAGCATCCGAATCGAAACACCACGAAGAATGACACAAACGAGGAGTGGACGACCCCGCGTCGTGAAGAGGAGTTTCCCACGCGTGGTTTGATCATGAGTGAGACAACCTGGTCTGCGTCGACAATTGCTGAAGAGGAAACCGAGGCGCCTGAGGTCGAAGAACTGCGGGAATACTTTCGCCAGACCTTCGCTCCGACAGAGTATCCGTCAAGCGGTTCCGATTCATCGGAATTCAGATCGTTGCTC
This sequence comes from Lasioglossum leucozonium, assembly GCA_028454225.1. Classification (NCBI taxonomy): domain Eukaryota; kingdom Metazoa; phylum Arthropoda; class Insecta; order Hymenoptera; family Halictidae; genus Lasioglossum; species Lasioglossum leucozonium. The sequence goes on from CM052218.1 coordinate 7,666,478, forward strand.
GACGGAATCCTGAAGGGAGACGCATCGAACGAGGTGGAACTTGAAGAAGCCAGTGGCGGCTCGAGAAACGAGTCGGAAATGAGAAAGGAAATGGAAGAAGAAAAGAAACAAAGTCTGACTTCTTCGACCGAGGAGTATGATCCTGGAGAGACCCTGAAGAGCACCAGCACGCCCGAAGGGACCTCAGAGTGGGAGCCGAGGGAGGAAACGATGTTCACCGTGTCTACTAAAGCTGACATAAATACAGAAGAAGATCCCGGGTTCACGACGAGATTGACACGGTCCTCTAAAGAATACTTGGACGAGAGCTCCGAGACGATAGTCCCCGAAGAATTCACCGAAACAGACCCTGAAGAGATCATCTACAAGGAGGATACAAGCAGCAGGGAAGACGTAGGCGGTTACCAAGCTAAAAAGGAGGGCGCTGTCGCCATGTTTTACCATAAATACCTACAGGGGATCGTAAGATCTTCAACCATGAGACCGGTGACCAAGGTGGAGGATTTCATCACCGAATCGAACGAAACCGAGGTGAACGGGACGTTCGTCGATCAGAAATGCAAGCTGCTGAACGAGATTCTGCGCAATTACTCGGACGCCAGCGGCAACATCTTCAACGATTGGTACGTGAACTGCTCCTCGGATTGCGCGAACTACTTGAAGCAGATTTTGGAAGCAGCCAAGCTGCAACCCTGGTCGAAAGTCAACGGGAGCTCCGAAAGCGCCGAGAACATAGACTCTGGCCTGATCGAGTCCGGAGAACCGACGATGTTCACCGAAAGGAATCACACCCTGAATCCTGAAGAGTCGAAGGAACAAGGGCACGTCTGGGAAGCTAGCAACAATATAATTAAAACAACAGAGTCCACGGATTTGGTCGAGAGATTCGCCGAGACGAGCACGTACAAGATAAGATCGAAAGGCACACGGAGAAGGAGTAAGAAGGGAAGGAAGAAGCCGAAGAACGAAGAAAAAATCAAGAAGAATAAGGGGAGGGGCAGAGGCAAGAATCCTTCCAACACGACCGTCGACACCACCTGGGACCAGCCACTCGGTTGGATCTCTTCAACGTCCCAAAGAGACAACCCTGAAGAGACGACGTACCCTGATGAAAAGCATACTCCCACGAAACCGACACTCCTGGAGACCACATCCCCAACTAAGAGGTGCAGACCGAAGTCTGATTGGTGGTCGAACGAAATCACCGACCCTGAAGAGGACTGCGAAGAGGACAGTTTGAGGCAAACGAGCACCGACGACGTCGAAGAGACGGCTACAGAGACTTCCACCGTCAGTTCGGTATACTTCACCACCGGATCTGAAATTACGACCATTGACATCGAAGGAAAAGTCCTAGCCGAAGAATCGTTCGCTAAAAATGTTCATTTGTGCGATGACGACAAGTTCCTCTGCGACGGTGGCCTCTGTATATTCAACAGCATGAAGTGCGATAGGATATCGGACTGCAAGGACGGCACCGACGAGGCCGACTGCGACTACGAGGACCTCGGCCATGTGCACAGAAACAGAGGCGACCTGCCCAGCTGCGAAGAACACGAGTTCCCCTGCAATAGCACCTGCATCAGCAACATCTTCATCTGCGACGGTGTCTCGAACTGCTGGGACGGAACCGACGAGGCCAACTGCGGCGACATAGGTAGTTGAAAAGAACGGGGTCCTAAATTGTACAAACTAATCTCGCTTCGTGGGACATATCTGAACCTTCAGACGCAGCCAACCGGATTCTGGGGAGTTTTTCTGTCGATGTTGTACAAAACTGCTACCCGAAGAAGAATTCTTTGTGTTCGAACTTCTATGGGAACTTATTGTGACGTCCATCTGTGCTGTACAAACGCCTTGGGAGGACTATCTAGGGGATTTTTGGCTCCGGCAATTCCCCAGGCATTCACGATCCTCGACACGCTAGAATTGGGAGTAGACAGGGATTTTCGGGAATTCAAGGTAGGCTCGATCGTTGGTCTAGAAAATTCTCGAGACCTTGGAAATTCTTCGGGTCTAGAGATTCTTCTAGGGGACATGTCGACGCGTCACGTGAATGCACTAGGGAATCGTCTGAAGAGAGCACCTTTATAATCCCCAGAAAACTCCGCCGGAGAGAACAGTGGGGCTCTGTTCGACGAGAGTACGACGAGGTCTGTTTATTAGTGCTCGGCCGAGACCCGGCGTGCTAATCCAAGGGGATTTGCTCGGACACGTAGTTCCCGTTTCCTTTCTACGTCGAGGTGTAGCTAGCCGCGAGCACACACAACACGTTCACTCGATACCACCTGACACTGTACATAAACCCACGGAATATTATTCTAACCCGTCCACCAGGGGCTTCTTCAGATTGCTTTAAGTGTTAGCCAGCTTTGAAGGACTCCCCTGTAAAAAGTCCCCAACTGTATCTTAGCCCCGTCGAGGAATTGGTCGCTCTGCCGAGCTGCAGATATTCGGAGGAGAAGTCAGTCGCTTCTTCGAGAACCGGTGGCCTTGGCACGCTGACTCGATTTGAGGAATTCGCCTTGAACATAGAGACACGTAATTTTATCTTGCGACACAAGGGTCTGATTACTCTATCTACCGAATGTCTGACCAATCACTGATTCGGTCTACTAGAGTCCCTTCCTTTGCGCCATACTCGTCCTCCATCCGTGAAGCTTTTAACTCCTAACAGCAGCAACTGTAAACCAAAAAGAGGATCAGCGTGGCAAGGTCGCCGGCGAGCTTGCGGGCCGAGGAACATATCGCAGGCCCACAGTGTACCGTAACGATCACTGTGACAACAGCTTTCAGTGTGTCGACGTCCCGTGTCGCTTTAAATGTGTCCCAGGGTGGACAGCTTTTGTACATAACCGAATCCCCGAAAAAAAATGGGTTCTTCGGGTTTTTCACGGCCGAGGGTGTCGATCCTCGGGGAGAACATCCAACGGCCCTGAACAGCCCGGGAGCCGTAACATTAGACTGTGACCAGCGTTGACGAAACAGGCTGTTTGTTTTTGCCGGTGGCGCCCTGTAGGGTTGGCCCCGTGCCCTTCTATGGACTTCACCTGCAGCGACGGCTCTTGCATATCGAAGGGCGCGGTTTGCGACGGATTCGACGACTGCCCGATGGCAGAAGACGAGCTTCACTGCGGTATACAATCACTTACGTTCTCTATCGGACCGTTCGACGTCGGACGATTCATCGATTGGTTGATCGAACCGATCGGGAACGGATCCCGACGCGGAACGGTCCCCTGCTTTCGCCTTTGCCAAAATAATCCTCGCCTCTCGGGGCTGCTCTGTGACAGCGTCAGACATCGGTCGGACCCGGCCGTGCCGGGTCGGGACGCGACGATGAACGTGCTCAATGTTAATCACGATGTTAATTAATTGATAATTTTCAAACGGCGCGACTCAAAGCGAGACTCGGTGTCTGACTTATCGTCGACCGAAATCACTCGGCGAAGTGTACGTTAATTATAGGGATCGCTCGACACGCGCCCCGATCAAATGCCACTTATCCAATTTCAATCAGGGGCTAATGAAGTGGCGCGTCACCGCGAAAGTGAATTTGTTTCGAAGGTCCGAGATTGGTCACCGCCGAAAACACGCAAGCGGAAATACGCTGAAAGGATTTTCCGGGACGCATTTCGAACATTGATACGTTCATCGTTCGCGTTGATCCTGCATTAATAGCTTCACGTGACCACCACCGCACCCCCACCCCCATCACCCGTTGGAAATCTTGTAATTAATTGTATGCATAGTGCGATCCCCGGGAACGATGGTCGACTGACTTTATCGTTCCCGGCCGTAGAACTAACGGTGTCCGGTTACTCAATCTATTAACCGTCGGTACGCAGTCCTGTAAGTTGTACCCGCAGATACAGCTTCCCCCCTAACTCGTGTGACAAGCAACAGCTTTCGTACCAGTGTTGATCGAACGCTTTCGTTGTTCGAGCTTCCAGCAATAGAAACGAAATCGCGAGGTGAATAGTACACAGAAGTAGCCCTCCTTTTGTCGAGAAACTATCGCCCCCTATCTGCGGACGGGTGAATCCTTTTTGACCGGGGACAATTAGGCCGTGAAAATCGCACCGAACTTGGCTCGAAGAGTGACTCAAACATCGTTCAAGTTCGACTCCAATTGGACTTGAACAGTCGGCTCGGAACCTAATTAAAACTTGACTCACGCTTGACTTAAATCTGGGCCAAATATAATTTATAGAGAAGAAATATTGACTGAAACTTGACTCAAATTTAAAACTTTAATTAAAGCTCCACTCAAACTTGACTCACACTTGCCTTGAAACTCGAATTAAAGCTCACCCAAACTTGACTCACGCTTGACTTGAATCTTGAATTAAAGCTGACTCGATCTTGACTCACGCTCGACTCGAACTTAACTCCAACTTGAATCGAACTTGACGTGGAATTTGAGTTGAAGCTTGACTCAAACTTGGATTCGATTCAAATTCTGAATAAGATATGAGCCCAAGTTTCGAGACAACGGAATGAGTCCTCGGTCAACCGAGGATCCTCTCGTCCCCGATGAGCGCGCCGCTTCCCAGTTGATCGTCGACATCTTTGTACATAAATGTGTGTTCTCTGCTCATATATATTCCCGCTGCGACACATACGATCGTCCACACAAAACAAACAGCACGGGAATGCACGCCCACGCAGTTCAAATGCCTCACCGGGAACAAGTGCATCGAGGGTGTCTACAGGTGCGACGGTCATCCGGACTGTCCCGACCACAGCGACGAAGACTGTGCGAACAAGAACATTACACACATAACCGAGCTTACCAGTACGCCTTTTGTTCCCTCTATTATTTCATTTTTTGTTTGTCTGTACGTATAACAGCGCCCATTGTACGGAATCCACAGGCATGATATTACACAGCAGAAATCAATTTAAAATCCTGCACAAAGTATGCTGTTTAATCAAATCGCACCGGGGATTCCGTGCAGTGAGAATCAATCGATCTGCGGGAGTTGTCACGACCTGTTGATGAAAGTTCTCCGAATTGATCTGAATCGAGCGTGTTTAAGAATGTTTCACCGTGTTCGAATAAATGGAACGACAAGTTTGAGAAATTCTTTCGCGAACCGCTCGAAAACGGTAGAACTTTCATCCGGTCTGAACAGTTCCTGGAGACCAGTCATATGTTTTGATGTCTGCTTTGGACTGTAATTCGACTCATCTCCCTCTGTGCTGTGCTTTCCGTACGCACGAGTCCGTAGTCTGCCCGGATAAAAAACTCACGTTGTTTGTCTAGCACTCGCCCGCGGGGATCACGCCGCTCTAATTAATTAGCTGGATTAAAGAATCCGGGCTTCTTTGCTGTAGCCGGAGATCCTACTCGAAGGTTCCGTCCTCAGCGAAAAACAGCCGTAACGTGTAACGGAGCAGCGGCGTCGTGGTCCCCGTCGTCGTTCGTGTTTGCTCCCCGCTAGAAACCGCTTCGTTTCGGAAGTAGCTTCTTGTTTTTCTTTTTTTTGGCAATTTTTTTCGTATCCTCTGTGTCTGTGTACGCTCAGAACCGCCTCGGCCTGACTGGCCCGCTCCGAGACCGAGGGAATGCGATCCAAGCAGGGAAATGCGTTGCGACAACGGCAAGTGCGTGCTGCTGCGGCGCAAATGCGACAATATCTTCGACTGCCTCGATGGCAGCGACGAACGCGACTGTGGTAAGACCCTTCGCTAGACCTCCCGGCTAGGGTCGCTCGGTTCCCGCCCGTTTAGGTTCGCCTTGTCGATAATTTTCTATCTGCACCATCTCAATCCTCTTCGAACTCCAGTTCGAGACTCTACAGACAGACAGACCCGACATAATTTGTCTGACCAGTGGCAGATCTACTACTTTCTTAATTCACTTGATGTCTGATTCATCACTGGCACATACTACTTACCTCCCGACCGATGACCGACTCAATCTACTCAACGTCTGACAAACTGCTGACTAGCTGAAATCAGTGGTACTTTCACTCGACTCAATCTACCCAACGGCTGGTTAATTCTCGACCCACGCTACTTCTAGTGACCGACCTGTTTCACTTGTAATCCGACCTGGACCGGACTCAGACGCGAACAACGTGAACATTTTGATAAACGGGAATCTCCGAGTGACCCGCAGAGCTATACACCCTCCCCTCCCGGTGTTCGCTAAATTAACTGACCGAGGCAAAAAAAAAATGGCCGCGCTAACGCTGTATTCGTGTGCTTTACACGTGCTCGTACCGCCAAGGTGTCTGCACCCCAGCCGAGTGGAAATGCGCCAGCGGCGAATGCTTGCCAGAAAACGAGCGGTGCGACGGCATAGCGCAGTGCGTTGACGGATCTGACGAGGATCGATGTGGTAACTATGCGTCCTCACCCCGCCACGAATCCTCTCCACGATGAAAATTGGCCGGCCCACCGTCTGTCCCATCCCTGCTACCGAATGGGGAAAAATAATCATTTTTCAACGAAGCTCGAATAACTATCTAATCCTCGTTCGATTTACCGAGAACGCACGTCGACTAACAAACGATCCCCGATGATTAACGGATATTAACAGTCGCATTCCCTCGCCGATCGTCAATGTTGTGTGCGTCGTGTGACGTAGTTGGTTGCCGTCCGTAGCAAGCAAATCGGTAGAGTTAAATGTGTTTGTCTTGGTGTGTGTGTCGCACGTTCGTGTTTGTTCCTGTGCATGTACTCTTTGTAGAGGTTGCATGTTTCATGGTCTTTACGACAACTTCGACCGAATGTGTAAGTACTTCTCAACGTTCTGGGACTCGGAAGGATAAACGTGCTCGCGCGGTAGCTTGGGGCAAGGATGGCGACGGGGTTCCACGTCCCCTACGGCTATCCGAGTCTATCGGGTACTCACCTGATGCTGTCAAGGTCTTCGGGGCCTGGAAACTCTTCTGAGCCTAGGAGATCTAATTTCGGGAAGCTCACTGAGGGGATCCTGGGGACTCTATTTGCGTTAGGAGACCTAACTTCGGCAAGTCTAGGACATGGTGTGTCCTGAGTGCTTTTCTAGGCCTAGAAGACTCGAGTCTTCTAAAAAAAAAAAATGTTCTAAGCTCTCCTAGCCTCAAAAGAGCCTCCAACTTGAGAGGTCTTCAGGGTCGAGGGCCTCGGCTCCACAACATTCAGAATATGCAAATAACCTAGGAGATCTAATTTTGGTAAGCTTACTAAAGGGATTCCTGGGGACTCTATTTGGAGACCTAATATCGGCAAGTCTAGGACATGGGGTGTCCTAGGTGCCTTTCTAGGCCTAGAAGACCCCAGTCTTCTAAAAAAAAATGTTCTAAGCTCTCCTAGTCTCGAAAGAGCCTCCAAATTGAGAGGTCTTCAGGGTCGAGGGCCTCGGCTTCACAATATTCAGAATATACAAATAACCGTTTACCATTAAACAATTGATGAGGATCGTCGATGGGAATAAGAGAACCCTGTCGCCAGGGCCAATTTTCTTCCCCCACCCAAAAGACCCGATTCCCTGAACCGCACGATGCTGTGACGGAGAACCGCCTGGCCAATTCGGGGATGAAATTGTAGTGAACGAATGTCCGGCTGGAATGTTCCGCTGCAACGACGGATTATGCCTCGACAGTAAGAGACGTTGCGACGGCCGGCCGCACTGTCGTGACGGCTCCGACGAGATCAATTGCCGTATCGTGGAGCCAAGGCCGGACCCGGCCCCTTCGGGTACTGTTCTGTTTTACTGTCAATCGAGTTCCTCCGATTACGAGGACTCGAGGTCTCCCGGGGACACGTTGCCCTCGAATCTGCAAAACTAGTCGCTCTTCAGGGTGCGTAGATCGTTCATCAAGCTACCCCGAAGAGCTACCTCGAACAGGCAAACGACCTCGAACGGGAAAAATGTATATTTTTTGAAAAACGCGGCGTGAAATCGACGAGGTGATCCGCGAACGGATCTCGCGGCTCCGAGGTTAGATCTCGTGATCTATGGTGGCCCGGGACATCGACGCGGACTCGAGGCAATTTTCCCCGGGAGAAGCAATCAAGGTGCAACGAGAATCATTCCTGTTTCATTCTCGACCCATTTTTTTCTCTCTCTCTCTCTCTCTCTCTCGCTCTCTCTGTATCTTATTTGTCTGTTTGTTTGTTTCCTACCCCGCCTGTATCCACCACCACCCACCCCCCGACTCTACACACGTAATTTCACCGAGCTACTCTAACACGCAGCTGATGAATTATTCCCGCTATGAGTTTCGACGTTCTGTTTGACCTCGTGCGTTTTCTCCTCACCTTCGAACCTCCCCCCCCCCTCCGCCGGACAAACGGCGGATCTTCGACGGAATCCCCTTAACACTTTATCTCATGGGGCCCCACGTAATTTCTGAAAGATTGCAATTTTTAACGCTTTACAGATCGACTCATGATCAACCGCGAGAAATACAATTACCGGTGCAAGCTTCCGTGATGCCTTCAGACCGAATTACGGCGTTCCCCATGCAACTGAAATTGAAAACCAGAGACCAGGGTTCACGGTTAACGCGAGATAAAGTTTCGAAAAATTTTGTTCGCAGCTGAAAGTTTTCGGAACGTTCCGCGGACCCTTTGATTAATTTTTCTTTTTTTTCTGGTCCCCGTTTATCTTTTCGTCGTCAATTATGTAAAGTTGACTTACGTTGTTTGTTTTAATTCGAATTGTAATTCACATCGTGTTTGGGATCTTCCCCTTTTATGTTTAGCTTCCATCAGTCAGCCTTTTATTCGAATTTTTCTTTTGTCTCTCTGGTCTCCCGTCGCGCGTACATTCCGTCGTGTAATACTTTCTCGTGTCCCTTCGCCTCGCCGCTCCGACCTTTGCTCGTTTATCATTTAGTTTCTCCAAAATAATATTTAATTGGGAGTCAACCGAGATTCGAAATTCCGCGGCGTTAGCGCGAATTTATTCAAGAAAAATCCCCGGATCTCGGGGCGTTTTTTATTAAATAAACATGTGAGCAGGATAAAATCAACAGGAAACCATTAAGCGAAAGAGCAAGTTTCTGTTCAATTAAAAACTGTATAAACCGTGCCGCAAAAAAAGAAAGAAAAAAAGTTGTATTCCGCATAAAGATTCGCAGTTCGCCGATCGCCCTTTCAATCTGCCGATTAAAGATTACCGTTTCATCGATTTATCGGAAACTCGGCCGTTCGAGCGCATTTTTGCGCGCAACAAAATCTCGCCGCATAGCCGGAATCATGCCCGAACATACTGCAGAAAGATTTTCACTTTTACGTGGTCCAGATTCTCTACGATAAATGCCCAAAGATCGCGAATTTAGTGCTAGGCATACCTCTCAATTTAAAGCGGAATAAATATTTTACAACTCACTGAACATTTCATAGAAATCGGTATTATATTCTTCAGCATGTACGGAACCATTTATGTTACAAATAGCTTATTTTCGTACGTTCAACATAATGATTTATTTCGAGGTAGATTGCGCCGGTAGTTCCATTAACGGATCGCCTCAAAAGACAGATGCAAGAGTCAGCGTAACATACATCGATCGTTCCCCTAATTCCCATTGGCCGAGCTGGGAGAATCTTGCGGGTATTTATTTATCGGCCGGCGTATTCCCCATAAAAATCGAGGGAGCGGTATACGGAACGGTACGGCACGGTACGTACGGTCGACGGGTGAAAAACGAGGAGGAAGAACAGAAGCCAAGAGAATGGAAATCGATGCGTGGGCGCGCGGGATCGCATCGGGAGGCTCCTCGGTTCGCGCGTCGGTCTTCAAGGCGGCAATTAAGAAGCTGTAACTAATGCGAGGGCTCGGCCAGACTCGGCGAGAGCCGTTAATCTCGTTTCGTCATTCTATCGACCGTGTTCTCCTGTTTGGCACGCGGACGTCGGCTACCGACCCTCGAGACTCGACGCTGGCGCCGCGACGCCGTGCCCTCGCGGATCCCGATTTCCCAAATATAGCATACCGCTCGATTGGACCGTTCGAAATTCACCGTCCGAAAAATTTCACTGCTACCTCGAAACATTTTTTCGCGTCGGTACGACGTTGTTAGCTTACGGCGGGTTGTTTCCAGAAATTCCTCGACCTAATTCGCGTTTCCGCGGTCGCGAATCGTTCTTCTAGTATTTCAAGGCAATTTTTCGGCGAGAGCGGCGCACACCGCGGGGCTCGGGACTCGAATTTTGAGAACCGCTGAAGCGGCAACGCGCGCGAGCACGCACCCTCGACCGACTTTGAAGACGTTTTTCTCCGGGGAGCGAAGGTCCGCATTCCTAAAAAAAAAGAAAAAACACTATACTCCCATTTTTCGAGCGGCTTTTCCCCCGGTACCGTTCTTTCTCTTCCCCTCCCTCTTTCTTTTTCTCTCTCGATGATTCGCCGGTCGTAACGACAACGACCAACGAAAGTCGAATTAATTTTTCAGAGAATAATAAAAAGAACCAGCAACCCCTTCCCTGTCCATGCATTGCCACGTGTGCGGCGACGCCTGGCGCATAATTTATTCGGACAAAGTGGTTATTATTATTCGACTCGTTCGTCTCTAAAAATTTCTTTAGAATCCTCGACCCAGTTGCGCGCTATTTTTGTCCGAATAATTTGCGAGAGATGTTGCCGGAGAGAGAGCTCGCACCCCCATCCCCCTTCGCCCCTCACGCATCCCCTTTTCATCGCTCCCTCCACCCCCCCAACCACCAACGAATTTTGCTCCCTCGACGAATTATAAACGTCGATCCCTCGATACTAAAATCGATAATCACACACCACCACACCTACCCCGCCCCCCCACCCACACAAAACTGTCTTTGTGTGTTTCAGCGTGTCGGCCTGTTGACTATTGACTTTTCTGTCGTCTGATCATTCTAAGCGATATTATCGATACTACGTTTCCAAATCGTGATGCTACTTGCTCGACCCTCTCTGTCTCTCTCTCTCTATCTCTCTCTCTCTTTCTCTCTCTCTCTCTCTATCTATCTATCTCTTTCTCTCTTCATTCTCACCTCTGGTCTTTCAGCACAGGTTGCCTGAAGATTGATATGTGAACGAGCATTTTTTTCCGTTTCTTTCACCTGTACATGTGGGCTTATTTCTCAACTCTCTGTCTACCAAGAATTCGGTGACGCGTTGTATCAACGATATCGACGTGATATTTTCATTGAAAAATGTCAGGAGTATTTTTTATATATTTTTATAATCTAGTGTAGCATCGAAACTTCGATAAAATTGCGAGCTAAAAAGATCGATCAGACCGGTAGGTTTGAATCGCGTGTAAAATTCGACAATGAGAAGGTCTGTCGTCACTGAATTCTTCGACCTTGTCTTTCACATTTGAATAATTACCGCGTTCGAGAAGCTCGTGAGATCGAAGATCGATCGGGCTCCTCGAGTTCGTGTTCTTTTTTCCTTTATTTCTCTCTCTCTCTCTCTCTCTCTTTGTTTTCTCTCCTCTCTTTGTCTTACGATATATGATACATAGTCTTAGATTTACGAGGCGTCTCCTTCTGCCTAGATCTATCTGTCTGATACCGTCTGAACGTTCGTAGCTTTTGGGAAAGTACATTTATACACCCCCGTCTGCCTCCCCAGGGAGGACGTAGTTCACGGAGTTATCGTGGCTGCACACAGTAGAAATTTTCGCAACTTGCTACTCTTCCGATAGCGGCGTCCTTCTTCAAATTGGAATACCGATCCGATCCGATCCGATCCGAGCCGAACCGATCCCGGCAATAGGGATGCCGCGCAGCGCGACCCCTTCGGCGTTTAATGCTGATTATCGAGTCGATTAACAGGCCGAATGACATGACCCGCCTGATAATAATAACGAATTGCTGCGGCGGCCCTCCGCAGAGAACCGACCGCCGCGATGTTTTCGCCGTTACTGACAACAGAAAACGTTCGAGCCACTTTGTAACGCCGCCGCGAACCGTTCGCTATAGTCCGTTCGATGAATGCTTGTCCGTAAAATTCGTCTCCGCGCGTCCCGTTAATTAATAAACAACCGGAGATCCCGGGAACCCTCGACTACGGTCGCGCGAGATCTCGCTTTGAGAATCTCTCGCGACTCACCGCGATTTCTCGCCTGTACAGTCTATTCTGTAAAGCGAATCGGCAGTTCGCGAATACCAGAAAAGAACACTTGTCTTATTCGCTTGCAGGCTGGCACGGTAGACAGTCCTTGCTCGACTCGGAGAATTATTTACGTCGGGGAATCGGTATTCCAGTTTTTTCTCTCTTCGACTAATTTCCGTGAACACGGGGCCGTGCTCCGCGTCTCTTTTACGAAACGTCGCATGACATCCGGCAGTGTGCACCGTGTTTGTTTGACGAGCTTATCCTCCCCCTGGTCCCTCGCGAGAGAGTCTATCGATCGCTTAATTATAGCGGCCACTTGTTCCCTTGAACCGGTCGCTCCTTCTGTCCGCTGAATAAAATCGCTTCCCCCCCCCTCAAAAAGATAAATAAATAAATAAATATACACACCGCACCCCTTTTGTGACCTTGTCGGTTTGACAGCGGTGCGCACTGCCCTCTCTTTTTCTCTATTGTCTATGGGATATCTCTCTCTCTCTCTCTCTCTCCTCTCTGTCTCGGTTGCCGAGACTCCGTTGCCGATCGCTGATCTTCGACGATGATTTTACAGAGTGCCCGAACGGCCAGAAACAGTGCGACAACGGCATCTGCATCAACAAGGACTTCTTCTGTGACAACAACCGAGACTGTCACGACGGCAGCGACGAACGCAACTGCCGTAAGATTACGCTCGGAGCGATCCATCGATCGTGATCCTCCCGTTTGCTTTTGTTAAGGACTTAGAGTTCCACTGGAGATCGCTCTTGGCTGCTCAAGTCATCTTGAATGTGACCGGGGCTGTCTCCAGTATAATTTCGTGGAAACGGTGCTTCTGGTCACGAAAGTTCGCGCATGTTGTGCTTTTTCACCGAACCGAAGGAATCGCTTGTTTCGAAAATTTTGCAAATTCGAACGTTCCTGCAGATGTTGCAAAATTTTTTCGTCGAATGATAGTAACCTACATACGAACATCGCAGTCTCAGCTTTGAAATGAGCTGTCGATGGTCGCCGTACGATTTTTTCTGGCCAAGTTATTCAACATACGATGAAACGTCCGAAAAATGTGTATACGGGTAATTAGAAAATTTATTAGACGACCAGAAAGTGACACTAAATCTACCACCGTCGGTCAAATCACCGGTTTCTGGTTTTTTATTTAGCAATTGTTGAAATTACAATGATGCTTTCACTGGAAACGATTATACACATTTTCGTATCTAAGCACACATTATATTAAGAAATAAATAAATTCTATGACGTCATTTTTACAAGACGACACATGTCAGCCATTTTTAGAGGTCGGTAGATTTGGTGTTAAAACAGTAGGAAAATTGAAAGAATCCAAGAATGTTATTGAAATTGTCGAGGAAAGAATTTTTCGTTTCTCGCGAGTCAACGGAATATGTTAAATTTTCCATTTCTTCGGAAATATTCGATATTTGGCGCTGTGTGCCCGCTTTTGTGACAGACCGCAGGTACTACCGACCCTATAGACTTGCGATTCGGGGATATTATTTTTTTATAAATAATGGAAATTGCAGCGACCCCCGATGCAAGTGGAAAGGACCCAGTTCCGGCGAGGTGTTCGCAAGATGAATTCTCCTGTCGAGATGGCACCTGTATCCCTCGCTACGCTGTCTGCGACCGTAGAGTGGACTGTCGTGACGAGGATGATGAGTCCAACTGTCCTCGAGGTGAGCGAATCTACGTGGCCAGGTGTCAGGATGACAAAATCGCACCTAGACGCCATGTAGAGGAACGTAGTCCGGCCTACAGTTGGCAGCACTGCCGGAGGACTCACTGACAAGATCTGCTAATCAGTTGTACGATGTTTGAGCGCTCGGTACTTTTTAAAACCATGAAGAAGTAACCTGAATTTGTCGAAAAGTCAAATCGATTATTGCTGGCATTGGACGACTGGTTAACATATCTTATTATTTTCCAATGATACCTTGCTATCGTACAGAGAGATTTTGACAATGCTCTTTCTGAAATGAAGTTAAAGCTGCCTTTAACCACTAGGAGGTGTACTGTCAATACTTATTTAATTATTCAAAACGGTTTAATAATTACAAATAGATCTGTACCTTCGAATTTAAGGAGTCTACTTTAGACAAAGTTTCAGAATTTTTCCTGGTTCAACCGAGATAGTTACAGGGACAATTCTTCAGTAGAATGATTCTTTAGACTCTCCCGAATACAACAGTATATTTTTTAATAGCATTCTGAACATTTAAACATTTTTAAAGAATTTTCGAAGAGATAGAGAAAAATGTCCCAGAACACTACCCTGAACGCGTCTTGTACTCGTTAAAAATTGTTTAAAAATATATCAATGTTCGGAACGTTATTTAAAAAAATAGCACTGTACCCGGGAGAGTCTAAACAAGCATTGCACGGAAAAATTATTTAAATATCTTTCGCGGTTCAAGCAGGAGAAATTCTTCAAGTTGAGAGTCTCGCCACACGTATGACAGTCCACGCAAGGTGTCATTGGACTCTGAGCGTTCGCCGGGGACAGCAGGGGTATATCTCCCTCTGATCTTTGTAAATACACTTCACTCTCGATCTTGCACCTTCGATCCATTAGATCACACTGAGCACCAGGTGCGTACACAATGTTTGGCTGTGACACAAGCGTGCACACCTGCTAGAGGCAACGAACCGTGTCGCACTGACTGCACCATTGTTAACGCTGCCGAAAGATCTTACTGCCAAAAAAAAAAAAGAAACACCGTTCCGAATTCTCTCGAAATCCACGGACAAAAAGATAGGACCCTAAACTGTGCGACCTTAAGCATAGGATCTCGAGCTGACCCCGTTCTCGAAATCCAACAACGTTCAATCTTTCATTCGGTACAAATCTATTTTTACGAAAATATCGACGGGACAAAATGATATGATACGCGTTAAAAAATTAATATGCTTCCGAGGGTCGAACGCGAATAAAACATTCACTGAAAAAAACAGTAAAAATAACATTTTTATTTTACTACACACATAAGACCGAAATGCATGTAAAAGTCTCAGAACCAAAAAAAAGAAGAAAAACTCGCTCGGAGTGTCCTGTCTTTTAAAAAAAAAAATGCTGTACCGATCTAACAGTAGAGACTCGGCTTCAAATCGCTTCGATCGGACACTGGAGTGTGTCCGACTAAATCGATTAAAACAGATTGCATTCAATAGGAGCAACTATGAAGATCCAAGTAGCACGCTGCTCGATCAGGCAAATTTCTAGATCAGAGTTCTAGGCGTGGGGAGCGATCGAGGGCTTCTCAAGGGGAAGCGAAGGGTCTTTGAAGGGGGTCTTTGAAGGGTGGGCGGCCCTCGTGCGATCAGGTTGTTTGCACAGAGACCTAAATAGCTGGATAATAGTGGCGGGGAGCCATAAGAGAGAGTCGAACAAATGTTAGACAAGCCCAACCAGAAGGTGGGAAAGGTGGCTTGGGCTTAGGCGTTCGGTTACTTCTAGGTAGAAATGCGGATAGAACCTCCTCGGGGGGGCGTCCGGACAGCCTGACCTACGAGTACCAGGCTGGCAAGGGTCAGAAACAGGACTATCAGCCGCCGGCTAACCTAAGCACACGAAGGAGTTGTGCGCCGGATGATTTTGTTTGTGCCGATGGCACTTGCATCCCTGAAAACCAGCACTGCGACCAATTCTACGATTGCCGCGACTTTACCGACGAACAGTATTGCTTCGGTTAGATCACCGGTGGACCCCCGAGACCTGCTGGCCCCTTAATCCCACCAGCCCTGTCCCCCTTCTCCCCCAATTTTATCCGGAAAACTCATAAATTCAGTAAAATTTGCACTTGAAGCTGTAACATTTTTCTGGCGCTTTTTTTGTACATTGAAGTAAATTCAATACTCTTGTTATTTCGTTCAGTATACGTTAAATTAGCGATGGGAATGCTGGTTTGGGATCCGGGGAATTTTTGATAGAGCCACGAACTCAATACAAACAGCTGGTGTAAAGGAATGTCGATTGTTTTTTTTCTTTTTTTTTTGGTGACTGTTTTTTTGAAAATTTTGGGGGTCACAGACTCTCGGGGACCCACGTTTTCTTTCAGTCAGTATTAGCAGCAGCCATTAGCAAGTGTTTAGGTTGCTCGAGTAGATGTACTTGATACTACTCGCTCCGACCACTTGTACAGGGTGTCCCATTCGAAGTGGTACACAGGAACTGTATTGGTCGTTTGAAAAAATTGTTTCGAACAGAACCGAATTTTATTGGCGTGGTAAACATTAGTCTTTCAAGGTCGTTGAAGGTTATTCATTCTGATTCAATTGTTTAAAGTCATTGAACTTAAAACAATTGTTCTTTATTCTGAAAAAAAACTGATGGAAACATTTTTTTAGAGCAACGAACAGTCTTGTGGATCATTCCATTAAACTTTCAATGGGACACTATGTACAAATAGTGCATACTCTGCCTGACTCCTGTATGTAGATGCTCGATACCTCGCCCGTGGCATGAGTCCAGTAAACAGTAGTGACGTGCGAAAGAAACGACGAAATAAACATTATTCGCATGTTTTTCATAATTTCCTTGTATATTAGGTGTCGTAGATGATAGTTTCCAATATTTTTCAACCGGTGTGCAGAGAAAGTTGATAGTCAGTTGACGATCCGCAGTTTCTCTGCGCAGAGGATTTTATTGAGTTGTTCTTTTTTCTTTTTTTTTTTATTAAATGCTCTTAGATACATTTTGACGAACCTTTTTAGAAGACCGTTTCTATGGTAATAATAGATCCCTATCTTGGTTCTATCTCTGGTCGACATACAATTCATGTCTCGTTCATATTTTTGACAGATATTATAAATATGTATATATTTATCGATTTTATTGTTGTGTTAAAATTCGTGCCACCTTTTGCAATGTTTCTTGTTATTTTAGGATGTGGAAAGGATCAGTTCCAGTGCGCGAACGGAGACTGCATCAAGTCCGAAGAGAAGTGCGATGGTTGGATCAACTGTGCCGACGGATCTGACGAGGACGATTGCGGTAATGATTAATTGGTTCTGGAAATTTTTATTTTAGCATTGATTTCGTGATTACCGCTGACAAAAAAAAAGAAATCCTCCATATAAAAGCATCATTTTCGTTTCAACGTGTCTCAGTGTTCGTTGAATAAATTTCTTAATTGGGTGTTTATTAGATCGACCAGGCTCTCATCCGATGCCAGGACGTTGCTCTGCCGGCTTTATCATGTGTGCCATCGACAAGGACTGCGTCCCGCAATCCTCCATTTGCAACGGGATCGCAGAGTGCAGAGACAGATCCGACGAAGAGAATTGCGGTTCGTAATTAATATCATTGAATCGCAATGCGAAACGATTCTCACCGATGTTTCTTGAAATTTCGCACTGACGATCGTATTTCTCTTAGAACACCCAAGGGAATCGGCGAACCTGAACCTGAAGACGTACCCCAGCGAACAAGTGATCAAAGAGAGTAAGTATACAATTTGTTCGTGACTAGATGATTATTCAAAGAGAGAAAAAATATAAAAGAATTGAGCTCATCGGAGCATTTCTGCATCAGTTGAACTGTTTATTAATAATGATTCTCGTTATTTTTCTTGCCTTGGCCAGACCCGGCGAAGCAAGGTAAGACATTCGAAGGGAGACACGTTATTCTGGATAATAATAGCAACATGGGGCTAATTAATATTCGATTAATCCGTGTTAATAAAGAATGCGTCTCACTGTCCATTTCTTTTTCATTTGACAACGTTTGTTTAGGTCCCGGTGTCGATTAATGTCATGCCCATTACATGCTGGGTAACATTTTAATTGTCTGTTGCTAGCAGGGGATGCTGAGGAAGATGAACAATACTATCAAATAAATGTTATGTTCATTTTTAATATATAGGCTGTCCAAACTAATTGGGATAATCTCCCTCATTATTTCTGATAAGAAAACAAATTCAAGGTCACATCGATTAAATCAAACTTTCAACCGACAACATTTTTTTTTCTGTCATTAATAATGAACAGGATATCTATCAAAGAAATATTACGTTCATTTTTAATATATAGGTTGTCCAAACTAATTAATCGAATGTCTCCCTCATTATTTCTGATAAGAACACTATTTCAAGGTCACATCGATTAAATCGAACTTTCAACCGACAACATTTATTTCCTGTCATTAATGATGAACAAGATATTTGATTAGATCGAGTCAATTAACCCTCATACGTTCCTCAGGGTGAAAATTCACTGTAAAATCATTGATCATTTTATGTCTATGTTGTAAGATGTATTTTTTAAAAATGTGACGTTACAAACAAAACACAATTTGTTGATTTAATGTGTCGAACAAAAATAGATGAATTATTATTCTCTTTTATGCGATTATTTATGAAGAGCACATGAGGATTAACAGGACACGTCGTACATAGCATGATAAACGTCACAGACACGGGTTGTCAATCACAGTCTCTCAATTACATTAATAATACGAGCGTTAACACGATCGACGGCATGCGTCACGATTAATTCAGTCGAAGTAACCAACAATGTTGTTAGCTTAACGAAAGATTGTAACATAACGATGTGAATAAGGTCGCGAGGTGGTCTTCCAATGTCGTGACGAGGGTCCGATGCGAGCCGATGTCCGCTGGTTGCGCGGGAACAATCTCCCGTTGCCCCCTGGGAGCAGGGATCTGAATGGGCGTCTCGAGATCCCGAACATCCAGATGGATCACGCTGGATCCTACATCTGCGAAGCTGTCGGCTATCCAAAATCCACTCCTGGCCAACAGATCACTGTCTATCTCAGTGTAGAGAAACGTAGGTGTCATACGCGAGCTAATTAATTAATTTTGCTATTAACCCTTTGCACTCGGAGCTATATTTTAACTCGAAAATTAAACATTTTTTCCAACCTAGAAGTAATTCCATTCTATATTTTTCTTCTTTCATTTTATGGACATGAAATTGATGTAACACCTCGTAAAATACTTAAATGTTTAGTAATTAAATTAGATAACGACTTATTTAATAATGTAAACGATATATTGAATAATGGTACAGCAATATATTATTATCGAATTTTTCTACATTGATATTCGATAAATCGAAATGAATTTCAGTGGACCAACCGATCACCAACGTGCCCCACGTGTGTCAGTACGACGAGGCCACTTGCAGCAATGGCGAATGCATCCCCAAATCCTACGTGTGCAACGACAGACTGGACTGCACCGACGGCTCCGACGAAATGCGATGCAGTGAGTTGGATTTTTGAGTGCAGTTCAGTGCGCAGCTTCCAAGGAATAATAACAAATGAATAGAGCTAATTGTTTCACCTACTATTTCTGTATATGCGTTCGTTTATGCCAGGTCCCCATGGCTGCGAGCCCAACCAGTACCGCTGCAACAACACGCAATGCGTCAGCAAAGTATGGCGTTGCGACGGCGATAAGGATTGCGCGGATGGCAGCGACGAGGAGAACTGTACACCGAGCAGTCCAGGCTCGCCCTGTAGAAACACGGAGTTCGCCTGTAGCAGTGGTCAATGCATACCGAAGAGCTTCCACTGTGACATGGAGAGGGACTGCCTGGATGGCACCGACGAACTTGGATGCTGTGAGCAGTCAATCTTCACTATCACACTGTTCCGCGAAAATTTTTAGATGCTCCTAATCGAGCTGGACCAGTCAACCATTCTCTAGTTACCGTCGCCATTCAATCGCGAAACGTCTTCAAACTCAAAGTTACCATTTCTCCAGGAACCTCAGAACGTTAAAAGAAAATAGAACGATTTATATCATCGTTAGACAGCGGATTTTTGTGCGTACACGAGAAAAATTAGTAGGTGCAATTTAACACAGCAAAAATATTGGAAGAATTTACAAATACTGTTATTATATATTATTTCCAATCTATTGACCCATTAACTGCGGGCACTTCTAGCACATCGCTCTAAGCGCATAAAAATAACGATAAGAAAAATAAAACGAAAATAAGTATACACATGCTAATTTTAAATTATATTACCGAGGTGATATTCTATTTTAAAAGATTTTCTATATTTATATACCACACCCTCCTCTGGCTATAATTTCAGTATGTGGTTTATGCCCACAGTTAAACGGTTAAACATACTAAGAGATTAAATTTACACATCACTCCGGTTTGTCGCAATTAAAAAATTTTTATTTCGCACAAAGATCCGCTGTCTGTGTTTTCGCAATGAAACGTCTAAAAAAAAAAATCGTTTTCTCAATTTCAGCGCCGGTGTACATAGTGAAACCACCGCCGCCGATGATCATCCTGCAGATAGGCGAGGTTCTGGTGATCACGTGCACGGCCATAGGCGTGCCCACTCCGGAGATCAACTGGCGTCTGAACTGGGGCCATATCCCTCCGAAATGCACGATGACGTCTGTGAACGGCACCGGCACTCTCACCTGTCCGGACATCCAATTCGCGGACCAGGGCGCCTATTCCTGCGAGGGATTGAACAGCGCGGGCTTCGTTTTCGCGGTGCCGGATGCCATAGTGACGGTGGAGAAGCAGGGCCATATCTGCCCGAAGGGGATGTTCAACGACGACGCCAGAAGCGTGGACGAGTGCATCAGCTGTTTCTGTTTCGGGGTTGCGCAAGAGTGCAGAAGCGCGAACCTGTTCACTTATCAGATCCCTCCGCCGCTGGACCGTCATCGAATCGTCTACGTGGGCCAGGCGGGTGCCTACCAGCTGATCAGCGACGTCGTTTCGCCGGAGATGGAGGTTAGAGCGATCGGCAGGGACGGTGTCCACATCCGAAGTCCGCAGTACGCGAGAGCGCTGGAGGTTGTGGACAGGTACGGCGAGAACGCCACTTATTTCTCGCTGACGACGAACTACCATGGCAGCCAGCTGAAGTCCTACGGCGGATACCTGAAGTACAGGGTCCGGTACAACGGTACCGGCTCGCCTAACAACGAACCGGACGTTATATTGAACGGGAATAACTATAAGCTGGTGCACAGGGGAAGACACCCACAGCCGTACACGGACAACGAGAGGTCCGTCAGGTTCTTCCAGGGAGAATGGTTGAAGCGGGACGGTTACGGCGAGGTGCCTGCTACCAGGGAGGATATTATGATGACTCTCGCTAGGGTGGACCACATTTTGATCAAGTATGTCCGATAAATCGTAATCAGCCCTTTCGCTACGGCGGTTCGATCCGTTTTTGTTTTGTTCTTTTTTTTATAAACCGACTGTTTTCTCGTAGGTCACAGTACGACGATTCGCCATACTTGGATGTCTTGATTACGAACATCGTGATGGACACTGCCGACGCCAGGAACACCGGCCTAGGATCTGCCTCGTACGTGGAGGAGTGCCAGTGTCCTTCCGGTAGGTAGAGCTGGTCGTGAGCGGCGTTGAAATTTTCACGAAACTACGAAATCCCTTATTGTCCAGGATACACGGGTCTGTCGTGCGAACAATGTGCGCCAGGCTATCGGAGACGAGAGACGGGACCTTGGCTGGGACAGTGCTACCGGGACGAGCCGGTACCCTGTCCACCAGGATACTACGGAGACCCGTCGAGGAACATCCCTTGCGAAGTTTGCCCTTGCCCACTCACCAATCCATCTAATCAGTGAGTAATGCCATAAGGGGGTGAAATGTATTAAGCGTTTGAAGAAGATGCTAACTACGTCCGCGAACAGATTTGCCAGAACTTGCCACCGGGATTCGGACGGTCAACCCACATGCGACTGTCCGCATGGCTACGTGGGTCGAAGGTGCGAACAGTGCGCTGAGGGGTACCAAGGCAATCCTCTGATACCTCGCGACAAGTGCGTCCCGGTGCAACAATGCGACCCCGATGGCAGCCTTAGTCAACACGCGGATCCCCTGACCGGACATTGTCGATGCAAGGTAGACGATTTCACTGGCTTCTATTTATTCATGGAGACCTTGCAGTGGAGGACATCCTTGAGTTAGGCTTGACACGACCTTGATATAAGTCTTGAAACAATCTTGATATAAAGCTTGAAGTGACCTTGCTATAACCCTGATGTAAAGCTTGAAATTACCTTGATATAACCTTGATATATCGCTTGAAATAACCTTGATATAAATATAACTATAACTTTAACATAAAACTTGAAATTACCTTAATATAAAGCTCGTACTGACCTTGCCATAACCTTGATATAAAACTTGAAATTACCTTGATATAACCTTAATGTAAAGTGTGAAATGACCTAAAGATTCAACTCCCCAAAAATGATTTCTACCCCTTATAAATCGTGTAATGTGTTTGGTACTGTTAATGCCCACTCGTTCATTTGGAAAACACGGAAGTAAGTGTACGAAGCGAAAGGCAATAGTCGCAAAATCGTTGCGTCTGTAAAGAAACTGTGCATCATCAAGTGCATCTGTTTTCCAGCAATATACAACCGGCCCCACCTGCAACCAATGCAAGGCGAACACGTTCAGTCTGGCCTCGAGGAACCAGTTCGGCTGCGTCAGCTGCTTCTGCATGGGCATCACCAACAAATGCGTCTCGTCCAACTGGTACAGAAACGAGGCGAGTCTCTCTTCCGATGGGAACTTTGCGCGACGATAGTACATTTTCAGCGAATCACACGATTCAACGTCTTTCAGATCCGAGTGACGTTCACGATATCCGTCAGGAACTTCTCCCTGATCGAGCTGAAGTCTCCGGACGCGTATCCGATAGTCGACAAGATCCGTTTGGACACTTGGAACAGGGAGATCGTCTACGACGAATTCCCTAATCGCGGGAACAACGACGTCTATTACTGGCTGCTGCCTAGCATCTTCCTAGGCAATCAGATCACCTCTTACGGTGGAAACTTGAAGTACACCGTTCGGTATGTGCCTGCGCCGGGTGGACAGAGCTCCAAGAACAACGCAGCCGACGTGGAACTGATCAGCGTTAGTACAAAAGCGTCGAACGAATCTCTCGTCCCGTTCAATCAACACGTATCACTGCGATTTGTCCCACAGGCCAACGACATCAACTTGCTGTACTACTCTCGAGAGTTTCCCGAGGCTAACACGCCGCAAACGTTCACCGTGCCACTGTTGGAACAGTATTGGCAACGCACCGACGGCACACAGGCTGACAGAGAGCACCTGCTGATGGCTCTGGCTGACATAAGAGCGATCAAGATCAAGGCCACTTATACCACCCACACCGACGAAGCTGCGTGAGTTCGCCATCTTGAGACGTTTTTTCTATTCAACAGCGAACTGGCTACTAAAAACGGTTGGGGAGTCCAGTTCGACAGTTCGTAGGATTTTCAATGATCCGTTACTTTCCCTAGATTGTCCCTGGTGTCTCTAGACACAGCGGAGAAGCACAACACAGGTAAATCCCGAGCAGCCGAGGTGGAGGAGTGCAGCTGTCCCGCAGGATACAAAGGACTCTCCTGCGAGGACTGCGACGTTGGGTACACCAGAGCGAACGAGGGTCTCTATCTAGGCATTTGCGAGCTTTGCAACTGCAACGGACACTCGAATCAATGCGACCCCGACACCGGCGTCTGCGAGGTACCGTAGGCGAACTCTCCGGATCTGTCCGTTGAATGAAATTCCGCAAATTCTCCTGACTCACTGTTCCATTCGCAGAACTGCGCGCACCATACCACTGGCGAGACCTGCGAGTACTGCCAGGCAGGCTACGAAGGGGACGCGACCAGAGGAACACCGAACGACTGCGTCTACAGGTCGAGAAATTATTCGATGCCTGCCCCTTGCCACTGCAACAGCGCCGGTTCGCGCAGCAACTTCTGCGTTGGCGACCGTTGCGACTGCAAACGGAACGTCGTTGGTCCCGAGTGCGACAGATGCAGACCGGCCACGTTCGGCTTGTCCGCGGACAACCCGGAAGGGTGCAGCGAGTGCTACTGCAGCGGCGTGACTGACCAGTGCCACGAGAGCTCGCTGTACGTCCAGCAGATACCTGTCTCGGTGTACGACGCGCAACACGGATTCACGTTGACCGATTCGTAAGTAGCCGATTGGTCCGGCGGGGACACGTGATTGTTGCCCCACCACTCGCGGTTGACTACAGAGTCGACTACAGTACTGCGGGAGGTGGATCTAAAATATTTCTGAGCTTCTGACCGTTCTATTCGCAGGACCAGACAGGAGGTGATCGACGACGATTTCAAGTTAAACATTGCCATGAATGAGATCAGCTACCATTACACGCAAAGGAGAAGCCGCAGACTATTCTGGTCCCTGCCGTCTGTCTTCACCGGCAACAAGATCAAAAGCTACGGCGGCAATCTCACGTTGACCCAACACATCACTGTGTATCCCGGTGCTCAAACTTACAAGGATCAGGATGTCGTTCTGGTCGGGAACGGGATCAGTTTGTTCTGGTCGAACCCCGTGGAGCTTCAGCCTGGTGTAGCGACGGTATGTGTTTGCGAGAATCGTTCGAACGCTTGGACACAGCGGTCACCGCACAACGTCGAACAGCTAGATTTTGTCATCGACCGTGCTAACTTTCTGACAGACATACTCCGTGCCTCTGAGGGAGACCGAATGGATGCGCCTGACAACCGAAGGACACCGAGTAGCTTCCCGAGTGGACCTGATGACCGTCCTCTCCAACCTGGAGGCTATCCTGGTCCGAGCCTCTCACACCGACAGGATGGAAGCTACCTACATCAGCGACATCATCTTGGACACAGCGGCGGACATCCCTGGCGGCAAGAGAGCAGTCCATGTGGAAGTTTGTCGTTGCCCGATCGGATACACAGGAACGTCCTGCGAGTCCTGCGCCCGGGGATACTACAGGGACACGAACGATCGAACGAACAGCTATCTGGGCACTTGCAATCTTTGCCCGTGCAACAACCGCGAGGAGGGCTGCGAGATCACCAGGACCGGCCAGGTCATGTGCCACTGCCAGCCAGGATACACCGGTCAATACTGTCAAGACAACGGTAAGGCCTTCAAATGTTTCGCAACGTTTCACGACTATCTCCCGTGGACAGGTCCTGCGCCAAGATCAGAGATCCTGGAGACCACTAACGAATGACTAATATTTTCTAACTGTTTGTTAAGTAGATAAATGATGTTCAATTACTCGTAGAATCGCGCGGGTTCAGAGGAACAGCGTGAAATTGTGGGAGAGTATACATTTCAGAATACACTCTCGGGGAGATAATTCAATGTATATTAAGCGAGGATGTTAGCGAACGGAAGATTGGATTTAAAAAAATATTGAATGTTAGGTGAAGTGATGGTAAGTCTATCGCCGATGACGGGCACGGTGAAGCCGTACGCGTGGACACAGTTCACCTGCAGTTACAAGTCCTCCGACCGGTTATATATATCGTTTAACCTCTCACCGTTCGGTGGCTCACCTCTGACTGCGACGTCTGACCTGCCCGGCCCCCTGGTGCACACCGCGAACGGCGGCTACCGCACCTGGTACGTTTATGTGAAAGCGGAGCCTTGCAACGTCGAGTGCTACATCCAGGATCGCGAGGGCAAGGACATGATCAAGGTCGTCGCATCGATCTCCACAGGTTTGACGGACCATGAGGACTCATTTAGTATTTGTCCGTCCTTGGGGGAGGCGACAAACCACGGTCCATCATCATCCTTGATACCTGGTGCTTGTAGATCGTAGCGGCACCTGTCCGACTGCGTTATCGATTGTCCTGATCGCGCTTAGCTCATTCTGGTTGGTGCAGGTGCTTCGGACGGAGGGGGGTAGCTGGAAGAAGCAAATGAGAAATTACGGCTTGCCATGTCTTTTAATTTTCGTATTTTCTGTTGGAGCATCGGCTTGCTGTTACCCTAGGGTCTTATTGTTGTTCGTGGTCGTTTTAGTACAAACAAAAGGGGTTTCGGTGTCTATTGTTTGCTTCTTCTCGTGACTACCGAATTCGATGATTGTATTGTGTCGATGCTGCTGCAGAACGGATGGCGATCAAGGCAGAAGTACATTCACCATTTCTCTGTGACACCTGAATGTTTTTTATGTGTTTTTCCCCTTCAGTTTCGTAATACAAGTTGCTTCGGCTAAGTGAGACCACCTAAACGTCTCTTAGAATCATGATCATTTATTTTACATTACCAAGAGACACTTTTGACCCTCTTCAGCCGAAACATATTTGTATTACCGTGGCAGGATTTAAACTTTTCCATTGTAAACTTGCAGAAAGTTACCCACCATTGCCCACGCCACCATACCCGCCCATTAAACCACCGCGGATCGTAGTCTACATCAGGGGACCAGAGTTCCAGATCGTTGGAACAGGAACCACTGTCGAGTACCATTGTTCTGGAACGTCCCTGGACAGTGTTAGTAAACATTTAGAATTGACGATATTCGTAGCAGGATGCGTTTCGAATACGTATGTTGATTTTGCGTTTTGCAGGAATCTGTGGAGGTCAGGTGGGAGAAGGAGGGAGGCCAATTGCCGCTTGGAAGGAGTATAGACGACAACCAAGGTCTTCTAATCATCAGGGAGGTGAAAGTGTCGGACAGCGGCATTTACGTCTGCCAGGTCAGCGACGGTGTGCACCTGGCCGTCAAGAACGTCACCCTAACTGTCGGAGGTAAGCGATTGGACAATCACCTGTGATTCAATAGACCGCGGATTTTATGCATTCGAGAGATAAATGGGAAAAAAACTCGAAGAATTTCACAATTCGCTGTTACATTATACTCCTGCACGGATATTAGACAATATTTATGATGTTGCATAAAAATCCGCGGTCTAGCAATTGAACATTGAATCTGTCAACTTTTCTCTGAACCGATTTATCACGTGGACGCAGCGTTTCCGCAAAGTTTACTAGACATCCCAGGTACGGTCCACAGGAACGATTACGCTCTTCAGCATCGCCGACCGATCAACAATTCCGAATTTTTTGTGTAAAGGTGTGAATCCAGTGGTCCCGAGAGTAACGATCCTGCATCCATCTGTGAAGGTGGTAGAGGGCGATCCAGCCGAGTTCCGTTGCGAAGCTAGTGGCAATCCACCGCCACAGATCGAATGGATTCGAGTCTATGGTCCCATGAACCCCGAGGTGGTCACGTACAACGGATTATGGTCGTTGAAGGCTGTGTCGAAGAACGATGCCGCCGAGTACAAGTGCATCGCCAGGAACAACGTCGGAGTGGACGAGAGGACTGCCATTCTTTACGTCTCAGGTGTGCCACCGCTAAAAAGCATTTAGATTTATGTGCTCTTCACGCTCTTCGTGTTCACCTTCAAGTTCTTCGTGTTCTCTCGAAACGACCTCGCTGAAGGTTAGACACGTCCAACTCACCAAACTATTCTCCCATCGCCAGATAACCCCCGAAAGCCTCCAGAGGAAGGCATACCGCCCACTATCACGCCGCCAGACTGGACAGGCGGCATCGGCGAGATCATCAGGATCACCTGCACACCCTCTCTGCTCGCGAACGTCACCTGGACCAGACAAGGCAACTTGCCGTTGCCAGTGTCTGCCAACCAGCGCAACGGAGTGCTCACCATCACGAACCCTAGCTTGCACGACTCGGGCGTCTACGTTTGCACGTCCACCAGCTACGTGGGCACAGAGACCAGCAGCATAATCACCATAACGATCCAGCCAAGAAGGGCGACACCCTCGGTCAAAGTGAAGCCCGAGAAACAGACGGTTCCTCAGGGCAACGTAGCCGAGGTGCGATGTCTGACCAGCGGTGAGCCCGGTCTGCAGGTCAGGTGGAGCAAGTACCAAGAACATATGAGTTCTAATGCGCAACAAGTTGGCGATACCTTGAGGATCATGAACGTGCAGATCTCGGATCGCGGAGTGTACGTTTGCAGAGTCAGCGGACCATCTGGCAGCCAGGAGGCAAGCGCCATCATCGAAGTGGAACGTGAGTAATCGCCTAGACTTTGGATCTCTTCGAGGCAGCCTTGAGTTTCGTCACGGTCATCTCAAGATCACCCGAGATTTAATATTCGTCTGATACTGATTACTGCATTCGTTGTTTCGAACAGCTCGAGAGGCACCGTTGTTAGAGCTGTACCCCAAAGAGTCACAGACGGTGATCCTGGGTGGATCAGCAGACGTCCAATGCAGAGCCATAGCTGGCACTCCCATGCCAGAGCTGCAATGGTCCCGTAGAGACGGCAGACCCTTCGCTCACAACATTAAACAACTTCCTGGAGGAGTGTTGAGATTGACCAACATCACCATCGGCGACAGTGGCTCCTACATTTGCACCGCGATCAATTCTGTTGGCAGCACATCAGCAGTTGCTTACATAGAAGTGCACACGCAACCGGTGATCACCATCTCGCCCAGATCTGGCATACTGACAGTGAAACGGGGCGATCGTGTGCGACTGGTGTGCACCGCGACGGGAAATCCGCAGCCCAGCATCGAGTGGACCAAGCACGTGAACGGCATGGTGCCTTACCAGTAAGTATCTTTTGAGTTACAGGTTTCTTAAATTGATCTTACCAACGAAAGGTTAATCATTGAAATACGCGCAAACTGCATTTCGAATATTTTGTCTACCGCCACTAGTTCTGGAGATGAAATAGCCTTTTCAACCTCGGCTGGCTATTGTTCACCGTTTTAATCGTTGCTGGCCTAAAAATTCCGAAAAATCAGTATGCCCCCAAACATTTTGGTAACTAGCTTGCTATCTTTTGCCGCAGCAACTCACCGTTCAACATGAACAAAGCGACTCCGTTGAGCGCAGTCTACGAGATCGGATCTGTTTCCCATAACGATGAGGGATCCTATACCTGCCACGCCATGAACGCCGCGGGGATCATGGAGGAACGAGTGCATATTCGCCTCGAGGACGACAACGAGGTACCTCTAATTGTCTCCGTTAAGATTGTCTTAATTAATCTGTCACATGAGATAATAATCTAAATCTCGTGAAATATTTCAGGTTGGTCCGGATCAAAGTGGGCCGACAGTATTATCAGACAGAAACCTTAAGATCCCCAACGGTGGCAAGGTGGAGATGCGTTGCCAAGTTCCTGAAGAGAGTCAGATCTACTTGGACTGGAAGAGGAGCGACCATCGTCCTCTTCCCGAGGGTAGCGTGGTCCACAACGGGATCCTAACCATCCCAGCGGTCGACAGAAGTGCTGTGGGAGAGTACGTTTGCATGGGCATGGACTCGAGCGGAGCTGTCCTCTTCAGGCTGAAATCCTACCTCCAAGTGACATGTAAGGTTATACGTTTCCTAAAGTTCTATGATCTCGCACGAGAAAATTTTTGCACACAACGTCGGACACTAAGTGATATTTTTTAATTATTGCAGCACCACCCAGAATCGTCCTGAATCCACCTAGGCAGACAGTAGGGCCAGGCGAGAACCCCTCTATAGTCTGTAGCGCGACAGGAGACGGTCCGATGACTATTGAATGGTCAGCCATTGGTCGTGAACTCCCATACAGTGTGACCCGTGACCATGGTATCCTGCAATTCCATGGGATCACGTATTCCGATGCTGGAAAGTACGTCTGCAAAGCTACCAATGGAGAAGCCACTGCTGAAGCTGTGGCTGAAGTTCTGGTGAACGGTGTGTTTCAAATTGACGTTGACAATCTTGCCTTATGCACGAGGAATATGAAATAAAAGATTACTTTTGATTGAAAACAAAAAAAAAAACCAAACAATGTATGTAAATCGTTTCAGAACGATCATACGAGGACACTCGTGTCAGAGCAGCTCAGAGGGACGTGATGGCTACCATTGGCATGCCAGTGCGTCTACGGTGCACCGTGCAAGAACGAGCCACCATACAATGGAGCAGAGAAAATCAACCCATCCCCTCCACTGCTAGGATAGAGGACGATTACCTGGAGATACCACGAGCCAGTCCGGAAGATAGTGGGAGATACATCTGCCAGATACAGACGGACCGTGGAGTCTCCAGCGATTACGTCAATTTGAATGTGTCCCGTAAGTCTGATTATTAGACGAGTTGCCTTTTTATTTAACCATAACCACCGGACTACTCAATTAAGATCTGCATAGGGGAGCATCCCGGAATGTATTCTGGGTACTCGGGTAAAATTTTAGATACTTGAGTACTCATATTATAAAGTTTGGACACTTGAACACTGTCCGTCCACTCTTGTGTATAAATACTTTTAATAATTCTTCAGCCACGTAGGACAACAATGTTCGACTGCAACAAAAACTAGTCCGTACTAGTCGCTAGAGAGAGTTTGGTATATGTTTTTTATCCTACGGCATAGTCCGTCGTCGTTCGACCCACAGAGAACTCCGAAATATCGATGAATTATAGCGAACGTGGTGTTATTTAATAGTTTATTTGGTCCCGAACTGCAAACGAGCGAACCTAACGGATTGCGGTCAGAGAACGTGCTACTGCAACGATCGAGGATGCGTTCTGGTGGATCACGATTGCTACCGCTTTGTCCACTCGGACGATTACAACAAGATCTATGACCAGTCGAATCCTCGCAATCAACATCATCGACGCGGTTTGTTCAGAGATATATGTGTTCCTGTGACGTCTCTTTGGGTTAACGCTTCTCTCTCATTGTTAACCATTTCGCTACAGTGGACGAGGCATCTCGTCACCATGGTGTCTTATGTACGCTGCTATGGACGAGATATATTGACCACTGACCATTTGACCACTTGATCACTTTTGATCATTGACCACTTGACCACTTGACCACTGACCATTTGACCACTGACCACTGACCACTGACCACTGACCACTGACCACTGACCACTGACCACTGACCACTGACCACTGACCACTGACCACT